>JAODHX010000912.1:15518014-15560207 GCA_027576295.1 Cossypha polioptera | reverse complement strand
GGCAGGGTGTGGGTGCGGCCGGCAGGGCTTGGGTGCGGCCGGCAGGGTTTGGGTGCGGCCGGCAGGGTGTGGGTGCGGCCGGCAGGGTGTGGGTGCGGCCGGCAGGGGTGTGGGTGCGGCCGGCAGGGTGTGGGTGGGGCCGGCAGGGTGTGGGTGTGGCCGGCAGGGTTTGGGTGTGGCTGGCAGGGTGTGGGTGTGGCTGGCAGGGTGTGGGTGCGGCCGGCAGGGCCGTGGGTGCAGCTCACGTGCTGTGTTCCTCCCAGACGCCTGTGCGGAGCTGGTGGTGACCCTGCAGCCCGTCGGCCGCCAGGGCGACAAGCGCAGCCTGCAGCTGGCCGGCAGCCGCGACGCGCTGCCCTTCGCCTTCCAGGGGGTGCTCCCGGGCAGGTACAAAGGTAGGAGCAGGGCAGCTGCTTGGGGTAGCTGCTCGGGGCACTTCTGTTATCGTGGATGCCCTTTGCAGAATGCCCAACACAGCTGGGAAACTTGAGAGAGTCTGGAAAAGTACCTTACAGCAGTGCATCAGGTTTTCATAATGTTGGGTGTTCAACCCTGTGTCAGCCCAAAGGCTGCTCCCCTGAGTTTTAGGGTCTGTGTGGGGGGTGTGGGCTTTATCATGAGCCCCAGAACAGGGACACACTCTAGTTCTGCTTCCAGAGTGCTGCTCCTAATAACAATGTGTATTTTGGCCAGCCTGCCTTGGCCTGGGAAAATAAATTGTTTTCCAGGGAAAGGTGTATAAGGAGCATATAGATTGTGCTCTTTACACTTCTTTCCACCAGGTTAAATTAAATAAAAACTATTTATCACAATTTAGGTTGTGATATCTGCTGGGCTGCTTTGCCTGTCACAGTGGTAGTGCCCACTGAGGAGCCTTCCAGGCTGGCCAGGCTTCATTATTCCTTTTCATAGCACAGCTTTCCTGATACATTTGTTGGGTGATGCTGCAGTGCCGTGAGCCAGCTCTGTTTCTGCAGGCATTGTCATCTATTTATATTTGAGGATTATTGTCAGGGAAGCTAGAGAGACACAAATGTTTTGTATCACAAAAGCTGCCCTTATTTACAGTTTTATGTTACTATTATGCTTTGTGTGGTGTATATTCTAGTAAGCATTGTACATGAAGACTGGTGCTGGAAGAATAAGTCTTTGGAGTTGGAAGTCTTGGAGGAAGATGTGTCAGGAGTAGAATTCAGGCAGACTGGATATATGCTGAGGTGTTCTCTTTCTCATGCAATCACACTGGTACGTGGGAAACAAATGTGCTTGTATGTTTTGAATGACCTTGTGTAGGTGGGTAGGATCATGCTTGGAATCAAGGCTTTCTCCTGGGTCTGGAGGGTCACAGAGCATGGGAACATTGATGTTTACAGTGCTTTGACATTTGTCTTTGAAGTTTGGTAAAATGGTCTTGTGTTAGCTGTTACAAAAGAGATGGCATTGATGTATCTTTAGGCAAATGCTGTTTTCATTTTGTTGTTTGGTAGTGGCTAATAGTGTATTGTGCTTTGGCTTCACAGGAATTTTATCAGGATGGAAATGGACCAGAGAATGTTGGTGTTTATAACCTGTCCAAAGGAGTTAATAGATTTTGTCTTTCAAAGCCAGGTAACAGCTTTAAAATGTTAGTTTAAAAAATGAAAAATAACCAGTTAGCTAATACTGCTGGGAACTAAAAAAACAAAATTTGTTGTGGTTTCTGAGGTTTCTGAAAGGCATTGTTTTAATTACAACTGTGTATAAATGATCTGTTCCAAGTTTTTAGAATTCTCCATTTCTTCTGCTATTTAGACCTTCACCAAATCTAGATTCCAGAAATAAAATACTACTTTTTTTTTTCTTGGTGATGGAAGTATTTTATCTTTGATAAATAAAAATCACGTTAAAATAATCTCATTCGTATGGGTTCTGTTTGTCAGGCACATTAGAAGGTCTGTGTGAAAGGCAGCAGATATATAGTCAAATTCTGTAGTTATTTCTGTGTCTGTGCTCTCATGTGATCTTGAGAATTCAGCCAGCTTGAATTTCTCGTGGCTCATTCTTTGCCTTCCTGTTGGTAGGTGTGTATGAGGTGACCCCACGCTCCTGCCACCAGTTTGAACACGAGTATTACACCTACGACACGTGAGTGTGTGACTGCTCTCACCTTACACTCTGGGATTTTCCACACAGCTCCCTTCTGCTTGCTTTCAGCAGGGCAGGGTGTGTAGAGGGAAGCTCTAGCAAGGTGTATCACATGTGTTCTCTTGCCTTTTCTATCTTAAAAGTAATAAAAATCAACTAATGGCAGGGTTTGAAGAGGCTTTAGTTACTTTAGATGGGTATTTTTGTCTGCTTTCTGTCTGTTTAGTGTTGGGTTTGATTTGTGACAGAGTTATATCAGTGAAAACTGTTGGACACTTCTGAGAGCTGAAAGGAAAAGGATAGGATAGTAAGATTACTGAGGCACTTAGCACTATTGCATGTCACTGGTGCCATGACCCTCTGGTGATTTGATTCTGCTCACCCCATTTTTTGCAAGCTGAGTAAATGTTCACCCTTTATAACAAATAAGCAGTGCTGATCTTCCTTGGTCAGGCAAGTTTAATTAGTTATTTATAGATTATAGATTTATAGATTATGCTCTGGTGATGTGCTTAATGACATTTTGACATATGAAATCAATCAAATCAGCTTTAGCTTGGGAGGAAGCAGAAGGCACAAAGGAAGGAATTGCTTTGGGGTTCGAGGTGGGAAATGCTCCCTTTCCAATAGATGCTATGTTATTTCTGTATCATCATTTATAAAGCATTTCAATCAGACTCTGCTAAATAAGATTTGCTTATTTAGGGAGGGGACCTTGAATTCACGGCTCTGTTCCTTTGATTTGCAGGTCCTCTCCCAGTATCCTGACTCTCACTGCAGTTCGCCACCATGTCCTTGGCACGATTGTAACTGATAAACTGATGGATGTGACTGTTACCATTAAGTAAGTACAAAGAAATTGTGGGGCTGTAAAAAGTGGAGGAAAAAGACATTTCTCTGATAAAGCTTTACTCCAGAACTCAGAGCTTTTTCTGGGAATTGCTGGCTCTTGGAAGTATTTATTTGAGCTTTTTTCTGGGCACTGCTGGCTCTTGGAAATATTTATGTGTGATAGAAGTTATTTTCTTCTTGCATTCTCTGCTCCTGAGAGGTAGGTTCTGAGACAAAAGTTCCTAGTTCTGGAAAAAAAAAGCAAGCTTAGCAATTTTAAAATTTATTTTGTACAACTCATCCTTTCTGTGTTAAGCTTGTTCTGAGGTTTGATATTCCAACCTTTCACTTTTAGTTCAGGTCTTTGTAAGAGGTAGTCTTGAAAACTGATCTTTTTGCCTAAAAATTTACCATTTCTGTGCCCTTACCAGAATAAACAGGGCAGTTAAAGAGGGATGGGTTTAAAAATTATCCTGTGACTTGTCTGTGGTGGTGTAAGGGCAGTAATTAACAGATACAGCAAACTCTTATCTCTCCATATGGAAGGAGATGATTCTGTTTTTTCTCCATGCTTTCAGGTCATCCATTGACAGTGAACCTGCCTTGGTTTTAGGGCCCCTGGAGTCAGTCCAGGAGCTGCGTCGGGAGCAGCAGCTGGCAGAGATCGAGAGCCGCCGGCAGGAGAGGGAGAAGAGGGGGCAGGAGGAGGAGGGAGCAAAGCCACCCGTGCAGGAGATGGTGGAGGAGCTCCAGGGACCATTCTTGTATGAATTTTCATACTGGGCAAGGTAGGACCAAGCTCCAGGGACCATTCTTGTATGAATTTTCATACTGGGCAAGGTAGGACCAAGCTCCAGGGACCATTCTTGTACGAATTTTCATACTGGGCAAGGTAGTACCAAGCTCCAGGAACCATTCTTATATGAATTTTCATACTGGGCAAGGTAGTACCAAGCTCCAAGGACCATTCCTGTATGAATTTCCATACTGGGCAAGGTAGTACCAAGCTCCAGGTACCATTCTTGTATGAATTTTCATACTGGGCAAGGTAGTGCCAAGCTCCAGGAACCATTCTTACATGAATTTTCATACTGGGCAAGGTAATGCCAAGCTCCAATGGACATGGTGTGTTCTTTGTACTATTGTGTGGTGTTTCTGTCAAACAGAACAGTGATACAATTCCAGGCTGGGTGCCTTTGGTTACTGAGCTACAAGGAAACTTAATACTGCATAGTAAGAATTTTGCTTAGGTTGTTGTTGATACTTTTTTCTTGGAGTGTTTAGATGCATTCTTGCACTCTGTTCTGCATGAGAGCTGCTAATTCAATTTTCTTCTAATTATATCTTGTGTTTTACAGGTCTGGAGAAAAAATTACTGTAACACCATCATCAAAAGAGCTGCTCTTCTACCCACCTTATGTGGAAGCAGTTGTTAGTGGAGGTAAATATAAATAATTTATTGTTTGAAAGGATTAGATTTCTATGGTTGAAATGTATCTATGTAGATAAACATATGAATAACTTAAAAAGTAATGTTAGGGAAGTTTCACTTGCAGCTGTTTCTTTGAGCCAGTTTAATTCTGGAATTTGGAAGTTATTTGATAGAGGATGCAAGTACAGTTTTTATCAGCAGAATATTCTTCCAAGTGTTGAAAATCCACCTGGCACAAGAGGAAGGACAGGTTTCTGGGTACTACACCAGATTCTCAGGATTGTTCATAGTACTATTGCCTAGAAAAAGAGTTGTGAAAAACAAGGTTTCTATTTTAAATTTGGTAACAAATTCAAGTTTCTGTTAAAGTTTTTTTTTTCCCCCCACTAGATTACAGTAATAAAAATATTCACAAAAAAAGATTTCAGAATTGTTAGGATTATCATCAGTTATTGATGCTGCTTGTTAGGTCAGGGTCCATCTTGTCATCAGGTTCTTAAGTGAACATATTTTGTTTGCAATCACTAGGAAATGTAAAGTGCCTCTTTTCATGTGACTCTGTTTGCATGTTCTAAATGCATTTGAGAGAGGGAAATAAAATTTTGCTTAATGTCATTAAACATGACATATGCTGACCTTAATTTGAGCTCAAAAGATGTGGTGCAAGCTCAGGGTAATCTGGCTGGAAGGAGGTGACATTGCCATGTCTCCATTGGCTGCAGTGTATGTAACTCACTGAGACCTCCAGCCACTTCAGAAATCCATAAGGTTTTTGTGGGGATGTGCTTATAGCTTTGAAATGTAGTTACTCATTTTGGTACTGTTCAGTTGTTATAAAATGTGTTGAGAGGCCATGAAATTGTGTGGATTGATCTCTTGTTCTAGGATAAAAGGCCACCAGCTCTTTGGAAGTAGTTAAACTGTTGTAAACCAGTGTCAAGTGTATTTTTGACCTTTTTCTTTGTCTTAAATCCCCTTCACCATGACCAAGAGAGTTGTCCTGGGAAGCTGATAGAGATTCATGGAAAAGCAGGCTTATTTCTGGAAGGGCAAATTCATCCTGAACTGGAAGGTGTTGAGATTGTCATTAGTGAGAAGGGAGCAACTTCTGCACTCATCACAGTTTTCACTGATGCCAAGGGCACTTACAGGTGATGAACAGATTTGTTTGGAACCTTTGGATTCTTTAGTTAAAATGCAGTGGTTTATTGACAGTGTGATATCCAAGTGGTTTATTTTAAACAAGTTCTGTTCCCCTTTTTTTTGAAGTGTTGGGCCACTCCACAGTGACTTGGAGTACACAATCACTGCTCAGAAGGAAGGTTTTGTTTTGACTGCAGTAGAAGGAACAGTTGGAGACTTCAAAGCTTTTGCTCTTGCTGGGGTGACATTTGAGGTAATGTTCTGAACATTTTGTGTTATAAATGAACAGTGTGTGCAGTTGGAGCTGGACAAAAGTTAATCTGTGTCTTCCAAAGACAAATGGGTGTGGGATTTTGGGGTAATGTATTATTATTTGGATAATAATTTCTGTCATGAGGAGGCAAATCTCAGTGGATGAGCTCAGTTGTAGACCATGACTTGCCATGCAGAAGATACTTTGCATGGTTTATGGAGTGAAAGTTAGAGCCTTCAGTCCAAAAGACTGGCTTTGTTTGCCTCTGTAGAGTTGGCCCACCCTGTTGTAATGAGTTTTATCCCTCAAAGTGTAGATGTGGTCTGGTCCAGCTAGTGCCTGGTTCCAGTCTTTGGGGTGCTTTGTTCTGGCCTCCCTGTGTGTTCTGTGGAGTGCTAGAGGATGGCTGCAGCGGTGGCACATGGTGTGACTGTACAGATATGTACAGAGCTGAGTGCTCAGAGCCAGCCACCTGTGCACCCTGCAAGGGGCTTTTCAACAGGATCCTTCTCTCTAAAGACACCCTCACACTTAAAATTGCTGGTTTTTCCAAAACAGATCAAATCAGAGGATGACCAGGCTCTTGCTGGAGTTCTCTTGTCTCTCAGTGGAGGGGTGTTTCGGTCCAACCTCCTCACACAGGATGATGGAATGCTGACCTTTTCCAATCTGGTGAGTGGAAATGATTTTTCTCTGCAGGACTGTGTTTCTTTGCTGTCCCAAACAGAGCTGTCTTGAGTGGCAGGTGTCCTTTGAAACCCTAACCCATGATGAGAGATGCAGATCCCTGAGAATAAACAGCACTTAAAATCTTTGCAGGTGAAAGATGTGAAATCTAACATGGCAAGAGGTTTCTCCCCAGCAGGTCGTAGATGATGTTGATTGATCTCAGTTACTAATTTGCAGTCTGTAAACATGAAACAAGACAATTTGTTGATGATCGTTGGAGAGTCTTTAGGGGGAAGGAAATCTAATTACATTATTGATCTATATGTGTGTAGACATGCTTGAATGGTTTCTTTGCAGACATCCTTCTTCTGTGGTCACTTTCCTGTCCTTGAGGTCTTGTGGTAAGGTTTTAGGGCTGTAGTTTCCTTTCTCTCTTAGCACTTTGTCTCCAGGTGGAATTCCATCAGTTTATTGTCCAATGTGCTCTCTGTTTTTCACTGCTCACATTTTGTGGCAGGTTTAACCTGTGCTTGGAAGAGAGGACCTCAGCTCTTCAGAGAACTCTTGCAAAGCATATTTGTTTGGAGTTGGTGAGGTTTTGCATCACTGTGAGTAAACAGCTCATTTTGTGCCTTTTTGCAGAGCCCAGGGCAATACTACTTTAAACCCATGATGAAAGAATTTCGGTTTGAACCATCATCACAAATGATTGAAGTGCAGGAAGGACAAAATCTCAAAATCCAGATAATTGGTTACAGAACAGCTTACAGGTCAGTGGAACTGGAGTCCATGGAAAATGCAATGGGCTGTATCAGGATGTGTTGTGCCAAATGTGTTTGCTCCCAGCACAGCTCTGTTCTTGCAGGTTTGGAGGAGACTTTCCAAGTCTCAGTGTAACTTAAATGTGCTGTGTATAAGTATTGTTTTTGGCCTTTTTTCATGGATGTGGATATATAGCTAAGCCCAGATGGCAGAGCTGTAGGAAGAACATGGCTATCTCAGTGGCACTGGCAGTGTTTTTTGCTGTGTCCAGTGGGAGAGGACAGGAGTGTTCTAGGTATGGTAGACTAGTTCAGATATCTGACTTCAAGATCCTTCCTTTTCTTGCCCTCAGGGATAAGAAAGAACTGCTGTCCATGGAGTTTAGGGAACTTGGATTCCTAAAGTTGTGCTGTGAACTGCAGCAAATTCTGATGATCTAAACTGTTTTACACATATATATCCCTTTTATTCTCCATGCTATGGTAAATTCACTGAGTACTTTTTCTATCAGTTATAATAATAAAATGCCTTCAAAATATACATTAAACCACCATCTGCACACCTGTAGCAACTGGTTCTCTTTCTACCTTTAGCTGTTATGGCACAGTTTCCTCTTTAAATGGAGAGCCTGAGCAGGGAGTGTCAGTGGAAGCTGTGGGCCAGAAGGATTGCAGCATCTATGGAGAGGACACAATAACTGATGAGGAGGGCAAGTTCAGGCTCCGTGGCCTTCGGGTAAGTGTAGGAGGCTCTCTGGCATTGGCTTTCCTGTCAGTGTGACATGCAGCAGTGGAAGGGCTGCTGTTCAGGAGCCACTGGTTTCTGTTTTCCCATTGTGTTTGCTGACTCAGACTCCCTTGAGTCTCTCTGGTCATGTAGTGAACACGGTCCTGTAGTGAGCATTCACTTGATAAAAGGGGAAAAGAGCAGCTTGTGGTGTGAGTCTGTGAACTTGCTGGCCACATCCTGTGCTGGCCTCCACAAACACTGAGCAGTTGGTGTGACATGGCACAATCCCCTGGGAGTGCTTGGGTGACCAGCAGGGAATTTCCATAGGCAGAAGAACTCGGGGAGGTGTTTAGTTTCTCTTGGGAAGATACCAATATCCTATTTTTAGCAGGATATTGGAGGGAGTGTGATGTTGTTTGCACAGCATGTATGTGAAGTAAGCTGTTCTTCAGGGAATGGGGAAGCTGAATTTATGATACCATTTTGTAAGGAGTCAACAATTTCCTGAAGTAAAAGGCACTGTTTGATCAGGTTTTGATCCTGTGTTTTCCTTCATCACAGCAGAGGATTTCTTTTAATACTGTGATGTAACAAACTAATGAAAGTTCTATATAGCCTTTTCTTATTTTCTGACAGTAAACACTCCTAATAGTGTTATTGAATTGAATTTCCTATTTGAGATAAGGAAAACTTTTAACTGCATAGAGTAAAATCTGTTTGGTTGTGTATCTTAAATGGAGCGTTAGAAAATTTTCTTTACTGCTTTCTAAAATTAAGGTATGTATTATTCAGTATTGGGATTTATCATCTGAATGTTGCTTTCAGCCTGGCTGTGTGTATCATGTCCAACTCAAAGCTGAGGGCAATGATCACATTGAAAGAGCTTTACCACAGCATCGGGCAATTGAGGTAATTTTTTCTCTTTTTGTAGCAATGCTTAAATATGAAATGGGTCTGTCTAGGCATTCTGTCTGTTCTGTCAGCAGCAGTGCAGTGAAGGCATTCTGTTTAGACAAGTGCCTTTCAGCAAGTTAACTCCCTGGAAACAGGCCTCATATTGTGTGTCAGCACCATAGCTGAAAACTGAAGTGAGATAAAGCCCAAACAGTAAACAAGTGAGAAGGATTCTTTCACAGTCATGAAAACTATGCATCCAGAAACAAGAGAATAAATGTATGGAATACCTTTCAACATTTCTTTATCATGTGCAACAAAGCAGTGGTAGCTTGAGGATGTCATCAATTGTCATATTGTCCTACAGTTTTATTTAGTTATGGACAGAGAGATACTGTTATGTTTTATTGGGTCCAATCATGCAGTCTTGATGTGGATGAAATTGTAATTTGGACTAACACTTTTATCTTTATAAAATAAAGATAAAACTTTGCATTGAAAACTGTTGGAATCTTGTTAAATATTCCACATTAACCAACTGTATAAACATCCCTGTGCATCTCTCAGCACAGGTGCACAATACTGAGACCAGTGTTCTGAGATCAGACAATCTTGTGGATGTAGCTCAGCCTTTTCCAGAATAGTTTGTGCTTTTGAGACTTCCATTTTTAGTTTAGCTTAATGTCATGAGCCTCATGCTGATAATGCCCAAGTCTGCACTTGCAAGCTGTGCACTCTGGAGAACAGGGACTTGCAGTGGGGAAGCTTTCAAGCTTCCATGTGGCTAGTATTGAAAAAAATCCACTTTTTATTTAAAATTATCAGCAAAATTTGTGTATCTTAACAGTTGTGTTGCTGTCCTTTGTTAACTGTTGGTACCAATCTGAGTCTGTTTTCCATTGCAGGTTGGGAACAGTGACATTGGTGATGTTAATATCATAGCATTCCGGCAAATTAATCAGTTTGATTTAAGTGGAAATGTCATTACAGCTTCTGAATATCTCTCCACATTATGTGTAAGTTCAAGCCTTTCATCTTTGTCAAATGTCTTTGCTATTGCTTTCACAATGATTTTTTTTTTTTGCAGGGGCACTGGAAATGGTTCAGTAGCCAGAGCACACATTTAATTCAAATTAGAGCTAATAGTTTAATGAAGGTGAATTTGAATTCCAGATAGATTGAAGATTGCAGTGTTCCTGATGCTTTGCCTTAATGTTTCCATTTTTCATGGGAATATGTTTAAGAAATACCTTCTCTGGTTTGCCTGTACATTTTGGGATACACTTCCCGATTAGGGATGCTCTGTCTGTAGAGGGTGAAATGGATCCTTTGTATCAGAGAACTGCATTAATTCCTGAAATTTTTGACCTATATGTCAAAACCTGAAGATACTGTGTGAATGCAGTGATACCATGGGACATGTGAGATTAAAAGTACATCATAATAGACAGTATGAGACAAACAGGAAAGCTGAAATTTTCAAAATTCAAAGCACTGTACTGTGATCTGAAAAAGCTTGCAAAACACCTCTGATCTTTTTGGCTTAGGGCTCAAATGCTGGAAGTGTCTGCAAGAGGTGTTAGTGGGGTAGGATTTATGGTATCTTTTCTCAGGTTTAAAAGCTCCATAAAGTGTTACCTGCAAATATGAATGCAGTGCTTGGATTTCTTTCACACTAGTTTGTTATGCATCTCACCTGCCAAGATCTCATTGCTAAGCTGTTGGGTTTTCTGGGAGACATCCAGAGGATCCAACACTCAGAGCAGGTGTGAAGGGAAAATGAGTCACCTTACTGAAGAGCCCCTGAGCTTGTGTCCCATCTTTCTGGGGAAATTTAAACCCTTGTTTTGCCTAAATAGGAAATGATGCTAAAATTTGATTCTGTGGGAGTTGTCCAAGCCTGTGCCTTCTTCATATTAGGTGGGGTCTTGTGTTGCATGTACTGCACATGAGCTGTTGATGGGTGCATGTCATCACCCTGGCCTCCAGTGCAGATATTCTTGTTTCTGAAAGATGTGCTAAGGCTGGATCCAGGCACAAGTGAGAGCAGTTTTGTGATCCACAGCACAGACTGCTTTTTCTGCACCGGGCATGTGAAAATGTCAGACAGCAGCTGTTCCTAAATTATTTCAAATTCTATAAAAAGAATCTTTCTGTGACTTTTCACATCCCAGATTAGAACATTTCCAGGTGTTCTTACTTGACAACTTTCTGTTTATATAAACACATGATGAATTTTGAAGTGCTTTTATCCCTGAAGATGTTGGATGTCTGAAATATCTATTGTGGTGCAGGCTTGGAAATAGCTGCTTGTGCTTCTTCAATTACAGGTGAAGCTCTACAAAAGTGAAAATCTTGACAACCCAATTCATACAGTCAATTTAGGCCTATCTCTGTTTTTTCATTTTCCACCTCTGCTCCGAGATGGAGAGGTAAGAATATTGCCTGAAAATTAGCTTAGATCACTTTATGTTTTTTCCCTAGTGACACTGAAGTGCAATTTGTGATATGCCTGCAGAGCTGTATTCATGTGGACTAAGCAGTGTCTCGGAAGATTTGAAGCCTGTTGAACTGATCTTTGCTTTAAATGTGATTTTGTCTCTGGCTGCTCTTGATGCTGTAGCCTGAGTGTATTTTTTACCCACAGAATTACGTGGTGCTCCTGGATTCTACATTGTCTAAATCACAGTATGACTACACCCTGCCTCAAGTTTCTTTCACTGCCATTGGGTATCATAAACACATTACACTGGTCTTCAGTCCCACTGTAAGTAGTAAATATTTCCCTGTTCCAATGTTCACCCTGGGAGCAGTGTTTGGTGTTATAACCTGCATGGATTTTGTGCTCTCGGCCAAGCTTTCTATTAGTGTAAATACAAAGAAGTTTATGAGTGGCATTAGAGTGACAATTAATTAAGATTGCTGTGTGTTCAGTTGCCAGTGGAACAGGAGGGAGACATGAAACAGCAGTAGGAACGGAAGGGTGCAGATGTGCCTGAAAGGTTCTGTGCTGGCATGGCTGCTGTAGGGGGGTCACAGAGGTGTGGGCAGCATGGGACAGGTAAATGAAAGCACACCAGGCTGACTGGCACTGGAGACTGACCATCAGTGAATGGGCTTTACCCAGCAGCACCCCCCAGGAGGGGGGAGTACCTGAGTGACTGATCCAGAGCCTGGCTTTGAAGTGGAAAGAGAAGTAAATCCTTGAACAGCACTTGGAGGGTGGTCAGATGAGAAGGGCTGGATGTGCCTCATGATCCTATTGCTGATATTTCTTAGAGCTGGGGGATTTCACAGTGAACTGGTAAAAAAGAATAACCCCACAATGTGGCTGTTTGCAGAGGAAGCTGCCTGAACAGGACGTTGCCCAGGGCTCGTACATCGCGCTGCCGCTGACGCTGCTGCTGCTGCTGGCTGGCTACAACCACGACAAGGTGGGCCAGGGGGCTCTGCCCTCCCCCAGACCTTACTGTCCTGTCAGTGGACACTGCACTGTGCTGAGTGGGGTTCTTGGGGTGTTATCCAGAGAGAGGTGCAGTCACAGCCCCCTTATGTGACATAAGAAAAGCCACGATGTAGCCATGGTTTTGGACAATTACCTTCTCTGAAAAAACTTAGTGTGGAAGTGAGTTCCTGTGCTGTGGCTGAATTTTGGCTTCTCATTTAATTGCTCTGAGAAAAAAACAGTACAGCATCATTAAAATTCAGATAACCAGACTCAGTGATAATAGGAATGAAAATAATTATTTTATTGGCTTCAGGCACAGTCAGACTGGGAAAAGTCTTGCAAGTCTTCAAGTCTGGTCTCTTTAGCTTTATGCCCTCCCTAGTTCAAAGGCTCTCAAGAGGAATACAAATACCTGCTATAAACCCCCTCTGTTACCAAACTCTGCTCTTCTGGTCTTTTCTGATATGGCTGGATTTCTCTTTTACCAAGAAGAGAAATTCAGTTTGTCTGTGCAGTTTGATTTCCTCTCAAACAATCACTTCAGGTTTTGATTATCAGAATTTCCCAGCAGTTTGGTTTGATTCTTCCCCAAGATTTGCTGCCATATTCTCGTATCTTTGTAGATGTGCCATCCATGCAATGGATTCTGTTAGGGGCTACATGTCTGAAGAACCATACCATTCAGACCTTACATACCACTGTAACCACAGCTTGCTTCCCTTTTTCCCCCAGCTGATTCCCTTGGTGCTGCAGCTGGCAGCTCGGCTGCAGGGAGTGCGTGCCCTGGGGCAGGCAGGCTCTGACTCTGGGGGCCCAGAGGAGGCCAAGAGACAGAGCAAGAAACAGAAGACGAGACGGACGTGACTGAGAGCAAGGGCTGGGTGAAGTGGTGCTCTGTCAAACTGCAGCCTGAGGAGGCAAAGCCACTAAAACACTTCTTTGTTGAATTTGCAGACTTGACATTTTCTGGTTTTGCTATGTGAGCACCATTTGTCACATTAGCTCCATTTTGGTTGTAAATTTTCGATGGAGTCTATAGATTTCCTTGTTATAAAGTGATTAAATGGATCTGCTGTCATTCTGAGTGCATCTCTCATACTTGAAGACAATTAATGCTTTTTTTTTTTTATTGGAACAGATCATGCTGTCCTTATTAATGATTTATAAAAGCAGTGGTAATAGATAATACTTGATTACAGTTTCAGTCTCTAGATTCTGGAATGATTTTTCCTTACCCTTTGAAATGCCCACTTTACAGAGGCAGCACACAGGGATTCTACTAAATCAGTGTTGCTTGAAACAGAATTGGAGGGGACATAGCTGGACTGGTGAATTATATCATTGTCACTTGAGTTCAGCAACTTGATTGAAGAGTCTGTCTGATTTCAGTTCTTGTCCAGTGATTGTTATCTTTGATTAAGTTTTTGCCCAGTGAAGAGAAATTCTCCATGTCAGGTAAGGTTAGTTATTAATATCAGGTAAATTCTGATGTTCCTACAGCAAAAGCAGTGTTTCAGGTTCAGTTTCCTGGCCAGTGTGATCTCTTCAGAGCTCCAGTGTTGCTGAGGTGGCTCCAGCTGGCTGCACTACTCTTTCCAAAGCTGTACTGTGTTCTTGGGGTTACCATTTACCCATGATGGTCACACCTCCTGCTCAGGCCATGCTCAGCCTTTTTCCCAATTAATGGTTGATTTAATTTTTTTTTTTTTACCTTTTTTTACCTTTTGGGTTTTTTAACTATAAGGAATGTGAATTTTTTGAAATCTCCAATGTGTACAGTCCCAGTAATGTAGTCTGTAATAAATAACTATTTCTTACAAGTTCTCTTTTGAATCCTGCTTGAAGTAGGTAGTTGGACATACACAGTTTAAATGTTAATGGGGCTTTTTATTGACAAATACTATAAAGGTTAACAGAGCATTTGAAGATGCACATAAATGCCTACAAATATTGCAAAGACATTGGTACTGCCAGTAAGTGGCAATGTTTCTCTTTTGCAATACTTGAAATAAAAGTCCCATTTAAATGTTTAAGCTTACAAACCCTGCCATTTTTAGAAATTTGGATGCTGAAGGTTTTATGCTGTTTTGGTTGCACTTTGCAAGACTTTGGGCTTAAATAATTATAACTTTGTGTGGTGATGATTCTAATCTCTCAGAGGGAAATTTTGTCAGGACCATAACAAGAATGTAGAATGTTGAAAAAGTATTATTTGTAGAGCTTGAGATGAAGCTCTAAATTATCATGCTCTGCTTAATGACTTTGGATTTCATATTGCTGTGATGAAATATATGGGGAAAAGACAAGGTGTTCTAAGACTTACAATAAATTGTATGTTTTCAGTACATTTTTATTTTAAGCTGGTGAATGTTAAGAAAGTTATTGCTACTTTGGGGAATGTATGAGGAAGAAATGCATGTATCCATGTGCCTCAAGGGAGTTCCAGATATTCTGATCTCTGAGCTGTGAGACTGCCTGATGATTGAACTTAAACATTGGAACTGCCATTAATAAAAAGGAAAAAAAGAAAAGTGACAATTCTTGCTAATTCAGTGTTTGCTTCTCAATCTAGAATTTTCCCAGTGTCTCATCTCAAAATTGTCTTTTATTTGCCTTCTGCCTCACACTTGTGACTGACTATGAGTCCCAAGTTTTAAGGTTTATTCTGCTGTTGAAGTGTTAATTCCTAACAAAAACTGTAGCTTGAAGTTTCTCAGTTGGCAGAGAAATTGTAGAAAACTAAAGCATGAGATAATTTTCTAAAGCAGAACTAAATGCCAAGGAATCAGTAACTTCAATTATTTATAGAAACCAATAATCAGATGCACAGGCCCAAGCAGAGAAATGAGTGTGGTCTGTGCAGTGCCCAGAGCCAGGAGCATGGAGCAGGACAGACAGACAGACAGACAGATGTGTGTCCATGGGCACTGCCAGAGGCTTTGCACAGACACTGGGGGGGCAGGGACAAATCATTGAAAATGGCAGTTAAAGCTGCTTGTTGCATCTTTCATTAATTTATGTTAATGCACAGAATAAATGCAGGATGGGACTAACACAACATGTTGAATTAACTGGAAATCTTTCAAGAGTCAGTGTTTATTATTCATTTTTGCAGGCACAGTAGTGAAAAAATGGTTAATTGATTTGCTTGATGAGCTAAATATGGGCAAATGGCTGAATTCTGTGGGAAATGAGAGAAAGCCCCTTTGGATAAAGATAGCATTGCATGTTACTTATTTTTTCTGTCAAAAGTAACAATGAATATTCCATCTATTTGGCTGATTCATCAGAGATGCCCAAAACTCTATTGTTTAAGATTGAAATGGATCATTAATATTGAGTATTACAATTTCTTTATAGATGGTTCAGCTTAATTTCTAAATTTCTTTATTAGATGTGTGTCTGTCTCACTCCAAGAACAAATGTTTTTGATTAGCATGAGCACCAGTGTTAAAGATACAGCAAGTTAAAAAAACCCAAATTTTTCCTGCTACTCAGTATTCCTTGCTTTGTATAGCATCTGTATTTCTATTTTTGTCCACTCAAAAGTGATTTAAATTGGGCTTCTTGCAAAGGAAATTCAGTAAATTGAGTGATGTAGAAAAGGCCTGAAAGGCAGCAGATTTCCTGAGCTGAGCACGACAGCCCTGCCCACCTCAGACCCAGTGCTAGGTTCACTTTGTGTGTGGGAAGTCATGGTCCCCTTTCAGATACATGGGTGGCTTTAGAAAATCTCTAAAATTCTAGTAAATCTCTTTCTGGTGCATTATTGGCTGAAGCCAGAATTCTTACTTCTTTTCTTTTTTTTTCTTTTTTCTTTTTTTTCTTCGTACTTTGAAAAGAACATCAATGAGTTTAATCTCTGTCATTCAGTCATTATTTAAACCTGGAATGGGCCCATATGGCCTTGTGCAAATGAAGAGCAGCTCAAGGCTGATTAGTATTCCCTGAGCCTTCCTGGATTATTATTAGCAACTTTTCCCCCTTGAATGTTTACAGAGCTTTTGTGAGCTTTTTACATCAGTTAGCTTGTCCTTTCAATTTTCTATTATACCTTTTGTAATTGCTTTCTGTCTATATTTGATATGTTGTTGCTTTACTCCAGTAACTTCCATTATCACTTTTAGCTTTGCTGTTGCTGGGATCAACCTGATTGCATTATTTACTCTGTTTGCTTTAAATATCACTTCTACCTTGTTCTCCCCCCTCCTCTCCCACCATCTTTCTGGGAATATTTGAGCTTAGCCACATAATGCTGTCTGAAGTCTTATTTGTTAGCTCCATAGCCTAGGACCATGATTGCTTGAAGCCAAATGAAATGTTATCATAAAGCACTAAACACCCACAGACCATTATTGAATTTATCATAGCTGTGAGCTCAACACACAGTGAAAGATAAACTTGTTTTTTACTGCCTGTGCAAGTCGGCAGGTTGATTCCTCCTTTAATTCTCATTTTTGTCAATACCAGAATAATTAAATCCCCATCCCTAAGAGCAGTTTATTCACAGCTCTCTCACCACAGCAAATCCAACTATTTTTATTTTTTGAGCATAGGGTTGTGGTAGAACACAACAAATTCCCACTCCAAGCCTTCCTGCTTGTTCATTCCCCTTTGCAGACAAACTCCAGAGTTCATCGAGTCTCTAAGGCTGTGGTGGTGGGAATGTTGCCTGGAGATATTTGTTACTTTCTGGTTCCTTCTAATTTCCTTCTGCTTGAAAGGAGAGACTAGGCCATCTGCATATTTGTACTTCTCAGATGAGGATTATTTAATTTGCAAGGAGCTTCATAGAATTCCAAAGAATCAGCTTTGTTTATAATCTTAGGGAATGGGACAACATTTCTATTTAAAAAATAGTTACCAGGACATAACACAGTTGTGAGACCTTGTCAGGATTGAGAAAAGCCCC
The DNA here is from genome assembly GCA_027576295.1 of Cossypha polioptera. Taxonomy (NCBI): domain Eukaryota; kingdom Metazoa; phylum Chordata; class Aves; order Passeriformes; family Muscicapidae; genus Cossypha; species Cossypha polioptera. The sequence goes on along the minus strand of JAODHX010000912.1, from coordinate 15,543,010 downwards.
ACATTCTCAGGAGAGCTATTGGTCCTTTTGTCATTTGTAAAACTGACTTTAAAATGATAGCATTAGTGATTAAAGACTGAGAGTAAGAAGTCTCAGAATAACCAATGAATTCTCTGGCATATGTTAATATATTATATTTGGAAAGGTTACTTCCATTTATATTCCAGATGAAAATACTTGGTGACTTTATTGCATGTAATCACATCTTTTCCTACAGAAGCTGACTACTCTGGTTAGCACTGGGAATAATAATCCAAAAAAATGGTGATGAATTAAATTAATAAATAAGTGTTGATTTCAATAAAAACACATTTTAAAAGATCAGAAATAAACATACTGATAGAGTAATTTTTTTCTTATATATAATTTTTCTTTTGATTATATCTTCTATGGTAAATTTCATACTATAATATTTAAAAATGAACAAGAACTTTCAATTTAATAAAAAAATTGTGTAAATTGATGATCTAAATGATTTTAATTGATTTTTATGGTTATTTAATTTCATTTGGTAACATTAAAAAAATCTAAAACAAACAAGAAACACAGGGATCTGTGGAAATCAGTGCAGAGGAAGCCAGTGGGCTGGTGCCAGGCATGGAGCACCTCCCTTCTGAGGACAGCTGAAAGAGCTGGGGCTTCAGCCTGGAGAAGAGAAGGCTCTGGGCTGACCTTGCAGCATCTTCCAGGGCCTAAAGTGGTGCAAGAATCCTGGAGAGGGACTTCTGGCAAGGGCATGTAGTGATAGCCCAAGTGGGAATATCTTTAAACTGACAGAGGGTAGACTTAGATTAAATATTAGGAAAAAAAATTCTTCCCCATGAAATTGGTGACAGGGCACAGGTTGCTCAGAGGAGCTGTGGCTGCCCCATCCCTGGAATTTTCCAGATCTGTGTAGTGGTTTGAAACTTAGAATTTTTTTATTCCTTTTCTAGGTTAGGACATAAATGAGACCTTTCTCAATTTTTCCCTGAAATATTTCCCACTCCTTTACATTCAGTCTCACCTTTGTCACTTGGAGAGGAGGACATCATTCAGATTCCAGTCACTGCTCCCTGCTGGGTTGGGTGAAGGGGATCTCAGCATCTCAAGAAGTTGTTATAAACATAAAGACAGGAGATCTGGGCTGTGAATCAGCTGCTGCAGCGTTTAACTCAGCACAGAAAAACCTCAGTAAATAAACTGGGGACAGCAACTTCAAAGCACTCTGCTAAAAATCTCCCAGCACTGGAGGGAGGTGGTTTTAGGGAGCTCAGGCACAGTGCAGCCAGGGGCTGTGACATCTTCTGTGCTAACAACAACCCCAGGCAGGATTTGCAGCTGGGGTAGGACAGCAAACCCCAAATCTCTGAACAGCCCAAGCAGCTGGAGCCACATTAGCTGGGAAAGAAAGAAATGGCCAGGTAGATTTCTTGCAGCTCAGAACACTCAGGCTGCTCCTGAACTCTCCTGAGGAATTGTGGCAGGCTGTGTGCAGGGAGGCACAGGGAGATCTGGCTGCCAGTGCCAGCACTGCAAGGACAATACATCTGCCCTGCTTCTGAAAAAACCCCTGATTATTGATTAATATCTCAGAGAGCCATCACCTGTACCCTCCTCTTCCTCACTTCTGAAATAACCTGTCTTACATGGCTTTACATCTTAAACTGATGCTGGCAGCAGCAGCAGCTTTGCTGGGCTGCTCAGGGGCAGGAGGCTCCCAGGCCTGGCTCATTAGTGGGATGAAGGGCTGGGATAAAAGGGTCAGCTGCTGAGAGAGGCTTGCAGGGAAGGGCTGATGAGAAATGTGGCTGGGGTTTGCTGGAGGGACCCAGCTATGGCCAAAATCCCTGCAGAAAGAGGTGCTGGGAGTTCCACTGTTATAGCAGGAGACTATGCTTGAGCTTCTAGAAACATTAAGCTATAAGCAAAAAAAAAATTCCCTTATAGCCAAGATGCTAAATCTTGTGAGATGAGAGGTTTTGCATTTGTGTCTGCTGAAGAAAAGCTTTACCCTGGAAGGCTGCAATGCAAGCTGAGTTTGTAGAGCAGGAGGCAGTGAGGAGACAAAGCTACAAACCTTTCTGCTGCTCACCAAGGTAAGTGTTCCACGAGGAGCTTGGTCCTTTTGGGGCTGGCACTGTCCCTCAGTGCTCCTGTGTGCCTTCCAGCTGCTGTGGTGGTGTTCTCTGGCTTTGGGCTCTGCCTTCTGTGGACAGTGAGCTACAGACTTGTTGTACTTGCCCTGTTCTGCTGTGTCTGGCTGGGGATTCACTGGGAAGCAAGGAAGAGCCTGTAGCAAAGCCCTGGGCTTTGGAAGCCTAGAAAAGCTCACTCAGAGCAAACGTGTTCTGAGGGCTCCTCTGCTCAGCCTGGGCTCCTCAGGTGCTGTTCACACTGTGCTGCAGCTGCTGAAAATGAGTGTTGCTCTCAATACTGCTTCTTCTGACTGGGGATCTAATTATTGCTAAACTGAGAATGCACTTGCAAGGGAAGTGTTTGAGCTTGTAGGCTGCTTTGGAGTTGAAAAATCACTTTTCTCCCCTGGTGTTTTTTTGTTTTAATATTCTTGTTCCTTTCCAAGTCTTTCTGTTCCTGGGAGGACTGAGGAATAGATTGTTTTCATTATCATTATTTCAGAATGGGGGCAGGAGTGGGTAATGATCCTATTTCACACTTCCATGGGTTGCCGTGTGGTGATGACAAATGCCCTCCAGCAGGAAGTTCTAACAAGTGGCTCTCAATTTGCATTGAACCATTCTGCCATTCCCAAAACTTTGCATGTTTTCTGCAGTGTGTGTAACCTGGTACTCCCTAGACCTTTGTAAATATTGCTATCCAAAATTGCAGTGCAGGAACTTGGGGATTTTTACTGACATCTCTCAGATGTTCTGCCTTCTACCTCCTCCCTCTTCTTTTGGTCTCAAAGCAGAAGAGGTGTTTTAATTGGCACCCCAATAATACATACCCCAAACCAGAAAACTAGGTCTACATGGCAATTTAGAGGACTTTTAGTAGGATATAATTTTGGATGAATCCCAGACAGCACACAAGAATTAAAATGTAAATTTAAAATGAAAGTTAATATTTCATCTTGACCTGCTGTGATCTAAAAGGAAGATCATCTCCTGTGTGTTATGTGTGATCTAGAGCATCTAGGTCTAGAGCTTGGTCTCTTTTTTGTTGCTCTGAATAATCCTTAGTGTGCCCCTGTTCCCTCTCAGGACTGAACTCTGAGAAGGTGTGACCCAAGCAGGATATTGGGGATTGGCTGCCTTCAAGGAAGGAGAGTAAAGCCTTGCTGATACAGTGGGAACTGAAGTATTAAAACACATCTGATCCTTCCTGAAGCAGGAGGAAGAGCTGTGGGATATTGGAGTGGGAGTGCTGGAGCACACATTGGTGCTGTGCAGACTTTTGAGGACTTGGTGTTGATGTGGGCAGAGCAGAAGATCAGTGTAACGAGCCAAAGAATGGATTAATTTGGAGGCAAAGCAAAACTTGCATCACTGAATTCCCGTTTAATGTATCCATTGCAGCAGTAGTGTAATATCTCTGCAGACAGCACTGCAAGAGTGATGTACAATCCTGTGACTTCCTGGCATGTCACACATAGAACAGACTCTGTGTGTGTCCTGGGCATGGCCAAAAATTATCCTCTTTCCTTGGTAGTAAGGAGAAAAGATACCATCAATAAATCCAATCTGAGAGGAGAATTCCTACCCCTCAGGTGGCTCATCAGATCTGAATATGATAAACATTAAATGACAGCAATTTCAGTACCAAGTCAATTATCTATGCATAGCAAATTAAAATTAGACACATCCTTTAGTCAGGAAATTCACCTAATGGAGATCCAGTTCCCTTTCTGTTGAAGAGTAGAGTCCCTTGAGTACAACCTGAGTTATACTCAGTGCATCAGCTCAGGAGGAGCATTGACAGGCATGGGAGGCCACTGGCTCTCCCTCCCTGATTCTGCTGGAGAACTTTTAGAGGAATGGGATACCAAGATCTCATTACTCTGAATGTTGACTGAAAGCTCTGAACCTTTAGAGGATGATAAATGTGGCTTTTAATTTTTTTCAGAGCTGTTAGAATTTCTCCTACTCTTGCACTTTTCAACAGAGGCAAAAAGTGCAACCAGAAATAATGCAGAGTTACTGGAATGCATCCTTTGAAATGATGGAGACAAACAGGAAAAGAGTTCAGAACTGCCAGCTGGTGCTGTTTCCTTCCTCTTCTAGAACTAAAGGACAGAGTTGAAAAAAGAAAGTTAGGTTCATTAAGAGTTTAGGATAGGGACACAGATTTTTTTAGAAGATCTTTGCTTGTATTTCTGCTCTCCCATATAACCTGAACTGGCACCTTCACTTCTGTCTGTGCTTTCCCTTCATGTGCTTTCCCTTCTCTGAGTTTTGTCTCACTATGTTGGATAATGCTCCTTTTGCTTTATTTTTTTTTCTGCTCTGAAGCACTGGAATATTGCAGTCTTTCATTAAAAAACATGAACAAAAATGTCTTCAGTTTATTAAAAATAAATTGTTAATTGTATGGAAAGTTGACAAGAAACCTGGAAACTTGGCTGTCCAGTGTATTACACCAATCACCAGCTGATCTAGTGTTTGCACCATTTTGAGGATGGGATGGAACTCCCACCTGCTGTGTGGATCAGGTTTTTTGAGACACATTCTCCTCTGGCTCAGAGTGTGAGAACTCCTTCAGAGGTCCCTGCTCTTGACCTTTTGGCTCAAGGTCACTTATTTCCAGCTGGCTGAGGTGTGCTCTGCTGTGGAGCAGGACCTGATCTCACAACCCCTCTGCTGCTGGCTGGGTCTGCTCTCCATGCAGGGCTGGGGCAGCAGTGTCTCTGCAGGGCTGAGAAGCCCCTCTCTGTGAAAACTGGGGAAAAAAAATAATCTGTCTTGCAGGAGTGGAGTTAATGTGCAAAATGGCTCTATTAGTTCACTGATGGATTTGCTTCTGCAGAATGGATAACTGGAAACACATCCAATTTGTTTAATGGGGACATGGGAAGAAGATACATCTTGAAGTGGGATCTTAATGACGACAGTAATGAATGGTTTAATCTGCAGCACTTTGAGGGTGCTCTGTGAATGTCCCCGTGTCACACACTGGGTGTGGGTGGCAGCACAAGAACAGCCTGGTTTGGAGTCAGGTGAGCTCTGGCTGCACCAACAGCTGAAGCTGGGAGAAGCAGCAAGCTCCAGAGTCTGTGAGCTTTGGCTTCCATGAAAATCAGAATTGCAGGATATTCTGAGGGGGGTCTCTCAGCCCTCCACAGGACACCCCAGGCACGTTTTCCTCAGTTTTCACCCTCCCCACACTTGGGCTCTGCTGCTCCCCACAGGATGTGCCTCCTGTTCTCCCTGGGGGATGTGGCTGCCACCCCTCTGCACAGTGCACATCCCTGGGAAGGCTTTTGGTGACCCCTCAGGCTTTGCAAGTAGGGCAAATATTGTGTGATATTTTCCTTAGCCTACCCCTAAAACTATGCTTTTATTGCTAAGAATATTTAAGTTGGCTGAGGAATTCCTGTTTTATCCTGACATTTATTCTGCAGCATCCAGTGCATCCTGCCAGACTGCAAACATTTCTCATGGATTGCTTTGCCTGGTGCTCATGAGCAAACCACATCCTTGCAAGAGTTTCTGTGGCATGGAATTTTGGAAGTTTGTGGTGTTTTTCCTCCTATTCCTTTCCTTGTGGGCTGCACCAGTGCAATCCAGTCCCAGCCAGGTTTTCTGTGCTTGCTCACCAAACCTATTCATCGTTGAGCAAAACTCTGTAACAAGATTTTTGATATCCCTCCCTACTGAAAGTTCCTTCAGTGGGCTGAACCTGGGGAACTTGTACCTGAAAGGTTTCTGTGCTGCTAGTTCAAAGGGTGCCTGAGCAAGGTCACATCTCCTTCGGGGTGGAGCTCTCCTAGAAGAAAGCACCACTTAAAATCAAAGGACTTTATCTATGTAAATCTATTTTACTACTGCACATTAGAGAGGCAGTTAACCTTAAGTCGTCCTTCTACTTGGAGAGAGCTGCTGTTAAGCTTTTTTTTTTTTTTTTTTTTAACCTGTGGGCTTTGAGAAGTTTTAAGCAGATGTTAACAAAGTGTTCTTGAGAGGAGTGTGAGTAACCTGCCAGTCATTGACTGAGGGACCCTTCCTCCTGGGGAGGGGGAAGCACAACTGGCAGAGCCTTTCTCCTCCCTGAAGGACTCCTGGCAGCTCTGTGCTCCAGCACTGGGAGGTTTTGGCAGGTGTGGTTATGGAAAAACAGGCTGAAGCAGCAGCAGCTGGCAGCTTGAAGCATCTCTGACAGTGTGATGATAACCTGGCTAGTGCTGTCATCATTTGAGCTCAGCAGGACCATCAGAAATCCTGATGATCCTGGGAGGATATGGAAAAGCTGGGAGGTTTTTTCCTACTTTATCAAGGAATGGTTGTTTTCTTACAGCATGAAGGATTGTTTTAGCATTTGCAGAAATAAAGCTGGAGCATCTTGACTGCCCTCTAAGCCCATCCTGACCCAGGTTTTACAGTTGTGTTTTTAGTGGGAAAATAGAAGTGAGTTTGAGCATGAAGTTTCTCTCAGAAATCTGGTGCTGAAATGAGGACTGTGAGGTGGTCATTGAGAGATGAGCATGCCAGACAAACTCATTTCAGCATTTAGTAGAGAGAAGACACACATTGTATTTATCTAGAAAAATGAATGAAGCCTGTCTTTTTTCTGGTGACTGTGAAAGGTGCACCAGAGAGATTGATATATTCATACACACAGCACTGATATGTTTGTGGGGCTAATCCCAAAACAGGATATTGTCCTAAAAAAAAAAAAAAGGCATGTATATGGCAGAGCTCTTGCATCTCAAAAATCTTGACAATCTTCACGAAGTATGGGTTGGAATCAAAAGCTTTGGGGTGAAAGACACTCTTGGGAATCATGGGCACCTCTTGAATTCTGGAACAAAGGTTTGTATTTCAGCTCAGTCCAATGCTTTGCTCAGACAACTATTATTTCTCATTAGCAGGTACCTAAAATTGCTCTGGAAGCTGTCTTGTACAAATGTAATGAAGTATGTTCTGAGTATTTATATAGTGCCAAGTATTAATTAACATGAAAGATACCAGCAATTGGCTGAACCCTCTGCAAGTAATTTTATTAATGTTTAATCCTTATTAATGGCATATTATAATTATTTGGGTGCATGTTTTCCTAGCACATTTAGCACTCTCAGGCTCCATCATTTCCTTCACAATAGAGATAAGCCAAACCTCAGGAACAAAGCTGAGCTCCAGTTTTCCAGGCTCCAGCTCAGCCTGCAAGCACTCCACTTGGAAGGAGCTGCTGTAAAGGAACAGCAGAACAGAAACTCAAAACTCCCCAGGGAGCTCCTGAGTGCAGGTGTGGATTTGGAGCTGGGGAGGGAGGCCAGGGTTTTTCTAATAAAAATGAATCCTGTTTCAAGGTGTATCCCTGACTCCTTGGAGCCTTAAAATGCTGTCTGGGAAATCTGCCTTGGATTGTTTTTAGCCAGATTTGATATTCCAGCAACTTGATTAAAATCTGCATGGTGGAATGAAAGGATTCTCAGCACCTGCTGAAAACTGTGACTCTGTGGTGCAGCAAACATCTGAGCTACAACTTTGGGCTGCTGTGCCATACAAGCCAGGTTGCCATTGAATTATATTTCCAAATGGCACAATTCCTTTTCTAGCCCCATCTTCCCCCCAGTCCTTAGGTGGAGAGATGGAATCTTCACTGAGTGTGTTATCAGCAATCTGGCATTCTCTGAATGGTGGGGGATAACAATGTGATCATCTTCCAGTGATAAGAGTGGCAAAGAAAAAAACAAAGGGGCAAAGAAGGTAATTTGCACTTGCAAGGAGAAAATGTACAAATCATATCAGAGATAAAGAAATGCTCAGGTTTATGATGATGCTGTTTGTTCTATATGATGTTCTCACAAGATGCTGTAGCTACTTGATCTTGCATCTAATATACAACTAGATGTGACTATTAAAAAAAAATCCAAATCAAAAGGGCTTGTGGGAATTAATTTTGCTGTGGGCTTTCTTCTTTTCTTGAATGAAAGCAGTAAGGGCTAAATCAGAGCAGTGAACACTCTGTAGCCTGTTGGCAGCTGGTGCCTTCCTGGTGGTTTTTTTTTTTTGTCCTTGGCTGTTGAGGCAGGAGCAGCAAATTTCAAGCAGTTATTAGCAATAAATGCCTTTGAGAGTGTGCAGCTCTACAAATGCCTGAGTACCATGGCAGTAAGTGTTAAGGGTTGCACACACTGATAGAATAGTATTTTGGTTCTAGAAAAATGGCTTGTTAATCTATGGAGTGAATAGAAGTGGAAACAATAAATGAGCAATGAGTTTGGTTCCTGAAGCAATGTTTCATTAACTGGGGAAAAACCTCACCCTGCTTAGCTGCAGTTTGCCAGTGCAAGCAAATAATTGCTTTCTACAAGATACATTTTGATTTTCAATAATTACAGGAAACACAAATGTTTCTTCTAGGAATTGTTATTTTTTTCACCATTACTGTATTAGTTGAAAATATTTACTAATGGCTAAATATAATGAATATTACTTTTGACTATCTTAATTTTCTTTAAATGGAGCTTGCTGAAGGCACTTTACTAATTCATCCCAATTACTGTATCACACAGTTCCTGCTAAATTCATAATTGGCCACGATGCTTTTTTGAGTGCAGAGCAAGAAGCTTGCTTTGCTAATAAGGTGTGATTTCCCCAGTCACCTTTTCAGTGATAAACGTTTATTACCACAAGAGCTGTGGAGCAGAGGAGTTAAAGGAGTTGATTTCTGTAGTGCAGCCCCTGATGGGAGGAACTCCTTGGCTGGTACAGAAGTGCTGGCTCATCAATGAAGAATATCAAGGGTCTCAAGCAGTGGATACTGATCTAAATGAAATCAGCCTAACAACCTGAAATACTTAGAATAACAAAATATCTCTGGCCACAAGAGGCTTGTTTTGCTTAATTCAGAAATATTAAGCAGTTTGTATAATTGTGCTTGGAGCACATTATGAAAGATGCATGTGGAAATGAGAATAACAAACACCCTGCCACACTTCAGTGAGCAGCATCCTCTTCTTGCCCATAGAACTCAACACCTCTGAGTCCCTATTTCACTCCTATTTATTTATTTCACTCCTATTTATTTCACTCCTATTTATATTCAGTCTTTTGCTGTATTTTTCTTAAGGTTTGCTAAAACCTTTGGAATTCTAAAAGTGAGGATCGTTTCTCACACCCCTAATTGTATGGATGAGATTAACTGGTAATTAAAAGCTATCAAATTTGAGTTAAGAGGTGGATTAATTAGATAAGACACCAGGAAATCTAATTTGCTCAGCCATTTATTTTATATTATTTATTTTTATTCCAAGAAGATTTTATTGTGGCTTCTATGAACCTCAGAGGAGCCCAGTCAGATTTAACTATACTCCTGTGTAATGAACTACATCTTTTAAATTTTATATGTGTTATAATTTATTTTATTTGTAAATAAAAGTACACTAAAGATCTACAGACAGTATCAAGACCTTTTCATTGGCAGTTTTGGTGCATGAATGCTGAAACTGCAGAAGGAGGCAGAGTTTCAGGTCTCATCCCTGAAATACAGCTGGTGACCTAAAGTGGTTCATTTTCATAATTCCCTCCCATTTGTAAAAAAATATATTTCTCTGTTCATGACATTTCAACTGTCCTTTCACTGGTACTTAATTCTTTACAGAATTAAGGATGCAAATGCAGCTGCCCTGGCTGGTTAAATTTGCTTTGAAAGGTAATTGTTGGCTTAAGCACCTTTCTTAACATACACCTTGGAAAATCCAAATATCCAAAATTCAAATTGCATGGGCTGGAGCAGGGTAGCAGTGAAGGCTCTGCTGACAACCAGATTTGGGTGGGATTAGATGAAGCTGTGCAATTGTGAGGAGCTTTGTAAGGCAGAGTTTTATTGAGTGTCCCTGTCCCTGGAAATGATTTTAATTCCTTGTGCAAACAGCCTGATCTGGAAATAGGAATTCAGCTTTATTTTATTTTATGCAAGGACATGAAGGCTGAGAGCTTGCAGGCTCTTTGCATGGCTGCAGGGTTTTCCATTCCATTTCCATTTTCCATGATCATTTCTCCCCATCCATCCCCAGCAGGACCCACCCTGGGCTCCTCCTGGAGCTCTGCACTGGCATTTAAAGCAGGGATCCAGGCAGATCTCTGTGCAATTAGAACTGGGGGGTTTTTAGAGAAAACAAATCTGCTGAATTTTTTGAGGAGACGTATCTTAAACTGGGGTTGTATCTTTTTTCAGACATAATCTGGTATTCTATAAGTGGCAAAAAGCTTTTCAGGAGTGCTGGTTGTTAAACCTTTGAAATGGGTATTTGCAATTAGGCTGTTCTTCAAACTTCTGGTCCTCAAAAATCCTTCAGAGTTCGAAGGGAAAATTCTGGTTCTGAAGAAGGGATTTACATTTGTATTCCTTTAAAAAAACCTTAACATTCCACTTTCTGCATGAGTCAAATGAACTTCTAATATATATTTTGGTTCTGTTACCAACCCAATATATACATTATTCATGCAGATCTGCATCTCCAGATAATTATAAGGAACATCCTGAGTAAGATCAGAGGTTTTTATGCTGGTGTAGGGAAGTGACTCATGCAGCAAGAAAAGCTCCTCAGCCTATGGAGAGTGACACCCTAGAAAGGGCTTGCATGACCAAAGAAGAAACTGTTGTAAGTGAACTCAGTTGAAAAAGGAAATTTCTGTTCTTCCAGAAAAATCTGCTTTTGTAGGTCCACTCTCAGATTTTCTTATTGAAACTACAGATAAGATCTGAATGTTCTTGGGTACAGCAGTTAGATTCAAGCTGATAAATGCAAATTCAAGGTTAAAAAAAAAAATTAAAAATATTTAAGGGAGGATGTGGAAGGGAAAATAGAAGCAAAAGGGGAGAGTCCTTGAGTGATGCCTGGAAAGGCTGAGCTGGAACAGAGACTGGGCAGAGCAAGAGGGATAAAATAGGAATTTATTGAAAGGATTCACCTTGGGCAGTGCAAGAGCCTGGCTGGGGCTACACCCAAATAAAATCCCAGATGGATCCTGGTCATGAGTTTTACACTTTTATAAGTTTTGGTTCATCTCTGTATTGGGGTCCAACCACAGTCCTTGATTCTCCAGCTGGGAAGGGATTGTTTTGTCTAAACACCCTGTGAAGAGAATTTACTAACACCTAATATGAAGGGTCAGAGTTACACACCAAGCACCAGAGAATCTGGAAAATATAAATGCTGAAACCCAAGGCATCATTTCCTCCCTTTAGAGGCTTGACAAGGCCTTTGTGAAGTCTCTATTCTGAATATTTATTAATAATAGATATTTAATAACAGATAAGTATCTAACAATAGTAATTAACAGATAGATATCTAATAGTGAAGTGGTATGGTGGTACAAGCAACGTTTTTTTTTTCTAGGAAAGGAAGAGTTGTAAGCAGAATTTTTTAAATGTGTGTAACTTTTAATAAGGATGCATAAAATCTAAAAGCTCTTGGGAAATATCAGTTCTATAAGTAGAAGGATTTAATTAAAGTCCATCTACATGGCTTTGTTGGCAAAAACTCTAGGCAAGCCTAGAGCTTTCTCCTGAGATTATAAGTTTGGATATAATTGCATTAATTTAACTTCCTTAAACTGTTTAAAGATACTTGGTTTAGAAGTGCACAGTGTTTTGATTCTGAAGCACGTGGATAAGAATGGGCAAACAGAAATCTCAAAGGCAGATGCCAACAGGACCAGAGTTCTGTGGGATGTGTTCCAGGACCTGACAATTGGTGTTTATTCAGTGATCACAAAGAAACTTAAAATATTAATATTGTCTGGGTGTGACAGGTGAGTTGTGCTAAATAAAGCCTGATTTTTGTCACAGTGCAGCCTAAGACATGGGCTGTGAGAGATTTTGAATGAAGTCAACAAAAAAATCCAATAAGGAAAAAAAGTCCAGTGGGGAATCTTGAACAATCAAAAGAAATGTGGTACCACAGAGCAACAGGAACATGTGGCACTCTGGCAATAATGAGCAGAAATTTGGGGAACAAGAGGCAAACATCTGTTGCAGGTAATCCTGGAGACTTTTAAAATGGGAGTTGCAAAATTCCAGTGTTTGGAAAAAAATCATAAAATGCTTCAGAGGTTTCAGAATGTCTTCAAGTGAGAAACATGAATCCACTTAGTGTCTAAAAAGAAGATTGAAAAATTGCTGGATTAAAAGGCATTCATGGGGGTAAAATACTGGGTGTTAAAAAGCTCTGGAAATTAGTGCAGAGATACACAATGTTTGTGAGTGAGTGTGGAAAGGGGAGCTGAAACCAGTGTCAAATAAATCCACATTAGATGGGAAGGAAAACACGTTTGTATCCATGAAAGAGGAATCACAGGAGGACAAAAACTAGGGCACCACTATATTTTTTACTTGTATTGCGAAAACAGGACTAAACTTTTCTGGGAGAGATTTTAATAAAACATGAGTTCTGCTAATGGTAACAAAAGGCAGTTGGCAGCTCTTTTAGTGATGGAGTGAGAGCTGACCCCCAGCAGATCCAGGTGTTCTCCAGGTCAGCCATCCTTTACTGAATAAAACTCTCCTCACCATTCTCATAATATTCTGGTCTTTTTCTGAAGTGGTAAACAGCAATCAGCTCTTGATCTAATAAAAATATTTACCCAGGGTTAGCCAAGTCTGCTGATGCAGAATGTCCACAGTACCTGCTGGTCTTCTGCTGTATTTGTCCAGTTTGGATCAGAATGTTCCCCTTCCAGCAGCTCAGATCCTCTGCAGCATTCAGAGATGAATTTTCTTGCCCTCTCAGCCTCTGACCAGGTGTTACCTTGCTCCTCTTGACTGAAATCCTGCCTGGGCTGACCTCAGTGCCTCTCCCACACTCTGTGGAGTTACCTGCTGGTTCTGCATTTGGAGCTGTGTAACTTTGCTGTTCAGTATTTCCATTCCTGTCTGCAGACTTTTAATTGCCCCTTGGATCCCTCAGCCTCCCAGCTGGTGCCTGCTCTCTGTGCCTCAGGTCTGCTCTCTTTTGCCCTTTTGCTCTTCCAGCTCATCAGTTTGCTCCAGGTCAGTGGCCCTGTGGGTGGCTGTGCTGAGCAAATCCAGCAGAGCCCTTTGTTATGATATCCAGGCATTTCCCTCCTGCCAGCAATGAAGTGTTTGGGTTAGAAGGTATTCTAGAATAATGTTTGGGTTTTTTTTTCCTCTCCTAATAGCCCTCTGATCTACCTGCCAGCATTTCTGTCCTGCTGCTCCTGGTCTGTAAATGCTGTGAGTCAATTCTTTTGTGCATCATTAGCATTACAAAGCCTCTTGTCCACACCAAACCTTCCAGGAGCTGCTGGTACCTATTTAAACACAAATCCCAGCTGTACCTTTGTGCCACAGAGGCCACTGAGATTCCTTTTGCCCTTTACCAGCAGAGTGCCTGTTTTAATCCAGCCTCTTCTGGAAGCATTTTAGGCACTGAGCTTTCTGCTGCATGCAGACCTCCTGCTCCTTCAGGTGCATTTGGCTGCAGCCTGGTCCTGCCTGGCTGTGGCTGGGAATGTTTGGTGTGGTGCTGAATGCCTGCACTGAGTCTCAGCTCACAAACTGATGTGTTTCACTCTGCAGGGATGGATTGCCCTGATTCCCTTGTATTAAAGCAGTCCTGGGCAGGGAAAGTGGGCAAATCTGGAAGCTGAAGCACCAAGCTCCTTCCCAACAGTGACTGCTTTGCTACTAGAATTACTCAATTCCTTTGCTCGTTCTGATTTCAGTTTACTCCAGTAATGGCACAGATTGGATGGAAAGTCAAATGGTAATTAGCAAGTTTACTGATCACTGCAGCACATGAATTGTTTGTAATTGTAATGCTGCTGCCCATGTGCATTTTGGGCAAAACCCACATGGAGAGAAGGTTCCCTATGTCATCAGGTAGATTGGATGGCTTTGTTTTTGTGGTGGGTTTTTTTGGTTGTTTTTTTTTTTTTTGATCCTGTCTGTGCAACACTGGCAGTCAGGCTGAATCCAAAAACCTACAGTTTTAAGTCTGTATACTAAAAGAAATGCAAAAGTTTCACTCTGAATTGAGGACACTTATTCCTGAATGTCTACCTCTAAGAAGATTTTATCTGTGCATTTGTGTCCAATATTTAATGTTAGGATCTTATAGAAATAGGTGTTATAAATATTTTTAAGTAATCTCATTTTATTGCTAAACTAGGTAGGGTAAAATCTACAAAGGGTATGTGGCAGAACATGACCAAAAGCATTTGCCAGGCTGCTGAGCTTATTTTCTGTTAGTTTGTTTGCTTCCTTTCATTTGATATGAAAGTGGTGTAGAGTGGAAAAGAATCAGATCCATTCAGGGAAAACAAATATTCATCTTGGCCTGTGGGACAAAGGAATAATTTTCTTTGAGCAGAGAGGAAGCTCAAAAGTTCTATCAAGTCCTACACTAAGAATTTAGAGCATTCTTGTTCATCTATCCTACTTCTGCTGGAGAGCTGATTTTGGTTTCATGTGCTTGTAATTGAAATTTGATGTTGTTCATATTATAATATCGTTGGTATGCAAAATGGCACACACTGGCTGTTTGATTTGTAAATGGCTGCTTTAAAATGGATGATCTTGAATATTAATGAAGTAGGCTTTCAAACAAATTGCCATTTTCTTCTCCTGTCCCTTTTCTTGATGTAGGTGCAAAGGGTTTGACAGTATGGAAATTATGAAAATAAGCAAATTCATTTCATCAAGTGCACCATTAATTATTCATTAACTATTTGAAAAGCAACATCTCAGCTCTGTGTGTGTGTATATATATATTGTGTCCTTCACCATCTACTCTATATCATGTTCTTTGCCTTGGTTTCAGTAGGTGTTCATTATTAATTTTTATCATAACTTAGTCAAAAGACTCTGGTTCCCTTCATCAGATGCTTTGAACTGCTGAAACCATTGCTGCTCCTGTTCTAGCTACATGGGCATTTCAGGTGCTGTACTGTGTGCAGTGCAAGCCTTTTATCAAAGCAGGATACAGCACAGCTTTACAGATAAATTAAAGTTGCCTTCACACTTGAACTGAACATTCAGTTCATCTTGTGCACCCTGTTCTGTAAAGCAGATTTGTTTCATTCCACATTGATTTATATTCTCAGAAATCTGTATTCCAACCCTGAAGAAGAGATTAAAAATTGCATTGCAATGAACTTCTTCAAAAAGGCCAAGTTCTGTCATCTAATGAAGTAAAAGAAAAAGATGAAGTAGAACTTGTTTAGAAGCAAATTATGAAATAGTCATGAAGGTTATCCTGTCATTACTAATAAGGCATAAAATGAAAAAATCAGCACAGCAAATGGCTTCCAACCCCTGGATGGATTTCTGTCCTAGGCAGAACCAGTGTTGCTTTGACTGTAAATCCAGGTGTGAGATCTGGGATGTCATTCTGAGAACCTTTGTGAGCTGATTTGCTTTACTTGGAGCACAAAAAGTATTATGCACTTACAAGAGCATAGAAGACTGATGGAAGTGGGTTTTCTGACTCTTGCTGGACTTTCAACATTATTATTTTGACCTCATCTCACAGAATATAAAACTTCTTACCTGCAGGTTCTGAGTGTCATGCAATTAGATGCAATCGAAAATCAATAATGTCTGAATAAGTGATGTTGAAAAATTATTATCAAACATCCAATCAGTTGGACAATGGAATCAGACACTGTGCTAAGCAGGAGGAGGGGAGGCCATAATCAGCAAAAGTTGTGCAGCCTTCAAAGAGAACAGATGCCCAAAGTTAATAAATCAGAAGCATTCCAATCTATGTAATTTATTCACTTTACTAAGCTCTTGATCCAATTTGCCATATGCTATGGGGTATAAATTTTTAGTGTATGTTCTGTTTTCTCTTATGCACTCACACAAAAACATGAAAAGCTTCCCCAGGAGAATATTGAGGACCTGGTGAGAGCAAGGGCATTGCAGAGGTTCCTCCTTTGGTTGTGCCATTGAGTCTGGATTGGGCAGTGTGGGTTCTCAGTGTGTTGTAGAACTGTGAGTGGTTCATTTTGCCAGCAAAACGCTCTGTCTTGAATCTGAGAGCAGCAGCAGGAGGAGGAGGCTGGGATCTGCAATGACCATTTGCTTTTCCTGGTGAAATTTTGGCTTTCCCTGTGTGTGTAGGAGTGCAGCCCTGGCTCTGGGTGCCTGTGCAGAGCTGCTGCTCTCCCTGAGCTCCAGAGGGGAGTTTGTGGCCATATTAAACATTCCTGACACAGGAATCTGCAATCACAGGAGCAGTGGGAGTTCTGGGAACTGTCCTGTTCTGTCAGCAGGGTGAGCCTGCCCTTGCTAGAGCTCTGCACATCTGGGCTCTATCCAGATGTGGCCTGCTCCACTGCCAGGGACATTCCTCATCTGCAAATAAATGTTTCTAGGTTGTAATTCCTGAGATGCTAACTGGGGACAGCAGAGTTGCTTTGTGTTTTGTGTCCTGGAGGGACTTGCCTGTCACAGGTTTTTGGAATATGGGAAAATCATATAGGAATTAGCTAAAGCTAATAGTGAAACATGTTTATTTCCAAATAAACACTCACCCAAAGTCAGACAATCTAGAGGTGTGTTCAGAATGCATAATTCAGCAGACACTAGGGAATAAGACTTGAAATATCAAGAAACAAAGCCTGCAGTTAAGTTAAATATCCAATTAAGCTGTTTGCTTGGCTGCAGAACATCATCCTGACAGACAATTTGTTCTGGGCAAGTCAAAACATTTCAGCTGTGAATTTATACAGGGCAATTAAAGAAACTAATCTATATTTGATGTGAAGAAGTGGTAAATTGGAAAGCTGCAGAATTAATATGGAAGGTTAGGCTGTGTGGACTTCCCTGCAGTCTTGGCACAGCATGGGGAAGGAAATTGTGATTTTCTAGATGACCCCATGGAAAGCAAGATTGTGCTGAGGGAGGATCCCAGAGCCAACTCTGCACCTCCAGCTGCTTCTAAAGGGAGCAGGAGCGAGGAACAACTGGAGAAATGAGAAATGACAGTATCTGTTCCTGTAGGACTCATTTCAAAGGCTTGGAACTTATCAAATGTTCAGCCTGAATGCATGTGTTACCACTGTCTCATTTGCATGCTAAGTGTTACAGAATGCTCCTAACTTTCTCTTGAAAAAATGTCTGTTATTAATTTTTATGAGATTACTGTTTATATGCAGTTTCTGAGATCGACTGAGAGCCTATTGGTGCTTTTAAGAATTTTTTTTCTGCTTCATTTGCCTTCTCTTTCACTTAAAAAACTGCTCTCAATTCCTCAACTTCTAGTGAATAAAAATTTTGCACGTATGGGAAATTCAGGGCATGGCCTCCCTGTCTAAGCTGTAAAATCATGGTACAGTATTATTCCTAGTACATAAATAACTGGGCTCCTCTCTCTTCCCCACTGCCCCTACTTTTGGCTCCATGGGCTTTACTCTAACCAGCCTAAGGATCTGTTCCATTCCTTGTCCCTGCAATGCCAGAAACACTGAGAACCTTGGAAAGGCTGTGATATTTCCATAGCTAATATTATCTTATTGTTCACTTGGGTTCCTGGAAGCAAACCTTCCACCCTGACTCCCTCTCCCCAAATATATCCTGATCCTAAAAATGAGTTTTAGCCATTTGAGGTATGCAGAACTGCATTTGTGCTGATAACTCGTCGATATGGCAAATTTTAGTTTAATACCAGCTGGAATTGCTGAGCTCTATGAAGGTCTTGAAAAGCAGAATTTATAATGGAAGTGGCAACTGACCAATAGGTAGTGAGGTTACTGGGGTATTGCTATAATAAATTGTTTTGACTCCATGAAACGGTGGCATAAAGAAAGCCCATTTGGTTTTAGAGCATAATTATCCCATTATTCTACTCCCTAAATTTTGTTTTACTGCTTTCTCCTAAAATAAATTTTATTACAACCATAAGCAGATTAAGCCATAAAGCAGCCTGTCCCACGGGCAAGTGTTTGCAGTTGTGGTGTGTGCTCTGTGTGTGTAAGACAAGCCATAGATTCTGTGACATGTGCAGGGACCATAAATTCCCCCAGTGACTGAAAACCTTTATGAGCCACCATAATCACAGCAAAAGCCTGTGCAGGTTTCCCCATTAATCCATTGCTGAACAAGCATATTCAGAGCACAGAGCACAGCTGGAAGACCTCTTTCCTTGAAGTCTGGAAAAGGAAACAACTCTGGGGTTGGTTTGGTGGTTTGTTTTTTCTTTTTCCTTTTTAGTTCATTGAATTAATTACCTACATTCTGTTTTGTTGTAACTTCAAAACAGCATGTTTGTTGAGGAAACATTTTCCATTCCTGTGCATCTTGTAGCAGAAATATTACCCATTTTTGAGAAAATGTACAGGTAGTGTAACTTGTTTAGTCAATGTGAATCTTCACCTGGTTTCCTGATTTCAGTTGTGTTTTTCTTTAACAGATATGGTTTAACA
The DNA here is from genome assembly GCA_027576295.1 of Cossypha polioptera. Lineage (NCBI taxonomy): Eukaryota > Metazoa > Chordata > Aves > Passeriformes > Muscicapidae > Cossypha > Cossypha polioptera. The sequence goes on along the minus strand of JAODHX010000912.1, from coordinate 15,524,456 downwards.
GCTGCAGGTGCCAGCAAGGATTGAATCCCTATTGTGACTGGAGATGTGCCACTAGCAAACATGGCTTGTCACTTCTTTCTGTTTATTAATTTCTGACTCATTGAAATAATCTCTCTGTGGGTAAGGATTATTACAAAACAAAGATGGGCAACCATTTGCCTGGAAGACATACCCTATTTATGTTCATCCAAGCAGGGAATGCCAGACAAAGAATAAAAAGGCTCTGCTGGAGCAAGATGCTGAAGTTTGTGATGAGCTTGGCCACTCCAGAGCTCTCAGGTTCTGTTTGCCACCAGGCTCTGAGCCCTGTGCATAGGCTGAGATTAATTATTGCTTCCCCCACAAAGCTCTGCCTCCGGAAAATATTGGTGTTAAATGTTATTTTGCAGCAGGCACCTTCTCATTGCCAGTCTGCTTGATTTTCCTTGTGAGGGGGTAAAGTGACATAAATTTCTGGCTGCTCCAGGGCTGCTCCCTTGGGTCTCATTTTCCATTCCATCCTGGCTGCATCTCTGCACGTGCCCCCCTCCCATCAGCTGCCTGCCCTGAACTGGGGCTGTGACTCCTTCTGCCTCTGCAGTGACTCCTCTGCACCAGGTGAGTGAAATGCTCCCACCTATGGTGCTACCAGTGTGTGACCACTCTTACTGATTAGACAAAATGATGGAGCAGGTAGAAAAAAGGAGAGAGGTGTGAGTGATGCCAGCTGTCTCCTGTGTGATGGAACACACTTCAGAGCTCTTCCCCCCTCCCTGATCTCCAGAGGTTTCAATTAAGAGACAAATCACAGGCAACCCCTGTGCTGCACCATCTACAGAATAACTTATTGTGAAAAATATTTATTCACAGTTCTGGTGATTATGAATTCATGTTGTGATGGATTCTGTGCATCTGAGGAGTCGAGGTACACTGATATTAAGTGTATATTTAAAGCCACTATTAATAACAAGCAGTAAAATCTTTGTAACTCACCAAAAAATGAAAAGGGAGAGGATTGAGGTGTTATGGAACATCAAAGAAGATAAGCCCCCTTCCTTCTGTGTTTTGTATAAATAGATCCTACCTAAAGCTTGTTTGCTTGAGTTAATTCCTGAGAGGTGGGAGGGAACTGCCAGGCTGCAAGTGGCCCACCTGCCAAGGCAGATCCATTATTCATGGGCAGGTATTGACTTGGGTACTACACTGCATGAGCTCTGCCTTCAATCTGGAAAGCCATCAGTCATCAGTTGGACATTTTCTGAATCTCACCAAGCACTCTAATCACTGCTCTCTTTGGGCTTTAGCTGGGCATTTGACCTTGCCAGCATTCCTGACTTTCTTTATCAGGAAGATTGTGTTTGAAAGGGGTAATCTGCTGTAGGTGTCCTTTAATGATTAATGTAATGGAAGAAAGAATAATGGAAGGTTCTAGGGAATATGTTCAACATTTTTCAATTAGAGAACTGGTAACATTTTAATTAATTATCAGAAAGTTGGTCGATTAGGTGTTATCCCTGTCAAAGATGTTGGGTTTCCCCTCCCTGCTTCACAGGTTAATCTAGGGAAATTGGGCTTTGCTGGGAATTTAAGTTCATGCACTACTGACAACATTTTCACAGGTTTGGCAAGGCTGAGAGCAGTGAATTCCCAGCTTGGATCTGCCTTGTGCAGCTGCTGCAGGTGATTGTGCCTGCTCACCTGGGGGCAGATTTGGGGAACTGGAGCGTGGGGCAGAGAGGCCAGAGACCCAGGGAACATCACCAGGCTGAAAACCCAAAACCCACCCTTCAGGTGATGCTGGCTTCCTCCTGCAGAAATCCTGCTGGGATGAGTGGGAGCTGGAGTGCTTCCAGGAGGGATCCTGCACATCCTGTATTATGCCCTGTCTGGAAGGAATAATTCTGTGTAGAGACCTCAAAATTCATTTGGATCCAGATGGGGTTTGGGGAAGGAAGGTTTAGTCACCCTCCTTCCAGATTCTTATCTCCCCATCTTAAACAGTTTCATCCACTATTTGTTAGGGTGTGTTGTCATCTCTTAATATTGTAAAAATTAATGTAATAAATTAATTTTTTAATACATGCATGTACACATATGTAAAAGGTTTCCTGCTAGGGCTGTCCTTTTCTCACTTACGTCTCATGTTTTATCTTGAACAGAAACATTTGTCTGATACACACTTGGAAGTGAAACACTGCTTGCTTTTTTCCCCTCCATTTGGTTGCTTAAGGGGAAAAGTATGCCAAGATGATCTATTGTGGGCAGTTAAGTAAATCCAGCACCAATTTGTATTCTGCACTTTTACCAATAGAACATTTCTCATGGCCTTATCAGGGCAATTTAAAAATATGCAAACTATTGTCAGGGTCCATGGAGAAGAACAAAAGGATTGCTGAATAATTCAGAGTGAAGCTCTGGTGGTGGCTCTGTCTGTTCCCTGTCATTTTTCACCATGCTGTGTGTAAATGAATGTCTGCTCAGCCCTAATCTTAGATGTTGACCTTCCTGTACTGACAAAGAGATTCCTTACTCCTCTGGCAGTAACCTTTCCAGTGTGATCACTTCTGTGCCATGCAGTATTAATGGAGCCACAATGAATAATAAATGCTTTTCAGGACAGCCTGCTTGTTTCAATTAGATCACTGGATTTCCCAGGAGTGGCTCCCATTTATTGGCAGGAGTGATGTAGATGCTCCTGCTGGCAAGAGCAGCCTCCTGGTGTGAGAAGAGAAGGTAAATGGCTTTGCTTGAGCATCAAAGGATCCTGTGTGACAGATAATAAAGATTTTATGGATTGGTGCTTGCCATGCAGGTGTACGTTTGTGTGCTGCAGTATGTGAAACAGAGCAGGGCTTTTGGACCAAATGGATGTGGAATCTCCCTCTAAACAGTGTTAACCTTTGTGCAGGGTAGCTTGGACCTGAACCTCTGGCATGTGTTGAAGATGATAAACACAGAGTTGGTTTTTTTTTAATTTTTTAGCACTGCAAAGATCATTTCAGTAGATAGCAGTGATCTGATATTTGGTTAGGAACCAAAAGGATTCATAACACTTTTCCAGCCATAAAAAAAGAACTTTCTCAAAGTCTTTATACAGACCCCAAAATGTTACCACCTTTTTTTTTTTTTTGACATATTTGTAGGAAGGAGGAAGGGAGAAATGTTTTGAGGTTAAAATGAAAATTTTAAATTGGCATGTAGGCTCCAGATGACCCAGAGGACTGGAGATGCCTTGGTGGTGCTCAGCTGGGGGATGTGGTGGTTCCATTGCAGGAGATCAGCCCCCAGGCACTTCCCCAGGGCTTGGCAGAGGTTTTGTGCTCCTGGGCAGCTCCCTGGCCCCACACTGCTGCCTGCTGCTGGGGATTCAGCAGGTGAGGAGCTGCACACAACTGAACAACTGAGGTTCAGCTGAAATGATGGGCTGGGGGCTGTCAAATGTGATCCAGCACTTCAGACTCCACACTGATGTGGCTCCACACCAGAATAAGTGATGTCTGGGAGTATGGCTGCCTGTCCTGTCCACAGAAAAGAATCCCTTGTGAGGTTTCCATCAATAGACATTGGGCACAAGGGTGAAAATCTGTGCATCCCTTACCTTGCTTTAATTTTGATTTGACTTAGATTTATTTATGTATTCCTATTAAACTGCAATAAGGGAAAAAATTCTGTCTTGTTTAAGTAGCTGAATGAACTATGGCCATTTGTGTTTTTTTTTTTTAAGCTGATTATAAAATCTGGCAAACCTATTAAGTGGAAATTTAAAATGAAGTCCCTCTGCTGATAGTTAAAGTAGTGTATTGTTAACAGAACCTTCTGCAGGATTCCTGTAGGCATTTCTCACAGGGTAATAAGAAGCCCTGAATCTCCTCCTGTGCAGCAGAACAAAAGCTCTGCTTTTATAGCCTCGTGCAGGGTTTTATGCTTGGTAATAACATGAATTTGTTTCCATTGATGAATTATGTGAGAAGAAAAATCCTGTTTTCTGGTATATCTTGCCTAAATACCTTGACTGCCCTGCAGGCTGCCTCGTAGGGCAAGAGAGTCTGAAAACAGACTAATCACAGTATTTTAGTCAATCTGAAATTATTAATTTTCTTTTTTTTTTTTTTTTCACCTCTCAGAAATGTCTTGCAAAGGCAGTGTATTTCTTGTGGCTCCATGTGGGGTTTGTTCAGCCTTCTCATGCTTCAGAGAGGGAATTGCATGTTTTTCCTAGGAAGGAGAAAGAGCCATGGTGCTGAAGCAGAGGGAGATACACAGGCTGGGCAGCCTCTGCCTGAGGAGCTGAGAGCCTTTTCCTGCCATTTCCCCAGCTGAACAATGAGTTTCAGGAATCTGCTGTACCCTCCCTGAGTTTCTGTGAGCTCAGCAGTGTGAGTGCACTGAACTGAGCTTTGCACTTTCTTACAGCATCTGTCCTGTGTCCCATTAGATCCTGGATGTGACTCTGCCTCATGACTTAATTGCTCAAAGGCATCTTCAGTGCCTAGTCTTGAGCTTGGAGACAGGAGTGTTTTAAGTGAATATGAGAATGTCTTAATATGAGTATGTTTGAATATGCTCTAAGTAAACCTGTTACAGTGGGGAGTGCAGCTGGATTGTGAAAACACAGGTTCTCCCAAGGAGGCAAAGGCTGCTGGATCCTGCTCCCTTAGCTGCTGTCCAGGGGAGGTGATTGATCCAAAGAGATTTTTTTAATGGTTGGCAGGGCAGGCTCAGGTCACAGCACCACCCCTTTGATAACATATTGCCATTGTGTTGCTGTATGCACCTGTACCCTGTGATTACCTGTGATGACATCACAAATTCTCAGAGCCCTGCAGGTGTGATTCTGCAAGGCACAGCAAATCCATGGAAACATCCTGGCACGGCCAAGGAAACATCCCCTGGGGCTGCTCTTTAGCAGGGATCAAACATGAGTGCCTTCCATCATCCCTAATCTGTGAGCTGGGTGTGTTTTAGGGGAGCAGCTCCAGGCTGAACACAACAGGAATTCTGGAGGATCCACAGGGATAACAGAGGACAGACTTGGCTGTGATTTCCCTTTCAGTGGTAGCAGGGCTGAAGTGATTGACATAAACTTATTGCTCTCCAGAGAGGTGTCTTAAATTTACACTGAAAATGTTACAGAAGAAAAAAATTAAAATGTGGGCATAGAATAGTTTGAATTTTGTGTTATCTTTGTCACCTCTCTTCTTCCTCTTTCCATGTGTTTTCTTATGACTATTCTTTTCTTTCTGGAATTTCTCCCAAATCCACTTTAGCCTATTTAGTTTGTAAACATTTACCTAAAGGGGTGATGCAGATTCACTGGGAGGAAGTGCCAGGACTGTTTGCAAGGTTGTTTTTGAACCAACCAGCCTCATGTTTGTGTAATGAAACAAAGGGCAACCAAACAGAAATAAAATCCAAAAATGGAGTGGTTTTAATTATGTTGCACATAGTAATTTGGCAGGGAAATAATTTTGTGGGAAAATCTACTCCCAGAGTGACAGTGAACCAAAAAAACAGGTAATGAAGAAAGAAGATTAGAAATGAACATTGTTGGGAATATTCTTCAGCCCCTGCATGACAAAACCAAAGTGATGAAATATAGATATACAGCAGGTAAAGGCAGTTCAGAGCATCTTTAGGTGTACATCAGGCAGTCTTGGTAATAAATTTTACAGCACCTTTTGCCACTGTGGATATTTAACTTGCAGATGAATTACTTTTACTTGCATCAAATGCATCATATGTGGGCAATATTTATGCAAATCACAAGCTGGTTAAATATTTGAAATAATGTCTTTGTATGGGTTTGATTTTCTGCCTTTGACTTGACAGCATTCTTCTGGGGGAGAGGGTATTGGATGCATTTTGATAAACAATGCTGAAATGACAGATTTAGGCTTTAGATGAAATTGTGTTCCATAAACAGTGAAACAAAGAGCCATAACTTACCCTTAGCTACATACATTTCAGGGAAAATTATCTTTCATGCTTTAATCTACACTGTATCATTTTACTGAGTGGCCTCATGTGCTGTATCAATCAAATCCACTGAAGATGGGCGAGATATCATTTAGAATCAGAGAATACAAATCATAGATTCATCTGCCTGGTGGAAAGGAAAATGTTCCATGAATCCCAGCTTCTCCAATTACGGCTGAATTATTTTCGTAAAACTCCAGAGAAGAAAATCCTGCAGTCTGGGTCCTCATGTGTTTATCTGTTTGCTTTGGCTGCTGCTGAGAGCCCTTGGCTCTTGTCCTGAGCACCTCCCAGCCCTGCTTGTCCTGCTCCTGAACTCCTGAGCCTGGGAAAAGCAGGATGGCAATGCTTCAGTTCCAGTGGGGTGGGTGTTTCCAGCAGCCTTTGCCCCAGGATGGTTGTCATGTGCTCTGGTTTGGAGGACAGGTGTCTGCCAATAAAGGCAGAAGCTTCTCTTTGAAATGGAGAATGTAAACCCCCTCCCTCC
>JAODHX010000912.1:15418736-15516833 GCA_027576295.1 Cossypha polioptera | reverse complement strand
TTAACAGGAGATATCTCCTGGAGGGAGGATGGGCTGTGGAAAGATAAAGATGATTGCCCCAGCTGGTTTAAAGATGGTGAAAGGATACACACCTCTAGTTATATCCTGCATTCCCACCTGAGACATCATGCCAGGCCACGCTACCTCCCTACGTGGCCAAGGTGTCTTGGAGAGTTCACACCTGGAATCTGTGTCAGATCCTTTAATTATTATCACTCACACCCTGGTCAGGGGCTGGATCCATTGATAGGACTGTGAAGGAGGGATGTTCTCCTTTCCAAACCCACCCCTTGTACTTCCAGCTGCTGCTGCCAGGGAATTCCTCCAGAGCTCTGGATGCTGAAGGACTGTCCTCAGGGACTGGGCAGTGGATCCCCAGATAAATAATTTCAGGTTGCCAGTTCCCAAATTGCAATGCATCTGCTACAGTCTATGCAGAGGGGAAAATACAGGAACAAAATTTGGCTCATGGAACAGTTTTTAGAGCTGGAGTGAGAGATGTGTTTCAGATGGAGAATCTTCATGCAGGGCAATGCTTCTCTCTAAATACAGGTCTCTTTTCCAGTAATCACTTATTGTCTCTTGCTTGATGTTTGTAGCTCTGTCAGGGTGTTGACAGGGCAGTAAGGCTTCTGGTGGGATAAATTTCAGGCTGGAACTTCAGTCCCAGGATAAATGAGATCATAGACTTGAGAGGAAAACACTATTTTTATAAGCCAAAGGAGGTGCTAATAGGAAGCTGGAGGGGAGTTAACTCCTGCAGGCAAGCTCTGATTTTAGAAAAACATACAAGGCTACCCTTTAACATTTTTCATTTATTTATACTTTTTAAGAGAAAGTTTGGACAGTTTTCCACATTCTCCCTCTATCTCCTGTCCTTGATTTTGGACTTTCATGAAGAAGGCTGTTCTACCCCTTCTGCTCTATCACGTTTCAAAATGTAATTTTCTTTTCTTCTTTACTGCAAGGGAGCAAGGGAGGCCAGTGTGATGCTAATTAGCAATGGCTCTGATATTGGCATTAAGGATGTTTGTTAGGAATCTGAAACCTCCAGGAATGTGTCCTTTTCCCCTGTGCCAGTGTGGGGACACTGGCAGATTTTAGCCTCATCTCTTTATCCTGGGAGCTCCTGAGGCAGCTGCAAGCTCCTTGCTGAGGACACTGCAATGCTCAGAACAAGGAGACCCTGTGCTCTGAGCTATTCTGCAATATTTGTAATAAATCCCACCGTTTTCATGGAGAAGATGGATCAGTCACACCCCACTGGGACCCTGCTGTGGCTGCAGGTGGGTGCACAAGTCCTTTCCTCCTGCTCCTGGCTGCTTGTGCAGGTATCACAAAATGTGCACACAGCCTGCATTTTGGCATGAGCACATGGATTCTCAGAACTGAGACAGAAATCCCATTTAAAATATACTATGAGGGGAACATCTGTGAAAAAAACACAAGAACAACTTAAACATCTGCCCCTCTAGAGAAAAATTGCCCATTTTCTCATTTTATTTCAGATAAATCTGAGAGTGCTGCACTGTTTACATATGCAAATACAGATTTCAAATGGAAGAAGTGACTGATAATTTAACTCACAACACGTGCATTGTTTTTAATGTTAATTGAATATTTTGTTCAGAGGGTTTCTGATTTTTGCCACAGTTTAGCCTGTACCTTTAGGTGGTTTTGTATCTAACCTAAACCAGTATCCTGTTCTGATCTTAACTAAGTTATTCTTACTTCAGATGGAGGGCACCTCCTCTCTCTTTATTGTGAGACAAGGGAGAAGAAAGGGAAGAAAAAAGAGATCCTGAGGAGTTCTCAGGCTTGGCACCTGATTGCTGAGCTTTTGTCAGTGGTTACTGATTTAAATACTGTGATTGAAATGATTCTTTGTAAACTGGGAAGGAACCTCCTGGCTCTCACTTGTGGAAAACCCTGGACAGCTCTCCCATCATCTGCTGAATTCCAGCCTTGCCCGAATACACAAACTCATAGTAACTGTGCCACATTTTAAAAGCCATTTTCCTCAGGTTTTAAGGGGAATTAACACTAAAGCTTCCAACCTTAGACCTTTTCCATTAGTTAGAAGTGAACTTGGAACTGGTGCTTGATAATTTTATTTGTCTCTTCAGCTGGGTAACGACTGCTAACAAATGAAAAAAGAAAAGTTAAATGAAAATTTGAGCTCTCTTTTTGTTTGTGCAAAACAATCTATAACCAAAATCTCCTGCATATCCCAAGGTGGTTTGAAAGTGGGGCACCACAGAGCAGATGTGTGATTAACTGATGGAAATACTGTGTTGCTGCAGTTCTCTCCTGTGTTTTCAGCAGCCATACATTTACAGGGCTTGGTTGTTTTCTCAGTCTGGGAGGAGACAGAGATTGCTCTGAACAGATGACAGGGTGTCACACTTGGTTTTGTATGTGAAGTACAATGTATTTTTAAAATTATGTCTTTAACCTTTTTCTGTCTCTGCTTGTAACCATAAATTTCAATTATCTTACAAACACTGCTCTTTGTGCAGCTTATTCTGTCAGATGTAGATACGTGTGAAAGTGTTCCTCCTCCAGGAGAGACAGCCAGAATTGTCTTTTTCCTGCAAACAAAACAATTCTTTCCACCTCCCAGCATCAGGCTTTGTTAATCAGAGAAGAGCCATTGCTGAAGGTCAAACCTGTGACTCTCAGTTTCACAATTTTCCTTTAAAGTCCAAAGATTCAGCAGCTTCAGCTGCCACTGAAATGTTTTGGCAGTGGAGGCAGAGCCCTCACTTTGTGTGCAGGAGAGAGAAAAGGGAGATCACATTTCCCTGGGACACAGTGTGATTGCTGCCTGTGCTCTGAAATCCTCACCTGGTGAATTTTTGGACTTTAAAGGAAAATTTTCCCAGACATCCTTGCTTGGTAGGATTTTCTCTTGGAGAGAAGTTATTATTGCAAGCTTCTCTTGCAAATGCATTTTTCCTATGATCTCTAAATCATTTGGCAGATTTTTATCCTACTGTCAAAATACAAAAGCTTAATATAGATCTATCAATCTTACTTGTCTACAGTCATATATATCTATATATCTATGTATGCCAACTCATTTCTAGCAGCATAGCTTTCCTCTTGAAAATTGCTCCTGTGTTTCTGCATCTACCATTGCATTTATTTTGAAAATGTGGCAACTGTTTAATCTGCTTGCTACACCTAAAAAAGCACTTAAGTCTGGTCAGGGTAAGGTGTGCACTTTATAATTATGAAATGTAACTTCATAGAGAATAAACCAAATATTTGGAAATGGTATTCTCTGCAGAAAAGGCAAAACTTTGCATCTTCCTTAATGTGGAACAAGTTCATAGAGTCTGTCACTGGCAAAACTTGTAATTGAAGTTTTTTAAGCACTGTCAGAGTACCTCTACTGGAATTCTGGCTTTATTGAAGAGATGGAAATATCACCTCCATATCCACTCTTCTGTTATATTTATGAAATTGTGGGCTATACACAAAATTCCTGTTTGTAGCTTTTTTGGTTGTTTTTCAAGATGTCTTTTAATCCTGCCAGTAGGTAGTCATAAAAGGTGTACTTTCCCTCATGCCAGTGAGAATTCCTGCAGCTTTAGTTTTAATAAAATGTATAAACTAGAACAACATCAACAATATTGGTAGATTTAGTATCCCAGCCCACATTTAAAGTAAACATGCTAGGTATGAAAGGCATAAACTTCATGTACATACATTTGTATTTTCAGTGTCCTTGGAATATAACCTTTGAGGAAAAAGTTGTTTGTGCAGTGATTGAGAAGCAGCCTGACTTTATCACAATGACTCTTGATAAAATTACTTTTTGCACAACACAGTGAACAGAAACCTAATTTTATTTGTTTTATGATGCATGCAGATGAGCTGGAAGTATTTGTTTATTTCCTTTCCTGGTTTGTTGACCATAGATGTACTTGGAGCAGTTAATCTTCCTTAGTTTTGCTGGACTTGTCCCTTGAACATGGGAAAGCTTTTTAATATAATTTTTCTGTTTTTTACTTCAGAGACTTGTGTGTATCTTCATTTTATGCAGAAGTTTTCTTTCTTATTCGGTTTTCATTTTTTCATGAAAAAGAAAAAAGTGAAATAGAATTACAATGCTGTGTCAGAAGCTTCCTCCTTATTTCACTGTTTGCACAGAAATAGAGAACATTTATGTATGGCTATTGGTGTCCTAAATCATCCATTTGCATTTTCTTGGAAAGATATGCATTTTTCAGGTTAAAAATATTATCCTTTAACTGTTGGTGGTTTCCCATATCTGATCATCAGAAGGAAATAAGGTTCCTTAAATCAGTTTCCCAATTCCCAAATCACAATTTTGTTATCCTTTTTGCCATATTTTCAGATGGAACAGGACAAATTTGTCCAAACCCTGAGCATTTCTGGGTGCAGCTGCCTGCATGCTCCAGCCATTACCTACATCATCATCAGTCAAACTTTAAAAATGTTATTCCACAGCTACTCATTAATCTGGCACCAAGCTAGAGATGCTTTAATTAAGGTGGTGGCAGGATTTCCATTAGTGGCTGTTTTCTCCAGCAGAAGGAACAGTTAGTGCTTGCCAGCAAAGGAAATAAATTCTGGTGTGGGCTGCCTGGTGCAGCCATCAATTGTGAGTCCTGTCTCACTGACCTCCAGCCAGGCCCACAGGCAGCACACAGCCAGGGAGAGCTCATTAATTATCATTAATTAATTACCACGTGTGCCCCAAGGAGTGTGGGTGGTTTGGGATGGAGCTCACAGGCACTGATCCATTCACCCTCCTTGTGCCTGTGAACTCCCCCCTGCTCTGCTGAGGTCTGGGGGGCTGAATCCTGGGTCAGGACAAGTCATTCTTCAACAGGTATTTTTTCAGCTGGTTGGAGTTCAGCCCTTCAATGAAATACTCGTAGTATTCAAAGGAAGTAAATTGTGCTCAGATTTTAAAGGAAATTAAGCTAACCCTTGTAAGACAAGCATGGCATCCACCATCAACATAGCAAAATACAGATGAGCTGAACAAATCACCTCTATTGGTGTTATTTGCTTGTACTGAATTATGCAGACAAGGGAGTAGAGGGTATTGATGAGTGACTTTCTGTCCACTACATAAATCAGTAAATCAAGACATGAAAATTTGGTGTTTGAAGCATCTTTCTCTTGCCTCTTCTTGATTTTGTGTTTTCCCTTGCTGGGTGTCTCAGTTCTTTGTGCAGAGCACACCTTGCTCCTGCTCTAGAGATAAACACCAGTTTGGGTTTGGCATGGTGTGGAGGTTTTTAGGAGGATCACTCCCTGGTGTCAAGAGCATCCTGCCCCTGGGTGCCATGAGCTGGCACAAGGTCTGACCCATCCCTGTGGTGTGTCACACACCCCTGGAAAGCAGTTTGGGGTGCAGATTGTAGCTTTTATTCACATTCAAAAGGGTTTATAATGTTGTCTTGGTTTGATAGACAGATGTCTGTTAAGGAAGGCAGGAGCCTTCTTAAAGCAGCTGTAAACCCCTTCCCTCTGAGTTATGATAATTTTGAAATTAAGGGGCTTTTAGGTAAAGGTATGGGGATAGGAACAACCTTCCCTGCTCCGTGTCAATCCCTGCACTGTGGCTGGAACAGCAATTGTGGTCACCTTCCTTTGAGCAGTGACCTCCCACTGACCCTGGTGGAGCTCCCACTCCCCAAGGGCTGATCTCCATCCTGGCATTCTGCTTTCCTCCTTTGGCACCAGTAAAATGCAGTTCTCTGGAACTCTAGGCCATATCTCAATTTACCTGTAATTCCCTTGTGGTGTATCTTTTTTCCTACCCTTTGCTTTTAGCCCTGGCATTTACAGTTATTTTCCCATTTTCTTTTTTTTTTTTCTTTCTCATATGGCCATTTGCCCCTTTTTTTCTATTACTATCCAGTCTTCTGAACCTTTTTGACTACTTAAGACTCCTATAGTCCCTTTGGTATCATCTTTCACATTTATAAATTTGCTTGTCAGGTTGCTATTACTGTCTCTGTCTGCCTTACTGGATATTTTGCTTTTCAGTGTAATTTTCATCCTTTGTGTGTTTTTTAATGATCAAAGAAAAATTTAAAAAGAAATTTTAAGTCTACCTGTTTAATCAAGCAGACTTTAATTACTTTCTTATTTTTCTTAGAGTGACCTCAGACAGGATGGCAGCACTTACTCACTGTGTCCTAGGGGAGGAGGATCTGAATTTCTGTAGTCCTCCTGCCTGAGGAGAATGTGGTAATTCTGAGGAGCTTTGGAACCATTTCCAGAGGCTGATGCTGTTCAGTCAAGTTGCTGTCCTGCAATCCAGTACCAAAGTTGTCAAGTCATTTGTAATGAGATAAACTGAGTCCTTTGCTGTGCAGATGGTTTGGGAACACTCTGCCAGTTGTTCCAGCTCCTGGAGACTGCTGGGTGTATTCACAGTCTCACAGTCCACACTTGTGTGTGGTAATTGGATTTTTCTTCATTAGGAGAAGTGGGTGGACAGTTTATCACTTAGTGAGGTCCTTACCCATTAAAAGGATCAATAACATTCTTCTCAGAACATCCAGACCAAACATGCACAGAGCAGACACCTGAACTGGAATGGATGAGCAGGGTCATTGTTTATCTCAGCAGTCTGCAGAAGGTCAATGTTGGAGCCAGCAAATCCCCTTTTCCAGTCTTGCTGCCTTTTTTTTTTTTCTTAAATGCTACTTGTTTTCTTATGGAAAAATTAACTTCTGTTAATTAAACTTTCATGGAGCAAGCCCAAGACCCCAATCACTGAAATCCTATTAATAACACTTTCAGTTGTTATTTTAAAATGATATTAGAGGGCATCATTGTACTGCCTCTACTGCACCAGCATCAGTTTTACCTTGTAGGACTTGGGGTGGTACAATGACTGCAGGCTCTTCTTGTGCTGCTGGACTCCAAAGCTTTGTGGCTGCTCGAAATTCAGTTAAATGTGAATTCCTAGAGCTTTGCTTTTTATTTAAAGTCCAGAAAACACCCACCTTTGTCTGTGAGAGTGTTGTACCCAGGTTTGGCTTTTCCCAAATACTGTTTTGATTTTTTTATCTTGCCTTAATCACTGAAATGATTGAACTATAGGTTTTTTAAAGAAGAGAAGTGTAAGGGAGGGACACTTAAACACAATTAAAATAGCCACCCCATTGCTATTATAATAGCTTGCCATGTAGTGACTTTCATGCTGGAGGATCAGAAAACAGCTGACAAACAATGTGCAGTGATGATTTTTGTAGGTTTTTTTGCAGAGAAATATTGTGAAAGAGGAACTTTGGATAATATAGGATAACAGCCAAGAGCTTTGAGAGTAAATGACCTTAATTTTCATAGGTGAACCTGGAGAGCTGGATCTTGATGAACAGATTTTAATGATTGGTACCAAGAGGTGTCTGGCAGATCAGGGTTTGTGTGGGAATGAGGGAGATCCCAGGGAACAGGAGCTGCTGAGGATGTTGGCATCACTTGGAAATTAATCTGATTTTAATTAGAGAGGCCTAGAGGGATCAAAATTCTAAATAAAGCTACTGGAAGCTTTGGAATTCTCTAACCAAAGAGTTTTTATTTGACCTCAGTTTGTACTATTTGGCAGCTGACTTTTTTACTGGGATCACAGTTGTTTTGGAGGTTTTTACCATGTGTCAGTGCAGGCTAAAGCATCTTTTCATCTGAAGGAAAGTGTGTAGGGAAAAAAGATTTCTTGCCTTGTCTCATTATCTTCCTGCATGCCACACCATGCAATGGGGAGTTTCAGAGTTTTCATGACCTTGTTCACCTGGAAGGTGAGAACTCTGTCCTGTCATGGGCTATTGAGCTGTTTTTTCAGTCAGGCATAGAAAAGCAACACATTCTGAAATTCTGAATTGTTTTCTGTCTCTCTTGGCTCAGGGCAGCTTTTTGAAGCAAGTACAGACCTGGGCACCTGTTACTTAGTCTGGGAAATTGTTTTTTAATCTATTATGCTACAATTACATTTGAACCTATGGCAGCTTGTGGATCTCACATAAAGAAGGATTTTTATAAGAAATAAATATGTGAAAAATATTTTCAAGCCAGGAGGGGCTTTGCACCCACCCATTGATTTGTCTCAGCTCACATGGCTGGAGTTGGCTCCTCAGTGGAGCTGCTCCTCTGCTGTGCAAGTGGTAAAATATTCAGTATTTTTCCAGCAGATGTGTGCAGAGAAGTTCATTAATTGGCCAGTTCTTCATCCATTCTTGCCAGCACTCTCTGGTGAACAGACAGATTTTGGCAGATGGATGCAATAATGTCACAATTTGGAAATAACTCGTGCTACTTGGTCCTGCTGCAGCAAGTTTATTCATGCATCAGCTCAATGCCTGTGGTGGGGCTCAGCCTGCAGGGTGGGGCTTTTAAAACAAATTCAGAGTGAGACTGAATTTAATCGCTTAAAATAAAAAAGTGATTAAATCACTTCAATAGAAAAGAGAAACTTTCAAACCTTCACTCTTGTTTGTGAGTTGCTAGAAGTGAAATCCTGTGTAAATTAGGGGTCTGACAAGTTTTTGAGGAATGCTAATCAATGAAATGTTGTAGAATTTTACAGCTGGAGCTCAGCAGGGGGGTACACAGAAAAATGGAAGAACAGGTAGAGATAGGGGGTGTATCATGCTTGGACTTCAGTAAGAAAAAACTTGAGTTTATAAAATAGAGTCCAGAGGTGGTCCAGGTATGATCCTAGGCAGGAAAATCAAGAAATACTTGTGGAGACTCATTAAAGGGATGGTGCAGAGGATTTCAATTACTTCATGTTTGACTGGAATAATAATTGCTTAATGCTTGAGAAAAGATACATGTGTTAGTGTAAGGGTTTTTTCACTTGCTCGTACAAATTATAAGAGCAAAAAAATCTCAAGGCTATTTTGGACATAATCCCAGGAAAATTGAAGCAGGACCTGTGTGATAAATAGGATAGATGCTGGTGAGCTTTTATAAGGTTGGGTGATCATACTGCTATTGGATTTGAAATATTCATGAGGATACAGTATGTAGAAAGAGTAATGGCACACAAATATTAAACTTTGAAAAGTCAGTATTCAAAGAAGTATGTAATGAATTGGAGAAAATTGATGGGGATGCAACTATTGTCCCCAAAAGTGTATTGTGAGAGAATGGAGGAAATGTTTTAGGAACAGATAAGAAAGATGCAATCTGTGTTCTTTCCAATAAAATGTAAATGTCAAACATGTCATCAGTCATCTCAAGGCAACATTTTAGCAGTGAAATAGGAGACTGCAGAGAGATTAGAAAGAAGAATCAGCCTTGGTAAATTACATAAAAAGGGAAATAATGTAGGAGCAAAAACTAATATGTGGAGTATACAGTGTGAGACTTGCAATACCACAGAAAACAGCAAGGCAATTGTGTTTGGAAAATGAAACCTTTTTCTGCCTAAAAATAATAATGGGGATTAGAGAGATTAGAACTAAGTGAAGTTTAGTTCAAAATAACATGAATGTTCCTGCCACTTCATGGTTTCCTAATCTTTTTCATCCCCACAGCCATCAGTTCTTGCTCTTCAGTGAGAGTTTGCACAGCTTTGTTCACTTACATTTCTGACTAGAGGGATTCCTAATGAAGATCCTGCTTGACTTTGGCATTTATTATTCCTGTATAAATTACCAGCCAATTCCTGGTATTCCCCTATTCCTTTTGAGAACACACTGCCTTTTGAATTTATTGGTACCATTCAGAATTTATCAGTGTTTTAAGATTCCAGACTGGGCTGAGCTACATGCTTGAGGGTTAAATGGAAACAGTCATTTTTTCCTCATGCTAACCAGGAATATTCAGGCATTGGGTTTGAAAGTGGAGCCTTATGAAGTGGGTGACCTCAGTGACCCTTATATAAGGGTGCATATATATATATATGTATATGTATATATACACCCATATATATATATATATATATACACACCCTTATATATATATCTCCCTTATATATTCCCTTGTAGGAATCAGGGTCAGACTTGGCTCCCCAGAGCTCGTGTCCTTGCTCTAATAATCCTGATAACCTTTGGGTCCCCCAGGTTTGGGGTTAGCCCCAAAGCAGCTGCTGCTGCCAGCCCAGCTGTGCAGGTAGGTGTGTGCTTCACAGAGCAGAGCCTGCACCTGCTGGAGCTTCTCTCCATTTGTCTTCTCCTGGGGCTTCAATATTTTTACTCAACAGGTGCTTTGCTTTTTATCCTCCCCTCTTTTCTCATTGGAGAAAAACCTTAGTGCCCTTGCTGTTTGCAGAGTTGGATTCCCTGCTCAGCTGACCCCAAAACATTCCTTGTTCTTTGGGTGGTTCAGCTCACTTCTGTACCTGATAATGTCACAAATGCCATGCTGGAGAACCCATCTGTCCTCAGGTGCTGAAAGGAGCCCAGACCCATCACAGCTGTGCCTTGTGGGTCAGCTCCAGGGTAGCCATAAAATGTAATAAAAATAATGTAAAAATGTAATAATCATAAAAATGTCTGGGGCTGGATCCAGATTTTCAGCTGGTGTAATCAGCCTTCCAGGGAAGGCACTGGAATTGCAACAATTTTTTGAGAAAAGTGTCCCAGTTGTGCTGCACTGTGAAATTCCTGTAGTGTGACTTTTACTCATGATCTGTCCTTTGCTAGGAGCACTATGATGTGGGGATCTGGTGGCTCTTGTAATTCAGGAGACAAGACTGAATGAAATGGAAAGAGAATGCCCTCTTTTTTTTTTTTTTTCCCTTTTTTCTTTTCCCTGGGAAGCTGTTTTCTGTGTTCATTTCACATCTCTTGAGTATTTCAGTGTGGGCTGAATGATGTGAAACAAGGTGAACACGATCAACTTCTCACTGGTGGGACTGCTTAGAATTTCTCACAGATACCCTCAAATATTTTCTCAGCAAAGCCAGTTGCCAAGCTGCTCAGCTCAGGGCTCTTCTGAAGTGTCCTCCCTTTGGGATGAGGATCTCTCAAGTCAGATCCCATTTTCAAGGAGAGCAGTTGTTTCACTGCTGTTTCAATGGAAATGATACTTGTGGCCTTGTACTTATTCTGTGGTTTTTGGTGCACACACCACTGTTTTAGCCTGAGTAATTCAATGATATATACCAGTGTTTTTATGTTTTAAATGCCTGTCTTGTCTAGATTTTGATCATTGTGTTCTGGAAAAATTTACTTGTTTTGTAGCATTGAAAATATTTTGAATGCATCACCAAGAAATAGAAGTTGAAATCGTATATGGAGAGGAATAGAGACCAGAATTTATGGCTAAACATCCCAAAGCTGCTTTAGATAGGCAAAAATTCACCAGGCTGTTCTCTTCTGTTAATGTGTACACAAACGTGGTCACCAAAAGAATCTTCTCTAATTGAAGCCTTTAGTTGAAATTAAATCTCTCCATAATAAACAATGAGGATTGTTTTTCAACCCATTTATTCCTCTAGTAATGAAATCCAAGGAGTTGCTGCCTGTAGGAGTGTTGGGAGGACTGGAAGATTTGATTGTCTTCCTTGAGACCATATTATGTTAATTTTTCTGCCTAGACTATGGAAGCACAAAAAGCAATAACTCATACGAAGACAAAATTCTCAGGGTTGTTGTCATGGAAACGAAGTGGAAGCAGCTCCTTTTCCTTGGCTAAATCCAATAGCCAGGCTAAGAAAAGCCTGGGGAGCCCAAACCTGCTCACCCCTCCCAGGAGAGCTGAAAAACTGACCTTGGGATGGTGGAGAGTGGGACCAGCACAATGGGAGTTTGTTTGGACAGGGACATTACCAGACAGGTTGCTTTTCTTCTGTATTTTTATGTTGGCTGGACCCAAAGTTCAAGGTCATTAACCCTGTTAGTCTTTGGCTCCTGAACCAGAGGGGCTCCAAGAGCTTCAGTTCACTGGCACAAATCTTGTTTGTGCTCACAGGGCTGGGTAATTCCATGTGAGGAAATGAACCAGGAGCTCAAGAGCATTGGTTCCTCTGCCCTAAAAAGTGCCTCAGCAAATGATCTTGGTTTATTTTCTGTAGAGAAAAGCCAGCAGCTTTCTAACCTTTATGCACACTTCTGCACTTGAAATATGGTATCTTGCTGCTAAAAAATTATCATGGTACAGCTTTGTTCTCCTTTTAAGTACTTGTTGTATGGGTTTGGCTCTGTCAAGGAGGAAGAGTTTGCTGCCACATTTGAATCCTGAGAGCTGCAGGACAGCAGGGAGTAGAAGGAAGAGAACTGGGAGGGAGATGGTACAGTAAGAAATTATTTTATTTTAGTGAAATTTAGTGAAATTACTATTCCCCCGATCCAAAGTACATTCAACACCAATGGAAAAAGCTCTGCTGAAGTGTTAATGTCCTTTAGGGTGGTGATTTCATGTTACCATGAAACAGTTGGGTCCTTCAGGAGTGTGGTCACTCTGCTCTGATATAACATATCTGAGTATCTTGGAATAAACTGTGGAATCTGTGACACTCCTTCAAGCAGAGACTGCTTAGTGCAGGGGTACAGGCAGTTTGAGGAGAACTGAGGTGGCCAAGCTGAAAGTGTTGTGTGGAATTGTGCAACCTGAAAGTGTATTTTGGTCCTTCCAAGTGAACTGGTATCTGCTCTCGGGTTGCCTCAGTGTCCCTCATTCCCCTCTCACATCAAACATGGGAAGGGCAGGAGCTGCCCTTGCAAACTCTCCTGAGGGCTGAGCTGTGCTTTGTGCCAGTATTTTCACAGTTCAGAAAGTTGGCAGCGAGTTCCTTCTGCCAGCAGATGGAAATGCTGTGGAGCTGCTGATCAAAGTTCATTGCCAGAGCAATTAATTTAATTTGGTTAACCTCAGCCATGAGATGTGTTTTCAGAGGTTCATGTCCATTTTATGTGGGGTGCAATGGGAAGCACAGGATGGTCCATGAGCAGAAATTCTCTATTTCTGTTGATGTCTAAGAGGATATTTACTGTATCAGAGCACAAAGTGCATGTCAGCCCAGCTGCAGAGCTGACGTGCCATGTCCACTGAAGATTATATTTAAATTTTAAAAACAGCTAGAAGAGTGAATCCCTAATTCAATTAAGAAAAAATTGTCTCACAAAAATTTGTATTTGAATCTGAATTGAATTTACTTCAGCTTGGATTCTTCAGATATTTGCTAACCTAAGTTTTAAGTGTGCTTGCTATTTGCTGTTTGGTGTTTATGTGGCAGGTGGAGTCCATTCCTGCTTAGCATATGCCTTTTAAAAGAAAAAAACTATTTTTTTTCTTTTTTTTTAAAAATTGCTTCTTGTTGTAAACCTTGTGTTTATTGATCTGTTCTTATCCTGGAGTTTCCCACTTCTTTTTCAGGGAGAATGTCTGTAATGAAGGTATGTCTGTGTGCTGTAGGGATTTAAAAAAACCCCACTGTTTTTTCACACTGGGTAAAACTTGAGTTTCTTGATCTCTCTTCATACCTTCCCCACCTCTGTGTTGCAAAGGTAAATCCAAATCCTGGAGCTGAACAAAACAATTTCCTTCACTGCAGACATTTGAACAGCTGCACATGAAAGGATAAAAACGTTTTGCCAAGTGAATCTCATATGATTTACTGCCTGTGCCTAATCTTCTTGGAAGTGGCAGTGAATATCCTGATACCCTTTGGAAGTTCCTGGCTGGGCTGGGAGCTCTGGGCTGGGTCCATGTGGAGCCCACACCTGCCTGGGGCAGCTCTGGCAGAATCCTGGAACAATGGAAATTCAGTTTTCTGCTGCAGCAATAAAAACCATGCTCTCTGCATTCCCAGGGACTGCTGGAAGGCTGAGCAAATATGAGCATGGCATTTGCAGCCTGTTGAGTGAATTTATGGTTGGACTTAGGGAGGTAGTGCTGGCAGGGAAGGTGACCAGAAACCCCAAGGCAGGTCTGTGCCAGCCCTGCAAACTCAGGCCAGAGCTGTGGATTTTGGATTTTTTTTGCCATTTCCCTGTTCCAGTGGGGAGCTGCAGCCAAGGGATGGGCTGGGCATCCCACACTGGCCTCATGCTCTGATGGAACTCCTAGAACTGACATGGGAGCTCATGTAAATATGGAACAGGCATAAATGTGTTATTGTGTTCTACTTTAAAAAAAATAAATTAAGCAACTTTTCACACAAAACTATCTTTCTGTACAATTGTTGAGGCAATCTGCAGTTGTAGCTGTCTGCTTAGTTCAGCTCACTGCCAGAATTAAATGCTGAAGGTTAATTAGTTGATATCTGTGTATGGTCACACAATGTCTGTAAACCCCTATTGGCTGCATTATAGAAGGGTGCTCCTGGCTGTGTTTTTCCTCTTTGAAAGAAAATTAAAAACAAAGTGTTACAGAGAAATGAAGCAGGAGGGCTCAGGAAGAGTTGCAAAACATAAAATACCTGGCTGTGTATTGTGTTGAATTTGAAATTAACTTGTGCCATGTCACTGCTCATTTATAAATGAGAAATCACCTGCACAGCAAAGGCAGAAGGAGCTTTAATTGACAAGGTTGTGTTTGGTTATAGGTTGGACTTGATCCCAGAGGTCTTTTCCAACCTGGCTGATTCTGTGATTCTGTGAAATATTTACAAATGTGATTGTGTGTCCTTGAGCTGAGGCACTGATAATTCAGAGTATTTGAATCCAGGCTGGAGCCTGGTGTGAAGCCCTTTTCAGTCATCCTGCTGACTTCAGATCTGGGTCTTCAGAGCTGAGCTAGCAAAATGCAAATGTTACAAATAACTTTCAAGGAAAAGAATGTTTGGGGGATTTTTTTATTTTTTAGATAGCTGTGGAATACTGCTTAATGGCATTTAAAAATTCATTTTCCTTATGTATTTATGGTATGTTATAAATGAGTCTTACTCTTCACAGTAATCACTGAATGCTGTTAACAGTACAAGCTTGTTTGACAGTGCTGAGAATTTATGACAGTAATTCTAAATAAAGGCAGTTTATGCATTGCCAGAAGAAAGGAAATATTTTTTCCTATTTCATCTTAGTTTTTATAATCCTAACTGCTAGCATACTCTACAGAAAAGCTCATAGAACTTTTCAAATACATTTCTTAAATACCTTATTTTAGCTATTTGTTTCTGCAGTCATTATTCTTTACAAATTTTATGTTATTTTAAAAAGACAGCAATTCTTGCACATGCAACTCATTAATTTTTGAGACCTAATTTGAATTGAGGGTTTCCCTCGGGGGGACTTGTGAAACAAGTGAAAAGTGATAGATTTTGCTAAATGCAGCTGTTGCTAGTGCATACCAGAGGAAAAACGAGGATTTCAAATTACAAGATTTTTTCTCCCTTTAACCATCAAATATTATTAAATACCTTTCACCAAGTGTTCAGGAAATTCTGACATGGCAAAAGAAATTAATTCTCACCTACTGCACAGGACTCATTGCCATGAGAGTTAACTAGGATCCAAAAATTCAGGGTAGAATTGGGAATCTACAAAAGTAAGAGCACTATTTAATCTACCAGTCTTTGGAAAAAAAGAAGAAAAAAAAGCCCTTGTGCTTCAGAGTTCAAGCTGACTTTGACCTAATGAGAGCTGGGAACTGACCTCCTGTACACCTGATTATCTGTTTCTAAATCCTCCCTGAAGCATCAGGTGAGAGTTCAGCCCCAGGACACCCTGCCTGACATCCTGGGGTACAGGAATTCTGCCAGGAGCTGGGCAGGAATCACTGGTGTGACCTCCTGTAAAGGGCCCTGGTGAAAGGGGAAGTCACTTTGGGTGGAAGGGATGCTGTGGGTCCCTGGGGCTCTGAGCTTGGCTCTTTGCTGTGCTCAGCTTTTGCATTAATGTGGGAAAGTCACCTGGGCTCCTTTCTAGTGGGGACTGTTGGGTCTGAGGCTTGGAAATTTTAACTGTTACAGCAGAGTTACCTGCTGTGCTAATGCAGAGGTTTACCTGCATTGAGTACAGGAATAACAGGGGCAATCCAGCTCCTGAACTGGGCACCTCAGTTAACTGGCAAAGGTAATCTGAAAGGTGAATCAGGGCCTGATGCAGCAGAGAGGAGGAAAGGCTGCAGATGGAGCTGGAGCAAGTTAGCTGAGATCAGTGTGTCCTCTGGCTCGTGGGCAGAGGGACAAACCAGAAACATGAGCTGGCTGATTTCTGTGCCTGCCTCTCCCAGAAGAGCATCTGCCAAAGCCAATGCTTTTATTTTTCAGGAGGGAGATAAGAATAGAGAGGAAAGCAGACCTGATAGAATTTTCCCTTTGTTCTGTCTTGTTACAAATGTTATTTTAATGCTTGTGTGCTCAGGAAAAACCTCACAATGTATTCAAGGGTGATTTTGATAGATGGTCATGGAGTGCCATGTGCTTTGAGCAGGACAGGGATGTAGGGGCTTGCTGGAGGAACTTTGGAAGGAGCTGTTGTGAGGTTGGAATATGACCTACTCACAGGATTGATGCTGTGGGATATTTTTATGTAATAACAAATTGATAACAGCTTTTCACTGCAAGGCAGGTAGAAATGCCTTCGTTCCTCGGGGGCACATTGCAGAGCCAGAATGATAAGTTTTTAAGAATAAGGTCACTGCAGTGTGTCATGAATCGTGCACTCCAGAGCACAATAATATTTGGAAATTCAGTTTGGTTTTTTTAGGCTATACTTGGGATCCTAAAGGGCAAATGTTGCTGGAAGAGGCCAAATTATACCCAGCAAAAATGCCATTCAGCCCTTGTTCTGTTTTCCAAAAATAATTGGTGCTGCCACAGGGAACACTGTTTATATCACTAGGAATTGATGCTTATTCCATTCTGTTTTTTCACAATGTTCCATGTGTGCATAATTGATGTTTTAGCACTTTGCACTGCCTGCATGTCTTTATCTCTTTGTTAATAAGACAAATACTCTTAGACTCATAAAAAACAGCTGACATGAGCTAAATTGGGATGTTCTGACTAAAGACCTTAAGTAAATAAACAGACTTTAATATGGGCAAGTAGTGCAAACTGTAATTACCTGGGGCTGTGTGCCACAGCACTGGAACTAAAGTCAAACAAGCTGATTTCATTATTTTAATGGAAGCTTGCATCCCATTCATTAGACTGACATATGACTCGTCATTAGTAACAGTTCGTTTCAAAGCTATGGTGGATAAAGGTTGATTAAAAATTAATGAGGCCCAGACCCATTGCATTACCATAGTGTCAAGTTGTTTAAGCCTGTGGAGCTAAAATCAGAGCAGGCTTTAAATACTCTCTTGAGTTTTCCTGTTTCATATCATTTATATATTTATGCTCTTGGCCATGGAGGAGCAAGGACTTGTGGATACTTTTCCTTGCTGTAGATATCATCAATAAATCATACAGTTAAATAAGATGCTAGCAAAACCAATATGCAGTGCATACCGATGCATTTTTAGAAAATACATTTTGCTGGTAATCCAGTCAGTGTAGGACTTACCTAGCTGTGGCTCTAGCTGCCCTCAGTCCCCTGGCACTTGGCTGGTACCTGCTGAGCCAGCTGCCCATGGCTGGAGCTGCCTGTGCTCCTGCCAGCATCAGTGCTCCTGTTTTAGGAGCAGGGCTCCACTGTGAGCAGCCCAATCTCTCTCTCAGCAGCCTGTTGGTGATTTCCCTGGATTCTGAGTGTGATGCAGCCAGGGGAGCTCAGGCTGTTCCTGTCTCTCTGCTCATCTCCCCAGTGTGTCACACACCAGGGTCACTCTTTCCTTCAGCCCAGCAGCCTTGTGGTGTCCCTGTGGGGCTGGGGCTCAGCACACACCCAAATCCCAAAGGTCCTGAGCACTTTATGGACAAACACTGACTCCTTCAAACAGCAATCTGCATTTCTCTGGGAGTTCCCAGCCCTCACCAAAATCTCTTTGTTGCTTACTGTTATATCCTCAATATGCTCAACTTCGGCTTAAATGTTCTGTGAAACAGCTGAACTTAAACCAGGAGATTGTCAGAGAGATCTGTAGTGACCATATGGTGTTACAAAATTACAAATATGTGAGAGAGGCTTGAGCCAGTTCCAATTGCCAAACTCGCTACTTGCTTCTAATAAACACTGAACTATCTGGCATCTGCTGCCCCTCAGGTAATACCATCAAGAGTGGAAGTAAATGTTTCCTTTTAATTGCATTGTTTATGTCTAGAGGGTCCAGGGAGACCATGTGATGTTTATCCAGCTTTTCCATGCATACTGAATCAGACTTTTCAGGGAGAACTTTGTTATTCTTGCCAATTTTCTCTTCAATTAGACTGAAGTTTCACTTGTCATTTTTTTTGAGTTGTATTCTATATGACTTAGAAGTCCCAGCAGTTACTCTCAGTATGTTTTTTGAAAGGATTGTTTCTTTCATTTTCACTCTTATTTACTATTTTGTCAAGAAGAAACTAGGTCAGTGCTTTCAAGGAAATCTGTGGATGAAAAGTGCAGAATGATACAGATTTAGGGCTCTTTGGGTCAGAGAGGGATTTGGGAATTGACTTCTATTATTTGAACCAAAAGGAATTTAGCAGAGCTACAGTTGAGGGAATTTCTGTGAAAATCCTCCAGTGAATGTAACTGCCCACCCCCTGCAAAAAGTAGGAATCTATTACAGGGAGAAAATTCTTTGTGCAATGACTGGAGTTTTATATAGTTACACAGAAATCCCTCATGCTTTCTGTGGGAGATAATTAGAATAAACTGTGTGTGCACCTTCCTGTGAGGAGAGGATAATCCTGTCAGCAGGGCACCTTCAGCAGTGATCCCTGTGGGCTTTGGGCTGGGACAGGGCTGGTTTTCTCCACAGCTGGTGAGGGGCTGTGTCTGGGATTTGTGCTGGAAACAGTGTTGGTTGTTCAGAGATGTTTTGGTTTGGTTTATGTGGTTGGATTGTGTTTGCTTGGTTTTGTTTTTTTGCAACTGGGTGCTACAAATAAGAACTCAGATGAAAGAGTGTAACATGTAACTCTAGTTCTGCTATACTGTCCCTTTGATTTTTGAAAGTTAAACCTGGGAATTTATTTTTTTTTTGTTTTGAGAGCTGACAAATTTGGAATTGTAGATAGCCTTTAATCTTAAAAATAAGAGATTTTTTTAAAGAATAGAGATTGATAAAAGAAAGGTTAAAGTTTAAATAAAATTCAAGTATTTGGTTAGGACTGATTTTAAAAAACATGAAGAACTTGTGACATTCCTGCTGAATTCATTAGGCCTGGATTTCCTCCAGGTTTTCTCCTGGTTTGATTTAACTGCAGGTGACTGGAACAGATGGGAGAGCCTTGCTGTAGGTGTGTAGCCAGTGACATTGTTCAGTGCTTGCTCCCTTTGCAATTCAGTTTGAGATGGGTTTGGGCAGTGCATTCATGGTTCCTTGCATGGTGCCTGAATTGTGTGATGTTGCCCAGGTTGGGTCTCTTCTCTGAAATCAAACACAGAGGGAGTCTCTTGTATTCTCCCCTGCTTTTACAGACAGTACCCAGGAGAGGAGCTAACAAGAATTTGAAATAATCTGATTTTTCTCATTAGTGTAAATTGAATAATTCAAGGAACAAAATAAGAGCAAAACAACAATTGCAATAACTCCTGGTTGTTCTGTTGTAAAATGGAGTATTTGAGAGCCTTAAGCTTATTCTAACAGTCCTCAGTGGTGGGAGGGATATTTATTGATCTGGAACAGACAATGTATATCTTTTAAATACCTATCTCAGATTTTATAAATAATAGTTAGACCCAATCATGTACAGGAGATGTAGTGTTTGTTTGTTTAATTAGGAAGCTGAGCTGAGCTGAGTCCTGTGGCAGATGTTGCCATGCATAATGTAATAAATAAAAGTCTTTATGGGACCCAGCAGGCAGCAGAGCTCTCAGTTAGCAGATGGCAAAATATTAAACTGGCAGTGCAGTAACTTAGCTGAGTGTCAGCTGGAGCAGAGCCAGGGGTGGAACAAGCAGGAATCAGCCTGACACAGGAGGTGTCACCCAGCCCCTGTTCCTGCCAGGGGTGTTCTGTCACCTTTAGTGCAGCACAGGAGAGAAGGTTTTTCATCCAGCAGGATGATGCTGCAGGAAAAGCCAGTCTAGGCTCAACATGATCTCTGCTGTGCCAGACAACAAAAGATCTTTCACAAGAGAAGAGCAGAACAGATGTGCTGCTCAGCCCAAACTAAGCCTGGTACTGAGATGTCAGACCTGTTAGAACCAGCCCCTGTGGAGCCTGGCAGAGGAGAAAATCCCTTTTTTTCCAGAGAGGTTGCTGCATTGGGCACTTGGCACCAGCTGTGTCACAGCCTGGAGTGGCAGCACTAGTGCAGAAATGCTGTCCCTGTGCAGCTGGACCCAAATGTGCATCCAGCACTCCAGGGAGCCCAGGCTCTGCAGGTGAGGGGATCCTGCACTGCTCTCCACCCCCATTTCCTCCTGCCTTTCCTTTAGGTGTAAATACACATTTCTTCAGGCACTGTGTTTTCCTAACCCCTGGCATAAACCTACTCCCATTAAATACTAAAAAGTCTTCAATTTCAGACAGCTGAGGTTTGGAAAACCTTACCCTAAAATCCATCTGTTGAGTCCTGACACCTAAAAGCATCTTATTAGCCTTAAATGGGGTTACCCAATTCAGATTTTTCTCAGTCTGAATGTTTAATGAGGAAATCTTTCTAGTAGCCACTTTTAAGCCCATTTAGGTTTACACATTCAAGTTAGATTCAGATCAGTGCAGTGCCTGCAGTGATGGTTAACAGCAATCCTTTATCTCCTAAAGACTGTGGAAATTGTGCTCTTTGTACGAATTTACAAAGCAGCAGATGATGTGTCAAGACAGTAATTTAAACTATGAATCTGCCCTTGCTTAAGGATGAACTTCTGCAAAAGAAAAATGAATAAAGTGCTAGTGGCAGACAAGCAGAATCTGTGGATAAGTGCATCAGTTTTTGTTAGTGACAGATCTTGTGTTTGTAATAAAACTGAAGTGCTGTGAGGTCAGTGTCAGAATGAAGCTACACTTGTTTTCACAAACATGCTCATGTGATGGTGATAGTAGCTATTAACAGGGTTGGCACAGCTATCTGCCAAATAGAAAAATGAGTTCTCCTCATCACAAAATGAGCAAAGTTGGGGGAAGAAAAAAATCAGAAAATTAGTTAAGACATTACTTATCTTTCATGGCTTTGTGACTTTGCAGCTTAGAGTCCTTCAGGACATAAATTGATTTACTGCATTTTATTGTTATGAAAACCTGTCCAGGCTGGTATCAGGCTCTGGGAATTTAGATGAGCAGAGGTAACTGTGTGGTGTTAATTAAGATGGTGTTTTCATGCTTTTGTTCAAGGTGTGGCCAGTTTGCTGTAAACTGTTGAATTACTCTTCTTCCTTTGAGCCCTTTAAGGAAAATGAGAATTCCAAAATGAGCAACTTCTCATTTGTGGCTCTGGCTATCACAGGTGCTGGTGGATGGATGGCAGTAACCATTATATAAAATGAGATGAGCCTGTGCTCTCTTCAGCTTTCCATTTCTATGTGTAGATTCTGTGCAGTTATTCTAGACTTTCAGCCTTTAATTTTAGGCTCTGTCAGCATGAAGAATTGGTGCTATCTAAATTTTTTATTGGGTATTTTTTTGTCCTTTATGGATTCCCAAGTGTTTTGTAGTTACATGTCAGAGAATTGCTTCACTTGTCACAGAAATGCACATGCCATTGCATGAAAATTAGGGAGGGAAAAAGATGAGATGAATATGTTGATCTGCAACTCTAAAGAGGAAAAAATAGTAGAATTCTGTCAATTTGTACTTCTCACTCTGCTATTTTCTTCAGGAAATAGCTAATCATATATGATAAAATAATTTCCTCAGTGTGGGGTTATTAACAATTCATGCAACATTTTGGAAACTGAAGGAAAAGAAATTGCCTAATACTAACATTCATGTTTTAAATACATAGCTTCAGTTTTGCTTTTGGACCAGAGATTTTTAAGTCTGACTTCAAATCCTAGAATGAACATGCCTGCAAAATTAAATCTTTAACCAAGGAGCTCCCTTAGCTGTGCTTTTCCTCCAGAGAAGTTTGTGACAACCTCTATACAAAAGTCACAAAGACCATGAGAATATGCAGGATGTAGAAATGGAAATCAGATCCTGTCCTGAGGAGATGGAGAGGGAGGAAAGGAGCTGCTGGAAGGAAAGGTCCATATTGCACATTAATGCTTCTGCAAAAGTCTCACCAGATAATTATGAGCAATGCTGCAGGACTGGAAACCCTTATCAGAGATGAAGAGTGGTATAGATGGTTTTTGGATGGGAGAATTCCCAGGTGTAATTTGTTAGCAAAATGACAGTAATAGAAAGAAAAGGACCATACTGTTAGCTGTTAATTATTTTAGCATTATTTAGAGCTGAGACCCAGGGTTTTCATCAGGCTGGATTGTTTTGTTCTTTTTCTGCTGAGCATATCTTCTATTTAGCTTTCCACAAGAATTTTAGCATCACCAGCAAGCAGCATATCACCTGTGCAGCACCACTGACTTTCCACCTGCCCTGGGAGCTGAGTGCTCACAGGTTGCTGTGAGTGCAGTGCTCTGTAATGAGCTGAGCTTCTGGAATAGCAGAACTGTTTTATTTCTTTGAAATGCAGCTCAGGCAGCCTGTGGCACTGGGCACAGAACCACTGACGTGGTCAGCAAGCTCCCAGGGCCACATGGAGACTCCTTTACACTCTTAAAGACTCAAGGGATGTGTCCTGCATATGCAGGAGCAAAAAATGAAGGATGTGATTTTGCTTTTTATACATGTGGTATTTTTGGGGGGTCCTGGAAGAGGAGGTATTTCAGGATGGATTTGCAAAGGGACTTCTCACTTGTGTGAGTGAGAGCAGGAAGGTCAGCTGTAGGTCAGCATGGACTTTGTTCTAGGCTGTTATTATTCAGTGCTGTTCTTTCACACCTCCATTCCCACACAGAGCTGATTTTTGCTGGCAGCAGATCTTTGCATTCACAGAATTTGTTCTTAATGCAAAATAAACTGCTCTGGTCCTTGGAGACTGAGAGCCTCAGCAGGGTGTGGGGCAAGGGGTGATCAAAGGAGACCTGGGGTGCTGCAGGGGGGCAATGGGCCAAAGAGAGGGACAGCTGAATCATTCTTAAAACAAGGTAATGTTGTCTTTGAGCTGTTGAGCAGATGCACTTTAAAAATCCCAGTACAGATGGAGACAGAACCCCCTCTCCATAAGGAGGAGATGTGGGTCAGGTGGAGGAGCCAGCTGGGGATGCCTCAGGTGCTGCTGCTGGGCAGGTGGAGCTGCTGGGAAAGGGGAAATTTGCTGCCTTGGCAGCCCAGTGATCTGTGCTCCTGTGGCAGAAAAGAGAAACGTGGGTGTAGCCAAGGAGGCTCCCTGCAGCAGCACAGGTTTGGAAGAGGAGGTTGTTCCCACAAAGGTGGTTGTGGGTTTTTTCCAAAGCCTACACAGTTAGGAGCACAGGGAAAATGGATTAACTGTTGGATGGAGCATGGGATGCAGCTGTTCCCTCCTCATCCCTTTACTGTTCTCTCTGGTACTGCCAAATATATGGTGGGATCTTAGAGCAGTAAGCAGCAATTTAGTGGCTTAGGAGGGAAATCCCAGAGTTGGGTATGTTTTAAAGTCACTACAGGTGTTCCTCCATGCCCTTTGGGGTTGATTTTGTATTGTGGCTCTTGTGTGGAGCTGCAGTCCATGGCACCTGTCAAGGGCAGGGCAGCCTTTAAAACAGAGAGAAATGGTGCAAGGAGATGAATGTAGCAGATGATAGGAAAGGAAGAGATGGAGGAGAAGCCAAAAGGAGGAATTAAAATTTAGGTGCTGTCAGTCTCAACTGTTCTCATGCTGTCCAACACAGGACACTGCTAAATGCTCTGTTTTCTTGTGCTTGGTGCAGACAGGGCACACAGGAGGCTGTCAGAGAAATGCTTCAGCTGTTGTTGCATAGTTTGTGACTCCCTCCTGCTGTAGGGAAAGTCACCTAAATTGAGGTGCCCAGCTGGGTAATGTGTTTATCTTCAAAAATCATGTTTCCCATAGCTAATGAACTGTTCAGCTCTAAGAAATTATCATCACATTATTAGCTGAGCTGTGTTGTGAGAGCTCACCTTGTGGTATCTTTTTTTTTTTTTTTGACACTATCTTCAAATGATATGTTTGGCAACAAACCAGGCTGACTAAAAACAGCAACCAGGCTGAAGCTCTTTTCCCTTTTCAGCAAGTAAATGACCAAGGCTTTTTATATAGCTTAAAAATAACTCTGTGGATGAAATTCTGTAGTACCTAATTCATCCATATTCACCCAATCAATTTATTTATGCTATCTCTCTCTGTTTAAAGCTGGTCTTAATAAGCTGCCAAAGCCCATGTGCAGTGGTGGGTAATGTTAACTCATCAGCTGGGTGAGGGGCCTGATGTCTATTAAATATTGGGGCTGTTTCTTCACATCAGTTTCTATTTTTCATCAAAGAAAGCCAGATATCTAACTGTAGAGATCATCAGCAAGTATGAGACTAATATGTTTTTTGATTTTGGATGTGCATGCTCTGTTGATGAAGTGTTGGCTGCTTTTGGGGTTGGAGCATTGTGGAAAGCAGAGGGAGGTGAAGCCCCCAGCAGGAGTCATTAATTAGAGCAGAGATAGTGTGAACATGCTGTAGTACACTCAGGTGAGTCTTTGGTGCACATTGATTTATACATTATTAAACAAACTCCTCAGTTACTTTCAGGATTAGTGTTGCAATGTATTTTTGTTAAAGCCAGGCACAGGGGACAGAGAGCACATTCTGGGGTAGCAATTTCTTCTCCTTTTCCTGGTTTTGCTGGTCCAACTTGATTAACATCAGATTTCCTCACACATTGCTCTGTCTGTCTTTGGCATTATGTCTTTTTGCATTTTTCATCATCACATGGGTAATATGTGAAGGAGAAACTGGTCCTTCCATGACAGAGGAGATTAATTTCAGCAGCTGTTGTGGGAAAAATGCAGGACACAAAAGGAACTTAATGTGAAGGGGTTTTAAACCTTGCTTTTGCTTATAACTGAACTTGCAGTATTTGTATTTTTAGGTTATTGTTTGGGAACTTCATTTACTAACTGAGGAAAACATTTTTCCTGCAGGTGCCAAAGCCAAGCTCTAGGCTTTGTTTTCTGGGAAACATCATTATTTTAGCCTGGAGATGAAATCCAAAGTTTAGTTGCAATTCCCTCCAACTTGTGAAAATCCTGGAAAAATTCCAGCAGCTCCTGCACTGCTCCAGGGCCAGTGTGGGGCTGAGCAGGGCTGGTGCTGGCTGCAGTTCCTCACCCAGGAGAGGTTTCCTCACCCTGCAGAGCAGCTGGCAGTGTGACAGAGCCAGGAGCTGCAGATCCCAGGTCTGGGGAGGATTCAGGGGTGAGCAGCAGGGAGGATTCAGGGGTGAGCAGCAGGCAGGATTCAGGGGTGAGCAGCAGGGAGGATTCAGGGGTGAGCAGCAGGGAGCACTCAGAGCTCCCTGGGGCTCTGGGAGGTGTCACACCCCTGGGACTGGGCTGTGACTTCCCTCTGACACTTTTAACAAGCTTTGCTACAATCCAGTTACACCTTGGAAACACTTAAAGCAATTTAACAGCAAACTTGGCATAATTACTAGTTAATAGCCAGAGCTAGTGCTCCTAAAGTGTAAATTGTTTTGGTATTGATCTAAGCTTACACTGTCAGCATTTTGTAGAGATTGAACTTTAAGTGCTTAATTCAGCTGCATGCAACCAATAATTTTTTTTTAATCTGCAAACAAAGGTGCAAGTGCTTATTCTATTTTTCTGCAATAATAAAATCAATTAAACTGTTTTCCCCCAAACATAGATGACCTTTGTAAGCAACACATTTGAAATGGCAACACGTGAAAAGAAAATTATGGCAGGATCTTGTGTTTATTAAGAGAAATGGAGGATTTGATAGGAGGTTAACAGTGTAGCTGCTGACCAGGCCTTTACACTGATTTCCAGGGTGGAATTCTGTGATTATATCTGTGATTATGTGTATATTCTGTGATTTTATCTGTTCCACCAGCCTTCCTGCAGTGAAGCTCATGGTTTAGTCTCTAAAGCTCTTGCAGGGCAGTTTGGTGTCCAGTCCTTGCCTTGGTGAGCCCCAGCAAGGCTCAGGGAGGGGAAGCTGTGCCCCATCAGCTCAGAGCAGGGTGAGCACACACAGGAATATTGGAGACATCCCTGCAGGAGCAGTGCTCCACCTCCAGAGGGGAGGGATTGCTCAGTCAGGAGCGTTTACATTTACTGACAGCAATTGGTGGTTTAATCCTTATTAGCTTCTGATCAGATGTTTCTGCTGTGCTCTTCACACGTGGCAGTTCAGGACTGGTTCCTTGAATTTAAAATCCAGTGTCTCAATTATTTATGGAAGTTTGCTTTTCTCATCTGCCTCGGAGTGCAGGTGATTACAAGTCCAGTGCCCATGAATGGATGCATTTAATTATTGCTCATCTGCAGCCCTGAGTGTCACAGCTCTGAACATGGGATCAGGGCTGTTCTTTCTGTGCAGCCACACTGGAAATGCACAACTGTGGGTTCACAGCCTTTGAATTGCTGCTGCATCAGACTGCCTGAATGACACTGTGCTGGCACTTCACTGCATTTATTCCTGGTATCCAGAAGGGCTGATTCATGCTTTTCAAATCTTTTCTTAGACCTCGTGAAGAAGGAAGTGAAACTGGTGAAGGACCAGTAAATATAACTGAATATAAATGTGCTATCAAACACAACTTTGGCTCTATCTTTGTTATCAATCAAATGTTCTCTGTAGCAACAGGTTTAGCTTTCTGAAGAATGTAATTGCAGCAGGTGTTTAGTTTTACTAATTCAAAGAATCAGACATCCTCCAGTGAGTTCAGTAGAATAATTTTGGACATGTTCCTATCCATCTGACAAAGGCATACAGTTATTGACTTTGTTATTTGTCTTAATTTTTCAGAGAAATGTTCACATTTCATTAATTGGAAGCATTAGAAAATACCCTCATTTTGAATAAGGAATTAAGAAAACATGCTTGCTCTAGAAAACCAGCTTTGAAAAACAAAATGAAACATTCAACACTGCAGTAAAATTACATCAATAAATAAAATTATAGGGAAATAGACATTACTATAGAGTGGCAACAGTAATGGTATTCAGCATTACACTTCATCTTGAAATGATGTACTACCTTGTCAGCAAGGAAAATTCTTAGTTCTTGTCTGCTAAGAGCTCTAACAATCTATAAAAGAGAAGGTTTTGGTTCATTTACCCCTCGAAGTCGACTCCAATTCAGAAGTTTTCTGAGCTAATGATGTATGACCAGAAGGGTATAATATAGATTTAGCCAACACGAAGGTCTCATACCTGATGTCTGGCAAAACATGCAGCCCCACCAGTCCTGGTCCCTGGACAGTGCCATGTTCTGATGTTTCTTGGAGCTTCTCAGGAAATGGGGTTCAGCAGGATGGAGTCATCTGGGCAATGAGCACTTCAGCAAATGCTCTGCCCATCACTTTCCTCCCTTTGCTCTTTGGGATTTTGCTTTGGAGGCACATTTCCATTCCTAACTCTGAGTGTGCTCACACATTCCCTCCCCCTGTTCTCCAGGGTGTGCTCCAGGGGTCCTGAGCCTCCTGCCATCCCAGCTTTCCATGCACAGCTCTGTTTCAAGGGATGGGAACTGATAAGAGCAGATTGTGTGCAGCAGATCTAATGTGAACCTCATATTAGTCAATGTGAAGCTGCCCATTGACTTTTAGCAACTGTATTGGGCCCAAGTTGTGCAGTTCCTATTGGAAGTGATGTGTTCCTAGCAGAGTGCTGGGAGGAGCTGTTTGCTGGGTTTTTCCAGGTTTTGTACAGGAAAAGGGAAAAAAGCCTGCTGGTGCATTTCCTTGCTGCATTGTGCTCATTTTTCAGGCCAAGGATAGACAGGTGGTGCAACACCTGTTTGGAGTTAGATGTCATCAAAATATGGAAGGGAAGAATTTAAGAAACATATTGTCACCTGTCTTGCCTGCTCACAAACCTTCGTGGTCTGGTTTGTTGCAGACATTTTTGGTGGGAAGTTTTTGCAGTGTGGTTCTGTTCACTTGGATTTCCAGATGAGGTGCTTTCAAGTGATTGATTATGATCTTGCAAGGCATATTTCATTCTCAGACAAAGTTTGAAAAACATGCTCTATTCCTGGGGATGATATTTTGCAAAGTGTGTGCGTTCACAGCTTTCTCTCTCCTCCCCCTGCATGGAGTTTCTAACAACCTAGAATTAAGGTGGGAGAGATGAGTAACACAGAATTGAAAATATCATCGTGGCTCTTGCATATGCAACAACAGCTTTGGAAATGCTAGCTGATAAGTTTTCTCCAGATTTGCATGTAAAAGCACTCAGCTTTTCCTCCCCACTTCCTGGTGTGGAATTAAATACATTTCTCTCCATGGCAATCAGGCTCTACCTCTGCAAAAGTGATGAGAGGAAGTCTGTTATTGTGTGATGTGTGGTCATTTAAGCAGCTCCAATCCTTTCAAGGGTTCATTTATCTCTCTGACATGGCAATGGTGATAATCCCATTTGCAGCAGTTGTGCCACATTAACAGGGGGCTCAGCACATTCCAGCACCTGACCTGGGCTTGGCAATGCTCTGCCCACCTTGCTGCTGATTTCCTGCATGACCTTCAGCAAGTCTCCAGCCCTTCCTGGGACTGCCAGGATTCTCCCCATTACCAGGGGTAATGATACTGAAATATCTGTGTAATTGGACAGGAGATCCTTGCAAGGAATGGCCTTGCTGTACATACCTTGCCATGTTTGCTAAATCCTCTTCTTTTATTATAATGTTGCTCCCAAGGGAATATTAAGTGGACAGGGTGACATTTTCTGTAACACAAAGTTCTGGTCTAATTCCACTCCTGTAAAAGTTTATGAGCACTTTGACTTCACTGTCCTGTGAATCATTCATTGTGCTAAACTCTGTCTGACAGCTGCTCCAGAAGATGGTACAACACTTTTTTCTATTCTTTCCTTGTCTTCTCATATTACATAAGTGCTTTTAAATCTGAATTGGAAGAAACCAGTGGAAGTTCAGGGGATGATTTTGTGTTTTCAAGTCATACATGGTGTAGGTGCTGAGTGTCTGAAAGACAATTTATTTTTTCCAAGTGATGACATAATGTTTGTCTCAAGATGGTGTAAGTTCTGGCACAGCTGGTTGGAAAGAAATGAAGCTGTTGACAAGATCTTACTTAAAATGGTTCTGTCAGTCCAGGGTGGTTTTCAAAATCCAGTGGTCCAAACTAAAGCCCATTTTTAATAATAAAAAGAGATTGAAGAAGGGAATGTCATTTTTTATGTGCTTTTATGGCATCATTCACAATGGGATGCAGGCTGGGTTGAATTCTGCTCACGACTGCAATAACAGTGTTTTAAATCAATAGCAATGGCATTGCAGTCATGGCTCTAAGGATATAAAAAATCAAATGTTCACACAGTGAAGTTGTATCTTCAGTGCAACCAGAGAAAGCAGGTAAACTTTCAGGCAGCAGTGGTAATTGTAAAATCATAATGTTTATAGTAAACCTTAATAATAAAAATATTCTATGTTTCTTAGCAATACAGAGTTAGAAAAGCTTTATACCAAATATAAAATAATTGCTAAGCTAAAAATTGCACTGTGTTTGAATCACTGAAAAAGGCCTTAGCATTAGTAATCTGTTACTGATTTTCATGAAATACAGTTATTATAACAATAATTGTGGTTATAGGCTTAATTACAATCACTTGCACAGACTGCAACTATGCTCATGCCAATATATTAGCCTAATAATTTAATTTTCTTCCTTAGAGAAGTCTTACCAAGAAAAGCATAAAAATATGTACAGTAGTTTAGTATTAAAGGAAATCAAATGAACTTCAGAATAGTATTACAGCAGTTGGTTAAAAACATTTCTTACAGCAAAGTCTGGTTCCCCAGACGTGTCCTCTGATTTAAAGTGCTGGTTACTTGAGAGCACGTTGAGCTTCCCCAGGTTTGTTCTTTTCTGAGAAGAGCTGCATGCTCTCTAGTTATGCCAGTTATTTTTAGCAGGTTGCATGCTGTTCTGCTCCCTGTGGAATATTCAGAACAGGAACTCCACTTTTCCTGTCTATCATCTCTTAAAGACTTTCCACCAGTGAAGCTTTTTCTCCCTTTGTACCCATTTAAAAAATCATCTCAGCAGCTGTGATGGGTTTTTGGGGAGAGAGGAGTCTGACCCCTCAGGTTTTCTGTGCCTTTGTTTTAACTGTGTGCTTTTTCCCTAGAGTAGCAAAGCACACACTTTAGTTGTAAATTCCTTTTCCCCCTACTCTTTTTGTAAAAGTTGTTTCAAAGCAACTTGTAATTTTCCCCTCTAAGATTTAATAATTATATTTTTTATTTGAAATCTTTATCCAAGTATACTTTGGCTTACTAATAGCATTCATTTTCTTCCAGGCAGAGCTTCCCAGGTGACTGTAGGATTTTAGATATAATTCCCTAACTGCATTAATCATTTTTTAACATGTTGCTTTCACCATACTTCAGGTTCTTTTGTGCTGTTCATATCTTGTTTGGATATAGGCAGGGGACTGTCATACTTATTTCCACATTGCTCTCTCTGCACGGATTGAAACCTTCCTGGTGTTTGGGTGACTTTCCCTTTGTGTTTTATGTAGGAGACATTTGATAGGAGGAAACCTAAGGTGCAAGGTGATGAATTTGTTACTTGGTGCATTCTTTATAGAAAGGAAATTCATAATCCCTTTTAGCTGCTTTTTTCTTGACTCTGTTCATTCACTTAGGAATAACCTTGGAAAAGAATTCAGTGTTTGACTTTGCTGATGGTCCATAACTAGATCTGCATTTGGAGGAGCTGAGCTCCAACTTAGCACTAAACAAAGGGCACAAGGATTTTTGGCATCCTCAGCTCTATTGGAAATCTGAGCTGGTGCATTTGCAAGTTAAACTTTTTAAATGCTCTGTCACTGTTGTCAGCATTTCATTATTCAGTGATGAATTAGCCAAGTAGAAACATTAACTTTTCTCTGGGATGCAGATTTGCTGTTGCTATTTTTTCCTAGTTATTTTTGAGACATTTATTTTTATTAAAAAAAAAGCCTGAAGTGATGATGATGGAAAAATCCAGTTTCTTTCATTATTTTCTCATTTTCCCTGGATGAATTCTGCTCTGTAACGTTAATGTGAATGAAGCCATTCAAATTTTAATTCTCTAGCTTGGTTCAGCCTTTCAGGGGGACAGTTTTAACTTGACAATGTATTAATTCCTGGGGAAACCATCCAAAAAATATGCTTTGGCTGTCATTTCACCCACTCCCATCTTCCACTCTCCTCTGACAATCAGTTTTCCAATGGTACAGTATCACTTTGAACAGAAATACCATCATTTATCTAGCAGCCTTTCTTGCCTGCTGCTGTCTTAGTTGCATAATTAGACATAACTTTTTTCTTAACTTGCAAGTGCCTCCCCAAAAAGTAGATTAGAAAGAAATGGGGTGTAGGAAAGGCAGGAAATGGAAAGTATCTGACAGTGCTTCTCTTCAGTTTATTTTGTTTGTTTGGTTGGTTTATTTTTTTTTTTTGTAGTTTAGTTTTTGTTTTTGTTTTTGTTTTTTTTCCTAACAAATATTAGGAACAGGTGCTGTAGGCTCCCTCCAAAGCAGGGTGACATGCCTCCAGCTGGGATAGGAGTTTTGTTCCTCACTGGAAATGCAAAGGTGTCTTTACCTGTGTAAAAGATGTGTAGTTGCAGGGAAAAGATAAACAGCTCAGCACTGTTTAAAGGGGAAAAATATTATGTATTTTTTGTCACTTAGGAGAAAAGATGCATCTCACCCATGGGTGAGCAGCAGTAAGCAGTCACAGCTGGTCACTCATCCCTTGGGGTAAGCAAATGGAACACTGGTTCTTAGTCTTAACTGAGAACGTGGCTTCAAGTAAAATTAATAATATGATGATTAATTTTACTGACAACATAAATCTTCACACAACTCTAGATTTACACACTTAAAAATAATGCTCTCTGCAAATTAAATTAAGTTAGCATTGGCAGTGCAGTTCTCCAGTATTAAATGGCAGCTTTAAGAACACTGTAATAATTTCCATTAGTTTTCTCTGGTTTTGCTTTGCAGTCAGTTTGAATCAGTGAGGAATATGTTGTTGGAATGTAAAAAGCAAAAGTATAATTTCTTATTGATTAGTCTAAAAGAGCCAGACACAAAAGAAAACAGTGCTTCAAATGCTAAAACAGGGAGGAAAGCAAGTGAAAGAGCACAATCTATTTATTGAATTCTAAAGTCTGTGGCTTGTTTTGAAAAACATTCACCATGAGTTTCCAGTGATTTGATTAATGAAACTTCTTGATCTTCTCTGGACAGTGCTACAAAGAAGGCAGAATTTAGAGTGCATGGAAAAACCTGTTTGGGATGGGAGATCCCAGTCCAAACTCCAGATTGTCTCAGTGAGAGAAGAGTTAAAGACTTGGTGACTTTGTGCAAGAAACTTCTGTACAAACTCTTCCAAAGCCTTTTTCCATCAAGATGTACCACCTAGGTCAGGAACTCATTTGATTACCCTGTGTTGCATGCTCTGGGTTACAAAAAACCATTTAAACTCAAGGAGCTGCCTGGTCTCATCATTCTGTCTCTCCTGATTTCAGCCTTGAAGCATCACTTGGGGTCCTGGGATTTTTTCAATACTAGGACAAAGTTGATGAGGTCTTTAAAATGTGTACTTGGAGTATAAAGATACAAACCTGGGCAAATGTGGGGAGTTTGGGGAGTTTCCTCTTCCCATTCAACAAACATTAAAATCTCTCACTTCAGTTTTCTTTGCTGAGGATTAAATTCTGCTTTAATTTTGGGAATAGTGCAGTGTAAAGAAGGCAGAATTGTTGCATCCTGGCTCCCCACTGCTCCTTGGTGCTGACAGATTGTCATTTTTCACCCTCAGCCAGGGCAGTGCAGTGAGGACAAGCTTTGGGATTTGTGTTTTATCTTGATACTTGTGTATGTAAAACTCACCTGTAAAAACAGTAAACTTTAGTTGTCTGATCCAGGTTTGTGTCTGGCATGTTTTTATTTGAGAGAGCAATCTCTGTGTGTATGGGGAGCAAAGTGCAACAGGAGGCTGAGTTCTTCTGCAGCAGACCTGAAATTCAGTCTTACTAAAAGTCCTGTAGGCAGCCTAGGCTTGCTCAAACTGTTGTCACTGTGGTTTTAAGGACATCTGATGGCATTAGAACTGGAAATTCTATTTTGGAAATACATTTCATGTGGTAGTAAAGTGCTTTGATGAGGTGGTGTAAATAACAGAGTCAACACATATGGGATAGTGCAACTCTGGAGATTTAATTTCATAAGAAGGAAATCCTATCCAAAATGTGAATCTGAGGGGCCAGCACTTATGGTGTATCTATAGCTTGATGTTGGTGAAGTAAGCTAAGGATTGTGGAATTTGATTTGGCTCTTCTTGGAGACATTCAGTGTTAAATTATCTGTGTTAAGATTGTGATCTGTTCTTGTTAGAGTGCAGTGTCTAGTTATTTTTTTACATTTTTTAGGGTAAAATACAAAAGCTAGAAAGAGTATCTAGAATTGAAAGATGTTTGCCAGTGTATGTCTACAGAAATTGCTGAGAAGAAATGGTAAAAAAGCTTCTCAAAGCCAGCAGCTCTCACCCCCCTCCTGCAGCCCTGCAGAAGACTCAAAGTTCAAATCTGATCAGTGTGAAACAGCTTCTGCTCAGAGCTCTGCATTTCAGGAGGTGCCTCTGGGAGCAGTTGTGACTGAGATGTAGAATCTCTATATTTGCTTCCTTTTTATAGAATAATTTGCTAAGTTTATTGGTTCTTCTCCAAGTATTGGCTCTGGTTTATGCATGGATTGAGGCTGTGCTGACTGACCTGCCCTGTATCTTCTCAGCTGTGACTGCAGAAATGTGGCCCCAAGGCACAAGTCCCACAAATTATCAGGGAAGCCTTGTGTGTGAACTTTCAAATCCTCTCATAATTGGAATTTGTCCCTAATACTGAATGACACTGAAAACACCAGAATGTGTGAAAAAAATCTTTGCCATTTTGAAATATCATCATCTGCTCTTTGCTGGAATATAATTTAATTCATCAAACTGCTTCATTAATCCAACAGACTCATTCAGAGAGACATTTGATCACATGCATTGAGTCATCATGTCATCCTAACTACTTCTGAAACCATCTGAAGATCTATTCCTGTCACAGGAGCAGTAACAGGACTGTAAATTTGAAATGAAATAGAAAGGCAGATAACTGAATCAATGATTTGTTAACGATGATACTGAACAACTCCTTTACTCTTGATCCACAATGAAATTTTAAAACTCTAGTGTGGGCAGGGTGTCCAAAAGTGCCAAGGTGCCAAGACAGAGCTGTGTGCAGGGACAATGCCCTGCTTGCAGGGCTCTCAGCAGCCCTGCCAGGGAGTGAAGCTCCTGGCACAGCTGCCTCTGCTGGAAACCCATCTGTATTTCTGCCTGCACAGCTTTGGCTTTTGTGAGATGAGAGGGAGCAATTGTCCCTGGCTGCTGCTTTTCAATATGCTGTGCAGGCATTGGAGTGGCAAAGCCAGAGCTGGGATTAGTTCAGCCCTTTGCTCCTTGCTCTGTGCTGGGAGCAGCTGCAGCCCCTGGAGATGTGACCCGTGGCTCTGTGCATTGTTCTGGCACTGGTGGCAGTGGCAGCACCAAACTGGCACATTCTGCTGTCCCTCCCCTCTGCCAGCAGTGCCAGGCTGGGCAGAGCCTGCCCATCCCTGTGCCAGGCTGGGCCAGGGGCTGCTCCCAGCCCTGCACCCACCACTGGCAGCAAACACATTTCTGAACCTCAGCCCAGTATCTGGGAGAAAAGGGCTATTTAAAGGGGTTTTTTTGGGTGCAGTGACTCAGGTATGATTGCAGATGTGGGTGAGTGGCAAATTCCTGACCCAGCATTTCACCCCATCTGCCTCCTGCAATAAATGTTCTTTGCAGGATGGTATTTAGCTTTAAGCTCAGGAGGCTGTTGCCTGAGCAGCACATTTCCTGCAGGTGGGCAGCCAGGACCCATCACCTCTCTGCTCCTGGCCATTCACTGCTGAGCAGGGCAGGGGAGCAGCTGAACTCAGGGTGCTCCCACCCTGCTGTGCCAAA
The DNA here is from genome assembly GCA_027576295.1 of Cossypha polioptera. Lineage (NCBI taxonomy): Eukaryota > Metazoa > Chordata > Aves > Passeriformes > Muscicapidae > Cossypha > Cossypha polioptera. The sequence continues at coordinate 15,481,685 of JAODHX010000912.1, read as the reverse complement.
GGGTGGGAGCAATTCCTTGGCACAACAGCACCAGCAAATCCCTTATTTGGAGAAGGGGAAAGTGTCCCCAAAGATTTGCCTATGCTTCTCCAAATTCCTGAGCTGGCTTTGGTAAATTAGATACGTGGAACTCATCCTCTGTCTCAAAATTGAGATTACAATCACCTATTACAAAAGGTCACTTCCAGTTTCAGATGGCCTTAAGCTCCTTATGCCTCTGGGCATGTGCTAACTAATGCCACTGTTTACCAGCCCTGTTTATATATTTTGTAAAATATTTCTGCCTAAATTTCCCCAAACAAATTTAGTTTGCTGTTTAAATGAGTCTCAGATACAGTCCCAGGGTTTGCTTTCAACAAGCAGTTGTCTGAACAAAACACAGTGCTCATAAATATTTGCTGAAAGCAAACAGCTGGGGCAAAATTCTGGGCTTTAAGTGGCTGAAATGGCTCTGAATATATTTGTTCTTTGCTTACTGTAATTATTCATCACTCTTCATCTTAAAAGTAGAATGAAGCCAAAATTATATACAGTGCTGCTAAATAAGAAAAAAAAAAGGCTTTGTTAGAGAAACTGGGTGTTACATCAGATCCCCTTTGCTACTTGTATTTATTTTTTCTATCTTTTAGCTAAAATTTTTATCTATCTATCTATCTATGGATTTCTGTTTTTAAAAACATGGTACCTTGTAAGTGCCACCAGTCCCCAACATAAATTCTCCTTAGAGATGCTGCTGTGTTTCTGTCTTGGCTGTTTGAAAAAAGCCAGTGCAATCAGAAATACTAAATTGCTAGGATTATAACAAAAGTGAATAAATGCTTTGAGTATTTGTCCAACATAAAACTGTTAAGATATATTTCATTATTATTGCATAATATATCTATATTTAAGCTTCCTGAAATGAGTACTTAAACCAGAATTTTTCTTTCCAATATGAAGCAGTCTGAGGGAAATGGCCTGGTAAGGTTAGATAATATATCCTAGTTATAGAACTTAAGCCCAATAGGCTTTATCAAAATATAGGAAATGATGAAGTATAAACTACAAGAAAACAATTTTGCTTGAGTGATTGGGGCCTATACAAAAAGAAGAGAGCAGGAAAGATTAGTTTCACAAGATTGGTTTGATACAAGACAAAGCAAGCTGAAATTTCTGGGTTACAAGCACACAGGGAGATCTTGGGACCCTGGAAAGCTGAAGATGCAACTTGTGTGTGTAATTCATTATTTATAATTAATGTGAAAATGGCTGGCATCCCCTTTACCTGCCCTTGTTATACAAGTAAGATAAAAATAAATTGCACATGGCTTAAACTCTTCATTGTCAGGATAAACATTTCTTGGAGCTGTTTAAAGCTCCAATCTAAAAGTATATTGTCATGGGGCTTGAGCATAAATGGGAAAAATCTGTTCATGTGATTAAATTCTAAGTCTAAAACCGCCTCATAAATAGAATGCCTTGTGGAGGAAGCCAGTAAGAATGAAAATAGTTTGTTTTATGGTAAAGATAAAATAGATAAGAAGCCAGAGATCTCTGGGCAGAGAGCACAGCAGCTAAATCACAGTGATTATTTTTGTATTGGAATACACACTACATGGTATTATGCAGAGTCCTTGTTTAAGAGCATCCTCCTTCTACAAAAAGGTGAGAATTTTTATATAGTTGTGTGTTGCCAATGCTCCAAATAGAGCTTATTATTTATTGGCAGCTGCAAATTGGCAAGGTGTGTCTGTGCAGTGACCCTGGGAATTAACTGTGCAAGGGCTTGTGTGCATCTCTGGTACCTGCAGTGTCCAAGGCTGGTCCTTCATCAGCTCACAAACTGAAGCTCTGAAAAAGCTCAAATTACTCTTTTGCATCAGAAAAGCTCTGCCTTAAAGATGTTATGGCTGTTTGTAATTCTCAAGGATAAACTGTATATTTGTTCTTTTGAAATGCTGCTGTGCCTAGCCAGTGACTCCTTGAACTAATTCTGTTGTAATTAGAGAAGACACCATCTAATCCCTTTTTACCAATCTCCCAGCTGGCTCATGTCTTCCATGCCACCAAGCCAAATCATCAGAGAGCATTGCAACTTTTTAAGGAGATAAACATAGCCTGAGCTCAGTGGCAAAGCTCCACAATTTCAATGTAAAAATGCCAGGTGGCAGCAGGAGGGGGATGCTCAGGGGTTCCACAGGTGGGGGGCTGAGGGGAAAGGGTGTTCTGAGCCTTCACTGGGCTCCTCTGCAGCCAAGAACAAAAAGGGAGGAAATTGCTGATCTGCTGCAGTGATTTAATCCTAGAATAGAAGCCATACAAGAGCTTCTGTTTTTGAGAAAGATTCCTTTAGTTAATTTTGGGTGCATGCTGGGGTCAGGATTTGGGCTCTTGCTGCTTATTTTTTGATGCATCTGCAGAGAAAAGCAACACGTGCTCCACTGTGCTATTCTCTGATAATGATCCTGTCACATGAGGCAGCATTCCAAATGGTAAGAATTATTTGGATGAAATAGTACCAGAATGTGTAAGAAAAAAAAAAAAAGTCATATTCTATTTTTAAGGTAAAAGGGAAAAAATTACCCAGGCAGATCCAGCAGCATCTGCTGCCTTCAGGTCATTGCACAGTCACAGACCTCTGGGTTTTGTGGCAGAGAAAGGGGCTCAATGCAATGAGAAGGAACTTCTGGGATCTGAAAACCTGGCACTTTCTAGACCCTTTACCAGGTGGACTTTGAAGCTCACACTTCCCAGAGTGTTTTTTCAAGTACCTGCCAGCTCAGGGGGCATGCAGCACGTTCCTGGAATAAAATCCATCCTGGTCCTGGCTGCTCCCTGGGGGCAGCAGTGATGCTGGCTGCATTTGGCTCATATTTGGGATACATGGTACAGTGAAAAACTAGAGGTGTCTCAGCAATCACTGGCCTGAGAACTTAGTTAAGGTGTGGTTGAACATGTTTTGCTTGTTGGATGGAATGTAGGGAGCTGCAAGCAGATTGGGGTTTTGGATAAAGAATTTTGAGACTATTGCCTTTTCAACTTTTATTCTGACTAATAGAGGAGTATGGCTATTTGTCTGTGGTTCCCAAGATCACACACTTTTGCAGACATTGTAAAAACATTTGTTAGTTAGCATGGCAGTAATTTATGGGAAATAAATACAGAGAGTGCAATGAACTGATAAAGGGGCCTGAAGCCTTAGGCCTTATGGAGAACAAACCATGGGGAGACAGACACAAGATAAATGCTCCTTTAGGTGGAAGTGACCAAGAAACAAGTTGTGAAACTCTGTAATGATTACCAAGTAATGATGTCATGTAGAATGTGCAACCAATGTGAAATTGTTACCAAAAATAGAATCCTATAAAAGAATCATACAAGTATACCCGATATAAACCCTTTGAATCCTCAATAAAATTGGTTCCTGGTCACAACTCAGAATGCTCCCCACCTCTCCATAGCCAATAGTAATTTCAAGGACCATTTATTATGTTTTGTTACTGGTTTTAGAGTATGGCAAGGAATTCACTGAAGAGAGATGTCTCTGGTTGAGAGATGAAAAATACAGTGTAATAAATATAAAAGGTCAAATAGTCAGAAGAATAAAGTTTGAATGCCTCTGAGATTTTTTGCAAAAGAAATTCCCTCTAAGAATAATAAATGTTGATTTTTTGTCATAGGTAACCTGACTTAGGTGAGTTCAGAGTTGAATAGAATCATTCTTTGAGCATCTCCTCTGGGGGCTCTGCCAGCCACACACAGGTGCAATGGCTGTAGCAAACTGATGGTGGAACAAACCAACATTGCCAGGTTAAGAGAAGTGGAAATAAAAGGTGAGAGAGCAAACAGAACACATGAAAGGGAACAAGAGCATTGCTTGGGATGGAAACCACAGCAACCACCTCAGCCTCAGTAACAGCAGCTCTTACCAGGAGCAGTAATTGTTCAGACAGCTTCAGCAGAGCAGCTGATTTCCAGAGGGAATAACCTTTGCCAAAAACATCAGAGGAAGCCTTGAGTTAGTTTTGAAGGCACAAAGAAAGTGCAGGGGCAGCTGAATCTCCAGCCCAGCAAGTTCTGAGACTCACTGACAATCTCTGCTAAGGAGACACTGGCACTCCTTGTCCTCTCTCATAATCAGCAGCCTCTGGTTTCTGCAGCTCTGCCTGGTGCAGATTTGTTTTGAGTTGCAGAGTCGGTGGGTGTGGGTCACCACAGGCAGTGATTCATGCTCACCTGGTTTTGTAAGCCTTTCTCTCCTGAACTCTCAGCTTGCACACGAGTTTTCTGTGTAACCTTTTCTCAGCATCCTTGAGGGCTGGAAACTGGGAAGGCAGGAACTGAGTTTCTCAACTAATTACATCTTGGTAAAAAGTTTCAACAACTGCTCCAAATATTGTAGGACTCCAGATAAATAGCTGAGATGACATGGTCTGGGAAAGGAATTGCAATGACAGAGATCAAAATGGCAAAATTGGGAGCAGTGAAATACTTGAGCTACATTAGCCCCAACATTTGCAAATATATTTCCAAACTGTATTTTAGGTCAAAGAACATTTAAAAGGAAGAAAATTAAACAAATGTGAAGTTTTGACATCAGTTAATAATTTCTGACAACAGATATGTCTCTCTCTGCAAATAGGAATATTCTTAGTTATCCACTGTGCTGCTGAATACTGACAAGTAGTAGAGCAAATGTAATAACTAAACTGTCATTTTAAATGATAAGGATGTTCTTGCATTTAAAACTTAATTTTTTGAATAATGATGTCAACTTGGAAAGCAGTTCTCAAAACTCTGCTACCAAAATTCAAACGTTCTTGCAGGCAGCAGTCACGGAACAGACTTGCTTCTAAAAAGAGGATAAGTTTGGGAACTCCTTTTATTTGTCACAATTTCCTCAGCAAGCAGAAAAGTCTTCTGTGAATATTAGAAGTGTCCTGTGGGGCCGTGGTGGAGTTTTGGGGGACTTGGGGCAGTGCTGGGCTCGCAGGACAGCTGGGGCTGCCCCATCCCTGGTGGGAGAGAAGGTGCAGTGAGTGATGCTCTGGGCAGGGTCCTGTGCCCTGGGAGGCTCTGCTGGGACAGGGGAGGGCACCCTGCAGGCAGAGCACAGAGCCCAGGCAGGCAGGGCTGTGCAGGATTCCCTGGTGCCAGACACTGCCAGGAAAGGGGTTTGATCCCAGCCCTTGGTCCCCTTGCCTGTGGGAGCAGGGGTTGGTGGAATGCTCATTTCTGCAGCCAGCCCAGCCTGCCAGTGTGCAGCACCACTGCTCACAGTGCCTCTTGCCATGTTTTATTAAAGCAGCAAGTGGGAAAAGAGCTCTTCTGGCAGAAAGGAAAAGTGTTTAATACTGGAGAACACATTTAATATGTTTCCCTTTCATTAAACTGGAATAGAATTCACTCTTTTATTGATGTGAAGCACCACATTTGATTTAGAGTAAGGCTTTTTTATGCATGGGGAGCAGCTCATGTTGGGGAAGTTTTGTTTTTGTGAAACTTTAATTGCTTCTTGTATGAAAAGTTTTATACAGGAAATAGAAGGATTTGAAGGAAACAGGTCTCTGGAAGGCTGAGGCAAGGGAAGGCAGGAGGAATTTGGGAACAAGCTGCAGCTTCTGGGGCTTTGAGGGCTCAGTGCTGGGTCCCAGTCACCCTCACCCTGTCCCTGCATCTTGCTGCTGGAAACTGAGACACCTTGTGCTGGTAAAAAGCAGCTCCCCTGCACCTTTAATGATGAGTTTCTTGGTGTCAGATCTGTCAGCAAAACATTTCACTGGCCAGACTGTTTATCCTTACAAGATGTTTCTACAGGGAGGTTGCCTGTAGCAACACCAATAGCAAAAAACCTTCCAAGGAGTTTACTCTTTGGGCCTAGCAGAAATATTCAAGGATTCCAGCAAAAGATTAGTATTTAACCAGGAGATGTTTTTGTGTGACAGAATATACTGAACTTGAAACTAGCTTTTCTTTTGAATGAGAATTTTGGCCTCATAACAAAATTGGGAAAAAGAAATCCTCCTCAAACAGAAACCAAGAATTACAGACTGACATCTCCCTCAAGGTTCAACAGTGCTGCCCTGTGTGTGTCCCTAATTGTGTCCATAAAATGCTGAGCTGTTTTCCTTCTGGCATCCAGGAACCACTAGCTGGGATTATTTCTGGAGATCACATTTCAGAAAAGGAAGAGCAGATTTTTCACAGCACAGAGAGGTTTGGCTTCTTCCTCCTACTGTGATGGAGGAAAAAAAATATCACTTTTTAGTTCCCACCTGTATCTCACCAAACTCAGGCATTTATTGGGGTAATGCAGTTGCTCAGAAATTATGCTAAAAGTATAATGAAGAAGGGTTAGGCTTTAATTGAAGTTTTGCTGTTATCTATACCAAGGGAATTGTGGCATAATTAGCTGGTTTGACACGAGATATTCTGTAAATGCACCTGAAGGGGGCACAGGGAGTGTTGTTACTAATATTCCCATCAGAAAGTAATACTGTTTTAACAAAAAAAAGTGTCACTTGAGCACAGAAGAATTGCTGGTGCAGGTGACAAAGATGGGAATTCAGGCAGTGTCTGTTGGCTCAGGCAGGAGGTCAGGGCTGGGATGTGTTCAGCCCCTTCTTCCCAGAAAACTTCTCTGTTTGCAAAACAGATGTAAAAACTTCTGTTCTGTATGGTTCTGTCTCTCCTGTTCAAAATACACACAGAAAGTCCTGCAAAATTTAGATAATTAAAATATCTGTTAAAAAATGCCAGGGATGCAATGGAAAGCAAAAGCACAACTGGGGAATGCCTGTCTGAATTATCATTTTGAGTTTGGCATTGAATGTTTTGTCTGGCTATGGAAGTGATCAATAGACAAAAATCTGACTGACAAACTGATTTTTATATTGTTGACTGCTGCTCTCTCCCCTCAGCTGATGTGTATTCTTTGAATGTTTCTAGGATACAAGGGAAAATAAAAAATGCATTAACTCCTCTGTTGTTTCCAATTGATAGAATTGATTTTTGAGCAGGATCTTCACTGGGAAGAGAGCCTTACTCTCTAAAATGTGAATTAATGCCATGCAGGTGTGTTTTACCTTCTGGTCAAGGTGGTGAGATAGAATACAGAAGGATCTGTATTCAAAAAAATCACAGTAGCTGGAAAATTGATTATTTTGAGGAGCCTCTGAACAAGGCTGCCTTTCTCAGCCACGCCTTGAATGTACATGAGATAATGGGTGGATCCCCTAAATCAATTGTCCTGTTGAGAAGTTTTTGTTGCTGATGACACTCAGATAGGATCCTGCTGAGTTATGGTAACAAGAGGTTGTACACTGTTTTCATCAGAGTCCCCTTGGATCAAAGCACTTTTACATCTTTCAGCTGCTGTGTCCCAGAAGACTTTGATCATAGGGAAGGGATTGAGTGTGATAAATCTAGCAAAGAATGAAAACTGCTGTAAGACTTCTGAACAGCAGGTAATGACTTTAGCCAGGATCTTTTGTAATTGGAAGGATTTATCCTGCCTATAGCCACAAAGGCCACAAAATCTTTTATTTTCCTGTTTATAGCCCCTGTCACTTACTGTCTTAAGTCCTGATGTGATGATCTGCCCTTAGAATAGGAATACTTATGAAAGTGAAGCTTTTTCTTTCCTTTACCAGGAGTGATTTCCTGCAAGTGTGTAACCAAAGGGGTGACTGCTCTGATGAAGAGGCTGTAGCACAAAAGGGCTGTGATAATGTGGAACAGGTTTTTGGTGTTTTGAGTTGGGTTTTTTCCCCCCTGGCAATGGAAGAAAGGAAATAAAGCCAATGGAGACTTAAGGATGTCTCATCCTTTGAACATCTGAAGAAAAAAAGTTTTAAATCTCTGCTGTTCTTTATAGTCTAACAACAAAAACATTGATCTTCAGAAGCAGCTTGAGGTAGGAATAGAAGTCATAGCAAAAGGGCTCAGCACTCTCCAGAGAAGGCAGTGAGCTTTCCTGGGCTGTGGAAATCTGTGGAAATTCTTTCAGCTGCCTCAGAAATGCTTTAGGAAGACACCACCTGACAAGTCTTGTTGAATGGGAGTGTTGTGCTCAACAACAAACTCTGCTGTGATTTGTGTAAATCTTCTCCGTGAACAATTTTTGCCTCCAGAAATTCACTGTGTTCTGCCTTAGTCTCATTTTTCCTTAAAAAAGCCCAAGGCTGACCTCCTGCCAGGTGCTACTATTCCAGTTATCAGTCTCACTTCCCATCCCTTATCCAAGGCATTTCCCAGAGTCCTGCCACTCACAACGAAGAAAGAATCAAAAGAAAAAGCATTTTCCTTCCCCACTTATCATCCAGGGGACTGTATGTGTCTGTTAAGTGAAAGTCAGTGACATCTGTGTCTTAATTACAGCAGACAGTTGGAGCTGGAAGAACACACAAGAATTTATTTTAATAGACACAGCCTGAAGAAGTGGTATCAACAGACTCATTAGTAACCATGGAAAGAAGCTCTTAATTAGGGAATGTGTGATCCTACCATAAGAGCAATTTGGGGCAAAAATCAGGTGAATGATATGGAGATGAGCTGCCAGTGATCAATTATATCAAAATTATTGTGCACATTGCACTGGCATTAATGGTAGTGGCATAGCAGAGTGGGACGCTGGTTGATTCACATTAGTGTCAAATCAGGCAGATAAAACCCTAGAAATGAAATGAGGAAGTCTAATTGCCTGTTCAGAATCCAATAACATGCACTTTATTACCAAATTCCACCATTAACAGCCCAGGAAACCAATTGTGGCTGTCAGGAAAAGCTGGATGACAAATGTGAGGGGGGAAGCATCTGGCTGGGGTTGGTACCTGGTGCAGGAGCACAGGGCTCAGGAGAGCAGCTGCTCGTGCTGCACACACCTGGCCATGGGCAGGAGACTCCAGGAACAGGGTAAGGATAAACTGCAGCTCCATGCAGTCATTTCTTGACAGAGATCTCCATGGAGATGTGGAACAGAAAGGAAGCAGTGAGGCTTGGCCTGAGGAGGGTGGAGATCCTGTCACCCAGATGTACACAGGCAGAGGTTGAATAATCTTGCCCAAGGAGAGATTTTTCTACTAACTTTCAAATATTTAGAGCTTGACTTTAAGAGTGGCTGCTCAGCATATGTCAGGGTGTGCTGATGGAGCAAGCTGTGGTTTCCAGCCCTGGGATGCCCCCAGGTACCTGAGCTCAGCTCAGCTCAGAGTCCAGCAGCTGCCCCAGACTGTCTGGGGGGTTTTTGGAGGAAGTGGGTGCACAGTCCATGATGCTTTTACCCTTCTCTCATCTTTGCACAGCAGGTTCTGTGCTGGTTTCCCTTTCATGCTGCTCAGTTCCAGTGCTCAGACACTGTTAGTCTGAATGAAGTGCCTCAATCAAGGCTGAGCTATTTCTAACCAGCTCAGGCATCCCAGGGAGACTCAGTGCTTTCCTTCTGGGCAATGTGAAGCCATTAGCAGGTTCATGCCATTTTGCTCTTATTTAATTACATCCCAAGGAGAGGACTGAGCTGGCAGGATGGCTGAAGGCAGAGGTGACCCAGTAAGGACTCCAGGCATGAAGGTTCCTTTTTAAATATTTCATGCAACATCCTTGCAGCAGCCTGTGGCAGAAGGGCCCTTGGTTTCACTCAAGGCACACATGCAATGTTTCTGTCCATGGCCACAGAAATATCCATTGCTGGGTCCAGCATACAGAGCCATCAAATGGGAATTTCTGAGGTCCAGCAACATTTCCCATGTGACCTGATTAGGGCTGAGCAGCCACCAGTGGCTTGCAGTCACCTGGTTCTGCACACCCCTGGGTGTGTGCTCATTAGAACACACACACGAGAAATTGGGCAAAAAGTGACAAAACAATATCCAGAAATTAGAGGTGCTTGGTATTTGTCCTGTTAAAGATAATGAGAGAAAGGTAACAAATAGAATTGTAGTCACAGTTTAAAAAAAAATGCAGAGATAATTCAAACTGTTCTATTTCTATTGTACACAGAAGCTTAGGTGACTAAGGGCTTCATAATGTAATTAACATTTTCTACTGATAAGATTCATACTGTTTTTCCTGTCTTATTTTCTTGTGTCTTTTATTTTCTCAGCTTGTTTTCGATCTACCTTTCCAGCAGAGAAAAATAACTACTTGCTGCTAAATTAACACTCACAGATGGGCAATTTTTATAGGAATTCATTCTCCTGGTCTAATTAATGATGCCTAAATTTCCACTGGTGCCTCCAGTAATCCTCTGACAAAGGGTATCTTCAAAACCACTGCAAGTTTTAACTTTTCAAGGAGGGAATGAAGTGGAGCTGGAACTATTTTAGGATGGGATTAAGGAGGAAGTAGGATTAATAACAAACGTGCTTTGGAATGGCCTTTTGATAAGGGAGTGAATCCTATGCTAGCTTCTGTGGAAATTGTGCTTTCCTAGGCTGATTCAGATCTCCCTGGGACTGGTCAGAATATTTCTTTGATTTCAGTGGCCTTTGGGTGCCTTGAGTTTGCTTTAAATGAAAGGAACCACGACACTTCAGCATCATTGTTAGCCACAGGAAGATGGAGAATGTACAGGTCAGGACTCCATATCTGCATTATAAAAGGGAACAAAAAGTGAGTCTGGCCAATAACTTCATAAAGAAAAAGCATAAAATGTTGCAGTACCTGTAAACAGAAATGTGAACCAAACAGGAATGGAAACCTATTACAGATTCTTGGGTTTGTATCTAGCCCATACTTTGTGCTGTTCTGTTTCCTGCTGTCAGGTCTTCCCCTCCTGATGGTTAAACTGTGCAAACTGGAATATTTTTTTCAGTGCTCTGGGCTGATGTTTGGTGGACAAAGCACTGGATTAGAGTCTGTCTCCTCTGCTCTCAGGGATTCACTTTCTGGCTCAAAATCAGAGTAGACAATATCACACCCTAAGTGCTGAACAGACTGGGGAGGAGAGTCTGGGAACTGAGAATGACAGAGAGAAACTTCATCTTATTTAGCAGGGCAATATCTCTGGATCCACATGTGGAAACAGGAGCAAAGAGCTCCACAGGGAGGTGAAGGTGGGGAAAGTTATTGACTGAGAAAGGAAACTTGAGCAGGAAAATGAAGGGAACAAGAGAGAGTGAACTTACCTGGGGGAGACGTGCCAGAGCAGAGGAGGGACATCCTTCACACTTCTCCCCTGACATCTCACACTGACAAGTGTCCAGGGTTGTAAAGAAGAGGAGGGTTCAAAAGCCCAAAGGGAGACTCAGGTGCACAACTCCCACTCATTTTCATTTACTGGAAATTTGGGAGCTGCTGCTGTGGGTTTTACAGGGTCCCCCACCACCTTAACAGAAATAACAGCTGTTGCTTTATCCAAAGCCTGCTGAAAGAAGGGTCTCCCCCACAAATTCCAATGTGGGCTTTACTGAGCTTCAATAAATGTCAGTGTGCTGTGGAAATGACTCAAATGAAGCTGTCAGTCAGGACTCACAGCATCAGCCTGTATTTCATAGCTGGGAGATACATCACCCAGGAACTCTGAAAGCACAGTTGGCTGAATTAGCTTCTACTATATAATTATGGTAAATCTGTTGATCAATATTGTGTGCATTTTTAATACCTTGGTATTGAGGCTTCTGATCTCTCTGTATTAATGCTGATAATAATTCTGCTTCTCTCTGCAATCAAAGAGCTTAAGCTTGAGGTTTCTTTCTTCTTGCCTCTTGCTCCCACAGTTAATTACTCCTTTAGCTTGGTAAAGCAAAAAGGGATTTTATATTTTATTGTTTTACTAACTTTGAAAGAAAAGAAAGTAAAAATGTCCACACTAGGAGGTGGGCTGATGGAGAATGGGCCCATGAGGACTCTATTAGTGCAGTCCCTAATAATAAACCTTCATAAATCCTTTAAATGTTGAAGGGTAAATAAACAGCATTTCACCAATAAGAACTTACTATTCACCTGTCTTAAAAAAGGAATTAGGCAGGAATTCTGATTTATTGAGTCACTGATTTCAGTGCCTGTAACAGTGCAGATCACATCTCCACCTCACAACCTGCCTGCCATTCCTGTGGTGCAGCCCATGCACCTCAATGTGAATTGTACTTTACACAGGATTTTAGCTGAAGCTCTGATTTGACCCTCAACACATTTTATGAAAACCTTTAGTTACCACAGGCGTTATTTTTGACCAGGTGCTGTGGAGGGAGCCTCCAGCTGCTCCTGAGGAAAGGCAGCTTGGGATTCCCTCTCTCCTGCTCCCCACAGGATTTCCATGAGCTGCACAATGCATCCCATTCATGCAGTGCCAGTCTAACTAATGCAAATCCTAATAATCCAATATATGTCAGAATACAGCCACAGACTCATAATCCTCTCTGGCTGCTGTTAGATTCATTCCATTCAGATCCTCATTTGTAGTAAATCCTGTGTTTGGAAGCTGCTGTGGCTCATACCATGTGTATGAAGGCCAAATCTGCAACAGGACTCGTGTCTGCTGACAAAATTCTGCAATCAAACCCCTGTAATAGATTTTTCAGCAAAAAATGGCACAGGTGATTATCTCAGCTACTTTCAGTAGGATTGGAGTCTTAAGTTCCTTTTCAGAATGTTCACCAAGACGTACGATTTATTTTTTGTGAAAAATTTCAGCCCAAATAGCTTGAAAAGATTGAAAATTAATGATTTTTCCCCCCCTAATAGAACAAAAATGCTTAAAAATAGATTAGGAAATGGCACTATATACAATTCAAGAAAAGGTATTTCTATTAAATGAAATTAAAGTTATTCTTAAGTTAGTTTATACAGAATTTCTGTTGCTTGAAGTACCATGTTCCCTGGTGCTCATGTGGGGTCATATTTGTTGCACTTGGTATCAGTTCAGTTCAACAACAGGTCACCAGCACATTTGCTTCAGGTGAAATAACTTAATTTGATTCTCCCAAGCAAGGTTTTCTTCATGTTGCAAATGTTCATTTTCTGAAAAGCTGTTGGTTTGGTGGAAATTAAGTGTTTAGTCAAAACCCATTAAAAATTCAGCAGAGGAACTGGACCAGTTTTACTGGTCCATTTTGCCAGTACAGGCAGTGCTTTGGTCCCAGTGTGGGTGCTGCCAAGCTGGCTTTGCAGTAAAGTTTTTTGGATGCTGGGCATGGTTAAATTGCAGCAGCCCAGGTCTGGATCCTGCTCCATGCTGAGAGGGACTCAGCAGTGTGGGCACAGCCCATCCTGGGAGCTGCACCTGAAAATGGGAGAATTGCCTGAGAGAGGATTGCAGAGCCTGGGGCAGGCTGGAGGCTGTGCTGGGGTCACTGGAAGGCAATTTCCCCCTGGATGGAGGCTGCAGCTGCCCTAAACCTGCCCTGGAGTGAGATCTCTGACAGCTCCCACCACAGAAAGGGAATGAACTGTTCTGCTCCACAGAGAGTTTTAATCACTCACAGCCAAGGGATAAAGTGATGCTGCATTATTGGAGCAAACAGCCTGAGTACCTATGCACAACACAGCAACTTGCTAAAATCTTACACATTTTAGGGTGAGTCATGACTGATGAGGAATGGAGCAGGATTTGCATTTCACACAGTGACTCATGCTCTGCTAAAATAGCTGGCAGCACCTGAACCACACCAGTGAGGATCATGTCAAGGCACACAATACTGGCTCATTTGAGCAAGTACTTACAATATGTTTGTGCTTTTAGCATCAGGAATATGAAAGTTTATTTTTGGAAATTATTCTCTGAAGGTGACTGAGAAGCAAAATATGATTTTGGAGAAGTGCAGAAAAGGAAATCGCTTCCAAGCTGAAAACGGAATTTATTTTCTTGAACAATGGTTATTGATTTTCTTTTTTTAAACAAAAATCTCTTGTGGGATGAAAAAAACCCATTGCTGGTAACCCACTTGTGGCATAAAAATACTTCACCGAAAATATATTGATATAAAAATACTTTACTTAGAATGTATTGACATAAAAATTGTATTAAATTTTTCCACATTTCAGGACTTCCCATTTCCTAAATCTGCTGCCACGTTTGTGGAGTTCAGATATGTTTGGCTCTGACAACAGAGCTTCACAAAAAAACCTCTGATTTCTTTGCCATCTGAGATAATTCACTTCCTTAGCACGCCAGGTTGCATATAGACTACACACACAACCTCTCTTGCTCTAGCTGAGAAATGTCAGCAATATTCTCACTACAGCTCTGTTATGTCTAAGCACTGTCTGCAGCCATGGTCCTGGAGCCTCCACTGAAAACATCAGAATGATTTTCAACCTTCACTAGAACTCACACTACAACTTTGGTATCTAAACCTTTCACTTGCTAAAAGCACTAGAGCTCATACTAAAACTTACTGACTCACTTACTTATCCTAAAACTTAAACTTACACTAAAACTTCTACTTAAACTTCTACTTGATGTGTGAGTGGCTTAATACACTTCAACCCATCCACAGGCTTTAATTCAGTCCCTGCTCTCTGATTTCTCTCTGAAGGATTCAGAGACCCCTGACCCACTGACTCCAGCACTCCCACAAGTGCTACAGGAGAGATGATCAATTAGTGTTCCTCTGATACTCAGCATTAGTGCCCAATAATTAATTAATTAATTAAAATTAGTGCCCAATAGGTGTCACTGGATTTAGCTGTTGCTGGTTGCACATTGCTGGCTTATGCTCAGGAGTTCTAGCAGGTTTTTTAATGGTGAGTAGGTTAATCCCTCTTCCTGGCTGAAAAACATGAAGTTAGATGCAAAAGTCCCCAAAGCAAGAAGACTTATTTGGAAAAAATTACAGAAGTGTAAATCAAGAAAGCAATATTGAACTTTAGAAGACAGCATACAATAATATGACACTTTATTCTGCTGCTGCCTGAGGTTTATATATACTACTGTCACTTTCTTGCTGTTCTCCACCACTAGTAATTTTCTTTCAATCTAATTTTTATTTCCCAAGGGTTTGCAAAGGTTAAAATTGCTAGAAAACCAATGACTATTCACTTGCCAAAGGACAATAGATTAAATTAACCACTGTTGCTAGCCAAGTCAGGTCTGAACTATTTATATGTAAATAGGTGCAAAACCCTGATGGCATCGTGCATGATTATTAGCAGCTCATTGCAGACTCCACACTGAAAACTAAATACACTGGGAAAACAATGTGTTTCCTTTAAATTCTGCCTGCAAGAAAAGCTTCTGAATTTCTGTTTTCATAGAAGCTTGTTATTCCTGGCCTTCCTATGCATTAGAAACCTAATTATTCAAGGTCAAACTTGATGGGATCTTTTACTAACTTGTTTTATTTTAATTATCTGAATAATCATAACCACATAACCACAGTAGTGATTTCCAGTTGATGGGGTGGTTTTAATAAGGGTCACATTGCTCTGCTGCTGGAAGTGGTGTTTAGTGACCACATTGGTGTGCTGGGATCAAACCTCTCAGTGACCCTTGCCCACATCCAGGCAATACCAATTCAATCTACTTCCTTGTAATTAATTAATTCTTCTTAATTCTGACAGACCTGTGTCTGTGTGTACTTGCAAAATTGTTGGAACATCATATTCTTAAGAGAAAAAAGCCAGTGTCTAGAACTCACCCCTCTCCCAAATTAAAGAGATTTATAGAGGTTGTACATTTCTTTCCAGATGGCCAGCACTGCTGTTGTTTAATGCAGAATCTTTTCTGTACATTGACATGATAAAATTCTCTTGCCTTTTTCTGTGGCATAAAACTGAGTTTTCATGAGTAGAACTAACAAAAATTTGACATGTTATTCAAAATATAAGTTTGCTGGTTCTGTTGTAATGTGTATTTTAAAAGTATGTTCAAAGATGTGAATACACATTGGAAAAACAATTTTTAAAAGATTCATAACCTGTTACACTGCATTTTTGATCAAACAGATCTATTTGCTTTACAACTGAGTCATTTTAATGATTGGCATATTCAGCTATGAGGAAATTGTACCTATCAGAATGATCAGAAAAAGTACAAAATATTTAGAAAAATCCCTCATTATAATCCTACCAGCTTTGAAATGGAACCATTCCAGGACAATCCCAACATCAATAAAAATATCTCATTTAAAGCAGAAGCTGCAGCCATAAAATATTCATTATTCTGTCATTAAAAGACAGTTAAAATGTGCATGTCTGGTGAAAACTCTTGAACTGTTTTGCTCATTTGAAAAGGAAGAGAGTTTGCTGGGAGCCCTATGGGCAAATCCATACAGAAATTGTTTAAACATCTCTTCAATATTGTTTAATTATGACTCAAATAAGCAAATGAAGCAGAGAAATAGCAGCACAAGCACATCTTTGTGTTCTGCACTGATCCTCTGTGTTATTTAACACAAAACATGTGGAGGTTTGTACAAATTATAAAGAGTATTGTGGGCAATTCAGGGTTTGCAAAATAGGTTTTCCTCAGTGTATCACAGATCTTGTTTTAACACCATCCTTTTCAGGGCACCTGAGGATATTCAGCACTGCCCAGGACCAGCCCCTGTCTCTTGATAAACAAATATGTGTTCCTTTCTGCAGCTGTGTAAAAAAAAAAAAAAAAAAGTTGCATTAATTAATGTTCCCATTGAACATCTGGATCTGAGTATTGACCTTTGAATTCGTGCTTAGCCTCATTCAGCTTCTGCTCTAAGATTGTTCTTCAGTACTTATCTGGGCTTAATTAGCTTATCCTGCAGATTACTAAATCCCTCCTAGAGGCCATTGAGCACCCAGCCCTTGCTCTCACTGTAAGGGAGCAGGTTGTGGAGCTGGGGCTGTGGGATGCTTTAAACAGCTTTTAACACTTTTGGTGCTGGCATTTATTCTGCTAATAGCTGCTGTTCTCTGAAGAGCTGCCAGACAAGCTGTCCTTGGTGGCTTCAGGTGAGGCCCACCATTTACTGAATATAGTGAGTAGTAACAAATATGACAATAGATTATTTCTGCAGAGTAATTTAGTAACAAATATGACAATAGATTATTTCTGCAGGGTAGTTTAGTAACAAATAAGACAATAGATTATTTCTGCAGGGTACTCTAGTAACAAATATGACAATAGAATATTTCTGCAGGGTACTCTAGTAACAAATATGACAATAGATTATTTCTGCAGGGTACTTGGTGTTGCTGCAGTGCCTCTGTGAGCAGAGGATTTACCCTCCAGCACCACAGAGGTGTCAGGGCTCTCACTCCTAATCCCTGGAGGAGCATTAATTGATTATCAGTCCCTGGTAATTCCATCTGTACGAGGCCACTGCTCTCAGACATCACAGCTTTGAGATCACAAGCCCCAGCTGCAGCCTCATAACACATTAGTGCAAACATAATCCCACCTTTCAATAGTGCTGCAGTAAATGACATCTCCATTAAAACCCGTGTCAGTCTGTGCACTAATATTTGAAAAAGCCTGTGTGAACACAAGAGGCATTGATTTCACATAAAGTGTCCCTCAGTTCAACATACCCTGAGGTTAACACTGAGACACAATGGATATGGCTATAAACCATCTCCTTTAATGTTTTCTGCTTCTATAAAATAGGTGTGTATTCTTTCTTAATTCTGTTTGGGCAAATAACTATCTGACTCTCCTAAGAAATTTACTGTGTGAGGTGCTGCTATAATTTTTTCAGATAAAATTGATATTTCAGTTAATGTGGAAGTTATAGCTAAACAATTTGTTCTGGAAAAACAAAGACCAAACCACTGCCCTGCTGTGGTAAATGAGCAGTAAATCTATAGATTTCAGGCATTTCTAACTCATTGATCACAGATGAGTTTAGATGCAATTGCCTGGGAGGGGAATGGTCCTGGGAAGGATTCTGGCACAGACTTCCTCAGATATTCTTCTTTCAAAACATCTTTGGTTTCCCACAGAACATCTCAGTTACAAAGATTTGTGGGTTTTGCTTTTGGAGTGGTACCATGCAGTGCTTTAATTGTGGCAGACACAAATGTGTAGAAAGAATAAAATAATAAAATAAATAAATAATTCATTATTGGTAATAAAATAATTTTAAATGGAAGCACAAATCAGGTGAGCAGTGGCTGAGGGACCTGGGGGAGTTAGTCCTGGAGGAAAGGCCAAACTCTCCAACTCTGTGACAGGAGGCTGGAGCCAGGTGGGCTTTGTTCCCAAAGTGGGGTAGAAGTGTGAAAATTGCAGTGGGCATTGGGGAACGTTTATTTCTTCCCCAAAGAATTGCCAAGGACTGGGACAGGCTGCCCAGGGCAGTGGTGGGGTCACCATCCCTGGAGGCATCCAGGGGACACCTTTAGTGGTGGATGTGGCAGCTCATGGTTGATTTGAGCATCTCAGAGCTCCTTTCCCAACTAAATCCTTCTGTGCTTCTAAGAACAACTCAATTTTAGATGGAATTCTTCATCTTTGCCATATTTATCTCTGCTATTGCTGCAGGCCAACAACTGGCCAGCAAAACTTGGAAAAATAGGTTAACAGTTGGACTCAACTATCTTAAAAGTCTTTTTCAAGCTAGATAATTCTATAATTTCATTTTGTCATTAGTCATAAAGACCTGTCTTTGCAAGGTTCTGTGAAATTCAGTAAAATTCACAGATGACAGAGGTAGGGGTCTCTCTTCTCTTTTGTCAGCCATGTAGCTGACAGAATCATGGAGATAACAAATATTGCCCTTAGCTACATTTTCTTGTTAATGTTATACAATTTGTGACCATACAATAGTTAGCAGCTTTTTGCCTAAAAAAATCTTTTGAAAGGGAGACAGAAAATCCCCTTAGATGTCTTTAACAAAATGAATGATTGAAAACACTTTTAAAAGTACTTGCTGGGCTCTGCATTTCTGTGAGTATTTCTTGTGTTATTTAACAGAAATCACTCTGTCCTGGGTGTAGGTGACTGCTCTATCACGATTCTTGTTTTCCACATCACACTCTCACGGGCTGCAGAGGTTATTCCAGAGTCTTTTCCCACCTCCTGCAAAAAACTTACCTTTAGCATCAGGAAATAATTTACTTAATGGGAGAATAAGTTATTACCCACTTCTCCAAAGGAGCTTTGGGCAATTCTGTGAACAATAACACTGATCAATGTGAAATCTATTAATTTTTATTTTAATTTTACAGCATCATAGAACTCCTCAATATGAACACTTTGCCATGCAAATTGTTTTTAATTTTTCTTTTTTTTTAATTTTGGGTAAACTATTCACTATGTATTTTCCTTACTCCTTCCACAGACACCAGATAAAACATTTTCAGACCTGGCTGTAGCTGCTCTTGACAAATCAGAACTGGTAGGGATAACACAGCCAGGAGCAGGGGCTGGAATACCTGCCTTAGCTTAGAACTTGAAAATGTTTGCAAAGAATAAGCTGAAGCTTGGCTGCTTTTTAATTTCCACGTTAAATGGGAGTTTAATTTTAGTTATTGACAATACATCAGATGGTGCTTCCTCTTCATGTGAAGCTTTAACAGCTTGTTCTGGAAAATGATGCAGTTTTCCTGTGGTTTTTTTTGTTTTTTCCTTTTTAAAAGCTTAGATGCAGTTGTTCTAACAGCCTCTGGCAATTTGGAGCAGAACATGCAGGTGGAGTTGGCTTTGCACGTGTTCCTGCTGTGTGCAGGGGTTGTTTACTGCTCAGCAGAACAAATTGCTGAGAGTCCTTCTGGAGGTCTCAGGCAGTTTAGCAGAGAAATCAGGAATTATCTTGCAGGGACTGTTGTTTTTCACTACGTGTGAAGTCAAACAAATGGTTTGTGAGGGGTCAGTGCCTGCTGTTCCACAGAACCTCCCAGGAAAATCCCTTCTGGCATTATTGCCACAGAGGTCTTCATTGCTTCCTCCTCAGATCAAGATGAAGGACTTTTCTAAGTGCTTATCATTTGCTGGTAATCAGTCTCCATAACAGAGGTCTGAATCTTTTCTCTGAAATAACCCATCTGAGTTCTGTTCTGGGGATGAGAAAAGCCAGTGGGAGGGATGGGACAGAGCTCAGCTGCTCTCCAGGGTTTGTCACTGAGCTCAGCCATGGGGGATCCTGCTGGGAGCTCTCCCAGGCAGCAGGAATGTGGCAGAAAAGCTTGGATATTGCTTTACAGGGGATGGCTTTTAAAGGATTTGCTGGATTTATTTCAGAGGTGAGAGGCCTGTGGTAAGGGCACAAAATAATAATTAACAGAAGTAAAATAAAGTCAATGTACAGAGGGGAAAAAACTATTGTGCAGCAAAATGAGGAAGAGAATGATGAAGTTCTGTGGAACCTGATGATTAAACCCTTGCTGGGGGGATTTAGAGAGTCCCCACATCTTTGTACAGGGGATAAAATCCTATGATATTTATTGGAATGCTTCTGAAGTAACAAGAGGAAGTGCTATTTTCTTCTCTCCTTAAATAAGAAACAAATTTCTGCCCTGTGGTGCTTCTGCTAGACCTGAGAAAGGTGTCAAAGAAGTGCCAATGACAGAGACTTTATTCTTAATTTCCAAGCAGGAGTGTTTATTCTCAGAGACTTCCCAGCCCATTTGGATGAAGAAGAATCTCTCCAGATGGCCACACTCGTTTGTTCAAGGGCTGGAAAGCAAATTCCTGTTCTTGAATGTTCCAGCCACATTGTCATCTATTAATGAAATTAAAAGTAATGCCTTGTTCAAGTCCTTAATTTCCCTTAAGGGGTTTCTTAGAGCACAGACCAAGGCCTGGCTTTCCTCTTCAGCTCCTCTCATTTTTGGTTGCTCCCCCTCAAAACAGATGGTGTTGCTTTCCTTCTGCTGAGTCCAATTTGACCATTTTTGTTTATCATACAAACCTCTTGAGGCTTTTATTCAGTCTCTAGGGAACTTTAAGCCTGATCCTGCAGTCTTATTGCAGTTCATGTTTTCAAATTCAGATTAGGAAATGAATACATTTTGCTGTTTCATTTCATTTACCATTAAGCTTTAATTTTACTTTTTCCTGTTTTGTTCTGGTTGATACACCTTCCAAACAGGTTCTTCTGCTCTTAAAGCTCATTCAAAATCAGGTTATCTTTCTTTTCCCCCAAAAAGAAATACTGGCTTCATCACAAAAGTATGGTATTTATGTATGAATGCCTTTATATCAGTTAATATGAAAATCTATTGGCTTGCAAAAAGAATGTGCTTAACCTAAGGCATATTGATTTATTTCTTTTTTTGCTGAGTTCTCCAAGTGGAACATGCTAGACTAGCTGCTGGCTCAGTATGAAATATATACATGTGACATTCAACATTAGAGCTGGGTGAAATACCTGCAGAAAAAGGATTATTCATTGCTCTGGGGAGCCCAAGAATCAGATGGAAATAGTAAGATAGTGAAATCTTTTACAACAAGAATAGCAGGCCCAACTTCTGTGCATTGTGCATGCTGAGGAACAAATCCAATCTTTGCTACAATCTAATATCCTTTATTTATGAATTTATGGGACTCCATATGGAAAGTAAGAGGCAGTTACAGATCAATAAGGAGGAATTGTGGGCACAAGAATTTAATGAAGAAGAAATCCTTGCAACTTTTCTTTTATTGCACTGTTAAATAAACATGAGCAGGCCAGGAAGATATCCACTCCAAAATGTTCTTGACTAAATGTTAATGATTCCTTTCCAGCAAGAATCTTGAGAAATTTGTATACAACAAAGTTGTCTCTATTGCAGAAATTAGGATGAGATCTGGGAATGGAAGTGTTGATATAGAAATATCTGGATGGAAAATAGAACAAGTGCAAGAAGTCTGCTACTCCTGTGCACAAAGGAGGCTGAGAAAGTTCACAGACACTTGCACTTAAATTCATATTTAGCAATAGCTTTCTGCTTTTTCTTCATGTGCTTGTCTGTCCAACTATAATTATCCATCCTCCTTTTTCTCCAGTTACATGCTGCATAATGTTTAGTAGCTATTCCAAGAAGCAGCTTATTCCTGTGTGACAAGATTTAATTAAACTTCCACTGAAATAATTAGTGAGGGTATCTCAAAAGGCTTTTTAAAATCAATGCAGTACTGAGAACCAAATAGAGTTAACACTGTCATCAAAGATCAAAGTCACCAAAGAACATGACTGAAAATTAAACCCCCAGCAACACTGTAATCAAGAAGCATACTGAAGCAGTTGTGATTTTCTGCCTCTTGGGTCCTACCTACAAATTGATTTGACATGGAAGATTTCCCTCAGGAAGCTTAAAAATAGTAAATTTCCATTAATTACATAGCAAAGAATGTTCTTTCTATAATTTATAATCCATTAGGAAGTTGGTTTGGGTTTTTTTTATTTTTTATTTTTTGTTGCCTCTTGCTCCCTCTGTCTGGGTTTTCTGCTTTGCCAGTGGAGTTTGGCTGGAGGCTGCTCTGGGTGCTTGTGCTTCCCGTTGCATCCTTTAGCTGGAGGCAGAGAAAGGAGCTGGACAAAGTGAATCTCAAAGCATGAGAGTCCTGGGGCACCCCAGAAATGCTGCAGGCACATCCCTGAGGATCCCAGGAGTCCTTCAAGCAGGTCACTCTTATCCCTTTGTTTCCCTCTGGTTTGCATTGTGGGACATTTTTTTTCCTCAAGCACTGACATTTTATGGCTCCCTCTTTTATTTTTAAGCACCATAATACACAGTGAGCTTCTGGAGTTCTGTACAGCACCACCTAAGCCATAAACTAAGATTTTAAACTGGGCTTTTATACATCTGTGTCCTGGTTTGAAAGACAGGAACTTCTCTTTGAAATGGAGAATGTAAACCCCCTCCCTCCAAATTATTATAATTTTGAAATTAGGGGGCTCTCAGGCAAAGATATGGGAAACAGCAATAACAGTTCTTTACTAGGTAAATTTAAAAACATAGAAGTACATCCATCCCCATCCCAATGCTGGGACCTCCTCCTCCTCCTTCCAGCATTTGTTCAGTTTGTTGTTGTGCCACCAGCTGGGACAGCTGCTGAATTTCTGCAGTATTTATGGCTGAATTCCTCTGATTTACACTGCCCAGTGCTAAGCACTGCATCCCTGGGTAGAAATGTGATTAAAATATCAAGAGCCCAGAGAGAGAAGGGGTTTGGTGGGTATGGGCTGTATGTCACAGGTTTCTCATCTCTTCTGAGCTGTGCTGTGCTTGGGTTGAACTGTGAAAAGCTGAATAATTTATTCAGAAGGTTATGCTAACTCAGTATGGCACTGAAACACTGAAGATTAATAAATAATTAATAAAAACATTTATTCTGCAGCCATGTCCTTGTATGAGTCACTCAAGTGTTACTGAATATGCTGAGCACTCAGATGCAGTTTTCTGTGCCTGCAGGATCAGGATTCCTTCAGCGTTTCTGTTCTGCAGAAAAATAATTCCTTTAAGCCTCCTTAAGAATCTCAACTAAATAATTAAAATCAGGAACCATGAGCTATGTTTTTGATATGTAGATAGGTGTGTAGGTCTGTGAGTTTCTATATCTGTAGGTACAAAAATAAACAGAATTGAGGCCACTCTGTAAGCAGTAGGAGAAAGCTGGGACTAAGTACAGTCTAAGTAGAGGTGGTAGAAAGTTACTGCACTCTAATAATGTTTTTCCCCAGTGACTTAGCACCTTCAGAGCAAGTCAGTGCTGGAAAATAGCTAAGAGGCTGGGCTTGGGTTTTGGTTTTGAAGTGGGCATGAAAAAGCAAAAAAAACTTCAGCTTAAAAACTCAAGTTGTAGTGACATGTTGTTAATGTGCAGTGTTAAATGTTATAGTTGTTTTCACACCCTGCTAAATGCCTTTGGCAAGGACCAACATCTTTTATAACAAAGGATAGTGAGTGGAAGGCTTGGACCTCTTAAATTATCCTGTATGCCATGGTACTCCAGTGATGATTACATTCTGAGGTGCTCTGTCTTCAATACATGTCCAAGGATAAATCAAAGCATGGACTGATGAGATGAGGATTCAGCACAACTCCCACGCCATGGGGGACTGGCAGAGGAGACAAGAATTGCTCATTTTGTGAAGGTAAAAACCTGATCTTGTTCAAAAGCCTTTCCTGCTGAGACTCCTCATCCACATTCATAAATTTCATTGTATTCAAGCAAGGGAGGCTGTGGTGTGTTCTCCTTGAGAAATGAGATGTACTTTTAAAACAGACATTTTTAAATATACTTCTGAACTGATCCTACTTAATACACCTTATATCTATATGTCTATGGCACCATAATAAATTATTATTTGTAATATACAGTCAGGTATTTAGATATTTTTAGTTCTGTCCACTTAGAATAATTATTTTACGGTCATCTGCAGTCTCATACTTGGGCAGAAAAATTAGCCTGGTGCTTAGCAATCTATTTTTTTTTTCCTAGGTTCTCTGCTGAAATGTTTAGGTATAGGGTCTAAAATGGGTCTTCTGACAGTAATAATTAGACAGGATGAGACCACAGAGGAGAGAAGACCTGGTGTTTACAGACTAATGAAAATGATATCTGCCTAAATGATGATGGGAAAAGGATTTAAAGAAAATCTGTCTTCTCATTTCCTAATTTCTAAAAAAATGGTGGGAGAATGTGGCAGTGACCCCTGTAATCACACTTGATTGGTGTATGATAACCAGTGTGTAGTGCTCATTCATCACACATTTATAACAAAAACACTTCCCTGAATGCCCCTTGGATAATTAAATGAATGTCTTCCAAGCTGTTGCTCTCAATACTGATTTTGGTATCTGTCAATTTAATTTTTTTGCTGCAAGTACCTTACATAATAGCTTACCATAGCATAAATGTAATGATTTGTTACATTTTTATACTGCCAGAAGTTTGCCTGTCTGGGACCCCAGGTCTGTTTGCTATTGTTTATTAAACCAGTGTCTTCATGACATAAAGCAAAGAGGCACTAAAAATACAAGAGCTCAGTCAGAGTGCTCCAGGCAAGAGATAATGTGCACACACAGGGGGAGGGAAAAGTCTCCAGGGAATGTTGAGGCAGATTAGGTCACAAACCAGAATAAGCATTCCATTTTACAGTGCTTCTGACAGGAACATGCTTGAGACTGTCTCCCATCCACATCTGGTTTCCAGCTGTTCAGGTGTGGGATGCAGAGTGGGATGCCTGAAGGCAGAGAGATGCAAACCAGAACAACCTCTGACCACAGCACAGCAGCATTTGGGATTTTTGCATCAAGTGCTCAGGTTGGACATGTCTGGGCAGTTTGTGGTTGATGGAAGAGCCTGTGCATGTCAGAGATGAGCTAAGTTTTTAAAATATGGAGATTGAGACGTGAGCAGATGAAGACAAGGCATGATCAGTGTATATCCTCTTTCAGAAAGTGAGCTGTAGGGAAAACATAAATGGTTGTGGGTAAGTTTGAGGTGACATGGGGCTGTTGTCAGTCACCTGGTGAGGCTGTTCCTGGAGCAGCTGCTGCTGAAGAGAGCTCCCTCCCTTTGTGCCCCCTGGAGCAGAAATCTGCACAAGCTCCTGATGCTGCTCTGCAGAGGTTTCTTCTGAGCCCATCTGCCACTGGCAGGGATGGCTGGGAGACTCTGGGGGAGGTGGCAGCACTGTTTTATCTAGCAAAACTTAAAACTATTTTACTCTGATTAATCTATTATGTGTCTTTATGGTTAATGGAACAAAGACATCTTCCTGCTAATTCAGTCATTCCTTTTTCTTCTCCTCCAGCAGCTTTTAGGTCAAGAGGGGAAGATGGCCACAGCTGAAAAGTGAGACTTCTCAATATTCAGTGACCCCCAAAGCAAGCATCTGTAGGCAAAAGATATATTGTCAAGGGTACTATTTAATAAATAAAATGAAACATGAATATTTTGGTTTGTTTTAGAGGGCTTTAGAAGAGTTCATAATTCTGGGGAGGGCATCATCGCTGAAGCTCTTGATCCATTGCTCTTTTTCCTGTTGGAACCAGAAAAAAAGTTCATCCTAATGAGTGTTTTGTGGTAAGGTTATACTTTGCTACCACCTGGAGACAGGAGCAAGAGCAAGGACAAGGGGCATAGAGCATCTAGAGACAGCTGGTGTCTAAAATAATCATTTCAAGAGATGAGAGACTGGGCTGGCTGTAACATAGGAGGGGAAATGCAGGGTGCCCGAGGAACTGGATGTGACAGGAGTCTGTGTGTGTTGGCAGTGCCATGTAAAAGTGGGAGAGAGTGTGCACATTCAGGCTTGGAGAGCAGATGGGATAGAAAGTGAGATTGTTATCATGTTGTGGGATGTTCAATGTGTGGATGAAATTTTCAAGAACTGGTTTATCCTTAGCAGAAAACCTTTTAAAAGCACTTTTCTTGGTGACCCCCATTTCCTGCATGCAATGGAAGTTATAAAAGGAAGCTGAGGGGAAATGCTATGCTGAGCACAGCTGAAGTTAGCCTGACAGCAGTGATAAACAGCCAGAAAACTGTGTTTATGCATGAAAATTGTCCTTCTGGCTTTAGTTACTGTAAAAAAAGTGTTTTTCAAAATAGCCTAAGAAGTCTCTTTTCCCAGCACTCTGTGGAGTTCATGTTGCAGCCTGGCACTGGAGACCCAAACCCACAGAGCAGAGCACATTACCTGAAATAATTGGAAAATGGAGCTTTGTGAAAATGTCAGTGGAAGCAATGTGGAATTGGCTGGTTGCCTTCTATTTCCTTCTAAGTTCTCCAATTGTTTAAATACCACCTTTGTAACAACAGTGCCATTCACCTGACAATTTGTCTTTTTATTCCTGATAATATGCATGTTGGATACAAAAATAGCCATTGTACTTGTGATCATCAAACTTCAGTTGAATTTCAGACAAAGAATTTGGCAGATCTCCAGATAAAATATTACTGAGCAGCTCAGGCAGGCATTAGCATTTCTTGCTTACACACTTTGTGCTTTGAAATATCTATTGCTTCTGATGTGCTCAAAAATAACAAGCTGTTGTTGAGAGACCTGTGCTGTGCTTCCAGTGCAAACCTGGCCAGTGCCTGAATTGATGGAGAAATTCTTACCTCAGTCTCATCCCAGGCTGTGGTCAGAGGAGAGAGCTCTGCTCACATAAATCAATTTGTCTAAAAGCATCTGGTTCTAGTCAAGCACCTGTCTTGTGGCTTTAGTGGGATAAGTTGTGTATTTTAGTTACTGAGTTGTGTATTTAAGTTAATTTAAGTTACTGAGTTGTGTATTTAAGTTACTCAGGTGTTGGAGAGGCTGGAAATCTGGTACTTGGGATTTCAGTCCTTTGCTTTTTTGAGACACCCTTGGTTGCTCTGTCTTGGAATTGTTACAAATGTAATTCCTAATTTATTGTTTCCATTTCTTGCAGTTAATGAAGTTGTAAATATATTCATTTGGAACAAATAGAATGCAGCAAAACTCTCTGGGTTAAGTTTAGCAAAGCTGTGTTGGGTACAGTAATCCTGACCTTGAGCCCAGGGAGCAGGACTGCAGAAATAGTCCTAGAACTTCCCTACTTGTTTTCCAAAAGCCCTGGAATATACTGATTTCTTAATCATTCTGAATGTAATTAGCTCTAAAAAATAAATGTACCTGATTTCTGATCATAAATCCACACTTAAATTATGGGATATTTTAAAGCTGCACATTTGAAGGATTAGAGAGCTGTTTCTTTATCTTTAAGCCACATGCAAACTGTGGCATCCAAGGACTGCCTTTTTGATAAGCTCAATATGCCTTATCTCCCAATAGAAGTATACATTGCTTTTCCCTTTAAATGTGTTCTGGGATTCAGATTACTTTCAGCTGTTCCCTTTCTCCCCTTCTCAGTCTCCAACTTGGTTTTGTTTTTAGCATGCAGAGAAAATGGTTTGCTTCAAAATATGTATCTTTTCATAACATAAATTCAAGGAGTGGATGGGAAAAGATGTATGTGCTTGGCTGGGCTAGTGAGAAAATGACTCAGTCTGTGTGTCTAACATCTCATATCACACAGTGGCTGACAAAGAAAAATGGATTTTGCTTAAAATACTCGGAGCTGCCACAATAACTGATCATATTTTGTAGATTACAATGGGCTTAAAGCAGCAATAAACCACGAGCCTCACCGCCTGCTCTCTCAGAAGTTTAGAAATACCAAATAAATGTAATTATACCAATTATAAATACCAAATGCAGCTCAGTAACAAATCCCTGATTTGCATTTACGTAAAAGGTATTTTGATGTTTTATAGTTGGAAAATAATTTATTTCTAGGTATTTCTAGGGCAAGTTTCAAATGGTTATTTCTTCATCATGGTATGTCCATTGTGAGCAATACAAATGTATGATTCCAGATATAATTTATAAGCTTAGCTTTTATGTGGTGATCTCCTTTCTTGCACAATTTTTACACGAGCAAATGGCTATAGCATGAACTGAATTAATAAAATATATATTAATATATTAATATAATTAATTTAATTTTAATATTAAATTGCTTTTTAGACTGATCTAGTTCTACTAAGGTAAAAGCTGAAACAGTGTTTATATAAATAGAAATTTGACTAGTGTCATTTTGTTGCCCTCTTAATAAGTAATTTAAAATGTATGAAATAATATATTTTAATAATCTATCCCTAAAACACTGTAGGGATTTACACTGCAGTTATACCAATGTTAGTGTACTACCTTAAATTCAATTTACACTGACTTGTGAAACCTACTGCTTGTTTACTCTACAGAAAAAATTATTGGCAAAAATTTCTTGTTTTAACTTGGTAAAAGCAAAAGTGAATACGCTTTAGGGATTTAAATTATCAGTTTTATGTTTTCAGTTTATTCAAATAAGCTCAGATTGCCATGATTATCTGTGAGTATGTGACTGTGACAGGTGAGAGGGATTTACTGCATTCTTCTAAAAGTTGGATATTATTGCTCTCCTTAAGTGTGACTTGTTAAAGACAATGTTCATTCTGTAGCTTTCCTCCTCTTTTTCTCCTGTATTGCTCACTCTGTAAGCTAAACTTACTGAAGCCATCTGTGATTTTAGAACTTAGTAAATTAAGAGAAAAATAGAAAAGAATGGTTGATGAGAGAGCAAACGTTCTGGCATGTACAGAAGATGGATTTAGCTGATAACTCCTGTAATGCTGAGGTTTGGGTTTGGTGACATTTAAAACAACGATCCAGACATCTCTGAACATTTTGCACCTCTGAGGGGGCAGAGGGGAGCTGATTTTCTGCAGTGGTATTTTTATGCAAAGCAAAAAAGAATTGGTAGCACTATGTTGAAATTTCTTAAAAAAGGCAGCAAACTCTTGGTATCAATTTTCAGTGGAGATCCTGTTTGGAATTTCAGTGTTCCACTCTTTACAAGCCTTGCACATTTTTATAGTATCTTCAACATGCATTAAAAAATGCAGGTAACTTTTGGCATAGGTAATAATTTTTATGTACTTTTAGTTTCCTGTGCAGGAAAGATTTCCTGCATAGGGATTTCCTGCATTTTCAATTATGGCTTGAAAATGGGGAGGTCAGGGAAAGACTGGAGGAGAATTTAGGATGGGTTGGTGGCCTTGGTGCTTGACTGAGAATTGGATTTTAACAACACTCAGCATCCAGCTCTCCATTTTCTCCACTGATGGGTCAAAACCAACATCAGGCATAAAACAGATCCAGAGACAGATGTCAGAGACCTGTGCTGGGCAGAGGGGCTGCAGAGCTCTTGGAAGGAAAATATCAAGCAATCAGAAAACTGCATTTTTCCTCCCTTTAACATCTCCTTGCAGCTGTTTCTTGCCCATCCTGCAGTCAGCAGTGATCTGTGCAGAGAGCAGGATGTGACAGGCAGGGGACAAGGACCTGCCTGGGCTGTGGCACATTCTGGGCACTCTGTACTTTGTGAATGAAATGTTATTGCACTCCTTGGGAGGCTGCTTTACATACAGCTGCATCTCTGTAAATACCATTTACTGAAATCAATCAGGTAGCTGCTCCTTAAGTCTTCTGACTGCAATCCCATATCACAAGAGCACCTTATTCAATCTGACACAAGCTGCCCACAGGAGAGGCCCAGACCCAAATTAGCATCTAATCTAAATTAGCTTTAACCACTTGAAAGTCTGGCTCATCCAGGCTGGGTTAAAGTCCTTAGTGGTGAACTCTGAGTCTGCTGTGCTCTACTTGTGCTGCAAACATCTCCATCCAGGTTAAACCTGGTTCTTTGGTGCTGATCATTTGGAATGAATGCTGCAGTTTTGCTGATGTAGCTTAGAAAGGCAGAAGTAGTAGGATTCTTGAAAACCAGGGTGAGAATTGAAATTTCATCTGTCTAGGATGGAGGGAGCACGTGTGCTTTCACCAGAATGAGCCCAGGCTCACTGATGACATCTGTTCAACTGCTGTAATTGGTGAATGGTTAGATTAATAATAAGGTGATAATTTCCATTTAGAAATGGGTGGTTCTGCTGTTACAACATAAAATATATAGGAGAGGATTTTCTCCTTTACTGGTGGTTAAAGTCATATAGTGGAACAACTTAAGACTTTGTGCACTAATGCTTAGATAAAAATACCAATTTTAGGAGCAAAAGAAATCAGTCATATCAACCCCAGATCCATTTATGATTACAGCAGACCATCATTCGAAGAAGTGGGGCCAGAACAAATAAACCCTTCATAAATAGAAGTATTCCTCTGAGTGAAATAATTGTAGTGAAGTCAAAAGGTCTACTTTTATATGTAGTGATTACTTGTATAGTTATGGCTTTATGCTTCAACTTGCAAAAATGTACATTGCTTATTACTTATAAAGAACATTGTACTGCTGAAAAAGTTGTTAGGCTGGTGATACTCAGCTCAAAATATGACTTGAAGTAGGGTATGTTTATTATTTAAATAGCTATTCAGCTGTGAATCCTTGAGATGTCTGAGTGCATGAACCATTGGCATTTTGCCATTTTTCATCGTGATCAATGGGCTGATTTGCAAGGCAAGAGTCCTGCATCCCTTCCAGCACATGGCAATGTGTGCTGTGCCTTGGGTATGGAAATGTGCCTCACAACAGATGGACAAATATTATCACTAGGCAACTGCACCAAGACAAAATAATCCTTCTACAACACTGCCCGTGGAGCTTTATGCAATCAGAGGATGCATTCTGTTTGTGTCTGTGTGCTAGGGAAAAACCAATTTTTGGTTTGTTTGCTGCCCTGTAACAGGGACGTTTTGGTGGTCTATGCCACTGCTTTGTGGCTGGCGACAGTGATAATTATCAGAAGGTGATTTCCACCCACCCCTTACCTGGGGGGTAATCTTCTACCAAACCTTCCTGAACAGATGGCAGATATTCTTGTTCCCACAGGTTCTGGAGGGGCTGACAGGAGTTTATACCCAGGGTGTGTTGGGTGGTGACTCCTCACCTCCTGACCTGTGTGTGCTCTTGCTCCATGGCAGTGCTGCACTTTCTCCTGATTCTGCTTGCAGGTGAAGTTCTGTCTGCTGGAGGTGAAGTGTTCAGAGGAACAAACACCAAATGTAGCAACTGGCAGAAGGAAAATTTGGGATTTTGTCCAGGCTGTTCTGTTTTGTACTGCAGTCACATGAGAGATCCTCCCTCTGGAGTCAGGGCTTGCTGCAGCCACAGAAAGGTCTGATCACTGCCCTGATGGCTCTGTTGGGCAGGGAGATGAGAATCACAAGGGCTTGAAAAAAGGGAAAGCAATGATTTTCATCATCCAGGTTAGTAATAACAGCCCAAGGAGAGTGGGATTTAATAAGGTGCCATCAGAAGCTGGACTGTGCATCCCAGACAGTCCCACAGACCTTTTGTATCCTGTGTCTGAGCCTGGAGCAAGATAAAACTCCACCAGAGCCTGAGTGGGTACAGAAATACAGCGTTGCTTAGGAACTGGAGTCCTCCTGCTTTCCCTTATTTGTTTGTCCTTGACAGCAGAAAAACTGGTAAGAGGCCTTGCAGAGGAGAGTGATGTTACCATTATCTCTGAGGTTTCTATCACCATCACTGCTGCCACAGAAATAAGACTTTCCACTTCTATGATGTTTATTTAAATCTCTTTTCACAGATACTACGTGTGAATGAGGTATTAAATATTATGATTTAAATTTGATAATATATATGGGCAAATTGCACAAAGGAGAGGTCCTTATTTAAACCTGCTTTCAGATGAGGTCCTTAATCCCACCTGATCACAGTAAAAGTGTGGTAGTGTTGTGAACCAGGCCCAAAGAATCAAGATGGGAACAGGCTTCTCTTTTTCAAGACCTCTTATACGGAAAAAGGTAGTACTGCCTGTAAGTGCTCAGCAATTTGATGTTTAATTCTGCATTTCTTTTACATACTCCTGTCTTATCACGTGTTGGCCTCATGCATCCAAGGGCTAAATGCTTTTAAAGAATTGTGATCCTTTATGTCAAACCACTATTTATATGTTCATTTATTTACTGCTGATTCTTACAGGTGTTATGGTGCTCGAGGTGTGTGCTGAGACAGTCACAAAACTCAACTCACAGAAATTTCAGCATGAATTGTGATTAAGGTTTGAATGATTTAACTCTTCAAAAATTGCTCAGGTGTGGTTTGTGGGCTGATTGCAGTTCTCAGTCTTTAACCATGACTTAAATGCCTTTTTGTTGCTCCATTCCCAACTGTTGTAGAAAACAATTGATTACTATCAGTTTCCTGTCACTTGCATTCAAGTGTGGATTTCTTAAGAATTCCTAATAAATTAGAATTGCTTTTTCTCTTAGTGCCAGCAAAAAATCCCTTTTTTTCTTCATAAGTTTTTCAAAATCTCACACAAATTATTTTACCTGATAGAGATGTGCTCATGTCCAGATGCATTTAGAGTTCACTCACCTAATTGAAAGAAATTGAGGAAAAAAAATGTGGTTTTATTTCTTTTTTTATTTTTTCCTTTCAGTTTTACAGGCAATGAATGACAGGTTTGGCTCTCATAACTTGTGGAGCTGGGCTTGCTGGGAGCACAGAGAGATTGCAGATTTATTGGAAAACTTTCATAGCTGAGAAAGCAAAAACACCAGGTAATAATAGTCACTGATGTCTTTGTTTCATACATCTCATTTAAGAGCAAAAACTCATAGCAACAGTAGGAGAGACTTTTAATACACTGTAGGCAGGGTGAATATGTTATATCAAAGGGATGACAAAGCTGTGCCAGCAGCAAAGTGCAAAATATGACATTTTTATTACTGCAGCACTGTACACAGCATTACTGAATTTGGTAAATATGAGAAGTTTGGAAGAGAATTAGCTGGGATGAACTTCAGTTGGCTTAAAGGAATTGAGAATATTTGTGCTTTTTTCATCAGGCCCATCTCAGAGTAGAAAAGGTTACTGCAAAAGGGAGGCTGCAAGAGGAAATGCAGGAGTGATGGTGTAAGGGCAAGGGGAATTCTGTAGTTTTAACACTTAACAATTGTACTTAGTTTCTTTCACATATTAAAATCTGCTCTCTTATGCTCTCTCTAAAACTGCAAAATGCAGAAGTAGCTCCTATAATTAACCTGTTATTGGAGAAGTGTCATCTTTCTCATGGCCTCCAGAATGATGAGGCGCTGGAAGGATGCAGCTGGGTCACTAAAATTAAATCCCCCCGTGTATGTGAGGGTCACAGCTTGCACAGACACAAACTGCATCTCCTCTGAGCTGAATTCACTCCTCTCTGCCTTTCTGGGCTGTGGGCACTGAGATTATTTGGCAGCTGTTTGCCATAGTAATAAATTTGGAAATAATTCAGTGAGCTCTAGTAGGAAGCCAAGGCTTCTGACAGTTGCCTGAGGCTTTGCAATCCTCTGGTGCTACAAATCACCACGACCTTGTGGTGCCACCCTGGCTCAGAGTGCCAGACAGGAGTGCCCAGCCCCTGTGACATGGGAAGAGACACCAGCTCTGTCAGAGCCTCCCTCCTTCCACTGCCACCTAATCATCTGGGGAATTGGGACAACAATAAATTAGAGAGATTAAATTCTGCTGCTGAGACAGAAGTTTGGCTTTAAAAAATCATGAGTTCCAGAACAGTCATGCTGGTGTGCAGGCTGGCTGTGTAATTCTGGGACAGGTAATCATGATTTGTAGATGATTTGGAGCTTGTGACTGCTTGTAAATCCTGATTTCAGGTTCTTTTGGTGTGGTTTGTTTGGGGCTGATGAGTGTTTTCACGACACCTGTTGCAAAATAATGGTGTTTCCATGATAGCTACTGTTCTAACTTATTTTTTAAAGTTACATTTGAATGGGCATGTCTGCTGGTGTGTCTGTTCCTGAATCAACTGAGCTCTCAGGGATAAGTACCCATTGCAATTATGAGCGTTTAAATGTTTTCCAAGTGTAAAATATTTACATATTCTGAAAGCATGAGGAATTGGTGTTTCCTTAATATGACTTTCCT
This sequence comes from Cossypha polioptera, assembly GCA_027576295.1. Lineage (NCBI taxonomy): Eukaryota > Metazoa > Chordata > Aves > Passeriformes > Muscicapidae > Cossypha > Cossypha polioptera. The sequence goes on along the minus strand of JAODHX010000912.1, from coordinate 15,447,440 downwards.
TGTCTGAAATGTTTCGACTCTAGTTTACACATCACCCATTATTGTGGAATTTTTTTTTTCAGTATTTTTATGCAAATGCTGCAAACAATAAGACTTAAAGCCCAGAAAGTCAGGAGCAGGATCAGTTTCCCTTGATGATAAATGTCTCCACTCCAGAGCCAGTGTTCTGCTAGTGCTGTTTGCTCCCACATTTAAGGCTGCTGAGCTGAGCCCACCTGGTTGTGTTAGCAAGGATGCCAGCATTGCTGACTCACAGTCTAACACATATTAATGAACCTTTCTTCACAACTAAAATTGCAATTTTAAAGAGATTTGTGTTTCTCAGGCCTTCAGCACTTTCCACAATCATCTTGAGCTTGAAAAGTTTTCAAGAGAATGTTAATATTAACATTATCAAGTAAAAATAGGTTTTGTGGCACTGGGGGTGCTGATAGGTAGATGAGTATTCTTCAGCTCAATTTTAATCTTTTCAAATGTGGATTTAAAAGAGTCATGACTCCTGCCATGATCACATCTACCCATTTGGTGACACAGTTCCACAAGAGGTGGCATTCAGCAGGCCAGGGTACCTGCCAGACCCACCACCCACACAACTCCCCGGATGAGCCCCCGCTCTGCCTGGCTCCCCTGTGAGATCAGAACCTGGGGGGCAGGTTTTTATTGAAAAAAAGAAACAAGGCATCTCCTGAAAATGAGCAAAGGTGGATGTTCAGTGGTGTCTTGCAGGAATGTAGATCCTAATCTTTACATGTTTGTTATTGAATAGGCTGTAAATGAACAGTGCCCTCTCTGACAGCCAGTACTGTAGTGCTCTGTGTTGGGCAGTGCTTTTCTGGGTGATACAATAAACCTCCAGAGATTTGAGGCTGAGTTATTTTCTAAATTTTGAGTGGAAAGCTAAATGCTTGCTAGTCTGATTGTATTTCAGGTAAAAGTAATTTTTTCACCTCCCACACCTGTTTCCCAGGATTAGTCTCTGTCTCTTTTATTGAATCCTCCTTTATAATGTCAAGACTTATTTTTTTGTTAGAAAAATGAACACCAGTTATGTTCCCTGACATGCCTGCCCATATCAGGTGCCTGCCTCACCCCATTTTCATTTGAATAGCTTTCCATTTGATCTCCTAAGCCTCTCATTCTACAAGCATTTGTTTTGTTTCATGGTCTGACTTGGTTACATTCACTTGGTTCAGCTGCAGGGAATGCTGAGAATGCTCATAAGTCATGGTGGGATTTGGCCTTTGTTAAATATACAGAAATTATTACTTTGTTAGGTGCTAGTCTGGTACAAAATCTTTTGTAGCCCTTACAGGAAATCCTAGTTCTTCATTACATTTTTTTTCCCTGCAAGCTCCTCCTTTTATTTCCCCCCATTTTACCAGGAGAACTGCATGGCTGAGAATGGAAAGCATTCTAAGAAGTCTGAATTGTTGAGTAAATTACACTGGAATTAGTTTGGCCATTTCCTTTGAAGAAGCAAAATGCCATTAAACAGAAATTAAATCACTTCCTTGTACCTCAGCATGTACCTGAAAATACAGGTGCTTGTACCTTTTGGTAGCAAGGTTTGGATAAGCACAGAACCAATTTCCTGTCCCTTCTGCATGTCAGAATGTCACTTCGACAGTGACAACCCCATCCCCAGATTTAGAAATGTTTCTGAAGATTACTTATTTAAGGGTGAAATTAGCACTTATCTGGACTATTTTAATAATATGCAAAATATTTTTAAAGTCTATAGAATCTTTAGTTATTTTATTTATGCAGATTTTTCACAATAAGAAAGCATTTCTACTTTCATAGGATGAGGGTATAAATCTTTGCTGGGTTAACTACCTTATTTTTGAGTTGTTCTGTGAAAAAAAGGGTCATTTATAGTGTGTATGGTTCTTGACTTAGGTGTTTCTTCATTGAAACTCTTCTTGAGATTGGCAGTGATAAAAAGCATTGGTAGTGATAAAAACTGAAATGAGTTTGTTCATTTATTAGGTAAAGATTTTCAAAGCTATGCTACTAGAAAACCAGTATTTTTCTCACTATTTGCATTTATAGAAACAATAAAGATCCTGAGATGCAGGTTAGCTAAATTTCTGAGCACATCAAAGGTATGCAATTGCAAAATTTACACAAAAACTTTATTACTAGAATTTCAATAAACTTGGTAGAAGGTCCTTGTGCTCAAAATTACACTTGGCCACATATTGGGTTTGTAATATCAAAATTTAGTTCAGATTGATCAAAGCCTTTGTAATTTCTTAGATAAAGTTTTACAAGAAATACCGGTTTACAAGAAAGCCTTTACTCAAAGCACTTTCAGGCATTGTTACTACATTTTTTACAGCTGTTTGCTATAGCCCCTGTGCTTGGGTGCTTGATTGCTCCTGGAGTGAATATTGACTTTCTGCTGAGACAGACATGGCAAGCTGATGTGTTTTGTTTAATGTTTAAAAGCTACTCAGGCAGCCCGAGGTTCACATCCACCTTGGGACAGGAGGGAGAGAACAGAAAAGCAAGATGGAAAGAAAAAAAGAATCAAAAAAAAAGTATTTGTAAAAAGAGTTCTTGTTCAATAAATTCAAATCTGTCTCTGAATAATAGAAAAGCAGATTTTGAAAAGCTTCTAAATTGTTCCCTGAACTGAGGTCAAGAAAGAAAATAATGCCATTCACAGTAGAACAGGGATCAATAAGAAATCCAAATAGGATGGTGCTTTTTATTGTGGTTCTGTTGACAGTGTGAGTCCACGTGCAGATGCAGGCCCTCTCAGTTTAGAAACCTGAGTTTTTCTGTATAAATAAGAGAGAGATGTGCTTCCCACAGGCCATTCCTGTCCAAGAGAAATGCCTGAAGTGATGCAGCTTCTCTAAGTTAAAGTGTTTTGTTTGATTCTGCACCTCAGCATGGCAGCACACCCTCGAAAGCTCGGGACACTTTGCTGTTAGTATCACATGCCAAAAACATAATTTTTTTCCAGATGTGTTTTTTTCCCCAGATGTGGTTAGAGCCCTTAGCAGCAGAAATTACAGCAGCCAGCACAGTTGTATCCCCCATGGTCCTGATGGATAAAGTCTATTAGTCCCAGTTAACCTCTAAGTTAACCTGTAACACCTGTAAGTGCAAAGTGATTGTGGTTGAGGTTTTGAAATGGGAAAATCATCTGGCTCATGTGAGTTCCTGTGTTTTGAGAGAGTTTCTTTGGGCTCATCCTGCCCTGGATTCAGCTCTTCCTGGAATTCTTCCCTTTCTTCCATTGAACACTGACCAGGCTGTCCTTCCACCATGTCTCCTCTGCTAAGAGATCCTTCCCTCTGTTCAGCCTTTCCCTGCATTTCACCTTCCCAGGGTGTCACTGTGGGCCACCCATTTGAAAATTTTCCATGTTGCCACTTCCACACAAGCACTCCACACTGTCAAGTGCTTCAAAATATTTCTGCTGGGAAAAAAATGTGGGACACTTGGCATCAAACCACCAAGCTGTTTCTTCATGCCTCAATCTGTTTGGTCTTTTAAAATTTTTTAAAATATTTTAATTGAAAGTTATTTGGAATAAAAAAAAGTACTCATTTTTCAGCTTCATCCTGTTTTATAGAGTACCTGCCAAACTATGATATCTGCCATGCCTGGAGGTCTCTCACTTGTTAAAAATTAAGAAGAACTTGCAAGTGTTTGAAAGCAAAAAATGAGTTGCTCAGTTTTTATATCTCCCTCCTCCAACTGGCCTAGCTTTAATTTCAGGTTATTAAAATTCAGTCATAGTAACACTAAATATGGTTAATTCCATGGGAATTTAGATTAAGTATTTTGAGCCTGCAGACCAATTTAGATTAAATAATACTGCCATGTGCTAATAAATTTTTGTCTTCCAGGATTCTACACACAAAGATATTGCATTAGAAAATTGAGGCAGTTGCTAGGGTTTCAAGCATATAAATTTGGAAGTATTCTAACTTTGAAAGATGTCAAAAAATAAGCCTGAAATGCTTCTCTGTGTTCTATTCTCATCAAATTAATTCCATTTGAGAAGCTGCATCTGTAGAGTTTCATTAGCATTACTTCCAAACCCAGTTACCACCCCTCTTTCTGACTCTTGAGTGATGGAGTTATTGAATTTCTCACTGGATGAGGTTATCTGGAGCCCTGAGGATAAAATTTTGAGACAGTTTATTGCTCTGATAGAATTTGTGTGGATTTCTTACTATCACAAGACTGTTTCTGTGTTATTTATATGTATGTTTATGGCACCTCATATAAATTTATAAATCAGAACAGGATAGCACAGGTCATGTATGAAGGGATTTCAGTAGTCACTCTGCTAAAGCTCTATGGTCCTTCTGTATAATTTTAGCAAATTGACTAATAAAATGTCAAATGAGCTGTTTGGGGTTTCCATGATCTTCAAGGTGACTGAAACTTGGATACAGCCTGTATTTTGCATAAACTTTCCTCTTCTTCATCACCTTAGACCGACTCTCCAATGTGTTAATTCTTCTCATTTATGATTTTTGATATAATAAAAACAGCTTACATAGCAGATAGAGACTTAATTGCACATTAAACTGCCTTCTTTGCTGAGCTGAGAGAACTCACTATAGGGCAAATTTGAATTAAAGTAGTGCTGGCCATGCTCAGAATTCATTAGCTGTTTAAAAATCGTGGTGCTGTTAGCTGAACTGATGTGGCTCTGAATGCTGATAAGGCTGGAAGCACAAATGCTGCACATGCAGCAGTGCTGGGCTGTAGAAAGAATGGTTTAACCTGACCTCTGTCTTTTAAATGTGCCTGATTTCAGTGGATTCATGCCTGTAGAAAGAAATGAAGATTTCCCATCAGTATAGAAAAACAAAGAGTTTTTTCTCCTGGCAGACTCCTCTGTGCTGCTCTGCAGCTGCCTCTGGTGTGCCCATGAACCTGGCACCAGCCTGCTGCAGTAACTGGGAGCTGGCTGGGAGCAGTGCCCTGCTGCCTGCCAGGAAACCACAGCAGCCCTTTAACACCTCCAGGAGCCAAACTTCTCCTCTGCTTTGCTACTGCCTTACATTGTAGAGTACTGAGCTCCATTCAGAAGCAGTAAAACAGTTTAATAGCTCCAAGTCACATTTTTTTTCCCTCAGCTAGACACATGGGCACCATCTCCTACCCCATAGCACCTCCTTATTGGTCTCTATTGCACTGCATGAAAGAGGCCAAGCTGTCACCAAAGGCACCTGGGCTGGCTCCAGGAAGATGATGAATCAACAGGTTAAATGTAATTGATGTGCTGTATTATTCTGAGTGACTGAACTTGGCCATATGCTGCAGTGCAAGTGTACCTTTTATCTTTGTTTTCCTGGGTCTTAGTCTATAAAACTCCAGGCTCCATCCTTTACTCAGGCTTGCTGTACATTTCTGATACCATAGAGCTCTAATATCTTGCTGTATGTCACTGTCATCTGGGCTGCAAGACTAATGCAAGAATTCCTCTTGGCTGTGTTGCCCATATATCCTTTGCACAAGGCAAAAATATTTGCCAGACTAGAGACAGAAGCAGCAGTGGCTGAGTAATGTGTGTGCAAAATGATCTATGGATGCAGACCTCGATTGGCTGGAAATGAAATACTGTGATAAAAATCCCATTTTTGAAATGTGTGGTTGTGCCAACGGATGCATTGCCTGCTCTAGGTTTTTATAGAAGTTGTACAGTTTAAGCATTATTTTTTATATACTAACTGGAACATTAAGAAAGTATACTAGTGGGTTTGGAAAAACAGTTATTGTAAGACTATTGCCAGATTACCCAGTCAGACTTCAATGTATGCACTTTACAGTATTCTGTTTCTTATGCCATTCTGGATTAGAAAAAAATTATACAAGGGAGGGAAGGTGTCAAGAGATGGCAGATTGGAGGAAATGAAAGAAAATTAAAAAGTAAATTATTTGTGTTACCTCAAGCTCATGATGTTTGTAATAAAAGATCAAGTTTTGAGACACTTGCTCTTTAAGCTGGCAACAAAACAGCTCATGGTAAAAATGGTGTTTAGCTCTTAGATGTGCTTGTTGTTGTGCTGATGGATGTGTACAGTGTAAAAAGCACCACACCAGACTTAGAGACTGATACCCATACCAGCTCCCTTCACTTGGACTAAGAATAGGAAACTCTAAATGTACTTTCTCTAAAAGCAATTTGAAGTATCCAAAGACCAGAGCATGTACAAACAGAGGCATGGTATCAATTTGATTTCCATTTTCCCCTTGGGCTTTCATTTAATTCCTGCCAGAAGTTTGGTGTTGCTTTAGGTATGATACATCATGGAGAAAAGCTCATATCTATTTAATTTTCCTTAATTTTCCTTAATTTTCCTTCAATTTTCCAGGTATGGCCTGCCCAGGAACAGCAGCTCTGCTGCCAAGAAAGGGGAGATTCACTGACAGTGACCTTTCAGCCCTCAGATATTCCATAAATGTGCTCTCCTGAGGTGCTGTTATTTAACTGCAGCTGTCAGAACGTGCTCTCCTGCTGCCCATTGTCAGGGCACAGAATCACCACAGTTCCCACACTTTGCCCTGCAAAGGTCGTGCTTGCCCTGGCAAAGCCTGGCCCTTGCCTCTCCAGAGCAGTGGGAATCAAATCTGATCAGTAACTGTGACCAGCAGAGCTACAGGGGACTCAGCTTAATATTCTATTACAGATTAGAACTGCTGGGAAAACCTCTGAAGTGAAACAAGGAAGGAACAAAAAAAAAATAAATAAAAACTCTTTAAGGCTGAAGTCTTGTAGCATTCAGTCTGTCAGTACTGACTCTTCTGGGCAATGTGTTGTGGATTTCTGAAGGAATCATATAAGTACTTCACTGAAAAAATCACTGAATTATGGTTTTTTTTTTTTCTTAAGAAGTACATTATCAACAGCAGGACATTTCTCCTGCCTTGAAAATCATGTTTTAAAGGATTTTTTAATTCCTGAGAACCCAGTTCATGACTCCTCAAGACCTGTTTGAACATCAGGGAAGTTGGTACAAGTATAAGCTGCTTCTGAAACTGGTGCTCAGCCCTTGTAAAATCCTGCTGAAATGGATAAGCTGAAGCATTCAGAACCAGGGGAAGGTTTTAAATTGGACTTTCCTATGTTCATTTGTAAAATGAGTATTGGTTTTCAGAGAGTAGAGTGAATATATTCAGTAGTGCTTTGAGGTTCTCTGCCATATGAACAGGTATCTCTAGAATGAAGAGAGAAAAGGAGGTTCTCCTGTCTGCTTTGGGATTTGGCTTCAGTTTGATTTATTTGTTTATATGGCCCCAAGGCCAGAGAGTGTGAGATGAGGTTCTGCCACCAAGGTTATGCACATTAAACTTGACAGAAGGCAGCAGGGAAGGTTGATAGCAATGGTGTCTATTGCCAGTGTTCCTGCACTTCACCTCACTGCTCTGTTAAAATGCACTTGGTCCTCACAGCCATTTCTATCCTAATAAAAACGTGCTGCTTTTCAAACTGTAGAAAAATTGGGCTGGCAGCTAGGTACTCCTGGTAATAAATGCTGCTGCACTCATCCCAGCAGCCACAGCAGAATTCTGGAGCAGCCTCAGCCAGGCTGGCTCTCCCCTCCTGGCTGCTGTGGCAGCTCTGGGCCAGAAGCAGGAGCTGTAAACTTTAAAATATGACTTTTCAGCCAGAAAGCCTTTTCTTGCAGCACTGAAAGCTTTTCCTGCATTTCAAGTGAGTGGGAGATTGTTTCCCCAGTCATAAGTCTGACTCTAAACACTATAGCAACCAAAATTAGGCCATACATCATCCTAATAGCAGCTTCCAGAGAGTTCTTCAGAGATCACTTCAGCCCATACAAAGCAGGAAGGTTTTGAGCCCAGTCACTGAGAACAGCACCACTATGAATGTACCACAGGATGAAAGGGACTGGGGTGGCAGGAAACAGCACAGAGCTGCAGGAGGAGCATGGATGGGGATGGAGCTGCTGACTGTGCTTCCTCTGTTGATTTGTGTGCTTGGCACTCTGGTACCTTCCCCATGGCTTTTATCAGAGCTGCATTTGCTGTCTCATTGCATTCCAGGGGTTGGGAGGGATCACCAAGGCCATGGAGAGCAAGGTGTGTACATGTGAGAGGTGTCTGTGTGCCCAGCAGCCTTGCTGCCTGCTCTGTGTGTGTGTGTTGGGCTCTCAGCAGGAGCTGCAAACCTGCCTGGCCTTGCAGAGTGATGGGAGGGCAGCCCACAGCTCCAAGGAGAGGTAAAAGTTCTTGCCAAAGCAGTGAGGATGTGTAAATACTTGATAAGGGTTCCCTGGAAATATTTCTTTATAAATAGCTGATAGGCAAGTCTGCAGATAGATATGAAGTTAAGGCCAAATTTATCACACCAGCAGCTTTGCTGGGAGTGCTAAATATTGATGTTCATTGTTAGCATGTGCATCCCATTATGTGGCATTCATCTCAATATAAATACTGAGGCACTGACAAGGCATTACTCACCATGTATAACCTGCCAGAACATGTCACTGTAAGTCATTCATGCTGTTGAAACATCTTTAATTAATGGTTAAGGTTAAAAAAAAGCCAACAGATTTTTATTCCTGCACGAGGAACAAAGTGATGTTTTATTTTACCAGTCAGTGTGTTTACCTAGTGAAGTTCCCTGACTAGTTTTGTGTGTTTCTGTCCACATTTACAGTCTTATAGTGTCCTCAAAGGTAGAATTTTCATAACTGAAAATAATATATTTGATTGAAAATTTGTGAAATTTTTGTTTTTTAAATCCTTGGGAAAAATCTTTGGGAAAAGTCAATGAAATGCTCATAGGTTTTAAGGACTAGTGCAGCCTGGCAAGGGAAATCTTTAAATATTTTAGATTACAATGCCACTTACCCTAGATTAACAACCCTAGTGCAAATAACCCTAGATTTTTGGTGCACAGACAACTTTTCTGTTAAAGAGTAGAATTGTATATTAAATATCTGTGCAATATCTCTTGGGTCCAGGCTGTTTGCTGCTGCCTGGGTGATGTGATTTCCTCCATGTGTAACAGCACAGGAGGGCAGGGGCAGAGCTGCTGTGCTTCACTTGATTTTAGTCATTTGGTACAAATTCTCTTCCTTCCCCAGCTCAGAATTTTGTACACATGAAGCTGAAGTCAATTTGCTATAAAAGGTTATCATACACTGGCTAATCTCTCCAGTATGTATAATTAGAACTTGGAAGGAATCTTGTGAAAGCACTAACAATCCAAGAGAAGATAATTAAAGCTGAAATCTGAATATAGTAACATCCCCAGGAGGGGGGAAAAATCAATCACATTATTGCATTAAAATAAAGATTTTGAACCTTGACTCAGATACCCTTTGTGTTCTGAATTGCACAACCTCCATCTGAATCTGATTTTTAAAAAATTAGCTAGTAGGAGATTCTCCTAGGTAGCAACTAGTGAATTGTGATTATTGGTTTTTTTTGTTTTTTTTAAAGATGGAGAAACTTCTTATTTCCACTTGAGATGCAGGAACTGGGAAGCCCAAGTGTGATCTCCTTTATTTTTTTTGTGAACTCCTCATCACCTGCACATCCCCTTGCCCCTATGGACATCCCCAGGAACAAGCCAAATGTTACTTGCAGATACTTCAGGGAGTCTGAAGCTAATCATTTTGCTTTGTTTCATTAGCCCAGCTGTAATGGAGCAGAGCTAATGCAGTCACATCCCAGTTAAGGTACCAAGCAGCTTTAGCTGCTTATCTGCCATGGAAAGAACCACATTCACTTTTGAGATGAAAATTAAATGTGGAAATAATTCCCTTTTCCTTTTAGGAATATTACTGTGCTATTAAATAGGCTTAAGACCATTAAAGAGTAATGACATGAAGTTGCATGCATCATTATTTTAAAGGAGATTGAATGAAAGTATACTGTCTATCTGTTCCAGCCCTTGCCTAATCCTCAGTTTAATAGAGATTTGTAAGGGCCATGATGCACAGCCATTTAGTAATGAAGTTTTCAGTTTCCAAAGCAGGAGGTTTAGTATCCACACTATGAATGAAGTAAGCACAAAAGACATCAAAGATCCTGTTTTGCCAGTCTCAGTAACTTTAAAGTTTTTCTATTAGTGTGGCCATACCTACAGAAATGAAATGCAAAATAATAGTAGAATATCAGATTCTTTGCTCTCAGTTACTTCATGTAGCAGCTGCTTGCAGCTGATTTCTGTAGCTGCCTGTGCTCATGAGCTGCTTGTGGCTCCACTGCCCTGCTCTGAGCAGCCTCTGGTGCCTTCCCTGCTCCCAGTGGAGGTGAAGCAGGAGGGCTGAAGGTCAGCTCTTCACTCCTAAATCCCATGTGGTACCTTGGGCTGCTGAATCTCCATCTTCAAAATACATCAGCTGAGCTTGGGCTCTTAGCTGTGGTTCTGAAAATCAAGGTTTTATAAATATTGTCATTGCTGAATGAATGGCAGGATTAGAGCTTGGGTTAGCATCTCTTAGCCCTGCTGTACTTGTCCAAGCTCAGAAGTTGTGTGTGTGTGTTTGTGGAAACCAAACAGCTCCATTATTCCACCAAAGGAAAAAATAACCCAAAGGTCCTTCAATGCAAGACTCTATTTTTATGTGAAGGAAGCCTGACCTACACTGTCACTCATCAATGCATTTAATTATATTCACATGTTGTTATATTCACATCTGAGTTTCCTTCTTTCATAAGAAGGGGTGAAATGGAAAAGGAAATATTGCCAAATAACTGGAACACGTATTCAGAATAAAATATTCATGCAAGAAGGAAATGAGGTCTGTGCTTAAAAAAGTGATTGTATGCTGTGGTAGCAATTATGTACATTCAAATATTGTTCTTTTCTTCAAATCTTGGTTATAAATCCAAAATATATAATTAATCATTCTATCAATAATGCATTTCTAATTTTAAGGTATGAAATAAAATCCTCTTGCTTATTTTTACAGGCTGGCCCTTTAAAAAACTCTTTTTTGCCATTGGGTCTTCTCATGAGACACAAATAAAAGATCAAGAGGCTGGAATCTGTGATAAATTGACAGGGAAGTTCCTGTTTGGAGAATGCAATGTGTTTGAAGTTTTTACAGATCCCAACTTTCCTTTTACCACAAAGGAAAAAAAGTGACTGCAGGATGAAAGGGCCTGGTTGACTGTGCAGGCCCATGATGGGATGCAATTTAATCTTTCAGTCACCATTTCTGCTCTGAACAGGTTAAAACAGAAACCCATTAACGTTTGATTGCTGCATGGAATAAATTGGTGGGCTCAGACCAGCTGCCCATTCTATGAAAACTCCAAACTGATGCTTCTGTGAGCTGTCTCAGCTTGGCAGGGAGTCTAAGACAAGAAGTGAAGGTTGCCTTTATCAAGGGACTATTTCTGCTCTGTTATGTTGGTCTCATTGATCTCACTGCTCTCCACTGGTGTCCTAATTTACCAGGACCTGTCTGGGCCCTGCTGTCCTACAGAATCTGGTGCAGAGTGTAACTGTGGCCACCAGGAGGAATTTCCATGGATGCTCATCTGTAAAAGCTGCAACTTCAGTGAGTTGCCAAAGTTTGAAAAGCCTTGCTCATGTTGTTCTTGATGTAGTCTGACGAGTGGTTTGGCTTGAGAAAATCATTACATTCAGCCAGCTATATTTACTAATCTTTCCAGGCTCTCAAACTTGCAAAAGTGGCCAGATAGCAAGACCAGGATTCACAGCTGAAGTGCTCTCTAAGAGCTTCTCTTCTGCTCAACTCATTTTTCAAACTGAATTTCAACAAATGCTTCTCTTGGAGGAAAAAGGAAAGTAGTCTTTAGCTGAAATTATTTGTGGAAGTGAACACAAGAAAGAATGAAGCTTCTGAGGAAAACAATTTCTTTCTTCTCTCTTACCTAGCAAGAGGAATCTTGCTGAGGTGAGCAACTATCAGGGGATCTGATCAATAAAGCTTTTGCCTACCATGAAAGTAGAGGACTAAACACAAACTGTTTATTGTGTGATTATAAAAGGAAATGGGTGTTGAACTTCTCATTAAGGGCTGCTGGAAGAACAGAGCCCCATTGTGCTAGGGCACTGTACAAACAAATACTGCAGGAGACAGTGGCTTCTTTGAGATGTTTATCCTCTCACAGGGAGCTGAGAGGATGGAAATAGGCTCTGAGAGGTTAGTCTGCAAAAACCCAACATGCAGGCCATGTAATCAAACACCCACTGGGTTATTCATTGATTGCTAGTCATTCCCAGCTGACTCTCAATGGCAAACAAACTTATTTTCATCATATCCCTTCATTTGTACTCATGGCTGTTGGGCACCTGTGAAAGGGAGATGAATGTGAAGCCACACTCCCATGGGGTGCAGCAGTGGGATCAGCCTGCCAGTCCCTCATTGGGATTGTCACCAGGGCACCAATCACTCCTTACACACTGAAGAGAAGTTAATTTTTCAGTTCAAGCCTAAGAGTGTTTGGCTGTGTTATGATAACGTGGTGACAGTGGGTAGAAGCCCAGTTTTTTTCTTTCTTTTTTGTTTGCTTGAGTGGGCAAAATTTCATCTGGGAAGAATATTTCCATTGTTTTTGGGAGAGCTCAGTTTGTGAGTCTGTGTATTACGTGACTTCACCCTGGGTTTTGTGATGTCATTTTGCAGTGTGTTTTCACTCCTTTGTGTGTACTAAGACTGTTTTTATATTTTGGGGTGGTTTTTTTGGAGGGGGAGGGAGAGACAGTATTCCTCCCCATATCCTGTTCTTTTTTTCTATTCTGTAACAGTAAATGTTTTGTATTTCCTTGAGGCAATGAGCCATTCCACTCAAGGGAGATAATCTTTTTTTCTTTGCCATGAATTATGGGTATGAAGAGGCAGAGTATGTGGATTGGGTTTTAACCTTCATTGCTGTAGGTTTTCACCTTTTTCAATCTTCTTTTCACACTATATTTTTTTTAACCTAGCTCCTAGTCATTTTGTGGTATTGCCTTTGTTTTTGCTGGAAGATAATGGAAGCTTAGCTGTGTCAGATGCTTGCATACCTGTTCCTTTAATCCAAGTAAATTAATCTTTATGAGTTCAAAATCATCTTTATTCATATTGTCCTTGTTGTTAATTTAAAACAGAAATCCCTTACCAATGTAGCAGTGCATTCAAATAAGAATTCAGAATACTTACAGCCTGATTATTTTGGGGTTATAGTGTGCTCATACAGCAATGCCTGGAGCCTCTTGGCTATAATACCTGTTACTGGGATGGAAAATCATAGTATATGCAGAGGATGTGGTCACCTTTGACTGCAGCTAAACATGCCATCTGTTTGATATTCAGCTCATTTTTTTAAAAGTAGATCCTTGGTGAGAAGGAGCCAATTGCTGCCCAAGGATGCTCTCTCAGCTTGCTTCAAGTTTCTGCCTGGCACAGATCTGTTGCAGGTTCTTTGTGCTCTCTGGATCCAAATAATCTCCCATGTAATGAAAGTGGAACTGTAGGAGAGGAGGGGGACAGACACTGATCACCCCTGTGAGTGTGACTTTGTGTCCTGGAGGGGGGACTCTTAACCTTTATTTTACCTTAGGACTGGGTTGCTGCTGCTTGTAATCAGGTTTCCTCTACTGCACAGGAAATGCTGAGAAACATGAGAAACAAGTTTCTTTCTTTTCTGGATTTGGTGTACTGATTGTGCCCTTGAGAAGGACGTTTACTGCTCATGGTGACAGTTGAGGTGACTGTGGGTGGCTGCAAACAATACCTAAAGCCAAGAAGGTCAGAAGGGACATCTCACTTGGGCTAGATTAAAGTGGAAAAATCAGGCTAATTCTAATGTTTCACAGATGGAAAGGCACAAAATATTTGACAAGCTGAAAGCTCAGTGTGATTTCAGTTGCACAACACTAATGTCAAATAAGCAATTATACAGAAGTCACATTTCTCCTGTAAGTTTGTAAAACAGTGGAACATTGTGCATAATTGCATTAGATATTGTTTTAAGGAAGAAACTCATGTTCCAGGCTTCATTAGCTTTCAGAGTCTTTGAAACAAATTTGTTGAACACATCCTAAAAAGCTGGAGATGAAACTGTAATTGATTTTTATTCACAGCGAGAGATTTAGGGGAGAACTGATGCTGCAGTTTCAGTTATATTTCTTTAAATACCTGTTGCCTTAAATTTTGATCTCTCTGTTCTCAAAATCCACCAGTCATGGTTCTGGGTAGAGTTTTTGACCCAGTTAACAGTGACTCAGCCATTGCTGCTCCTGGGTTCCAGCTCTGCCCTGTTGCCAGAGATGCTGGAGGCAAATCTCTGATTCTGTCTTGCCCCTACAATTCACAGCCTGACATTTTAATGTGAATGGCAGTTTAAATATCCTAGGCCATGAACTGGAGTGTCTGAGGAAAGGGACAGTGATCTGAATGTGAAAGTGGCTTAAAATCAATTTAGTCACCTGGAATCCCATTTCTCCTGGCAACTTTGGACCAAACACTGAGCTTGTTCTGTCCTTACCTGCACTAATGTCCACTGTCTGTACACACATAATCATTATTACCTAGAGTCAGAAAATTGCCTTGGAGCTGTGTCTGTCTCAGAGGTGTGAAAGAGATGACCCTTGGAAAAGACTCTAAAGGTCAGTTGATCAGCTGATATCAGATTACCTGTAAGGTTATTATTCTGTACCATGAAAAGCTGCTCAGGTGTGTGGTCTCAACTGTCTTGTGAAGTTTTTTGCGCTGTTTGGAGATGGGGATGGTGGCTCTGTTTCCCAGTGTGCATTGTCCTTAATGCAATGTATTTCTATTAGACATGTAAATTCTAAACTAGGAAGAGTCTTATTTCTAGATAGTGCTAAATGCAGATTGTGCTGCTCTGGATCAATGGGATTAATCAATTCTTTCTGTCTGTTTTGTTCCCTAATTTCTGTTCTTCTGAATTGTTTTGTTTTGCTAACACACTGTGACAATTTAGATTTGTGGTCCTGGGTTAGAAGCGGGGTTCCCTCTGTTCCCATCAGCTCTTCAGCTTTTGAAAACTAAAAGCCTTTGATATTGCTCTCTTTTTAAACCTATTTCTTAAAAAGAATAATACAATATAAATCAGTGGCCAAAATAACCTTCTGAAATTTGGTTCAGAGGCAGAAATTCAATTCTGAATGTCAAAGTACTGATAGGAACACCAGTAGATCCAGAGTACAAAAAGTACTAATCCTATTTCAATGCAAATTATGGTTTCATGGGAGACATTCCACAAATGTTGGATGATACAAAAGAAATTAATGGAAAAGAAAAAGAAGACTAGTATTTCTGCTTACCTTCACAGAGGTCTGTACCTGCTATTCAAACAAAGTCATGACCAACCTATGGAAGCTGTAATACACCTAGAATAATACAAATTGCCTGATCCTTGGGGATTGATGTATTTAGTGCTCTGAAGCCTTGCCCTGCCTCCATTATGGGAGATACATGGTAACATGATGTTTTCTAGTGCTCTACAATATCCAGAATTTCTGTATTGTTGCAATACAGATTTTGTTGATCCATGCTGTGAGTACTGACCTGTTATTTTTCCTTCTCTGTCTCAATCACACTGTAAATAGGGGAACCACAGTAATTTTCAGGAATGGATATGATTCAATGGCAGCAAAAGCATGTTCTCTATTTGCTCTGTGATGAAAGCTGTAAAAGAATCCCTCCATAACAGGCTATTGATCCTTATAAAATGCATTTGCACAAGTTTACTCATTATCAGTTGCTGTCAAAGAAACAAATTCTTTCTTTCCTCTCAAGGTGAAGTATTCTGAATGACAAGCACTAGAGAAATAATACAGTAATTTGCTGATTTAAGGTGTGGGAAGTTGATTCACACTCTGCAGAAACAGCAGTGATTGTCAGTCTACCTATGAAGGATTTTTTGACTTCAGATAGAGGGATGCTTTTGACGTATTTTGCACTAGAGTTTATTAAATAGAAGAACAAAATGAACACCTAATTTGTGTTGGAAGTCAGTGTTTGCATATAGCTATGATATTTGAAATGCCTCTTTATTCTAAAGACAAATTTACAGTTCCTGCTGGGGCCAGTGTCCTGCTGACAATATTGCACCAAGCTACTGAAGCTTCCCCTTTACTTGCATTGTTTTGTGCAAAAGTGTGACATGTGCTCTGCACAGGCCACATTGACTCATACTATTCATCTCTTTTGACTCCTCTATTAGTATTTCTGCCTTTCAGACAGTTTGAACAACCCTATTGCCAGCATTTGGAATTCTCCTGGGAACTCATTCTGGAAGTGTAGCTCTTGTAGGAGTTGTGTTTGTAGGGCTGCCCTGAGACTGGGAGGGTTTGGGTTGCATCCTTCAACCTCCTGCTCTGCACAGGGCACAAGGCAATGAGAGAATGTATCTGGAGGGAAAAGGGAGACTGAGGAGGAGCTGATATTCTCCCCTGTGTGGCAGCTCTCTGGCTTAGCTGCTGGGCTTGCAGGAAGATGTGGGGGTGCTTGGTTTGTGCAGCCACAAAGCTTTTGGAAATGTCAGGCTCCTGCTGAGCACCAGCCAAGGCAGGCAGCAGCCCCTGGAACTTGCTTCCCTTTGATTCCCCAGCTGCAGCAGGCACTGAGCACTGTGAGCATCCCTCCCAGGCACAGCACTGAGTGCACACAACTGGGGGGTGTGTTTCTTGAGGAGGTGAAGACTTGACAGGAAAAGTTTGCTCTGTTTCAGATGCTGCAGAGGTAGCAGCTCACTCACATCTTAAAGCTGCCCTTAAGGAAAGGTAGAAGTCAATATTATTTCAGGCAGAATAAAAGGCAGAGTGTGTTAATAGAATAATAATGACAGAAGCACTGAAAGGCTGCCTTGTTGCCTGAGATGACTTTGTTGCAGCAGGGCAGGACTCGATCAAACCATTAACTCCTTGTTTCCAGAGGGGGTCTGTGTGCCCAGCTGGGGGTTCCTCACCTGCCCAGCCCCAGAGCTGCTGGCCACACTGGCCAGCTGAGCTGTGTCCCCCAGGAGCTGCCAGAGCCCTGCAGAGCCACTCTGAGAGCCTGGATGTGCCAGCCCTGCACAGTCTGTCACCCCAGCCTGGAGCAGAGTTAACCCTCTGCAATGGCAATGGGGCAGTGCCAGTGACAGCTGTCTGAGGAATCAGCTGTCTCAAGGCAGCTCTGGGACCCCTTTCTGTCCCAGGCTCTCTGAGTTCTTGTTGTGACTCATTGAGGGCTGTTATTTGTGCACTTCACAAGGTTGCTATGGAATTTATTAGGCTGAATTGTGGATGCAGAGAGCATTTGCTTTCAAAAGAGAAAGAAATATGGTTTGCAGGGCTGCCTACAGATTTAAGATATCCAAATTCTGTTTCTTGGAACCTTTAAAAATATTTTTTTTTTGCACACCTTTCCTCTCCATACTTGGAGTTTGGAGAATTTTGCTCTCTAATTATTTCTTTTGGGGAGGGTTATGTGAGAATAACAAGAAGAGAAAAACTCATGTTTGACAACTCCCAATTTCCTCTTCAATGTGCACAAGGGGCACTTCCTAATAGCAGCAGCATCCTCCATACATGTGTAAATTAATTTGTTTTTTCAGTCAAACCAGGAAGAGTTTGCCTTGTTCTGGGGAGGGATTTATTCAAATGTACAAAACCAAACAGAAGTTGCTGTTTGAGGTGTATTACTGTGAACAGGAGTTTACCTGGAGCAGGATCCATGAACCTTGGGGGATTTTGGGCAGATTTCAGAGAGGCAGACAGAGCAGCAGGATCATGTTTGGGGCTTACACAAAGACATCTTGGTTCCCATCTCTGAAACTGGGAATGTAGGCAGCCACTGGCACAGTCTGGGAAGTCCTGGATCCCTGGAGAGCCTGGGAAGGTGGGAGGTGGAGGAAGAGCTCTCTGTGAAATAAAGCCAGGCTTGGCTTTGTGTGGAACAGCTCAGCAACACAAGTTCATGTTTCCTGGGTGCAAAAAAGCCTTTGACTCATTTGATCTGTGTGATGGGACAGGAAATAAGCCAGGGCTGGGGTAGTTTTAGGTTTTACAAGAAAGACTTAGTTACAGAACTGGAAAGACTTGAAAAGGAAAGTGGGTGGAAAAGCAATATTTCTGGATTGCTCAGCTAAAGAATAGTGTTAATGCAGTTGGATAACAGTGAGAGATGGAATTCCATACATGAAAAGAAATACAATTCTGGATGATGACCAAGCAATGTTCTTCAGAGTCTCATAAAAGCAAGGTAAAAATAGGATTGTTAGAGGAGAATTTGATCTCAAAAATATTGGAAAGTATTTTTCTAGCAGAACACCTAAAGGAAAGTGAAAAGAGAAGCTACCCAGGGACTGGCTGTGTTGAGGCCTTTCTGCAAACAGATAGTAGAGTTATCACTTCTTTGCTAGAAGAATTTTATAAATTCCTTGGGGATAGTTTTCATTTGTATCTGAAGGAGGAAGTCAAGTTCAAGACATTGAAATGTAATGCAAAAAGGCAAACTGAAAAATAGAGACAGATAAACCAGAAATCCAAGAGATCCTCATACTCTGTTTTGATGAATTCTAAATATGAAAGATTTATCCTTTAATATTCCCCTGGGTACTTTCAGCCATCCCTGCATCTGCTTACCAAGGCTGTGACATTTTCCAAATGCCCTCTCTGCTTTTACTAATCTTAAACCCTGATCCAAAGCATGTTATTGTTATGTCTGAATATTAAGTTTTAAGCAAGGTAATGGATTACATTTTGAAGAGCTGCACGATTATTCTCATCTGTGCTAGTTAAACCTTGATTTTTACCTTGGCTGGATTAGTTTCAAACTGACAAAACAGCTCTTGCTGGAGCTGGAGGAGGATCTCAGTCCTGCAAGCAATGCCAAGTCACACCAGCTGGGAGGTGTCAGCTCAGTGCCAGTGCTGCAGGTGCTTTATATTCCTTTATTTCACACTTAGAACTCCACCCAGAACCTCACACCTTCACAAGGCAATGCTGTAATGAGGTATTTCTGGTTCTGAGCATTTATAGAAGTGTCAGCTTTCCAGCCAGGGCAGTGACTAGAATCTGCTTTTATAGATGTGGCATGGAAGCACCAGGGGACACGAGTGTTGCCGCCAGCCCTGGGAGCAGAGCAGGACCCAGCCCTCCTGGGGGACTACTGGGGGTGGGTCAGTTTGGAAAACCCAGCCAAGAAGCAAATTTAAACCAAAATGATGCTATTTCCTGGCAACCAGCAAAGCTAAATTCAGCTGGCCAATTCCTGCTAAAATCCCAGCAGGGAAAGCAGAACAAGCAAAGCAGAATTCTATCTTGCAGTTAGATGCTGTGCTATTTTTAAGCCATCCTGAGAGCTTGTCAGAAGCAGTCTGGAGAGCAGCTCCAGTGCTGGCTGTCCCTCCAGCCTGCTCCAGGGGGCTGCTCCACCAGGGACTGAGCCCTGCAGCAGCCCAGGCACCAGGCTGTGCCTTCCACCCTCTGCTCCTGGCTCTCCACGTGCTCCCAGCACTGCTACCTGCTCAAGAGTGTGCTGCACAATTCTCAATGGCACATTCTGCTGTTTCCAGACCTGTGTGCCCTCTGTGGAACACACTTGGCAGTAAATGCAAGTTGCACAGGCACCCTGAGAGATCTTGGCTCTGAGAGACTGTCAGGCATCAGTTTAAGCAGTAAGAGAATGAATTTTTCTGAATATCCAAATATATTTGCAATTCTGGGGGGGAAAAAAAAAAGGAAAATAGTTGTCCTAACTTTTTGGGTGGGACATGGTGTTCACAGCACTGAGGTGCTTGTGTTAGAGGGGAGTTCCCAGGCTCTGCCAGTGGCAGATGGCACAGCAGGTCTCTTCTCTCCATCCATAGGGGCACTGCACTGCCTGTAAAACCTTTTGTGACAGGCTTTGAATAGCCTGGGAATGTCAAAGGCAGAGCTGGATTGAGAATTCAGGAGACCATTTACAATGGATCACAGGAAAGGAGTGTCTCCATTTTCCTTTGTGGTACTTGCAGCCTCTCATTTTCTGTTAGTGATGTGTTCTGCAGAGTGAAGCAAAGCTCTCTTGTACTTAATTCAGAGTAGCATTGCTGATGCCTTGTAAACCTGGTAGGAATTGAGTGCAGGGGCACAGAGTGCCAAGCATGATAATTCCACAGATTTCTTTTTCATATTGAAAATTTTTTAGTGTCAGAAGTTACATGTGAATAAAAGAATCTTATCACAAAATATTGTAATATGGTGTAAGTGAAACCACATAGTATTTAATTTCTTTTTGAATACAGAAGCCTTTTGTTAAATCTAAATATTTTCCTAGTCCTACTTTAGGCAGTATTTTAGTCCCATGGGAGTTCCATGACAAACCTCTGAGCATTTACACTCTGAGTGGTGGCAGCAGTGCCCAGGAAGGATGGCTGGAGCAGGGACAGCACAGGGAACCTGTGCCACCAGCCACCAGTGCAAACATCAGTGTGCCAGCAGCCAGAGCTGAGATGGAGTTCACTGCTTTGTGCAGCTTTCCTCATAAGCAAGGGCTCTGCATGGCTTTTAGGATGATATTAATTGGTTTGTACTTAACATAAAAATTAGTTTTTAAACAGCATTATGATGGTGACTTGCATCATCAAAGCATGTTAAAAGGAGACTAATGTGCTGAGTGGTTTGAATAATCTTATCCTTGTTTGTTTTTGCTGTACTTATTAATATCAAGGAAACTAATTGATAGAAGGCATTCCCTGGTTGGTACTTTCTGTCTAAATTGAAAGTGGATGATTAATTGTTGGTAGGTGACTTTTTCAGCATGAACTCTCACTTTATCCATATATGCAGTTGGGGAAACAAACTAATGGATTAAAGTGTTTTTTGCCAATGCATCTGAAAGGAATTTGGTGCTTGAGACAATTCACTAAAAAATTCCATGTCAGCAAAAAAACTGATGCCCTGGCTGTTCAGTGGATGGTCTCAATAATGTCCTTCTTACACTTATCCCTTTCCAATTCTTTCATGTTCCTATATATCCAAATGAAGTTAACATCTTATTCATATATTTGTTTGGCTGCATTTTTTTGTTTCTGGTGGAAATACAGATGGAAGCTATAAACCATTAATCTTCAGTTTAGTTTTGCTAAGTATTGAGCAGCATTTAAAAGCAATTTCTTTGCTTCACAGCAGAAGCCATTAGAGGAGAGGGATTCAGCAGCTCAGTGTTTGTAGGGGAGCAGCTTTATTTCTTGGTTAGGGGTTAAAAACAGGTAAAAGTATTTACTCAGGCCTTCTATTTAAAGCTCAGCTACAGCATGGCTCCTCTTCAATCAAACCCTGTTCTGGGGATGACCAGCCCCTCTGGGCTGCTGGGGGATGCTGGATCCCAGTTCTGCAGGGTGCTGCTGGCACCCAAACTCTTGAATGCCTCCTGCACTTCTGGAATGCTCCAATGTGCAGCAAAGAGACTGAAATCACTGCTTGGGCAAGGGAGAGAAGTAATGTCCCTGAAACTGCCAGGGTTTTAAAGAATGAGCAAAGCCATTGCCTCTTTCAGCATTTAAGGATGAGTTTTATTCCAAGCTGTCCAGTGAGGTGCTGCATTGTTTCCATGCTGAGCTTGCAGAGACTCCCTGCCCTTTGGGACATTGATCTGTGCTCACACTGCAGATCCCACCCCAGCAAGGTGCTGCTCAGGGGGAGCTGTTCCTGTGGGGCCAGGCAGGCTCAGGGCCCCCCCTGCACATCACAGGCTCCCTGCAACATCAAATGCAGCTCGTGGTGTTCCAGGTTTTGGCCAGTGGCTCAGGAGAGTCTCAGGTCTTGATGTGCGTGCCCAACAGCTCACCTGGCCTCAGCTGTCTGCATTCACCCTCAGTGCTCACAAGAAATATGTAAAGCCAAATAAAGGTACGTAATAAATAGGACCTGGTTAATTTATTCACTCAATAAAACATCAATAGCCTAAAGTTAACTGAGCAAAACCAGGCTCACACTAAAATGCTAAATTAATACCTCCCTGCTGCCCAGAAACCATGCTCAAGTGCATTTTGCAGAAGTTGAGACAAGTGACATTAAGTGTAAACGTGTTTTAAAGATTATTAGAAAGGGCACTCCTTGTGAGTAATGCAGTTTTACATTATTTTTAGCATTATATTTAGAACATTTTAAAATAAATTGTATTGGCAACTCCTGAACAGAACTGCCTAGCCACAGCTCTCTATGAAGATGTTAAAACCCAAGAGGTTTGGTCCCTTTTTTCACCAGCTAACCAACAGTTGGAAATTTTTCACCATCTGGTATTTATTACCTCCTCCTCTCTGCTGTGCTGTTTCTAGCTTTCAGCAAAGTCCTCTGTTCCTCCTGATGGCCTGAAAAACGAGGGAGTCTCAAATAGTAGCTAAAAATAGGGAGGGTTAGAAGTTAAATAACTGGGCAGTAAAGTGAATTTTAAAATGTGGATGTTGAATGGGCAATACAGCAGAGAAGGAGATGACACCCCCATCCCTGAGCTAAGCAGGATTCCTGTCCTGTGCCTGCAGGTCTCAGCTGGGTTGGCCTTTGCAAGCTGATAAATGGCTCTTTGTAGCCTTGCACTATTTTTATTGCTTGCAGCATTTGTTTTAGCCACAGCAGGGAAGTGTCTCTCTAAAAGTAAAAACTGACACGTGTGAAGGAAACCCACAGTCCATAACATCATTTAGCAGAGAGAGGTTTTTATGTTGTTTTCTAGCTCCCATCTCTGTGATGCATTTTCAGTGATGGATGATGCTGTGAGGGATCCTGCCCAGCTCCTGGTGCTCTGCAGGGGGATTGCACTCACCTGCAGGAGCAGTGGCTCACCTGGGCTGTGTCTTCAATCCTGACTCCATGAGGGCAGAGGCAGGGAAAGCAGGAAAACTGATGTTTTCCTCTGTGTAGTGGATCCTCTTACAGGATAGGGGTGTCAAACACGCTCCTGTGGTGTGAACCCTGGATTTCAATGTAATAATTCTTGTCTAGACTATTTCTCTAAGCTTCGTGTAAATTGCTAATGTCATTTTACTTATAAATTATACATGTTTCTGCAATATGCCAGGTAATTTAATACTCCCTAGAAATTAAGCCATTAATCCAATCTCCATCAGATATTTTTGTGCTTTTTCCTGTAATAATGCACAAGAAAGGCTCTCCTAAAAGCCAACAAAATACTACATTGTCCTTTTTCAAATCTCTCCTTGACTTTTGCCCCTAGAGCACTGCCAATAAAATATTCAGCAACAGCTTGGCAGCTACTCCTCTCTAACCACTGCTTATTGCATTAGTCACAATTATCTCTCTTTATATCCTCCTGCTGTTATTCCAACTCTTGTGGCCTTTTCCAGTAGTGCAAATACATATGCATGCCCTTGAATTCATGAATAGGATGAATAATCACTTTGGAGTCTTTGGAACAACCTACCTTCTTCAAGATAAGGATGTGAACAAGTGTTCAATCACAGCTTTAAATTGTGAAGTCTTTGGAGCAGGAATTGGTTTCTGGTAGGTCTGTATAGTGAGTTTTGCACTAGAGGACCATAACTGGACTTCTGTCCTACTGTGAATAAAATGCAAAGGTTTAGAGGTTTAAAGCTCTTTATAACATAGCCCAGTAAATATGAAGGTGGCACTTTTGAAACCAGTAATTAATCACAGCAAAATAATTGGCAGCTAAGGCGAAGTGGTAACCTCTAAAGAAGTAATCAGGAATTAAAGCCAGCTATGTGGAGGTGTTCAGTAAAAATCACAAACTGATCCCTCTGCACTTGGAGGGCAGGATCCCCAGCAGGGAATCCTCACCTGCAGGATCCCCAGCAGGGAATCCTCACCTGCAGGATCCCTGGGCAGGTCAGGCTCACCCAGCTGGGTGTCCTTGCCACAGGGGCAAAGCCAGCTCATTTCCCAGCCTGCTGGGGCAGGAGAGGGGATGCTGCTGCTGCTGCACAGCCCCCACTAACAGGATTTGTTCTCTGCATTCTTAGCTTCCCCCAGTGTTTCATGGATGGTTTTCCCATTTAATCTTCCCTGCAGCCTGAGCAGTGATGCTGGCCCCTGCTTGCACACAGCTCTGGCAGTGTCTTGCTGCAGTGTGGAAGTGAATTCTTCACAGGGAGATGAGCAGGGACAAGTGGCAAACTCACAGGCAGTTACTCATTTGCTCCTGGTGTTTGGTTTTGCTCCCTATAGTTGCATTCCTGCAAGGAGCAATGGCAATTCCACATCCTCAGCCTCACACTGTCCTGGTGCCTGTGACCCACAAAGGGACCTCTCAGAGCAGGGGCTGGCTGTCAGCTTGGAAGGACAGTCCTTCTGTATGAAAACTTGGCATTGCCAAATCCTCCTGGGGCTAAATCTAAGCTCACACAGTCAGTGGAAGACACTCATTGATTTTAGTGGACTTTGGATTCTTAGCTATATAGTTACAAGGCAGTAAGTGCCTGGAGAGACAGGCTTTAAAACACCGAGGTATGGGAAGTATTGAGCTGCAAATGTGTCTGCAGATGAACTGCTGAGCCGTGGTCAGCAGTGGGAGTGTGCACTTTGCTTCACACCAGATGTGTTTGAATCAGCCCTCACAACATTTTGGTGAGCAATTAAAAGCCCTCACGTTAGTGGAAACCTGGATGCTTTCTTCCCAATGATGATTTACTGCATGAAAAAAAATGAGGTGTAGGGAAGTTTTGGATTGCAGCCCACAGGATGGAAGTGAATGATCACAGCTCTCGAGCCATCCTTCACTGTGCTGTCATCATCTATTGGAAAGCTGGAGGATGTCAGCAGCAGCTGTCCAGGGAGACAAATCAGTTGAAAAAAATTATGTCTTACAGGTTTCCAGATAGTGACCCTGGGAAGATAATCAATTATAAAATCAATGTAATACATGGAACTTGGGATCTCATTCTGAGCATGCTGGGTTTTGAAAGATTCTGGCTGTGCTGGAAAATGAATGCTGCAGGAGTCTTCCTCCTGTCTTTATAAAAGATGATTTTATAAGCTGAAACAATCCTCATTCACACATGCCAGCACGTTCTCCTCCTCTGAGCACACTGCCTGCAGGTTTTCAGTGTTCCCCTTGTACACTTCTTTTGACACATGAAATGTGTGCAGATGTTGTGATACTGCATCAGGTGGAACAGGTTCAGGGACTGGATACAGGATCCCTGAGTGTTCAATGCAGAAATCTTGATTGCAGTAAAGTCAAAGCAAAACTCCCATTGCTTTGGAGGAGCTTTGTGTTCTTCCCACCTTCTGTTTTGGAGTTGCCTTTTTTCCTCCTACCTGGACTTTTAAATATGCTATTTGATTATTAAAGCAGTCTTTCCTACCCTTTAAAGTATGTAACCACTGTGTCAGCACAATGGCCTCTTCCCAGATGTGCCTATTAAGTATTTTCTGATCAGAGCATTGTACCTGCTGCAGGAGAGTAAAATAAGGACAAATTGAGTGGCCCATAGCTAAAAACAAAGGTGGTGGCACAGCTGGGAAGTGAACCAAGGCACTGAGTGCTGACCATGGGGCTGCCTCTTCCTGAGCTGCTGGTTTGTTTGTCTTTCTCTGTTCTTCCATTTTCAAAAATGCCAGACAGAGATAAGATTATAGGTGTAATTAAAAGTCCTTAGGATTTGTGTCCCTCACTGTCTTGACTACTTTTCTAAAAGCAAGGTCTCTACAAGAAAGTAGCTAATGGAAATTTGATGTGTGTTTTCAGGTGTCTGCCTAAAAACACTTTAATGTTTAATTGTTTGATGTTTGGGAATACAATGTAACTGCACTACAAAAATCAATATTCTTAAATATTCCATTTGAGAACCCCAAAACGAATATCTAATATCTATTAGGTTTCTCTGAATTTTTTTTCTACTGAGTTCATAAATGGCATTAAAAGATGCCATTGCTACAAAGGAAATTAATACTGTTTCTGGGAAGAGGATTTACAGCTTCCTATAAAAATAATAGTGCATGACATCTGTTGAATTTGGCTGCCCATTTCCCCCAAATACAGAGGGCAGCTGGAGATTGCTATTCATTAGGGGTAGTTTTTTTTGACCCTGGACAGCTCAGCAAAATAGTAAGGTTTGTAATTTGGCTATTAGTACATTATCAATTAAATAATACAGCTAGAAGCAGAAATGTAAATGTAAAGTACAGTGTGCAGTAAGTGAAATGCATTGAGACTCTTGTGCAGCTCTGTGTGAGTCAGATGAGATCTGGCTGTGTCTGCACCTCAGCCAGTGTCTGCTGGGGAGGGGAGGGCTGTGTGGCAGCTCCCAGCAGTGCTGGAATATTGTTCACATCCATGTCACTCTCCCATTCTTACCACAGGCATAAATTCTTTCCATTGCTGTTGGCATTTTGCTCATCTAAGCCACAGATCCTGGGCTGTGATCTTTTTCTCCAGATGTGGGGGAGTTTCCTCAGTTTGGGATTTCTGCTAGGAGCTGTGCAATAGTCTGGGGAGTGCAGGGGTGTGGGGATTTCTGAATGCCCAGCTGGGGTCTGGGTCTGCACCCAGGGCAGTGTGGCACTGCTCCTGTGTCCCCAGAGCCTGAATCTGCCTCCAGCAGGAGAGGAGGGAGGATGAGGGGCTGCAAACCCCAGGAGCTCTGGGTGAGGGCAGCTCTCATGGCTCTCATCTGCTCCTCACTCAGGGACCTGAGCCTGGCCTGGGGTGGGATGCAGATCTACCCCTGGGGTGAATGATGCATGGAGAGAGTTTCCTGGTGTTCCACACCACTCACACAAACCAGCTCTGTGCAAACTGGGGAGCATGAACTTGGTGAACTTCATGGCTTTTCTGCCTGTTTTGTTTGTGCATAAATCTTTATTTCTGTCACAGACAGGGAGCACTTCACCAGCCATTCTGAGCCAATACATGGGCCCACTGTGGATGCTGTGGCTTGCTCAGTGCTTTAAAGACATGCTGAGCTTTGTAAAGAAAACATTAATAAAAAAAGAGCTTATAAGAGGCATAAAGTTCAAACATATTGTGCTTTCTTGTTTATAACAAGATTTGTGTTCATTTGTTTTTTTGACATGCATTTTATTAAAACTTTCATCAATGTATTAAAACCTCCATAATTTTATTCTCTCTTTTCAATTAGATATTACTCAATCTCAAGCACCATTGTAATCCATCTCCAAGATGAAATTATGAAATTATGAAAACCCTTCCTTGTTGCTGTAAGGTGTTTGGAAGCTGGTAGTGGCTGAAGTTTCTCTCCTCCCTGGCAGCTCTGCTGGGACCTGCTGCCAGAGCAAGGCTGATGGAGCTGCAGGATCCCCAGGGCACGTGTCACTAATCTGGGACAATGTGACACCTTCCTGTTCCATGCAAATCTCATGCCAGGGTGCTGTTTGCTCCAGAAGGTGAGAGACAGACTCTGCTCTTGCTCTCCAGCAGTTTCCAGAAATGTAAGATGAATTTCATTAAACTTGGGATCCATATGTTCATTGTATCATGATCAGTGATGAATAGTTTTGAGGTGTGACTGGTATTTTGAGCACATGACATTCCTCAATGTATTATTTTGGGCACTCTCACTCCAGGCTCATGGGGCAGGTTTGATTCAAGGTGAGCTACATCAGTCAGCAAAATTAGGTGGTTATTGCCAGAGGAAGAAATTCCTTCTCCTTGCCCTAGAAGTCAGCAGTGTATGCCAGCATGTATTTTTACAATATTGGTTTTATAGGAACAGTTTCTCACTTTTACTCATTTGAGAATTGAATTAGTTTTTGCTGCTGCTTCACTGACTTCACAGAACATTTCCCCACAATCATTTAACATGCTATTAAATTCTAGAGTATGTTGTCAGTACATCTGATAATTTGATTTTGAATGATGTTTGTGTCATTCCTAAGTATTTCAGTCAGCAACAACAATGTTGGTAATATGTAGTGATGCTTTTAACAATGAGCTCAAGAAGAGATGCAGAAGCACTGGTGTAAAACTGGCAGGGAGCAGAATGGATGATTCCTGAGGCCATTATCTTCTGAGCTCCAATTCACTTCAACTTGCTGCTTTTGCATTTTCATCAGCTTCTTCAGTTTCTTCTATTTAGAGAAAACTGTGCACAATTGGATTTCATAAAGCTGTTTTTAAACAGTTTGGAGCTTCCAATCTACAAAACATGAGGTACCCTGAGGATTGCACTTCTCTCTAAATGTCTTTATGTTGATGTTGTTGTATCAAAGCCAGAGGGGATCTAACAGATTATTGACTGTGGCCAGCTGTTGGTTCTCCAGTTCTGGGCCTTGTTGCACAGTGCAGCTCATTCCCCTGGAAAGGAATCCTTTCAAAGCTGTGCCAGCTGGAAAGTACCAAGCATGAGAAATATTTGGTGTGACCAAGTACCACATCTGACAGCAGTTAGCCTGGCTTAAGCAATTGATCATGTGGAAGATTTGCTCCAAAGTGAAGGAAAAGGAAAAAAATAATAATAACATTATTATTATTATCAACAACAACAACAACAACAATAATAATAATAATAATAATAATAATAATTACTATTATTATATAAAAAATAAGAAAAAAAGAAAAAAGAACAAAAGAAAAAAATTAGATGGTATTAGGTGATAATTTTGGCTCTTCTAGGGCTTTGCACTGGAGAGTTGTTTTTGCTTTTATTTGGGATTTTATTTTTATTTGGGATTTTATGTTAAAAGTTTTAGTACAGATTTTAACAATTAAGACTTTTTGATTTTTGAGACTCATATGTTTTTATAAAAACCAATATTTTTACTATATTTTTATTATGTCTAAAACTGTGTTTTAAAACTCTCCCAGA
>JAODHX010000912.1:15406272-15418245 GCA_027576295.1 Cossypha polioptera | reverse complement strand
ATATTTTAATTCTCACTAAAACTTGTTAATCTCTCTCTAAAAAACTCAAAAAAATCTCTGCTTTCAAACTCCAACACTCATGGACTTTTGGGGTTGGTTTGATCATTTTTTGGGAATGGA
The DNA here is from genome assembly GCA_027576295.1 of Cossypha polioptera. Classification (NCBI taxonomy): domain Eukaryota; kingdom Metazoa; phylum Chordata; class Aves; order Passeriformes; family Muscicapidae; genus Cossypha; species Cossypha polioptera. The sequence goes on along the minus strand of JAODHX010000912.1, from coordinate 15,418,125 downwards.
AGAAGTGATATGCTGTGATTAGTAGAAAAACTCTTAATTTGCTGCTTATTGGGTTTTGTGCATTTTTGGTTTCTCCCTAAAAGTCTTGTCCTAGAGAATCCTCCTGTGTCTTGTGAATGCTTTGCTTTGTGAACATTTAATCCAGCCTGGGCTCCAGCAGTAATTAGTAACATGGATATTTATGGAGACATTCTAACCTGCTTTGTTCATGAATATTTCACCGTGGTGGGAATTTCACACCCAATAAATCACTAATGAAAATGTCATTTCCCAGCTGCATTTACCTGATGTGCTGTTAATCTTGCTGTACCCATTGGAGGCAGAATTACTGCCAGATTTGCAACACAGAGAGGAATTGATTTTTAATTAGTGACCCCAATAGTGTAGGTTAAAAATTATTTTTTTAAATGGTGATTTAATGGCCCTTTTCATGCAATGGCATCAGCTTCATTGCCTGCACTGATGTTTTTTAGGCTGCCATGCAAGCAGATGCTTTGAAGGACAACATAACAAGTGTTGGGATCAAAGGAGGATCAGGGAGAGCAGAGGGGTGGGGAAGGTTCCTCTGAAAGGAAGAAGTGTCAGAAAAGCCCAAGAAACCCAGAGCCCCCTGCACTGACAAACCTCACAAACCAAATGTGCCAGCCTGCTTGACTTGGCCTCTGCCCAACGTGCTCCTGAACTGGGCCACTCCACTCTTGGATGACATTTCATGAAGAAAATTATTACAAGATCATATTTGGAAAGATCATAAATTATTTTGCCTGATTGGTGAGTTTTATCCATTTTCCTAAAGTAATTTATATCATGGCCAGCATTCCTGTGGACAGACATCTCTGATTTTAGGGAAAGCAGAATGGCACAGCACAAAAAGAGTGTGGCTCCCCTCAGATTGTCACTGCAGGTTAATAGACTAAATGAAGGATGTTAATGAAATATTAGAGTAGGGTGATCACTGCTAAAAATGATCAGGAAAAAGGGTGTGAATCATGCCATAGGAGGGAGCTGTAGCACTCTCCTTTCCTGGAAGTCAGCTGCATTTTATTATCCTGCACATTGCTGACTGCAGATGCTCACAATAATAAAAAAATTAAAAAAAAAAAAAAAAAACCAAAAAAAACCAAACAAAAAAACCCTAAGCATTGGTCAATGTCAGTGAGGCTGCCAGCTCATTAGACTCTGTCAAAACCTGGATTTGCAGAAACCAAGCCCTGCTTTGAGCCTGCAGGTGTGTGTGCCCTGTGCAGACAGGTGGGCATTGTCACCTGGGCGCTGGTGCTGCAGAGTGAGGCTTGTCTGCATCTGATGGTGAAGCTCTTGGTGAGTCCATACATCCCTCATGTGTCTCCTGCTGTGACTTTTCCTTCAGGGAGGATAACCAGGGCTGTCTGTAGGTTAAATTCTGAGGTCTCTGTCTTGATTGTTGGACACACAAGTTGAGCAAGTGTCCAGTATGTCTGAAATAAGGCCTTTTTCTGTGACTGTTGCTAAGAGAGGAATTTAAAAGCTTGAGCCACTCAGAGTCCACCCAAATCAAACCTGGTTTTTCTATTCACATTGCTAGGTTTTGGAGCAAAGCTTAATTCCTGAATTTAGAGCACTCATTGTCTCTCATGACTAACAACTGCATCATGTTGGAGACCATGGAGCTGTGGCATGACAAAACACTCCTCTCCCAGACTGCAGGCTCTTTTCTACTTTACAGAGGCTCATAACTGGGGCATTATTCACTGCCTTGAGACAGCTCCTCTCTCCAAGGTGCTTTGTCTGAATCAACTCTCCAAAAGCAGCAATCTCTCACATGAGCTCTCCTTGCCCTCAGCAGGAATGCAGGGCACTCTGAGAAGGGAAGCATCTCTCTGAGCAGCAGCTCAGCCATGAGAGTCACTCTGGATTCCTCCCCAGGCTGTGGGCTGTGCTGTGTGAGCTCTCAGAGGGAAAGCACCAAGGAAGAAAAGCAGCTCCTCTGCACATCAGATCACACCACAGGGAGCTCTAGGGCAACATAAAAATGGTACAGGGCCTCTCTGAGGCCTTCTTCATTTGTATTCTGTCTTAATGTGCATGTGCACCGTGTTTTGGTGTTTGTGAGAGCAGCACTGGTTGGGGGCTCTGCTCTCCCAGTCCCCCCCTCCCCAGGCTGCAGGGACAAACCCCCAGCTCCCTCCTGCTTCCCACAGCTTGGAGGGGCAGCCCTGCTCTGCCTCTGCTTTTAGGCCACTATTTTTTTGTTAAACTAGAGTCACTTATTCTGTGTTGGAGCAGTTTGGCACAGGTTTGCTCCCCCTGTGCTGGTGAGAGAGCTCCAAGCTCTGTGAATTATCTGAGCCAGCCCTGCAGGGCAGGGGCAGTTTGCAGGGAGGGATCCCCCAGCTCAGACTGTCAAGGGGTTTGACAAAATGGCAGATGAGATTCATTGTTGATAAATGTGCAGTGATGCACATGGGAGGAAAAACACACTTGGTGATGGTCTCTGAACGAGCTGTTAACTCCAAGATCTCTTTCCTGAGTGGTTTTATAGGACTATCCATTATATTGTCAATTCAGCAGCAAAGTAAAACCAAACAAACCAAAAGCCCAGCTACAATTGGAGTAATTACTAGGAAGAGACTGGAGAATAAAACAGAAAGCATTGCTGTGCAGCTGTGTAGAGCTGTTGTGTGCCCACATTGTAAACATTTTGAAATTGTAAACAATGTAAACAATGAGTGTTGATATCCCACAGACCCGTTCCAAACAGAGATGACACAAGCCACTTTCAGGGAAGATTAATATCAACCAGAAAGAGCTTTTCTGAGCTGTGAAAGTGCCATTTATTGCTGTGGAGCATTATGGAAGAGGGCAGTGTGTGTTACCTGTGGCTCTGTGAGGAGCTGAGCTGCTGGTCAGTCACAGGGAGCTGAAGGTGATAAATCAGAAACTCTGCCCTTGGCACCCAGACACAGGAACCTTCACCTCTGAGGGATCCCACACAACTTGCCTTTTGTCTCTGTAAAGCCAAAACCCTTGCAAGGCTCTTGAGCATTGTGGACACAGATTATCAGCAGGAATTCCTAGGAAGAAGTCTCAGTAATGTCATTCATCCAGATTTAAGGAGACTGCATAGCCTGACATCTGTCAGATACCCCCAGAGCTCACTACAGGAGCTTATTCTCCAAATAGAACTGCTTTTTAGAAGTTATGGACACAGGGGACTTGGAGCTTAGTGTAATTTGAAGTTTCAGGAACATATGAATGGTTCCAAGACAAATATTTGAAAGGACTGCTCCTTTGGAAGCAAGCTGGCTTCACCTTCCCATGCTGTGAGCTCTTGGCAGTTACTGGTGCAGCATTCATTTTTTACTGTGAAATGGAGTGTCTCATCTTTCATTAATAAATTTTCTCAGAAGGGGCAATGGCATTTAACTGTCAGGACAAACAAGGAAAGCCTTGGGCAGCTGAAGATTCTGCATGTTCACCACCACAGACACTGCAAGGGCAGCTGAGCTCTCAGATCCCTCTAGAGGTGCAGCCAAATTCAAAAGATCTTTTCCTGAAGGCCTGAAGCTTTTCAGAGAACAAACCCAAACCAACAACCAGAGTATTCTGCTTGTGAAGGTTCCTCTGGGAGACCCAGGCTGTCCTGGCTTAGCACTGAAATTTCCAGAAGGAAACAAAACTATCACCAGCTAATACAGATATCCTAGTTAGAAACCAGATTTTCTGTCTGCTGAGTTAATGAGTTTATTTTAAAAACACTGAAAATAAACTGATTGGCCAAAGTAAAGAATGAACTAGAGGTAAAAGGATTCTTAGCTTGTAAACCAAGAACTTTCCCACATGGCTGTGCAAAGACTTCTTTGAAAAAATGAAGAGTTTTATTCTTAACTGAGAACTTGAGTGACAGCAATAGGAAGGAAAGATGACAGTGGCTCCACTGCACGAGGGGCTGAGAACAGCACACAGATTATAATGAATTTTTCAAAGTATTTTTCTTCACACCTCATTGCAGATAGATCTCTCAAAGTTCAATGGAACAGCCAGACTCAGCCAGCACTGAGAGAAAAGCAAAATCTTCAGAAAAAGGGTCTGAGATTTAAAACTGGGGTCTCCATATTTCAGTGTCTTTTGGGACTCGTTCAGGATCATGCTGTGCCATATAAACAGTTAATTCACAGCTCTTATAACTTGATTTTTTGGCCTCATGTGCCACACAGGTGAATACAGCCTTTCATATCAAATGCAGTTCATGTAATTCCTAGAGGCCTTCAGTGTGTAAGGGAAAATTGTATATAACTTACCTGATAAAGTCATGAGAGACTGAAAAATAGTGAAAAATGATGGGAGGTTCTAAGAGGGAAAGAGCTGAGTGTGTGAGGAACTTTTTTACTGTAAAAGAATGTCACCTTAGCTCATTTAGGCTTCTCATTGCTGCAGTTTAGTATTTAAAGGGGGAAACCCCCCCTCACATAATGCCTTAGGGAGTTTTTGATAATCTGTGATTGATCCAGACATGACTGGCTTGTTCCAAAAGCACTGTGTGCATCTGAAGCCAAGATTTTATTCTGATCATGGGATTAGCCAAAAAAAGAAATTGATGTTGCAATTTATGTTTCAGACTCTGCATAGTTCATTAGAATGAATCAAATACCTGTGGAAAAATGGGTATTTTATTACAGAGGTAACAAAGCTGTTACTGACATGGAAAAACCTGGTTTGTTGTAAATCTCTTCCCAATAGCTCCCTTATGCCTTATTTTTAGTACAATTCAGTGTGGTTACCCATCAGACAATAGCATGATGACTTGCTATAGCTAAAACATATAGAAAAAAAGCTTTATCTAAATCAGTCAGATGTAGTCCTGAAAGAGGAAGCATTCATTGCTAAAAAATGTACTTCACCAATGCACAGTTCAGGAAAAGTCATCTGTGCATGTGTCCTTCTCCTGATTAGACTGAAATTGAGACTTCCACATCCATCTCCTGGGCCAGCCTGTCCTGCCCATGCTCAGCCTGGCTCAGAGCAGCACCACTGGCTGTCCTCAGTGCCACCAATGTGCTTTATTCACTGTTTATTCACTTTATTCACTGCTGGATCCCTTGGCTCAGATTTTCCAGGCTGCATGGGGTGTTTAAAACAGGAGTAGAAGGGGGGAGGGATTGGAAACAGATTCAAAGTATTTGAGTTGTAATCATAACTTTTTTTTTTTTCTTCTTTTTTTCAACCTCATCTTCACTGCTTGGCTGCTTCACTCTTTCATTCTCATGACTCCATGGCTGCACTGCTGAAGGGTCTGTGTGGTTTTAGGGCCCTTTGAAGATGTAATTCAGACTGGTTTGTAAATATCTCTGTATCCTCTACCCTCTGAGTGGGATTTCTCTGCTGATTGTACCTTTTCTCCATTCTTTGTGCATTCTGTTTACTTATGGTGTCTTTTTTTCTTGGAGAGATTATTCACCTAGTCTTGGAGCCCTTCATTTTTTCTGTCCATGACTTTGACAAAAGCTCTTGGGAAATTCACCATCCTGAATTCAAGAATTTCCAGGCTGTCAAGTACCCGTGGACCCTGAACACATTGGCCCAGATGGTTCCTAGGTTCTTTAATGCAGCAAAGTTTGTCCTTCAGGTTTGGTTTTGATTATCTTTCCATTTAATTTAAATAGAATCACCTTCTTCCCACTCAATACCAATTTATTGTTCAAAGTCACATCTGTCATGCCCTCATTGCTTACAAGACTGACTCTAGAATAGCAAAAGCTCTTTTTGGTTCAGTGCCTTAGCAACTTGGACTTCATTCCTCTCACATTGATAAAGAAACCCTACACTTACCAGGGGGGGAAAAGAAAATAAGGGCCCAGATTTACAAAGTGGTGGGAAGTTTATCAGGGAGCCTGGAGATGAGAAAAGATAATTTAATTCTGGTGCAAGAAATGACAAGGGATTCATTGAAGTGGTGCATGGTTGGAAAGAGTTGTGCTCTAGGTATGAAACCTGAGGGAGAGGGTTTAGGAAAAGAGCAGATGTGGCACTCAGTGCTGTGGCCTCCTTCATAAGGTGGTGTCAGGTCACAGGTTGCATTCAGTGATCTCAAAGGTCCTTTCTGACCTGGTTAATTCTGTGATCTGTGAAGAACAGGCAGTGGAGATCGTTGGCACAGTGGGTCTGCCCAGGAGAAGTGGAATCAGCACAGAGCTGAGCCCTGGCCCTGCTGGCCACAGAGCCAGCCCTGACCCAGAGTGCCCAGCACAGGCTGCAGCCACCACTGGTGACACAAACCACATTGTTAATCACCCAATAACTGCCCTGACAATGGCACTCACTGCCTGTGTCTCAGCATCACCCAGAGATGGTTTTTCTGGTGTGTCAGTGCTGAGGCTGTGGGTGCTGCTCCAGCAGCAGCTCCACTGCCAGGTGCCTGCCCAGGTGTGGCAGCAGCTTCCCACCTGGCTGCCAGGATTGTTGGAGAGATTGTGGCACAGACATTTTCTGAGTAGGTGGCAGTTGCTGTATCATCTTCATCATACCTCCCAAATAACTGGAAGATAAAATATATTCCCTCTCGATGCATTTCCTAAAAATATCTACTTGAAAACTGAAACTCCTTAACAAGTGAATCATTCACTTCTTACATCCAGCAATTCTCTCAAACAGTGGATTTTAAATAAACTGAAAAGAGGTCTGGAACTTGCTTTCACATCTCTTCCAACCCAAACCATTCTATGAATCCATGATTTTCCACCTCCTGTCTAAATTATTACCTGCCTGGAAGCTGAAGTTCTTTTCTCTCAGCTTGTGCTCTCTTCTACACCCAGTCCCATCTTTTTCTAGGAGGGCAAATCCTTCATCCCTGCCCACAGGATTGGTGCTGCAGCATTTAGTCATTTTTATGAAGGAAGGTGTTATCTGGTTTTCTCAGGCATTGACCAGTTTTATTCTATGCTTTTTCCCAATTCTGATGTATAGAAATCTGTAGAAGTTTACCTGTGGGCTAACCATTTGATCCCTGCCTAAAACAGAATGGAGGAACTGGCTGCAGTCATTCTTCTCCCTGGATCTCCCTGGTAATCTCAGCTGAGGTTAATTTGTCAGCAATACAAGCAGGGGAAATGCAGTGTGCCTGATCTGCATGAATGGAGCAGGAGAAAATGCACAGCCTTGTGATTTAAATTAATATTGATCCCACTAATAGGAATCAGAGGACCAAAATAAATTACATAAATGGAGTAATCAAGACGAAAAATTTCTACAGAGTAACCTTGTGTTAATGGAGCTGATTTTTCTGGTGTCAGGTAAAGACATGGGGAAGGATAACACACCATTTGTTTGGAAAGATAGTGGGCACTGCAGTCTGCTGCTCTGGCTGCCCAGGGCTGCTCAGATAGGAAATTATTTCTGAGGACCCAAGACAGACTTGAAAAAAAAACCTATATTTTCCTGTTTTGCTTGACTCTCTGTGAAAATAGCCCAAAGCCTGAGGCTGCCAGCATGTTTTGTGTGTGTGACTGACAGCCCCATTTCCCTTCACGTGGGGAGTGTCCCCTGGCAGGTGTCAGTGACTGTTCTGGCAGGAGCTCAGGTGTGCTGCAGGCAGTGCCTGAGCTCTGTGCCCTGCAGAGGGGCAGGGCAGGTCTCAGCAGACAGGGAGGGATGAACAGGAGCTGGGGGAAGGGAATCAGCTCAGAGCTCCTTGGCAGCAGGGTGGGTGACATTGGACATGCTGCTGCTCCCTCATCACCCCTTGCTGAGCAGGTGTTGCTCCACCTGGAGCTGCAGCTGCTGAGCACTGAGCACTGGGGATGGAGTGACTGTGGCCATCACCCTGGCATGATTTCCTCACAGGGACCTCCTGGAAGTGTTCTGCCCCGTGGCAGCACAGAGCAGCAGAGTGGGATTTGTGCAGGACACTTGAGAGCACCTGTGGGCAGCCTCCTGCAGAACCAGGGCACTGTCCCTGCTCCTGCAGGCAGGGCAGAGGACACAGCTCTTGGGTCTCTGTTTGCCAGGTGCTGTTTGCTGTGGAGGAGGAGTTCAGGAGATTCCTCTTGCTGAGGAATTGATATGCAGAGTGGGACTCAGGCAAACCTTGTCAGCTCTGGGAAAAAAGCCATGCCAGAAACCCTCAGTCCCACCTGAGCTCTGACACAGGCAGGCACCAGAAGCACTTGGCATGTTTTATCTCAGGGTGTTCCATGGGGTGCTTGTTTCAAACTGCTCAAATCCTGCCTGGAGATGCTCTGTCCCTTCTCCAGCTCAGCAGATCAGGAATTGTTTCCCCTCCTGCCCAAGCTGTCAGCTGGGGTTCAGATGTTCATTTGAGGTATTCAGTGACCTGCACATCCCATGTGTGTCACTGGTGTTTCCCCAGGAGCAAATTTGAATATGGCATCTCCACTTCACCAGGTTGATCTGTGCCGCTCCTTACTGAAATGTTCTATCACCTTCTCCCACTGCTTTTACCCCTGGCAGCAACTGTGGTGAAGAACTTCCAGAAAAAGATTTTAAACAAAGTTTGACATTCACTTAAGTTGCTTCTGGAGACTTTGAAACAGCTCAGGGAATTTGGATGTGTCATTTTCACTCTTTCTAGTTCAATTTTTATTTTATAGACTTTGTTTAAATGTCTCAGACTGCATCAAACATTGCTATTACTGGATGTGGAACTGTGCTGGATTGTTGTGTCAAAAGTATTACACACTGCTTCTTGTTTTTGAAATTTAACATTTTTTCATGACATTTTTTTGACATTATAATTTTAGTCATTCAAACTTCTGTTACATTAGCACTTTCTTGCATATTTAATACATTCCAGTTCTATCTCTGCAGCAGTTCCCAAAGTTTTCAGACAAAGCCTTCAAAAATATGGAAATATAAATCATCATTAAAGAGTTTCAAGGGGATTATTGCAGCTATTTTCCCGTGGTGATGGTTTCCCTGGGTTTGGTAGAGAGCTGGTGTGCTGTGGTGCTCTAGGGTGCTGCACACACAAATTCAAGGGACATAAAAGAAAGACTGAGACAGTGAATCCATAAAACAATATGGCTTCATAATAGCTGAAAATCTGCATTATCCCAAATACTCAGAAAACAATCTTTCCTATCCATTAACTGTATTGTTACTAGAAGAACATTTGCTATCAAAAAGAAATAAAAGCAGTCAATATGGAGATGTTAGAAATATGAGCTGGATGCCAGGGAGTGAAGAACAGAGTGTGCACACACGAGCAGGGGATTTTTGCTGAATTGAAGATGAGGCTTCTCCTAATCCTGCCCTGTCCCTGTGCACTCAGCAGTGCCTGCCCTGTGTCTGCAGAGCACACCCAGGGGATGCTGCCCAGGGATGCTCAGCACACCCTGAGCAGCCCCTCACTCCTGGCTCCTGGTGCTCGTTGTGTGATGCTGCTGAGGGCAGGGGAGCAGTGCAGGGGGATTCCCTGCCTGGATTCTGAGCTGCAGCAGAGAGGAGGTGCCTGTGGTCTGAGGCATCACTTTCCTGCTGAGCTTTGAGTGTGGGACTGGCCTGAGCCTCCTTTAACACTCCCAGTGCTGGTTAAACAAAACCTGGTCTGTAATTGTGTTTTTAATGATCAGGGGTGGCAGGGCCAAAGCAGGGAAGTGGGAGGTCAGCACAAAGCCACAGGGAAATTGTGCAAAAAGCAAATGTGGGCACAGGAGCAGGGGAAGGAGACATGAAGAGGGAATGCAGGGATGGAGCAGCTGGGAGAAACTGGAGGGTGGCCACTCCTGGGAGACAGTGACTGAACATCTGGTTAGGGTCTAAAGCTTTGCAGAAGGACCAACAGGCCTGAGGGATACTGAAGGGGATGGAGAAAGTATAAAGGGCAAGAAGCAAAAAGTCCTATGAAAACCTTTATAGAAATATTTGAATATTCTCTTTAGGAATCTGTGAAAGTCCGTGTCTGCTGTAACTATAATACATTCATCCTGAGGCCAATAATAATGTTTTGTGGACAAATAAGCTCACACTGATTTAATTTCTTCTTCATGCTTCTCAAGGGCAAGTATTCTTTGGTAAATTTTCTGAACAGGTGTTAGAGCTGGACTACAATTTAATAGTTGATAGAGAAGCTATTGCTAGAACTGAGACTCAATTAGTGAGAGTGGTGTCAGCTCACTGCTCCTTGGAAAAGCAAAAAGAGAGCACAGGCAGAAACCTGCCTTGCTGTCCTTTTCACCAAGTTTGTGTCTTTTACATCGTGGAGCTGAAAGGCCAAAGCAGCACTGGGGAAATACACTGGTGAGGGAGGAAGTAATTCTTCCCTCTTTAATTAAAGATAATGAACAATTTAAACTCACAGGTGATTGTTAGACAACCAAAGCCAGACCCATGAACCTTCCAAATGTGCTGAAGTTCCCTGAAGTCTGCATCAGGGATCTGGCAATGGCTTTGTGTGCAATCTCTCAGTTGGATTATTTGGTCTGTTTTTCTTTCCTCTTTCGTGTCTGACTCTGGCAATCAGACTGTGAGCCCAGCTGCTGTGTGAGGGGACACCAGAGACATTTCAGGTATTTCTGATGGGACTGTAAAAAGGATTGGAAAATGCCCCAGACCCAAGGAACTCTCTCTGAGCCATTCTTTAGCTCACATGAGTTTTTCTGTAATAAAAACCCACCTTTTATCAAGCTCCCTGACATGCAGTGGAGATGGATTCAGCAGGTTCAGATTTACTGACTTGAATTCACTGTGCCAGCTTTTGCTGGAGAACAAAGTTGTGTGTTTCTAAAGAAAGTTCTCATGCAAATGTAGTTTAGAAGACCTTTAAATAAACAATTAATATCTTCTGTTTCATCCATGCATATAAATTTACATTAATCTGCAGCTAAGTTAACAAATGCTATTTTTTGCCTTAAATACCGAGTTTATTGAAAACAATATTTTGTGCCAAACTGGTTGTGATGATCATGTAATTGAGGAAATGTATGACATTAAAACTTGGTGACATCTCCTTCATGTGCTAAAGACTGTAAGAGGGATTGATGGGACCAATAAATCCTTTCCTACAGGGAAGGATGTAGAAAAACCAGGGAGCAGTACAAAATACAGCCCACCTGGTAGTTTTATGGCCCTGTCTGGATGCTGTAATCATTTTAAAGAGATGTTGATTAGTACCAGCAACAGGAGCTGAATTGGCAGCATCAGTAGCATCAATTCCAACAGCAGCCCTGGAGGTCCTTTATTTCCCATTTTGTGGCTTGGATGCAAATGATTCATCCAGTCAGCAGGTGCTGTTCAATCCATGCTAAATATATGGAGCTAACAGATGAAGGAATGCAGGATTTGCACTTAGAGAAATAATCGGATGCCTCAAATGTCACTAAAATTCATTTATTTGAAAAGACATTTTACAATGCAGACAGAAAAGATGCAGCCCCAGTTCCTCAGGAGAGAGAATGTGGCCAAGCCAGTTTATCCTAACTGGGAGTTATTCCTGGTGGTTCAGTTCCTGTCATCATTTCTTTGTTTCATTTCCTTGTTAATAAAAGAAGAGTGGAAAATACCTGCTGTGCTCATTATCTTTTCTACACCCCTTTTTTTTCTGATAATTTCCTGATATTTTAATTTCTTTCTTTCTTATTTTGGTACATTTTCCTTTAAGGCATTGTAATTAATGGACTGTACTAATTTCCTCTGAGACAACATTCTTAATTGCTGTAATTCTCACTCATGTCTTTTAGGCATCCCTGCTGGCATTGATTCATTTCAATTTGCATTCCCAAATGCTGGAACTATAAATACTCAATACATGTAGGAGCTGGTCTCTTGTCCTCTGAATGTTATACAGGTTTTTCTTTCCTTTTTTTTTTTTTTTTTTTTTTTTTTTTTTGTTTTGTTTTTTTGTTTTTTTGGGGTTTTTTT
>JAODHX010000912.1:15379536-15405618 GCA_027576295.1 Cossypha polioptera | reverse complement strand
GTTGTTGTTGGTTTTTTGTTTTTGTTTTTTGGGGTTTTTTTGGTTGTTTTTATTTCGGTAGCAAAACGAAATGGTGACTTATGGTGTAGCCTTATTTTAAAAGCTTTTCTCATTTGACTTTTCTTGCAGGCACAGGACTTCAAAATGAGATGAAAATTACTTGGTTACACTTTAGAATGAGTGCATCAAGATTGCTCCAAGTGCAGTAAAAATATCCTCTGCAGAGAAGTCCTATTTATAGATCAAAGAAATGCAACAAATAATCCACTGTTTTGTTAGTGTTCCTACAAATGCATTCCCATGAAATGTGGCTCTGCCATCAGCAGTTGCAGTTTCTGTATTGATGACAGAGAGTTACAATGGGCAAAGGTGGCTGGATTGCAGGAAAATGGGAAAGGAATTGTCTTCCCACCCATTTAGATCATTAATCAATGAATTATGACAAGAATTAAAAGCCTAACACACTAAAATTATATTAATACTGGTGATTTAAACTTTATAGATTTTTCTATAAAAAACAAAAATAGATTTTTAGATTTTTTTATAAAATAGATTTTCATAGATTTTTTTTTTCTACTTTTATAGATTACTCCTGTTTAAATTTGTGTCTGCTGCATATAATTCCCAAAGAGGTGAATTATTCAGGGCAGAGAACAGGCAGGAGGCAGAAAGGAGAGAGATCCTGCCCTGGAGGGGTGGCCAGGCACATCCTGCAGTTGTCCAGGGAATGACTCCATGTGGCATTTAGGGACATGAAGGTGTTTTATCACAGGCTGGGCTCAATGATCTTGGAGGATTTTCCCAACCCTAATGATTCTGTGGTTCTGTGATTTGTGCTAATGTGCAGTTCCACTGCCAAATATTTGTTGCACCTTTTCCTTTTTCCACGTGTGTTTGTTTGGAACTCTTCACTTGTTTTTCAGTACTCTAATGTCTCTTTATTTAATGGAAAGTATTTGTGAACTATCATCATGTTCAACAGAGAATCCCACTTCCCCCTGCCTCGTTTATTATTGCTATAAATTTTCCATTCACTGACAAAAATTAGTCCTGTTTTCCTTGTTTTTTATGGAGTACAGAGCAAAGGGGTTCCATTGCAATGTCTGCAATGGCAATTGGAATGAAATGCAGCATTGGCTGGCAGGACAGCTCACCTGGCAGGCAGCAGGTGAGGCTGGGATGTGCTCTGAGAACAGCTTGTGCTGCTTTTACCCCTCCTGTTGCCATCTTTCCTCTTAAATGGTGGGATTTACACAGCCCTGGGTGTCAGGGCACCTCTCCAAGGTGGGAATTCTGTCCCTGGGCAGAATTTTGTGCCCCAGTGTCAGCACCAAGCTGGATGTGCTGAGAGTGGACCAGGCTCTCCCTGCAGATCTGCTTTGGTTTTAAGTAACCATAAATTGGCTCATTCTCTTTGTGTCTGGGCTTAAAACAGAGATGGATGACTTCAAATGAGAGTGAATTAAAATTCAAGATGTGTTGGGAGCTTGAACAAGCTGGGCTGGGTTCCAGGAGGCTTCACCAAGGGACAAAGGCAGAAGTGGTGAGAGCAGACAAGAAAAAGTGAAGTGGTGGCTGGCAAGGAGCAGGGAGGGAGTGATTCCCCCCTTGGTGAATGGGAAGGGATGTGCAGGAGGTGCTGCTCTGTACAGAGCCAACTTTTGCTTTATTTTGTTTTCAAGTTAACCAAACTAGGAGGAAAATGCTTTAAAAGCTTTGCCCCTTCTCCCTTTCACTCCTTCCTCCTACAACTGATGCTTCTTCTGTCTTTGCCATTCTCTAGTTTTTCTAATTTCTGCTGGCTCTGTGCAAAATGAAGGAAAATACTCCTTTTTCCTTGGTTCCCTCTCCTCCCAAGCAATCCTTTCTAGGGCAAAGGCCTGAAATCAGCAGGTAAAATGAAATCATCCCTGGAGTGTCCAGGGCCAGCTTGGAAGGGGCTCTGAGCAGCTGCTCTGGTGAAAGGAGCCCCTGCCCAAGGCAGGGGGGTTGGAACAAACTCTTTTTAAAAAGCATAAATTCTCTTTTATTTATTTATTTTATTCCTTCTTTTGTAATTAGGTGGCATTCATTGGTATTTTCTTACCAAGAAAATGATGAATGGGTTTTAGGTTAACACTACTTTGCTCGCAAATGAACTTAAAATAAATCCATTTAATAAATGATAACAAATGTAATAGAGCTGAAGGGAGGGGCAAGTAATTTTTTTTTTTTTCTGAAGTAATACATAAAATAAATTTGAGCAATATAATTTTCAGCTGGCTTCCTACAAATAAATAAGCATATTTTTCAAAGCACTATTAAAGCAGGAAGAGATGTAAACAAGACAACATTGTGCTCAGAGTGGGATTCCATTTTTGCAAAAGAAAGGTGTACTTTGTCAAGGAAAATTAATAGTTAATGATCTCATCCTCTGAAATGTCAAAGGAGATATGAAAGATTTTCTGTTATTATGCAGGATTTTCATCAAGGAAAGCATTTGCAAAAGGCATCCAAGCTGCTGCAGAACTGCTCCTCCAGCAGTTTTTCTTGTCTGTGAATTCACAGAATTAACTGCACTCTGCTCTCACACAGCATTAATGCAAACACGGGTGACTTTGTGCCCTGCCCCTGGGCCCTGCTGGGCTTGTGGAACAGACCAGACACCAGAGGTGGGAGCTGGGTAAATTCTTGTCCTAAAGGAGCACAAAGATTTAAGCCAAATATTGGCAGCTGCATCCTGGGCTGCATCTCTGGCAAGAGCAATCCAACTCTCCTTTCTTCCTGAATTTAGCATCTGCCTCATAAATTCTCCTTTCCTGGGACTGCCTGTCATAGGAGCACACTTATTTAAGGTCAGAGCTGGCTTTTTGATAGTTTCCATAATGGTGGCTGCCATTCTTTAGAATATATACTGTAAGAAATATAAATAGACTGGCCTTTGCAGCCTGCTGCTGTTTGTCAGAGTTCTCAGCTGTAAAAAATAAATATGATTGTGCTGAGTGGGGCTGAGCAGGGAGTGGGATGGGTCTGCTCTGAGCAGCCTGGTGCCTCAGGGGCTGCTGGAGCCTTTGCTTTGGGAAGGAGCTGCTGTCACTTGAGTCCCAGCAAGCACTGCCTTTCCTCAGAAAGAGCAGGAAATCTCTAGGAAGTAATAGAATAGTTTGCACCAAAGTAACACTGTGGAGCTTTGCTGTGCTCTAGAAACCTGCTCTGCTCCTGCCTGGGAATTCTCTTCACATTAAGATGCACAAGTGGGAGAAGTTAAGTAGGGATTCCCAGATCACACTTCAGCAAGTGAAAATGAGAGCCAGAACCAGTAACTTCAGCAGTTCTGAGAGCAGCTGAAGAGTTTAGGAGAGTGATGTAGTGTGCAAAACACAGGAGAAATTCACCATGGAAAAAATGAATCTGAAGTGCTGGCAAGGGATTCTCTCTGTTCTTATGTTAAAGCACATGGAGATCCACCAAGGTGTTTGTGTGCCTGACAAAATGCAGCTGTTTGTGGGGATATTCCTTCCCTGGCCTCTGTGAGCAGCCTGGAATAAGACTGGGATCATAATAAAGGATGCTGATGCTATGGAATAAGTGTTTCCATGCAAAGTTATTTCTCTTTGGAAGATTGAGCTGTGCTGGCACAGCAAAGCTCTGGATACCTGTGCATGTCCCTCTTGTCCCAGCCAAGTGCAAAGGGCAAATTCAGATGTGCTGCTGGTCCTTACAGGCTGATAAAAATGCCTGAGTGACTCATGGATTCTTGATCCAGTTGTTCAAAGAAAATTGTTACAGCAAAAGTTGAGATGCACAGATAGCTCAGTCACAGATGCAGCACCACAGCTAGACATAGCCTGCAGCATTTAAGATTTATCCAGGATATGCAGAGTGGCTCAGTAACACATCTCCAACCCTTGTTCTCCTAAGGAAATGTGTAGATAAGTTTGTGAAAACATCTTTGGGGGAAGAAGCAAAAAAAAAATCTGCACATCTGGTCCAAAATTCAAAGTGAATTCAAACTAAAACATCTGGGGCATTTTGGAAAGGTTAGTTAACTTCTGTAAAAATGTAAATAAATCCCTACACTCTTGATTTTTCAGGTTTGAAATTATCTTACATGTAGCTCTTGACAGAAATCTATTCAACCTACAGTCTGGATCTCTTTGGTCTTCACACATTCCTTCATCCTCACTTGTGTGACACCCTCTCAGATCTGCTGAAGCCCCTGTAACTTGGCCACTGATTGCACCTGTAAGTTTTCCTCGAAGTTTCTGGAGCAGACACCATGCAGAGGGCTCAGCTGTAAAATTCACAGTGGATGAAAGATGAACTTGGAAAAACACAAGTGTAAGGAGCACTTCACATCTTTCTGCTGGTTGCATTTTGTGGTGTACACTTCATATTCAACTTCTTAGTACAGAAGATTGTATGAGGACAAAACTGTGGGGTTTTCTTATCACAGCTCTTTAACAAAACAACCCTCTTATTTTCTTCAAAGCTTCTGAGTGCAGCTTAACATAACTATTAAATAAGTGACACTGATAGTGTTCCAGTTGGAGATATTGCACCATCCCAGCCTTCAGCTGTGGCTTTTCCCCAGCTGGGCACAGGGCTGGGCTGGGCAGAGAGTGCTGAGATGATGCTGCAGCAAACCCAGCTCTGCTCCCACAGCTGAGGGTGGCTCCAATCCTGCTTCTTCAACCAAAAACACACTGCAGCTTGTCAGAGTTATAGCAACAGCCTTTCTTTTCAGGAGCACAGCCTTAGCTAAGCTTTGTGGGAGCTTTGTGCTGCCCTGTGGTCCCTGCTGAGGCGTGGGCACTCTGCTGCTGGCTCTGAGCTTGGCAGCAGCCAAGGGGTGGCAGAGGGTGCCAGGGGATGTCACACACAGCCAGGAGGGGCTGTGCCACCTCGGGGGAGCTGCACAGAGCTGAGGCCTGGCTGCTGTCCCAGCCCTTGGCAGGGAGGAAGGAGTGAGAGGAGGAGGAGGAGGAGGCTGCAGGCAGCTCAGCACAGCTCAGCGTTCCTGAGCAGCTCAGGCTGTGAGTCAGGAGTGCTGGGGGGGCTCTGCAAGCTGCTCTGCCTCTGCCTTGGTTTCACACTCACTCCCTGTCTAGCACCAGAGCCTCTCTCCCCAGGTGACCCCACGCTCCAGGCTTCAGTCACCAGCAGCTCCAGATTTTGAGTTACCATTGATCTACCACCACTCCCAGCCCGGCACATCTTGTAAATCTGAAAACCTGGAAATCTTGACCAAAGGCTGTTTGCTTGTGTGCTTGGCTGTCAAACTCAGCCCAATATCCTCTTATAAAGACCAGCAGGTGTGAACTCTGCACATTGCAAACCACCCAGAAATTATTCTTCCCTGCCTTCCTGATCTGTTGAAATTTTGGAAAGATTTCAGCCCGTGCCTCCGTTGCATGTTTTATTCATGCAACACACATTGTGTTAAAATCACATTGAAAACACTTAAAGGGCAGAGAGAGGAGGGAAGGAAAAGCTTGGTGAAGGCTGAAACAGATTTTCTGCATCTGCCCCTCATTACCCTGTCACCAAGGGGTGCTTCTGTCTGCTTGCATTTCTGCCAAGGTGCTTCAGGAAATACTCCTTGTTCCATCCTTTCCTGTGAATTTTGCTGCCTTTATGGTTTCTTGGTATCAGGTGGCTGCCAAGGAAACACAACTCCCACTCTATTTAGGGAATACACTTTTTAACTGTAGTGCAGGTAGCACTGCTTTTATTAACAGCCAATGGGAAGATCCCAAACCTTTAGAGTGTCTGTCAAACTTCACAAGCTTTTTCCTAATGACTAAAAATAATTTTTTTGAGAACTAAAGCTTATTTCTGTCCTTTTTGCTTTGATGTCTTTATAAATGCTGGAAGACTGTCTCCCTGTCTGCTGTGGCTCTACATTTATAGCATGCTTACAGCAAAATCCTATTTCTGTTTGTAGTTGTAAGAACTCCCAAGCTGATCCTTAAATAGATCTGATTGCTCTGTAGTCCTTACTGCCTCAATTTGTCTGAAAAATATTGGTCTATTCTCTCTAGTTAACAAATGTATGCTCCTTCTCTCTGCCACCAAAGGTTTCATTGGTGTAAGTAGTGCAGAATCCTTCAAATCTTCCACATGTGGATTAAAACAGGCATAATGGAATCTAAGTTTTTATGTTATTTGAATTAACAGGTTTCTGCTTTTTTTCTGGTTGTTAATTTTGCTCATTTATTTTGAGTGTTTTGTTCTAACAGACCTGCCACGGGCATCAGTGAGACCTGAGATCAATAATTGCTGAGAGCAAAAGGCTGGATTTGAGCTGTAGCTCCAACAGATTTTCCAGATCAGACTGGGCATGCTGAAGGGCAGTGCTGGCCTCTTATCTCAGCTTTTCCTGACATCCTTGGCTCAGGGGAGGTTTCCCTGCTGGAAGGGTTAATGTCACATCTCTGTCACTCCTGCAGGGATGAGCCACTGCTGTAATCACTCTGGTGCCATTATAAGGGAAGGTATTTTCTCTTCTTCTAGTGTTATGAATTGTTATTGATAGATGCATTTGGAAAACGTTATTTATACTACAGAAATTACTGGCACTTTTCTGCTACCTAAAGCTTCCTTGGTTACCTTCCTTGTGCTCTTTATACTTTGCTCTTAAACTCTCACTTAGGGCTGAGTGGTTGGGAACAGGCAGAGTGAACTGAGATCTTTGGAATTACTGAGGACTTTTGTACCAGCAAATTATTCAAAATAAAGCTTAAGGAGTACATCTGACAAATGATTTGAAGTCATTTGAAAGAGTGGAGGATGCTGGTGAGAAATTAGGTGCTGTTGCAGATCAGACATTTTTCTCAAACAAAGACATAACCAGGTGTTGAGATGTGTTTTTATAAAGGGTTTTCTGTCTCAAAGAGAAGAGGGATGCACGTGAGGCCCTGTATTGCTATGGACTCTGCAGATCCTCCAGGGGAAGGATTGTTTTGGGAGCTTTGGCCCCTCCAAAAACATGCCCAGAATCTGAGCTCCCCTTCACGAGCAAATCTTGCAGTGACAACCACTGAGAGCATGTGCCACCTTTGCTATGACACAAAATCCACTGGTTTTTAATAGAAATGCTGTGTGATATAGAACTCATTCGTTTCCCCTTTTTTAGTTTTTTAATCAGAAATCCTGGGAGCAATGCTTGTGTTTGATTCCTGCAGGCTGAGATCCAAAGTCACAGCCCAGGGATGGCTGCAGCTCTTCCAGCACAAGAGCTCTCAGATTACCCAAGGTAGTTCACACCTTGTATTTGACCTTCACCTCTCCCTCTTAAGGAAACAGCTGAAAATATCTTTGCACTTATGTTTTCTTCCTCTGAGATATTTAAAGTTCAAGCCCTGTGCAGTATTTCAATATAATTTATATGTACAGTTCTCCCTGTGTACTTGCTCACTTCAGCAAACAAAGAATTGCACATCATTGAAGTTCAGAGTCTGCAAAATGTATTCCCCAGGGTTGTTTATACACCATGCTTGTTTATTTTTTTCTCTCCTGATGCTCCTATCTGTCAGATGACAGCTGGGAAATTCAAGATGTGTCTATATGAAATGAGAAACTATTTTGTGTTGTTTTAATAGACAAGGCAGCAGTTCTAGGAAGGAGGCACCACCTTTAGGCCTGAAAATAAATGAATATTTATTTCTTGTTCTGCCCTGGAGTGAGGTTCCTGTGCAGGCAGCAGTGGGATCAGTCCTGGGAGCCCAGGTGGGGCAAGGCCAGTCCCCAGAGGTTTTGGGTAACAAGGAAAATATTTGTGACACTGAGTGTGTGCTGGCTCTGAGCCTCTCACTGAATCAAGGATTAACAGGGACATCAGTGTTATTGTATAAATAGCAAGCCATAATAAAAATATTGAATTGGATAGGCTTCTTAAACAGTTATTTCTCTGGGGGCAGACAGTGACCCCCTGCTCTCTCACAGCCAGAGGTTGATCATCCTGTGCCATCAGCAAGCTCAGGTTCAATCTGTCTTTGAGAGTGAGCAGAGCCCACCCAGCCCTCCTTACAGCCATTCATCAAAACCTCACACAGGGATGTTTTCCTGCAAAGTAGGGGCACAGCCTGGTGTCTCCTTTTCCCATTTACTTAAAGCACTAAATTGTCATTTTCTCAGAGCTCTAGGAGCAATTTCTCATCTCCATGTACCCCTGCTTATAAAGATGTTACTTATGCAGACATCTCTCCTGCAAAATGTTTTCTGCCTCAGAACACTCAGTACCCCTCCAGCATTCCATCCCCCTTTTAGCACACATCTTGTTTCCAGCCCAGCACCCTGCCCAGCCTCCTGCTCTGGTTTCAGCCTTCCACTGACAACAGGTAATTTGCAGCTCATGCCCCTCCCTGTGAAAGCAAAGCTGATCACCAGCTGCTTCCAGCCCGGGGATAAAAGGCTGTCCTTCCTCCCCAGGCAGCAGGGGAAGCTGTCAGGGGAGCAGAGACTCACACAGCCACACTTGGCACATCAGAGGGGACTCTGGTCCTCTCCTTGGGGACCTGTCATCCCCTTACAGACCACCCCAGCAGCTCAGGGCTCTCTCACCAGCATTCCCTGGACTACATGTGGAATTTTAAAGCCCTGAACTCGAGGAAATCAGCCTGTCTTGAGTCCCATGGCCAGCTGCAAGCTATCCCAAATTCCTGGGAGCATTAAGTGCCACCACACTGCAAGTGCACCAGCAAATTTCCTGGGGCCCAGCTACACCAGTGAATGGCACTGCTTGTAATTCATCCTGTCCACAAGTGGGTGTGTTAATCGAGGGGAAAATTTGTGCAATTGGCTGGTCCTGATTCCAATTAATTTCCCATTAACAGATCTCCTAAATCCCTAGCAGAATGCCTAGCTGCAGATGATGCCAGGATCTCCTGGCACACAGGGCCTTCCTGCCCTCGTGGGAGGGAGTGGGCTGGTGCACTCAGGAGGGAGAACTTGGATCCTGGTGCCTTCCTTAAAACAAGGATTTTTTACCTCAATATTTTTATAGAGGGGCTGCTTGCTGGATGACATGTGTCTTGGTCGAGATTGATCCCTTTGTAAAGGGACATTAGGTTTTGTGGCAGAGGCTGCATTTCCTAAGGAACACTGTGCTAACCCCCAGCCCTGCTGAGGCAGGACCCAGTGGATCAGTCACTCAGCCCTGGAATTTAAACAGCAGCTTGAGGAAAGGGAAAAAAAAAGAAAAACACAAGCAAGTAGTCTGGCTGGGGGGAAGGAAAAATAATTTTATTTTATAATTAAGCTACAAAGCAGGATGACAGACTTCATAAACTGAGTTCTGTTTCCCCAGACAAGCTAATTAATGTACATGGTTGGAATGATATGTGTTTTAACAAGCAGCATGAAGAATTGTGTATTTCAAGTTAGGAAAGTCACAGCTGAAGCCTTTAACATGCACAGTCAGCTAGATACAAAACACCAACAAATCTATCTTAACAAGCTTTTAAAATGCATTTGGAGTAATGAGGAGAAAATATAGGAAGACTTATAAACACACATGAAAGTAATTTCAGCAGATATAGATTGCACAGCACAGTGAAAGCATTTCAGTTACTGAGCAGCAGTAAAATGTGTTGACTGTTTAATTTGTACACAGTTTTTTTTAATAGCATTTTAAAAGTTGCCTTTTGGCAGAGAGAATGCATAAGGATGTCAACTTGTTGTAAGGCAGATGGCTGAGAAGAGAGCTGAAGTTGTTCTCAAGGTTAGGACAGTTGTGTGAGGATAATGCTCCTGGGGATCTGGGCTGTGCATGGCGTGGCTGGGTCCATAATCTGTTGCAGTTTTGGATCCCACCAGCAAAAGCATTCTTGGCTTAGCAGCAGGATTTCAGATGTTCTGCTGGGGCTGGGCCTGGTCTCATGCTGGACAACCTGCTCTTCATTCCATGGACCATAGAAAGGCCCTAATGGGAAATTGTCTTTTCACCAATGGCTGCAATCAAAGAGAGCAGGGGCCTCATTGCTCTTTGTGAAATGACTGAAATTTCCTGCACGTTCTTTTTTTTTTATCCAACAACCATGCAGGAGTCCTGCAGTCCTTATGAGGCCTGGAAAGTTAATCACAGATATTTTTACAGTTGGTATTTTCCATCATAATTCAGTTTAAAAGAACTGCACTTTGAATAGTGAGTATATAATGGTTCTTCACCTTGGCCAAGAAGTTCCATGCTCCATCTGAGAGGCAGATGCTTTTCAGTCCTAAGGGCAGTAGTTTGCATGATAATAAACTGTACAGATCTACTTGACCATGTATGAAGTGCATGGAGCAGGATGGGCAGTAGTTACACCCACTGCACATCAGCAAAGGGAAAGGCAGTGGAAATGCTGAACTAGCTGCAAGTCCCAGGGGAGAAGGAATCAGCCTTCAGTAAGGACTAAATGGCAGCAAAAACGTGCAGGAGCAGTCCCTCATTCAGGAGCTGAGCACGGTGCTCTCTCTGCATGCTGCAAGGCTCCTTTGTGAGGATCTGTCTGCTCCCCTGCCCTGGCAATGCCTGAGCAGAATATCTGATTGTAAGGCTCAGGCTGAGGGCAGAGCTGAGCTCCTCTAAATCCAGCAGCCTGGGAGTGCTGTGCTGTACTTCTCTGGCTTGTTTTCCCTAAGGAATGCTCAGCCATTTGGGCTGATATCAACTGAATACAGCCACAGGTGTTTGAGCTTGGGAGTTGTTGGTTCAGGGATCACAAATTCCATGCTCTCATTGTGTTAAGCTGTTGTTTCCTGACTGCTGATCACCGTGTTTGAATGCACAGCATCAGCGGCAGTGATTTTTATGCTGCTTGGGTGGGGTTCATTGTGACTCCCAGATTCTGTAGGCACAAGCCAAGGAGTCCTGGGGGAGCTCTGTGCTACCAAACCCAGGAAAGACTCCATTCAGTTGTGTCATTGCTGATCTGAGGGCTGTGGAAAAGCTCTGCTACACTCAAGACTAGTAAGAAGCCTCAAAATAGCAGCCCAAGATTTACCTCTGTGGCTTGGTGCAATAGCTTATGAGTCAGCAGCAGTCAAGGCTTGATTCCATCTATTTTTCCCCTCTGTGAGATGAAAGACCAGGGCCCTGTGCTTGAGTAAGAAAGTTTCACCAGCAGTTCCTTCTGCCCAGCTGTGTTCCCTGAGCAGAGCCAGCTCCAACCATGTCTGGGCCAAGTCACCCTGCACCATCTGCTTGTCAGTAGGAGTGAATAGCCCTGGTTCTCCATCTCTCTCACACACACCAACACAGCCCTGCTACACTCCAAAACGTGCAGGGAGGCTCCTTGCAGAGGTGGATTGTGCACAGTTCACCTGCAGGGGTGGCATCACTCTCCCATTCCTCCCAGGGGTTTACCTGCTGCTGCAGCCATAAAAAAGGAAAATGGATCTAAAATAGTTTGGATTAAGTTGTAGCTTTATTTCTCTTACTTTCCATGTGTTTAATTTATCTCTACATTCAGAATTCTTCGTGCAAATTATCTCTGACTCTGTTTAACTCTGCTTAACTAATTGGTACTTGTATATGCAAGATTTGTGATCCCCTATACTAATATTATTGACCCCTTGTTTGCCCCTTAGTGCTATCCGTTTTTCCCAGGTGAATGCAATTAGAGTGTAATTAATTATCAAATAGCTATCTTCCTGTTATTCTGAACATTGTAACAATTACTGAGATCGGCACAAAATCTGGAATACATAATACATTGTTTTGTGCTGTCCCTATAGAATCCATGGGAGATTTCCCGGACAACAAACACAAGTAGTGGATACATAATGTATTTGAAGACATATAAAAGTTTCATCCTTGAGGGCCCACTGGGAGGAGGATGCTTGACTGTAACTTTTAATTGTAGAGCTGAGAAATGAAATGCAGATAAGGGATAGCTACTGTAACTGGCAGCAGACCAAAGTAAACGTTGGATGCAGCTATCCGTATCCACGAATACGAGTAACTCTATGCTCTTGCCTTGTGTAATTGGATTCTGTGGGACTGTGAATTTGAGTGAACCTACTCGGGCGTGGGCTGAGGGCGGAGGAGAGCGAGCGCTTTCTCTGTGGCACAGAGGAGCAGATTCACTGCGGATCAGTGTCCGCTCCTGGCGCTGCAGCTCTGCCCATCGCGACATCCCAATGCCCGGGAGCGCCCGGGCTGCGGCCACGGCACCGGGGAGCGGCTCGGGAATGATTCCCGATAAAACTGCAGCGATTTGGGGAATGATTCCCGATACAAACTGCAGCGATTTGGGGAATGATTCCCGATAAAAACTGCAGCGATTTGGGGAATGATTCCCGATAAAAACTGCAGCGATCTGGGGAGTGATTCCCGATACAAACTGCAGCACCTCGGGGAGTGATTCCCGATAAAATCACTGTTCCGGATCCTGATGCCGGCCCCCGATCCCGGTCCCGGTCCTAGTTCCCCGAACCCGGTCACTGTCCCTCATCCCGATCCCGATCCCTATCTCGGTCCCCGGTCACTGTTCCAGATCCCCGATCCCGATCTCCGTCCCGGACCCGGATCTCGATCCCGATCCTGATCCCGATCCCTGTTCCGATCCCGATCCTGGTCCCCGGTCACTGTTCCGGATCCCCGATCCCGATCCCTGTTCCGATCCCGATCCCAGTCTCTGGTCACTGTTCCGGATCTCTGATCCTGATCCCGATCCCTGTTCCGGATCCCCAATCCCAATCCCGATCTCTGTCTCGATCCCGATCCCTGTTCCGATCCCGATCCCGATCCCGGTCACTGTTCCGGATCCCCGATCCCGATCCCGATCCCTGTCCCGATCCCCGGTCGCTGTTCCGGATCCCCGATCCCGATCCCGATCCCTGTTCCGATCCCGATGCCTGTCCCGATCCCGATCCCGATCCCGGTCCCCGGTCACTGTTCCGGATCCCCGATCCCGATCCCTGTCCCGGTCCCGATCCCTGTCCCGGTCCCGGTCCCGCGCCTCCCGAGCCGGTGCTGCGGCGCCACCTGGCGGCGAGGGGGCGGAGGCGCGGCCGCTCCCGCGGGCGCTCAGGTGAGCTCAGGGGGTCCAGGTGAGCTCAGGTGAGCTCAGAAATGCTCAGGTGAGCTCAGGCGAGCACAGCAGGGCTCAGGTGGGCACCGGCCGCCCCCTACGAGCGCTGCCCTCGCCCACCCCTCGCCCATCCTCGCTGGTCTCGTTGAACACAGGCGGGAGCGCTGCCCCTCCGTAAGCACGGCCCCAGCCCGGGCGGGATCTGTCTGTTCGTTCTCTCTTAATGTTCCTAACAGCCGGGAATTGGTATTCAAGAGAGAGGAACGCTACGTGTTTTAATAATTTTCCGAGAGATTTTCCAAGAGCGGTGCTCTACTGCTGAGCTCAGCTTTCCATGGCAGGTTTTACTGGTTTGAGATGGAAAATAGCTGCTAAAAATGGAGAGGGAGGAAAAAGAAAACACCCCAAAGTCTAGTGATGACAGGTTGGAATACAATTAGCTGAGCTTCTCCTGGCTGGAGAGCCCTGAAATACTGAGGGCTGCAGGAGACTCTTGGAATGATATTGCAAGAAGCTTGAAAAATATGTTCCATATTGTCCCTGAGTTTTAGGTGGCAGGGTGAAACAGCCAATTTTAATTGGTAGAACACATCAGAGAGCTCCTTATGTAATTCTCCCCTTTCATCATGGTAGTTTTACATATGTTTTCTAACATAAGCACTTACCTGGAATATGCTGTGGACATTCTAAAGTATTGCTGTGTACCTGTGGGGGTGCCTGACACAAATTAGGCCAGAGGATTTCAAGGATTCTTCATTCTCACTCTTCTTGCCAGCTGATGCAGCCCAGGAATGGTGGACCATGAAGTCCAGATTTTAATATCCACAAACATCTCCCAGGGCAGAGAGGCTGATTCCAGCTCCATCAGCTGTGAGTGTGGCTTTAATGATTCCAATAAATGTGAATTGAGCAGAGTGAAGAGCCAGTCCATTTTTAACTCCTCCTTCTGATTAACAAGAATAGTAGCGCGTGAAGGTAAAGCTCCTTCCCCTAAATCAGGATTTGCTCCCTGGCTGCCATGTAAAAATAACTCCAGAACAATATCTGGAGACACCAGACCTCTCCTCTTTCAGTTGTATCACTTGGAAATTGCTCATTTGCTAAATGAAGGTTGTTCCTAATCTTAGCTTGGATTACACAGGCTGCTTTTCAGTGGGATTTACATGAGAAAAGAGAACATTCTCCACCCTCACTTTCATTTCTGCTTTTCAGAGCTTTTCTTAGCTTCCTGCAATACTGAGAACTGCTTTTCTCTTCCCTGAAGGAAGGCTGGTGACTTTGACAGCTGCTGGGGTATCCGTAGTCTGTCACTCACAACAGCAAGTCACAAGAGCTGAAATTCTGCCTGCATCTCTCAAAATAGGTAGGGTAGTTAGCAGAAGCATTAACAGAGCCATTCCTTATACATTATGATTAACTGAGCATGAATGATGAATTATAGTTCACATTTGGTGCTCAGCATGCTGCTTAGGAACACTTGTCACATGTGGTACTCTTCCATTTTCCAGAAGGAAAGGATGTTTACAGAGGAGAAGGAAGTATTTTGATGTTACTCTGGCATAAATTGGAATAGCTTCACTGTTCAGTGATTTTAGTGTGGATTTCATCCAGCATTACTCAAGGGATAATTTTACCCAGTTTTTGTTGCATTTCTTCCTTTAGATGTTTTGTTGTTTGTGGGTTGTGTGTTGTCTCTCCACTCCCATTTCAAGGGAGTTCCTGATACTCAGGTTTGTGACTTCACCTTTGTTCCTAGCCCAGGTGCTGTAGGGCAGGCCAACAACATTCTGCTTTTGGGGCAAAAATCAGATTGTAGGCTTTTCATCTGTTTGGGTTTTTTTTTAACAAGGCAGAAAATGAGAGTTTTAAAACCAATGTTATTTTACTACATCATTAACATAATGATAGTGGGGATTATATTTTAGCAACAGTTTTGGTTATTGTATACAGAGTATAAATATACATTAATAGAATTTTTGAATGAGTGGAAATGGATTGCTCTGGAAATTTTCAGTTAATGTTCCCAGGTCCTACAAACTGCTAACCCACCCCTATTGCTACTTAGTGCCATGTCTTAACTTGTCCTACCTCATAATTTAATTAATATTTGTTTCTGTAACACTAATTTTAATAGTGTAGCTTTAAGCATATGAACTAATCCAAAATTCTTTATAATTAAACTAGAACATATCATAGTAATCTGTCCAGAACAACCTTTTCCCTACATTTATAAATTGAAAAAATATTAAAAAATCACAGGGACCATTTTTGTAATCTTCTCTCAGCTCGCACAGACATAAATTAGTTATGCCTAGGACCTTTTAAGGGGAATTTTTTTTTTCCTAAACCTGCCTTGATTTGACCTTTAAACTAGAGATGATGCAGATTATTCTCTGAGAGTGCAGGGTGAGATGCTCTATTGGAGTTTCAATTCAGCCAGCCTGTTTTGCTGACCTCTGCTGTGCTAAACAACCCAGCCTCCATTTTTTTTTGGAGTGTGAATCTTGATTCTCTTTTATTTTAACAAACATTTTCAGCCCCTAGAACTTCTCAGCAGAAAAGGTGTTCCTCCTATCCCCTGCCCTTCCATCTCTCCTTTGGCTTGGACACCTTGCAGTTCATTAACTTTCCCCACTGTGGATATGGTGCTGGATTTAATATTCTGATCATGGCTGAGACAGTATGGGGTCTATACAGCTTATCCTTGAAATGCTGAGCACATCAGGATTGCATTTTGGCCACGAGGAAAGAGGAAGATGGCCATGCCCACAACATTCCTGCAGTTTCAGTGCCTAGTGAGCTTCTCTGAGCTCAGGTTTTATCTTTGCTGCTGGTACATCTTCTTGCAGAGGGAGGATATACTACAGCACTTATCTTCTCTGTGCTTCTGCTGGCTCTTGGGGCAAATTTGGCCTTTTTAGTATGCAGTTCAAACACTGTCTGAAAGGGAGTCGTGGCTTGGATAATAATTTTTCAAACAAATTTAATACACTGATTTCCTTGGGATGAAGACAAAGTACTGTTCCATCCAAGATGCACCTAAAGGGCAACTTGTTTGAGTTAAGTTTACTGAAACAGAAGTGACAGAATATCAATTTGTTTTCTAACTTCACGTCATAGTTGAGAATGAAATAAGCAATTACACAAGAGTAAATTGGATTTATTTCAGTATCAGATTTGCAGTTCACATGTTGGTTCATTTGATTGAGATAAAATAGCCCTTCATTTTACAGCAAACATGCTCAAGTATTACACTTGTTTCTTGGCTCCTTCAAGAGCTTGTACTTCCTCAGCCTAGGGTTGAAAACATTCCTGATACACAACATGTGACTGACTGACTTAGCACCAGAAGCCTTCCCTGTAGCAAGGTGATGAAAAGTCCCAAATATCTCTCACTTTGCAATGAGGTGACTTCTAAACTGGTGCCAATTTATTCATGTCAACTTCTTCCACCATTTGCATTTACCAAAACACCAAAATTAAGTGTAAAAATAAGACCTCATCTATATGTATTTGCTTAGTTGAAGGCTTCAACCAAGTGTAAATATAGATCCAAGTTATATGACCCAAAAAGGGTCAAATTTTATCTTTTGTCTTAGAAATATGGCATTTTAAAATTCTTCCTAGATTTTTCCAAATGTTCAGATGCCTTTAAGCAATCTGAATTGTCCTACTAAAAGGAAGCAGATTTCAGCAGGGCTCCCCTTTCTGTTTCACAAAGAGCTCTGACTGTAATTTGTTACTAGTTATGATTTGCACAAGTGTTGCTGCTCCCTAACAGTACCTAAGGCTCCTAGACAGCTCCAAGGATTACTGCAAGGAATGCACGTGCTCACTTCTAGGCCTCCTGCTCAAAGTGATGGAATTGCTTCCTTCCCCTGCACTCACCACCATGTATTCTGCAAAATATGTCAAATCAGACTCTTCCAATTCCATTTGCTCAATGAATTCCCATGGTGGAGAGGCAAAGATCATGTTGCTTTTGTTTCAGTTCATCTTGAACACAGAATTATTTTGGAACATTCCATTACAAATTGCTTCTGTATTAAAAAAGCACTTTTAATCTAGAATTGTAACGCCTCTCTAGGCCAAACAGAATTTTGATGAAATATGTGAAGCTTTTTGCCAAATCCCTGAGCCGCTGAGAGTCATTCCATTCTAGGCAAATCAAATTTGTGCATTTATAATAAGTGTTAAAGAAAATCCAAACATGACAATTGAGGTTTTTACAAGCCTGAAAATTATAGCCCAGCCGTGCTAAGTGATGTTCTGACAGCAATGAACTGAAATGTGGCGGCCAAAAGCCGTATTGAGCTTTTGCTGCCAGGGCTGTGCTCACCAGGAATTCTGCAGGAGAGCAGCAACCTCAGCCACGGAGCTGCAGGGCAAGAGGCAGCCAGGATCTACCTGCACCATAACTGCTGCCAGCCAAAGGATCAGCTCAGGCAATTAAAAGCTGAATTAGCCCCTAAATGAATGCCAGCCTTTCACAAACACAAAATTCAGCTCTCCTGTTTCTGCTCTTGGCAAACATTTCTTAATTTCTTATTGCAATTGTTTTTCTAGGTTCTTTCAAAAAAATAATACTACATATTAATAATGTGTTTCTTTTTCTAGCATCCTAATTTTCAGATAGGAAACATCAAATCCCTCTGTGTTTCCATGTGGAATTGGCAGGCTCCTGCTCCTTTGGTTCACCTGCTAGCATGTTCTCTAGTGTTGCAGCATATTGGGAGGGAAGGGATCCTTGGGGAAAATCAGAAGCACTTAAGCCATTCCAACAGCTTATTCACTAAACTGTTTTTGGAGACCTCACAACTTCCCTAAATGATCTTAACAGTGCCTACAAAGTTTATTAATTTCTTTCTAAATATTTTCTTGTTGTAATTGAACTCGGAACAATTAATTGCTTTTCTCTTTGCAACAGTCTTATGTATGCTTAAAGCCATGAGCATTTCTACTAATATATATATAATACATATTTTCATTTATCTTTTCTTCCCCTGACAAAACAGCACAGATAGGCTATGTCACAGAATTTATCATTTCCAATGTTACCCCATGCTGGGTTAAGGACCTGGATGATTTACTCATTGACTTCTAGCACGGGCTGGTAAAGAGTACAGCACCTTCTCCTCCACAAGGTTTTTAATTGTTCCTGTGACACTTGTGCTTGGCCAACAGTAATATTTTGCAGATTAGTCCAGAGAGGAAGCAAATGGCAATGTGAGACAAAGGAGAGCAGAGCCAGAAGTGTTTCCCCTTGTTCAGGGCACTCGTTTTCATTCCTTCATAGTAAGACTAAGTGGCTTTTTAGCCCTTTTGCACAATTACTTAGAAACTCGGGGAGGGGTTGCTCTTTTCACTCATTTCCACTTCCTTTCCAGTCCAGCTGTGTCAGAGGACAAGATCACCATTCTCAGATAGTCTTTACTGCTCTGAAGAGCAGTTTGTGAGAGTGCTCTGCCTAACAGGCTTCTGACAGAGGCAGCTGGGCAAGTTTAAAGTTTATAAATGGATAGTCTGAGCTACGTCAGACAAATCTGCTTGAGGAACTGTAGGAGTCTTCCTGTAAATGTTTTCAGTAGAATCATCTCCACCAGGGAATGGTGACAAGTACTAGCAAACCTTGGAGGACATATGAAAAGGAAGTCAGGCATGTGATTCAAAAGTCCTGAAGGCTCAGAACTTGTCACAATACTGTTTTTAGAGGAATGTCCAAAAGCTAAGAGACTAAGAACAGGCAGCAGTGTTTTGCAAAGGAAGGGTTAGAAATGTTAGGCCAATGTGAATTAAGAGCTGGTGCCCCTGCAGCCAGACCCCAGGGGAGGTATGGCACGAGCCACTGACTGCTCTGGGTCACTGGCACTGCTGTAAGTCAGCAGCCAGCACGGTGAAGTCCAAAGATGTGCTGCTGTAAGAGCAAAATCAGGCATCATTTCCATGTGCTGGGATTTATTTGCTGCTCAGGATTTACAGTCATCTCTGGCAATTGCTTCTTGCAGGCACAAAACCAAGTATATCCTATACTGAAGCACAGCAATAACAAGATTTAAATGTCATTAGGGGCTGCTCCTACACATCTTGTATTAAAGCAGCTAAGTGTTTAACCCATGAATAGAACTCCTATTATCTTTGCTTTTGAGACTTCAGTATAGATCGCTTAACCACTCTGCAAGAAATCCCGTGAGAGACCAACAACAGCAGGGAACAAAGTCAGGCAAGAAACAGCAGATTGTATCTGCTAGACCTTTTTAAATACATTTTTCATATGAGTGCAGTCAACTTGAATATTACTCCTAATACAGATTAACTTAAGACAGATTTTTGCAGAGCATGAGGCTCTGAGAATTTGACCAGACAGTTTTTTCACTGGAAAGCTCTGCCAATTATATACAGCACAAAGGAAAGAATAATGTATGAAATGCATAATATGCCTTTTTCTTCACTACATGGGGCTTGAAAATAAATGATACAGATCCTCTTTGCATTTTTCATCTGTGCTCAGATAAATCTAAGTCTGAGGTAAGAATCTGTTTCAGTGGAGTTCATCTAGTAGAATGAGCCACCAAATTTGTTGGTTCAGTTTCCAGGCAAGAACGTGGTCATTTGAGAAGTTTGAGCTCATTTTTGGGGTCTCTGGGGCAGAAGGTGTGAGAGGGAGAGTATGGAGGTGGGCACAGAGAAGTCCTTACACGTTGAGCAGTCTTGCCACAGCCTCTGCAGCCCCTTGCTGTAGTCTCCCATCTGCCAGCACACAGAGGTGCAATATAAAGGTTATACCAGTTCACCATTCCAGCTTTCATTCTTATTCCACAGGGAGTTAAATTATTTATGTGCAGCACAGCAACAGCTGAACCTGCTGTTAGAAGGTACCTTGTAGGACTTCTAAAATATTTAGTACTTACTAACAGAACAAAGCAAACAAGCAGG
Source organism: Cossypha polioptera (assembly GCA_027576295.1). Classification (NCBI taxonomy): domain Eukaryota; kingdom Metazoa; phylum Chordata; class Aves; order Passeriformes; family Muscicapidae; genus Cossypha; species Cossypha polioptera. The sequence goes on along the minus strand of JAODHX010000912.1, from coordinate 15,385,687 downwards.
AGTAGCTAAAGTGTTGAGGATGCACTCACTTAAGAGTTGAACTCGTGGTCCTTGTGGGTTTCTTCCAGCTTAGAAGATTCTGTGATTCTGTGAACAACCAGATGTAGGAAAGCACATGAAGATCCTGCCCTGTCTGCTCCTGCAAAACTGCTGTTAGTTACCTACTTCACAAGAATTCTCCTCTGGCTCCTCAGCCTCCATATGGCTTCAAGAACCTTCCTTTTTGTCTTGCCAATATAGAATTTGTTCTTGAGAAGAGCAGGTTTGCTAGATTCACATGGCATCTCACATTATGGAGGGGTTTCCATTGTGATGAAAGAATGGGGCATAGATAAAGTCAGTGCTGTCTAGAATGGGACAAATTCTCCAAGACCATAAAGGAGGTGTCAGCCTTACCAAAATCCTCCCTAACTCATTTAGGAGGTGTTTACAATTAGGAGGTGTTACCACTTCTATGAATTCAAAAGCTATTAAAATGAGAGATCATACAATGTATGACAGGGTCATCTTTGCCATACATGGACTAATGCCTTACTCTCCCAAAAACTGTATTTCTTTTAAGGCACATCAGATATCTTGTCTAAAAACTCCTTTTCTTGTAGCATCCAAATTACACCAAACAGCTTTTTGCACCTGCTTTTGCTAATGACTTTCTAAATACGGAAAGATTGACAGTTATTGAGTTTGATTGCTTGCTTAAATTCATATAATTGTCTTTGCTCTGTAATATCCCACATAGCCCATGGTGTTGGGAGACAGTGTCAAAGGGAAGCTGAAACACTCTTTTGCCACCTCAGCTGTTAGAAACTGCATCAGGAAATCAGGCTACCTATTCAGTTCCCCTCTTGCAGGGGAAAATGGCATAAATGCACTTCCTGCACTCCCTGTCCAAGGGTTTGGAGACTTTATGCAGAAACTCAGGCAAATGTCACTGTCACATGTTGGCAAACAGTCCCAGCTCCACCTGCCACGCTGTGCACAAGGGACACCAGTGCATCAGTGGTAGCAAATGATCTGTTGAGGCTGCCAACACTGGGCTTGACATACCATCATAAACAATGTTTCCTGACAGAAAAGCTGTATTAGATCAATAGCCACAAAATGGCTCTGTTCATGAAGAACAGTCACACTATTTCATCAGATATGTTTTCAGAGCAAGCTTTCATCCAGATGAATCTGTATCATATCAGGAGCTTGAGAATTAAACTTTGCCTTTAAAATACTGTGTTTTCCAGTGTTAAGAAAAATGAAAGACTATTGAAATCTCTTTAAAACCTTGTTTCATTTCTCGTTATTGTTCCTGCAGCAAGTCACAGTGATATCTCAGGAGGAATTAGATACAGAACATGTTTCAGGTGACTACTGGGATAAACCTCTACATATACTTTGCACTGGTATATCATTGTAGTAAATGCAGTCTAAAAACTGTTGGGTGTTCTGAAAAACTGACTAATCATGTAAACACAACCTACAAAGTAACTCTTAGTGAAAAAGTATCTTTTTTCCATGTCCTCTCCTTTGATTACCCTTTTTGTGTACCACTTATCTTCTTCCATCAAGTGGACAGACAGAAAAAAAGCAAAACCTAGAATGAAAGCCCAAGGAACCTTCTGCATCTAAACAAAGTGCTATTTGCAACAGGCAGGGTTGGTTCTAATTTAGATTATCCAAAGTAGGTCACCTTCATGAGTCTTCCAGACTTTCCAACTTAGCAACTCAGATGGATAATAAAACAGTTTTTAGTTAATGAGAGAACATCAGAAAAAAGAACTGCAGGAAGCTGTGAAGTGCAGTGTCTCCTCACTGAAGACAGAATGCCACATGGCAAGAACAGATGGGTAATCCTTCCCTGATTATCCTTGACCACTGGCTGAAAGAAAAAGCTGTCACAGCACGGAGGGCTGGATATAAAGTACATATACAGCCATTTCCCCCCATTGATAGTAAAAGGTTTTATATGCTAAGAGATTATAAAGAAACAGGGATGCTTTAATGTGATGGTGAAGGGAATAATTCTTCCATTTTCCTTCACTTCCTGAAGTGGAGCATATGCCAAGGTCCTGAACTAAATTTCTCTCTCAGAAGGAAGGTGTAATATACATTCCACAACCATATTACATATTTCACACAAACTGAACATAGAACCTGCTTTTATTGTCTTTGAATCCTCACACAGTATGTTCAGTTCATAATTTATAGACAGTGTTACCAGAATGAAATGTTGGTGTCAAAAATCTGGCTTTTGCATATTCATTGACTCCATAGTTTGCATTTGTGATGTGGCAAAATGAAACCAGAGTGGATTAAGAAAGGTTTGCTGGAATCTCAAGCCACCAGAATGGAAGGCATTTCTTGCATGCAGTGGTCACATCTCCATTTGCTTTAGCTCTGCCCGTGCACACAAGAGAGAACCTGAATTTGACAACCTGTAGTAGCCTGATGTAAAATGAGTACCTGGCAAAGAATCTTGGTTATGTTTATGGAAAAAAAATATGGAAGAGTGAATATCCACGGTACAATATACCTGAGTGGTGAAGAACACACAAGTAAACCAGAAAATGACTGAATTGCAGAACATGAAGTTAATGATGGTTCTGTGGTTCCAAAAAAGTCAAAATACACTTCCTCGACCTTCTCAGTGCAGCAATGTACCAGCATTTAAAAACAAAAAGCCACGTTTTGGGAACTTGTTGCAGAGCAAACAGTGACCTGTAGTCTGAGAGGGTGAAATTCTCAAGGAGTAATTCCCTACCTTGTTTTGCTCTTTCAGATTTGATGCTTGGAGCAGTCAGACTGGCAGACTCCCAGGGAAAAGGTCTGTGTCCTCCATATGCACTAAAGGGATTAGGAGTCGTGTGTTGTGATGGAAGCAAAAGAAAAGAAAGATTTTGTCATTTCAGGGAAGAAGCCCAAACTTCAGAAGACAGTGCTATTGCTGCTGCAGATTACTCATTAAACACTGCCTGTGGCTTATTTCCAACCTTTTCTACTCCTAAGGCACATTCCTTAGGTGCTGTGATTTTTTTGATATCATGGGAATATACACAAATTTGCTATTTGTTCTGCATTCTTCACAGATTTTAAGACTGAGTATATTAGAGATACCCATTCTTAAACAAATCAGTTCATTCACCTTTTTCCACTTCATCTCATAACACATATCCTAAATCTAAATTTTGATGTGATAAGGACATGATTGTTTTTAAGAAAAATGCAAATCTTCACTCTGAAATAACTTAGTCTTCCACTGATTACAGAATGTGCTTCTAAACTGCCTATGAGTCAGGCTGTGAGTTGGAGTTCAGATAAGCCTGCAGTGTTTGCTCACCAGATGGACCATAAGCTCTGCAAAGTAGAGCAAAGGATATTGCTTATTAACACTGCTCTCAACTTCACTTAGTTCTTTGTGCAAAGGCTGGTTACTTGATGCAATTTTAGACTGTATTTATACCGTTAGGAGGAGGAAACAATTTTTTTATAACAGGATAGGTAAACCTAGCAAAGTAGATCAAACCAAAATGGAATTGAGGATGGTTCTTTTTTTACATCATTTTAAGTAGGCAAGATTGATACCCTCCATCTCTCAAACACACCCACACTGAATTTTCATACCTGTGCAGTGGCAAAAAATATATTTAAATCAATTGTGTCTTGGGATTTGAGAGCAAATTAGCCAAGTCACAGTTGTTACCCTTGCTTAAAACACTGCCTCTTTGACAGTTATGTGCTACCAACATAATACTTATATAAGAATCAAATCTGGTTTTTTCTCTTACATACTTTGTGCTAGATACTAATTCTCACCTAACATGGGCAACATGGGGAATTTTCAGGGTGGTAACTCTCTCAAGTGTCTTCTGTGTAACCTGATTAAATATTTTCTGATGCAACACAGCTCAATCAAGCTGCCATTATTCATAAACCTTATAGGAAGAAAATTAATTTAACTGTTTTATGCAATTTCTGATTTTAGATTGTTCTTTGGATTGGTACAGTTAATTTCTTCAGTTTCTGTGATTTTTTTTTCATCTTCATATTCTCAGGATGCTCAGCCTTGCCCTTTCTACTTTTTAGTTTGAATCAGCAAAAGAAAAAAACAATGTTATTAGTTAAATTCTCTTCCTTCTGTTTAGCTGTTTCCTTTAGCACAGAAGGATGTTTTGAACAGTTAGTGGTTGTTGGTTATACCACAGTTTTAAAAATGAATGCCATACCTAGTGCACTGTGCTTTCCAGATTTTACATGTCTCTAAATATGGGGAAAGGAGGATGTTGAAGGAGGAGAAGTCTGCCCCTCTCTGTGCTCTGCTTTTTCTGTCAATGTAGAAGTGTCTCATGCTGAGGCTCCCACCCATACACAGGGCTGACTTTACCCTGAAGACTCAGATCTTTATGGCCTATAAATTATTGTGGTTTGGATACAAATCTCCTCTCCAGAAGGGCTTTCAGTAGGACATGTGTGAGACTGAGCATGCACTGCTGCTCCTCACTGCCCTATCAGTCACAGTAATTATATACAGAGATTAGGAACACCCAGAGACATTTTCCAGCATAAAAATTAGCCCATAAAATCTGGAGGAAATTTTCCAATAGGTCATAAAAATTTTAAGAACCATGGATCACAAGTTCATGACCATTGCTGCTGTGCTCCTTTTATAGGAAGCAGTGCTGCCCTGTGCTGAAGTATTGCCTGCCTTGCATGGTGCTGTGAGGGCTTTTAGCCATTTAGGGGATCCATGGGAACGAGTCTCCCATTTCCCAGGGAGGTATGCAGGATTGGAATCAGGTCCTGAGGCTCTTGAGAGCTCTTGGTCATTGGGCTGTTCAGAGTCTGTTTCTTTTCTGGCACCATGAGCACCTCCTGCCATCTACAAGCCCAAGGGAAGGCTGCAGGGAGCAACCACTTACTAGGACCACAACTTCCTTTGGAAGAGAAAATCCCAAATGGAAGACACTTTTATCTTGTATTTGTCAGCAAATTTGCTCGACTGTGTTTATAATGCCCAATTATTTGGTAGCTTGAAATAAGAGAGATCCGTCATCTTCCTGAGCTGTGCAGAATCTGTCAGAATATTCAGGAACACTCTGAGTCTTTTTCATTTCTTTGTTCCAACAGCTCACTGACTTCACTGTGCAGTGGGACCAGCAAATCTGATGCATGTGCAACTGGTGTGGGGGCCTGACACTGTCAGAATTTGTTATCACGGGCTCTCTGCCATCACCCCAGAAATGGGAGATGGCTCCACTGCATGAATGGAAGGTCAGCCAGACGATGCTCTGCTGTCACACTGAGAGGAGCCTTTCTGGGCTGACTTTCCTGGAAGTTATAATGATGTACTTTGACCTCTCTGTTCTAGAGACACCTTGCAGCCAGCAATACTCAGCGTGTGGCACTCTTGGAAACTGGCACATACTTCAAATGCTTGTGAAACGTTGCAATGAAGGATACCTCCTGTAAAACTTTATTTGCAGCTTCACTGGATCATTAGGAAAATTCCTTTAATAAAGGATGCTTCTGAATCTTACCTCTTGTTTCATTTTCTTCAGATCAGAAACTAAAGCACTTCCAATGGAAACAAATCCCTCTGGTCTGTGCAAATCCTACCTGGCTGTCATTTGAAAAAGCAACTGTTCTTACCAGGAGATAATACTTTTTACCTTTGGATTTGTTTAGTACAGTGGAATTAGGCTTAGAAAAAGAGGCACTTGGCAGGCAGATTACAAAAACCTCCCTACTTCTGTGCTATCATGAGATAATGAGATCTTTCAGATTAGAAAGCCAATATCAGTATGGGAGAACAAGGCGACTGAACTCGTTAGGTTCACTCTCGGAGTTCCAGTCGCCTTGTGCCTGGTCCCTCCAACCTCACCGGGCTGCGGAGGTGCCGCACCTCGCTCTCCCTCTCCATCCGCTGGGGCGAAACGCTGCCAGGGACCCTTTTGCTTCAGGAAAAAAAAACACCCCAAAAATAAAAGCAAACGCACCCAAAGCATCGCTGGGGAAGCCTTTTTGGCGGTGGCCGGTGCGCGGGCCCGGCCCGTGAGGCCGCGCTCCCTCAGAAGATGGCAGCAGCCTCCCGCCCGCCGGCCGCCCCCTCCCCTCCGGCCCGGCCCCTTCCCCTCACGCAGCCCCCACCACCGACCGCTCCTCT
>JAODHX010000912.1:15316445-15369797 GCA_027576295.1 Cossypha polioptera | reverse complement strand
GATTTCACACTAGTGTGTGGTTGACTCTGAGGTCAGATCGTGAATGCCTCCCACATATATTTTGTTTTCAAGCTACTGTTCTGTTGCTGTTCTATTATTAGAGAGTAAGTGGGATGCTTATTTAAAACAATTCTACAAAGCTGAATGACACTGCAAACTTCAGTTTAACTTGGATTTGGTTGAATGAGTCATGGACACTCATTTCTGCTTCATGCTGCAGCCTTTGCTTGCCCTTCAGATGTACTTTTTGCTTCTCTTGTACTGGTGAAATCTGAGTATTTTTCTTCAGGTTGATGCTATTCACTGACTTTTTGTCGTGATCAGGTTTGGAATTCATGCTGTCCGAATTTCTGAAACATCTCTCATTTTGTTCTTTAAACTCAACCTGTTCCTAATTATCTTTGTTCTTTATAATTGCATTCTTTCTGATTCAGGAGCACACACGGTTCAGTTAAAATGTCTTCTTCCAAAGAAAAAGCCTTTGAGGTTGTGACTGTATTGATTCAAGTGAGGCAATCTCTCTGCAGCTGCATCCAGCCTGTTGACCCTTACCTGGGAGAGGCACAACAAACCTGAAAAATGGCATTTCCAAGGGAATTTTTTGGTTCTTTAGAACTGCACCACTGCATGTCACAGAGGCAAGTAGAGTCCTATGTGAACTCAGGGAATGACAACTGGCCAAGTTGCCAGTGTCATTAATTATTTCAGGAACCTTTTCCTCAATATGGCTGTAACTAAATAAATGGCCACTTGATAATTATGAAAATGTAATCTGGACTACTCTGTGGAAATGGAGCATTACCAGAGATCTGGATTGGAGTCATCTTGAACAGACATGTAATTAAAAAAATAATCTGTTATCAAGCTAATCCTGCCTCGTAGAAAAAAAATACTCCCACAAAAACTAGCAGCTTGTCTGCAGATATCCACATTTGGCCAGCTGGGGATAAATCTAGGTACCTAACTAGATTCACTTAGGTGTTTACAGGCTTGCTTGTGCTCTTAAAACTTGCTGTGGGTGCCTGACAGCTGCTTAAATATGTAAATAAGAATTCAGGTGGCTACCTTATGGCATCTAAGTTCAACAACTCGGCCCACAGTATGTAAAACCAAGGAAACAAGAGGAGGAGTGGATGTAGTAAACAAAGCTGTTAGTGTGTATGCACTACGAGAATAATAATACTTTGCACAGCTCCTGTGCCTCAAACTGCTTATGTTTTGGCATTCACTGGAATTGAGTTTAGTCACTCAGTGGCAGAAATAGAAACTTGGAGGTGCTGCCTGCTAGCAGAGTACATGGAGCAGTGCCTCAGCAGTGAGCTGCCTTTTTGGCAGCCTGACAACAAAAGACGTGAAAGTCTTCAGAGCAATATTTTGATAAGTCATTGATTCTTATTAAAATAATAATTATGACAATAATTATAGCTGTAGTTGGCTCTGACTGAGCTGCTAACTGAATAGAGGACAGGGGGAGGAGGTTTATGGAATATTCTGGTGAAGCCATCTGGGTCCTGCTCCTCCAGCTCTGTGCACACAGGTGGGGATACGGTTATTTAAAGTGGTTTGGGGTTTGTCCACTTTAGTGGACAACTCTGTCAGACTCTTCTCCCAGAATGTTACCAATAGGTCATTCTGTAGTTCAAGTTCTTCAGGGGATTTTCACTGTCTAGCTGCACTGATGTAAATTTACAGAAATTCTCCTATCGAGGGCCTATGAATAAATAACTGTGGAAGGAAAAAAGGGGTCTTGCAGATCAAATGCTTCTTCAAGGTCTCTATTTTTGGTCAATGGGGACAGCTCAGCAACTGCAGGAGCATTTTGTTGCTTTTGAAGTGTCAGTGTAATTTTGCAGAGGGTGTTCAGCAGTCGTGCACTGTGCTCCTGATGCTGTTTGTGGAGTGGTGGCACCTGGGAGGGATAAGTGAATTAAGCCCTTGAATCTCATACTCTCCTGCTCTCAACCTCAGGCTGTGTTTCCAGTTTAGTTACCAGAACCAGCCAGGCTTTGCTCTGAATTCTGCCACCCTCAGTGCTTTCAAGCCTTGGGTAGGCAATGAAGGAGGTGCTGTGTGTTTTGTTTGCTTGTAAATGTTTGTGTATTATTCTGAGTTCTAACACAGCCTTGTGTCCTCACTTCCTGCTCATCCTGCAACAATTGCCTCCTGTTTCTGGGGCTCTGTCAGTGCTTGCAGAGGCTCCAGCTGGGAGTCACTGGGAGTTCTGGCAATGACTTTGGTGGCTCTGCTGGGACTGTGTTGGTTAGGATGTGGGTTAAGGTAACTGGTGAGGAAAGTTCTTCAGGTCTTTATTCCCCACTTGGTAAATAGTAACTCCATTATGAAATACTGTTTCACTGTTGAATAAATTGGTGTGGGATTCTTTTCCTTGCTTGCTATCATTGGTAAATTGCTTTTTTCCTAACTTGCTTGTCCAGTTTGAAATACTGTTTCCTGTTGGCTTAAAATAAACCCTTCTGCAGCATTTGCCTGTTTTATGTGGCCCACAGAGAGCAAAATGTATCCTCAAAGGTTTAAATCTGTTGCTAAGGTTAGGATGGTAGTTTCATAGCAACACAGAGATACCACAGGTGTTCAGATCATCTCTTTAGTAGAGAGTTGGTGGTTTGGTGGTTTCTGTGTTTCTCCCCTTCCTGTTTACTGGAGTAAAATGTGCTCAAGACTCAGTTTTGCAACTCTCATGCAAACAGAGGCATGCATGCATACCTGTATTCCATAGTGGCCAAATATTTGTGGTCAAATATAAGCAAGAGTTGTTCAGGCTAGAATTTTGGAGACTGAATGTTGCTTAGAAATCTTTGCTTTTCAGCATGCAGTTTAAACAAGTCTAGGATGTGGAAAGTCATCATTTCATCAAGTTCCTGCTCTTTTAGTAGCAGATTCCTTCAGAAAATCTTCTTGTTTAGGGTTGGTTCCACCTTTGATCAATATCCTGTGTAAGCATGATCTGTGAGAGATTTTTGTACAGGACTGAACCTTTGTCAGCTCAGTTTCACCCTTTTCAGTGTTCTCAGTTGTTTGCTATAGGATGAAGATGCAGATGGGTAAGAGCTCAAGTAAAATAGCACACCAAGAATAACCTGTGGCTCTTCAGAGCCATGGAGTGTCTTCATTCAGATGTGGAGTGCAGATGTGGATGTAGAATCAGTGAAGAATAGTCTTGTGAATATGATTATGTTAGGCTGAGTTTTTAATACAGCCTTTGTATTTTCATTGAAAGGTTCTTCTGTTGTCCTAAAGTGTTCCAGGATAATAGAAAAAAATGTATTTGATAGCAATACTTCTTTTAGTGGGTTTTTATAAATATTGGTTCTATAAAACTAATATATAATGTTCTTTTCTGTTCTGTGTTCTGAATGGAATTACCTGTGATAGGTGAGATTGGTGGTGCTGGGCAGTTACAGCTTGAGTTCCTGCATATTTCTCTTGGCAGTGGTGGAATTATTTAACAATTGCTCTCCATTTTTAGTGTTTTATGAGTGCAAAAACTTAAAATTCAGGATTCTTTTTTTTAAGGACTCTTCATATTCTGCTGGCCTTGTTTGGTCTCAGTGAAAGTTGTGGAATGTTAATAATTAATCCCATGCTGAATTACTAAGGATGCTCATGCAGGAAGACTGTGCTCTGAGTTTTGCCTTATGGAAATGATATGTTGATGGCAGGTGTGTTGAATCCCTCTCTGTTGCATTGTGCTTTAGCTCTGATTATCTCAGGCAGTTTTTTATAGGTCAGTGTGTAACTGGTGGACTTCCTTGGGCCAGATTTGAAGGGAGAGGTGAGATTTCTGAATGGGGTTAAAATGCCTGCTTTGTATTCAGGTGGATTACCTGTGTTAGAATTTAATTTAAATGTATTGATCCCCACCTGGAGAGATATCCAAATTACCCATGAGTGATGATCAGCCCAGGCATCTGCCACTGAGATTAAACTGCAAACATTTATGTTGAAGTTTGTTTATGCAAATATTTATGTTGTTGACTTGTATTCAGATGCACTTGTACAGTGTCTCAGTTCAGTGGCTGGTTTATGGTGCTTTTAACAGTTGGGCTCAATGATCCAACTGTCATTTCCAACCTAAATGATGCTGTGATTGTATGAACCTCACTTTGATGGAAAATAAAACAAAGCCTCAGGGTCTAGAAGAAAGGTGCTCTGTGTGACTGTGACTGGATGTGGATTCAGCTCCCAGCTGTACAGAGTGCTGCTTGTGTGGCCTCTCCTGGAGGAGAACACAGGCTGCCTGTCTCTGCTTCCCAGTCAAACAGGAGCACTGAGTCACTGGACAGGACCAGATTTGTGTGCCCCACTGCCTGACAGGCAGCAAACACAGGGACTGAAGCTGCCCTGGGGAGTGATGTTTGCACACACCCGTGTCTGTTTGTTGTTTGGGGTTTTTTTAGTGATGGTGACTATCCTGGAGAGGACAGTCACCCAAAGGAGTTTGAAGGTTTAAAGGGTATTCATAACTTGCTAAGTGACTCACTGAGGAGTGCAGAAGAGAAGGTACATTTGAAGAAAACCTTGAGATGCTTTATTTGCCACAATATCTGATGGGGATTGCTGTGACTAAGGAGATGGCATAAAAGTACTTTGCTGTGGTGAATTCTTATTCCAATACCAGTGCAAAAAGTCCCTGTTGTCTGCAGCTACTGAGTGTAAGTGCTGTGCCTGGCACACCCTGTGCAGGATTCCCAGAAGCAGTTGAGCTCTATTCTCTGTTTCAGTTTCAGTCTTGGGTTTGTTTGAGCCACACCTGAACTGTCAGTTGACAGAACAGTTGCCAGCCCTGGAGGTGCCCAGGTGGGTTGTGAGGCACCTTTCCTGCCCCAAGAGAAGAGACCCTTCTCCTTCAGCTGGCTGACAGACCCTGGCTTGGTGGGATGGGTGCTCCAGGTCTGGACACTGATGGTTGGGTTCTGTTACCAGTGCTGCAGGCTGGGGCTGTGCCTGGCTCACTTTGCAGCAGCTGGTTCTGTTTGGGAGCAGTTGGTGAATGGAACTCATTTTATCTTCTTTCTGCTACATCAGTAATCAGGATAATTTTTCTGTGTGCTGCACACATCTGTGGCCCAAAACCTGTGCTCAGCCTGGGGGAAGTCAGTGAAAGGTGACATTTCCCTCAGCTCAGTGCCTGCTTGCCAGGAGCAGAAGCAGCTTATGCTGCTTCAATTCTATGCATTTTATTTTTAAGCATTTAACACAGATATTTATGAAGTCATTTGGTTTGCACCTATCAGCATAAGTAAGGGTATCTTCTGAACATACCTAGTTGCAAGCCTAATATTTCTTTTAGGATTACCAATCTCCTTAAATGGTTCTTCTGTGTGTGTATGAAGGGGGAAAAAAACTACAAACCCCCAAACCTTTGGCCATTCCAGCTGCTGACTGTGAGCATAAGCCCTTGAGAAGAAGCTTTTCTATTATCCCTTATGCTCCAAAGCTTGCTGAATAAACAAAATGAACACAGATGTTTCCTTGCTGGTGATACAGGTCATAAGAAGACACTACTCAAGGCATTGCTCAGCTGCAAATTCTGTGTGCAGAAATCTGTGGACCAAACAATTCAGTCCTACCCAAGGAAACTTCCTGTGAAGTTGAAGAGGCTTGTTGACCAATACCTTTTGTGTTCATAGTGTACTAACCACTTAATGAATTACCCAGATGTGTATAAGTTAGCCAAAAGCTCATTTCTTGCCATATGGAAATGCTGTGAGGATGCTGCAATGTGGAATATCAAAGGGCAGACAGGTAGTGGAGCCCAGGCTGTAGGTTAAGTCCTGTTCTTGGTACATTTGTGTGTGATTCATCCACATAACTCTGCAGGAGCTTTACCTGGTGCTCGTGTTTCTATTAGCTGGGCTTGAGGATGCTGTGCTTGATATTTCTGATTTCTGTCTTTTCAAGATCACTTATGAGTTAAAATAAATTCATAATGTCTGTTATGATTTAATGTGTAGAATCCAGTATGTAACGAATTCTTAACTCCTCTGAAGCTGGTGGAAAAATTCCCAATTACAAAATCACAGAATCACAGAATTAACTAGGTTGGAAAAGACCTTTGAGATCAAGTCCAGCCTATTATTTTGAAGGAGTTAAGATTTCACCTTAAGGCTTGTTTGCTCCAGCGTTTGTCCTTTGAGTTATAAAGTCCTGGCACAGCTGTAAGAGCTGAAATATTTAGTAGTGATTGGTAGTGACTGACTGCAGTCAAAGTCACCTGGAGCTTTTCACCAAGTTGACATTTTATTCTCTAAGCTCAGGTTGATGTTTCCTTTAACATTTCTTACTGAAGTCAGGTTCAGTTTTGGTTCACATCACCAGGGAGGCAGTACAAGCTCTGCCCTAAGCTGGGGCAGTGCAGAGTGCTGGGCTGTGACATTTGTGTCCTGGCAGATGCACCAACCTCCTGAGCTGCTCTTTAGGCTTCTTTTGCCAATGCAAAGCATTTATGGATTTTTCTCCCTGCTTGTGAAATGCACTTGGCTCAAATATGGTATAAACAAATGCACTTAGGATAAATTCTCCCCTATGCCCCATTTGTTGACAAAGCATCCCCCTTATTTAAATATGTATATGTACATATATGCATGTATTGCATAGATGTGTTTATGTGCATATATATGCATATCTGTATGGTGGAGGAGATTTCTTGCTCTCTGAAGCCAGAGATCAAAGGGTGAATGCTCTCCCTGAAAGGCAGGAGGGTGTCAGCCCATCCCAGCTGCTGTATGAAAAGATTGATGTAGGACTTTGATGCTGCATGAAGCAGCTTTAGATTCCCAGTGAACATTGTTTTGTTGCATAGAGGAAGATGAGGACTCCAAATCTGTGGAGAGAGAATCTTGCAGAAAAAGAACTTCAGCAAATAACAAGATGAAATTTGTATTCATACACACCTCAGGTGTTTGCTGATACAGGCTGTGCACAGAGTTGTGCTGTTGTGACAAACCAGCTTTTTATTCTTAACAAAATTGTTGCCATTAGTCTCTTGCAGCACATCCAAAAGCTCTTGTCACATTTGATTTTAGGTTAAAGCTGTGTAAAGCCTTCAGGTTTTTTTTAAAGGAACTTTAGATTTTCCTACTCTGTTAGTTGAGAAATGGTGTCTGCCTGCTACTTTATTTTTTTCCTTTTTGGAACTTTTCAGTATTTATAACAAAAACTGCCAACTAAGTTTTGTTTTATGTTCACTCCATGACAAAGTACATAATTGGCACAGATTTTTCTTTTACAACTGGAGGTGAAAGCACAATAAAGTAAAGACTTGGAAAGGGAAGTAGTCTGTCTTTATCTAAAACAAATGTTGATAATCTGGTGACCTTTCTAACAGCATGAAAGTGTGATATCTTGTATTTATTTGCAGTCTCCTTGGTTGTAGAGGTTGTAGTGGGATCCTGCCCATCTTTTGCCAATTTCTGCATTTTTCCCCCCAGTGTCATCAGAAGTTTGGAGCATAAGCAGTTCAGTTTCTGCAAAGGAAAACGAGCTCTTGCTGCTCTGCTAGAAGTTATCAGCAGGATAGATGATAAAGAGGTGAGGAATTCTGAGTCTGCAGGGTAGTAATGAGCAATTCCATTCTGGAGCTGCTGGCAGGATGCTGCCAGAGAAAGTTGTCAGAAAGTGATGAGCAGCATCCTGCCATGATTGGGCATTGCCTGCAAGATTAAAAATAAATAAATATTCAAAATAAATTACCCATTTTTATTGTTGCAATGCATTTGTTGAGGATTTCCTCTGAGGTTCTAAAACCTGGAATAAGATTGGTAGTGCTTCTGTGTATCACCAAGATGATAGCTTTGTTTTAAAGGCTGTGTTAAAAATCTCTGTCAAATAAATAGCTGATCCTCCTTTCTTGGCTTGCTTTTCTTCCTCTGCTTTTTAAGAAATCTGCAGAAATGTTTTCCCTGTGTGTAGGAGTTGCTTCCCAGTAGCAGACAGGAGATGTCACCATGAAGAAAGGATTGAGTGTCCTGCTGGTCAGGAGTGGTTGGAGCATCTCCTGCTTGAGTGATTCTTGACAGAACTTGGTAACCTCAGCTGAGGTAACAACTTACCAGAAGTGCCTTGGATGGAGGTGATGCCCCTTAAAACCCTCCAGGAGCTGATGCACAAAGTAACTCCTGTATTTCCTGTTGGCATCTTTCTAGCTTGAAAAAATTGAAAGGACAGCAAAATTTAATTGATGTGTGATGACCTCTGAGCCTTCTCTCGGAAAGTAAAACATGTTTGCAGTTAGGAAAGCATAATATTTTATGCCCCAAATTAAATCCTGTAGTAAACTTGGAGAAATGCAAGATGAGGTGCTGACCATGTTAGTTTTTCTTTGTCATATGGTAGTTTTTCAGAAACTATCACTGTATTCATTATTTTTGCTCTATTTAAATCAGTTCTTGCTGCCACATTTCAATTGGTAATGCTGTCTTTAGAATTTTAAACCATATTTAAAATGTATCTTAGGGTAAGAATATATAATGAACCAGTCACTATTCATGATAAAGCATCCGAAGACAGATAAATTAATACTATGTGAAGAGTCTCTAGTTGTATAATTTCAAATTAGTTCATGGCCTGAATTACTTTTTGATTACTAAAGCATTGATAATTTAATACACCTTGAATTTTTGAGTTCCAGCAAGAATTTCAAATTGATGTTACCAGTGCCTCTGTGCCTCATTTTTTTTCTGGACTGAGCCTTTTGTCCCTTTGGATCTGGTAAGTTTTCTTTGAAGCAGGCAGGTTATTTTACTGTATGTTGAGCACAGAGAGGCCCCCACTCCCAGTGGGGTTATTCAGGGGCTTTTGTGTAATGTGTAAAGACAAAGCAAACAAACCCAGAGAGGGGAATGTGCTTCTGGTTTGAAGGCAGCTTTTGTGCATAAATATCTGTTTGACTTCAGGAAACTGCAGTTTGTTACAAAAGAAATGTTTAGCTGCAGCTTTCCACGCACTTCCAGATTTTCAGATTTTCTTTTCTTCCTCCCTGCATTTAAATGGTTCAGGAAAATGCCTTTTCCAAATGAATATTTTGCTATTTTAACAAAAGTAATTGGTCCTAAGACTTTTGTGGAGCTGACATCAGAATTAGGCTGCTTGTTTTCTATTCAGACCTCTTGGATTTGATGGCAAGACTCTTAGGGCTTTATTATTACCTCCTGAAATTGTGCTTAGTGGGCTTTACCTTTATATTGCTCTACCAGTTTTTCTTCAGAGCTCTCTTACTCTGTTTGCACCCATCTTTGAAGAGCTGAAATACAGCTTACTATTTACTAGGAGTTTGGATTCATTTAGCACTTTAGTCTCCCAGCAGATTGATTTACAGACATGCTTTGGTACATGTTGCTGTTTGCTGCTTTCAGCGATGTCATGTTGGCAACAAAATGCCACAGTTTCCTAACTATGGTAGTTAAACCAATCCATGAACTGCAGGGATGGTAAACCTTTTAAAAATTGAATTTTATATCATCGAGGCTTATTACTCTGTGAGGAATAAATTACTTCTTTGTAACATTTTCTGCTAAGATGTTCTTCCTTTAACTTTCTGATTATTCATCAGCTTATCAAACTCTTCCTGTTGCCGTTTCTCCTTTTGTTTTAAATACCTGATAAGTTCTGATCAATTTGCCAGATTTTCCTAGTTTGGAAGAGAACAAGTTTGAGAGCTCTGAAGCAGTTGCTACAATACAATACCCTAAGAAAATGCTGTGGTATGGAATACCAATTCAAATAAAAATTGGCTGGGAACATTAATTTTCTGCTAAATGCTGTTACATAAAATTCTCAGGGATCTCACATAAATGTTTAATTCCTACAAACAAAGCCCTGAGTAGACACTTTATCTGACTCATTCAAAGTTAAAAAAAGAATTAGTGCTCTCTTTGGAGTGAACCTGCAGGAGTTTGGAAAGTTGCACTGTTAATGTGATTGATTTTTATGTCAAGGATAAATTTTTCCTTCAGCATCCAAGTGCAAAGGTTCACACGCCTGCATGGAATAACTAATAAGTGTGTGTGATCTCAAAGTCTTCAGGAGGCAAAGGAGCAGAGTGTTTCCATACAAAAATGCCTGTTTTGTTTCTCTGGAGAGCAAGAGCCCTGGTGTGGACTCTGTCAGGGAAAAACTTGTATTAGGCTTTATTTCAAGATCCTGTCAGATGGTTTGTGTGATGGAGCTGCAGTTTTTCCCTCTCTGGGATCTCTGGATGCTGTGGCCTGATCTGCACTTGGACAGACTATTGCAGGCACTGCTTGAGATGTGACACTTCAGTCATCTTGTAAAATCACAGTAATAAACATTGGCATCAGAATTCCACCTGTGTGCACCTGCCTTGGCCCCCACATTAGGATGTACTACTCTTGCTCCTTACTTTCTAGGCTGGAAATACTTTCAGCATTCCTTACTTGCTTAAAATCTGTTTGACACAGTACTGGTTAGTGTGACAGAAGCCTGCCATGTTGCTGCTTAGGTAACAGAAAGATGAACACTTAAATGTGAGCAAATGACAAGGCAAGAGTTTTATTGGGTATAGGGGAGCTGTTCTGTGCTAGAACATTGCTGTTCACCTGCCTGTTGAGAAAAGGATGGGTTTCTCATACAGTTTTTCACTGCAAAGCTAATTCATGCATGGCTGAAAGTCTTGTGCAAAGGGATTCTAAATGTTATGCAGAGGGTTCCCTGAGCAAGTTTGATAAACACAGCAGCAATATAGGTTATTGCATGTTCACCATGTGTTTGTAGGTGTTGGTTTTTTTAAAGGGAATTTAGATGTGTCCTACAATGCAGATTTTGAAATCCTGATGTTTTGGATAAGGTAGCAGAGGTGTTGTTAGTGAAAACTGTTGGGTACAGCAAGGACTGCGGGTTTCCTAGCGCTTGAAATTATTGATGGAAGGAGACAAGCAGAAAAGCAAACAGCAGAGGATTATGCTTCAGAGCAGAGCTTAAGCTTTCAGGAAGAGAAAGATTCTATTTTTGCTGAAGTGCCTGTCACAGAGATGCTGCCAGCCTGGCTGCTTCACTGTGTTCTGCCAGCCCTGCAGACAGGTAGATGCTCAAGAAGACGAGCTCCCATCTGTGCTTCCTGTAAAAATCTTTCTCAGCTTCCCACTTTTAAACTTATTATCTTATCTCTTCTTCCCTTTCCCTGGCTGTTGCCACTGTTCCTCATCTTCTGCCCACTCTTGGTTTTACTCTTGCACCATTCTTTCCCCCGTGGATCCCAGCTGCATGGGGATGCATGAGCTCACTGCTCTCACTGCTCACTGCTTCCTCTCTGGGGTTTGTGAGGAGCTCAGCCCAGCTCTGCTGGGTGCTCACCCTGCACCCGGGGCCAGCCCATGCTGGGACAGTTCCTGTTTGCTCTCAGTGCTGTGTGCTGGCCACAGAATGGCCCCAAGTGGCCCAGCTGTGGAGCAGCACTGGCTGCTGTCATCCCCTCTAGGGGGGACTGGGACCAGCAGCACAGAGTCAGCAGTGCTGGGGGACAGTGTGCCCTGGACCCCCGAGGGGGGCTCTCTGAAGGGCTGCTCTGCCCTGCTGAGGGGCACAGCTGTCTCTGGGGAAGTTTCCCAACCTTTGTTGGCAATAGAGCCAGCTCTTGAAACCAGTAACGCTTGCATGGAGTAACTGCTGGAATTTCAGGGGCAGTAAAATCAACCTTAGGCTGTGCCTCAGCCAGAGTCTTGAGGAATTTCACACACAGATTGGACAGTCAGGGTAG
This sequence comes from Cossypha polioptera, assembly GCA_027576295.1. Taxonomy (NCBI): domain Eukaryota; kingdom Metazoa; phylum Chordata; class Aves; order Passeriformes; family Muscicapidae; genus Cossypha; species Cossypha polioptera. The sequence goes on along the minus strand of JAODHX010000912.1, from coordinate 15,358,063 downwards.
AATATCTAACTTTTTATTTATTTATTAATGGAGCAGTTAACATTGGTAAATGTACTTTCTGTGTGAAATCTGAGTATAGGGTTTTACAGAACTAGAGATCAGAAGAGACACTACTGCTCTGACACCCTCCCAGCATTGTTCTTGTTCTATCCCATCATTTACAATACAGTCTGGATATACAGTACCTGATAATGACTTTACATGAGGGATAATGTGGGCATTAGAGTAAATTCTTTATTTCCTAAAGTGAAAACGTGGAAAACATTTTAAAAATGTATCTAGAATTTTCATAGAAGTAAATTCAAATTTTCCAGCTTCTATTTGAAATTAAGAATTATGGTTAATTTCAAAGCATCAGACTTTCTTTGTGCTGGAAGATCCATTTTCTGACCCTGTGTGCAACAATAGTTCTGTAGATACTTGAACTCTTAACAGGAGTGTCTGGAGTTTTACTGTTTTAGTGTGTGGAAAGGTGTAAAACAATGACTGTGTTTTTTACCAAATGGAAAGAATTTAATCAGGAAATGTCTCCACTCCAAATATGTCCAGGTTTTCTTTACAGCAATCAATACAGTTATTCATGGATTTCTGCTCCCAGCTCTCTCCTGGCTATATTTAACATATGGCATTGTACTGGGCTCCATACTTTTAGGAAAGTTGTTATTGTTGTACAGATGTGTGGTGCAGTGAGGCCAGGGCTGAGCACAGCCAGGGTGCTGCTGAAATGTCTCCTGCTCCTGTAAGCATGAGCAGGGTTGCTCTGTGTGCAGGGTTTTGCTGAGGGCTGCTTTACATTCCTGTAGTGGCTGAAGTTGGCTCATCATCCATGGTGTGCATTCAGCACCTCACAGCTTTGCAGAAATAATTGCTCAGATAATCTGTGTAGTTCGTGTAGTGCTGAAAACAATTTGCTGCTGCTGCTGCCTATGGCATTATATATCTGCTTGTTGTGAGGATGTGTCCTCTGTTGACAGAAACGATTTATTTTATTTTTCAGGAGTTTTGAGTGTTGTGAAATGAAGTGACTTTTTGTTTTAAAGGTCAGTGGTTCATAGAAACAATTAGGAGCATCTTGGCTGTTTTTATTGACAGGGATGAACCAACATCACATGTGAGAAGCAAATAGTGTATTTTATTTTATTTTTTCTCTCACTCATCTGATTGAAAGTGAGAGAGTCTCCAATTGATTTTCTGTTGAAATGTGATGCTAGGCAGTCAAGATACATCATTTAAAGTGAACACTGCTCCCAAGCTGAGCTTTGGGATTTTTGGGGTCCATATGTGAATCCCGCTTCATTATGGGTGCAGCTACCCACAATTTTCCAGAACTCCAGTAGAGTGCAGATCTCTGGCACCATCCAGAGGGCATTTGGAACTTTTTAGTTAATCCCAGTTGAATATCTGTTAACACTTGTAATCTGTTAACACTTTGTTTGCCACTTAGGATGCAGATCCATTAGTTTTGGATGAAGTTGGTTCCTTTTGGAAACCTCAGCCGTGTGTCCTTCAGTGGGACAGTTCCCTTCCTTGGGATCACTGTTGCTTCCTACTTACATCACGTTGTTCCTCACATACAATTTCCCACTTAGTAACCTGCCAGCATTACCTGCACGAAGTTTCATTGCTCCATTCTACAAACACAGCATTTAAACAGCAACAGCAACAAAGTCTAACATGCTGCATGTTTCCTCAGGCAGGATCTGGATGCCTGGTTGATGTAGTTTGGTTTGGGATGGGTGTCAGTGTTGTATTGCTAACTTTTATCTCCCTACAGTTTTGATTTAATAGGCCAATGAGGAGTTATGATTTTATTCATTTCAGGTGTCATCCCTTTAGGGTAAAGTCATATTACGTGATTTTGAAAAAGAAGATAAATGCAGAGATTATCACAGAAGTAATTTTTGTCATTTCAGTTGCTCTGTTGCAAACTACAGATTGCAACTTGACAAGAAAATGGGGTTGCAGCCTTTTTTGAAATGCTGTCACACCTGTTTTTGTGGTAAGTGTTTGAACTCTGAAAGGGTGAGAGCCCTCAGGCAAAGGAGATACCCCCATGATATTTTCCTGAGGTTGGGCTGTAGTATGAATTTGACAATCTGAGAGCTTTTTTGCCATCAAATTATTGTAGATTGGACTAGGTTAGAGTAATTCACTTGATAGTAATGCTGGAAATCTGTAAGATGATCTGGTAAAAGGATTCCTGATTTTCTTTGACCTCAGTAGAAGTGTAGTGCCTTGTAAATGTGTGTATAAATATGCTGCCACATCTGGTGAGGAAATGAAAGGTGTGCCCAGCCCATGGCTTGGGCTCTTCCACAGCAGATTCTGGGCACAGTGCAAAGGGGAGCAGACCTGCTTTGTAGGATCTTCTCAGCTCCTCATGTTTTCAACTTGATCACCTAAACATTATTAACTCTATTATCTTAACTCTCCCCTCCTTTTTTTAGAATCAGCTGACTGTGCCCGAAAGGGGAACTATGACTTTCATGCTTGAAGTGATACAGTTGTTGCAATAAGGGTTTTACTAAATTCACAGCTGGCTCTGGTTTGCATAGTGAGCATAAATTAAGTTCAGTGAGCTCTGCTGTGTTACCTCCCTGACATAAAATCTACGTCAGGCAGAAATACTTAAATATACCCTGCAGAAATCCCAACCAAGTCCTCTCCTGCTAAACACTCTATGTAGGTTGGTTTAAGTTATTAATAAGTTGCTTATCCTTCTTACTGATATGTGGGCAGGCTGCTGTTGTGATTTTGTAAGCTGCACAATTCAAATTGCTCTTGGCCACGGTTTTCAATGACAGTGTATAGAATATTTTAAGGACCATCTGAGTGACCCTGAGCTGGCTTCATGGTTAGAGTGTGCCCAGTCATCTGTGCCAGGTGGCACCACTGGCTGCCAGCTGTTGGAAGGTGTGAGTAAGAACATGGTAACTGATAGTCTGTGAGTGATCAGCTTAGCTCTGGTATTTTTGTATGGAGCAAAGTTAAGAGCTTTTGCATTACATATTAAGGTGTAGGAGGGCTTTGCTTCTTTTTAGCTGGAGATCTTTTTATCAGAATGCCATCACAGAGTACACTTCAGACTTCTGCTCATACTGATACTCACACCTGGCAGTAAAAAAGACTTGTAAATTAGGTTGACTGCCTAGCACCAGTTTTGTTTTGCACTTGTTTATATTTTTAAGCACTAGACCAAGCAGGGTGGGGTAACTCTTGGTCTGCTGACTAGGCTGGCCTTGCTTTGGGAGCAGAGCAGTGCAGGATGCCTCTCCTTCCCCACGCTCCTGCATGAGTGCAGATTGCTTCCCCTCCTGCCATGAACATGTCTAGTCACCTTCCACTGCTCTTTGCAACTTGCTCTTGATGCAGAAGTTGCCCAAACCTTTGAGCTGTAGCTGCTACTATCAATCCATTATCTAGGTGGAATTTAAGCAGTGTCTGATGTCAGCTCAGAAATACTTAAATATACTGTGGTGCAAAATGTTAGATCTGGTGTACCTTGTATGTGTCTGCTTCATATTGTGAATTTCAGTGGACTTGACTGTCTGTGTGTCCATTACAAAGAACTTGGGAAATACCATTCAAAATGTTATGGTTGCACTAAAACTATTGGTGACCTCCTAAAAATTGAAAAGCAAATACCTCCATTGTTTCATGTCGTGAAGAGAGAAAAAAATGGCTATTTTGTATATTATAGTATTTTGCAAGAACTACAGACAAAATGGTGTGTAAATGGAGAGAATGTGGCAGATGTTGAGCTGGTGTCTCAGGTTAGTCCTGTCATTTTGAGGGTTGGCTCTCTTGGGTAACTGCTTATTTCAGGAGCCAGTCCTGGCTTTCTTGGGGTTCAGTCAAGTAATTTTTTTGTCCAAGGTAGAGAAAAGCAAGGCCCTGTAACATTCATAACTGCTTTTACAACCTCGTAATCATAATTGGTTGAATGTGAGCACCTCCCTGTGCAGTAATGCCAGGTGTTCAGTGTCCCCTGGTGTCACAGGCTGGCAGGGAGCCCTGGCTGTGCCCTGTCCCTGGGGCACTGCTGGAGCTCCAGGTGCCCCTGGCAGCCACTCTCAGTGCCCTGCTTCCACCAAAGTGTGGAACTGCTTAAGGCAGCCTTGGAAAGGCACACTGCTGCTGCACAGAGCAACCTGCTGCTCCTGGGGAATCACAGTGACAGCCTGGGGCCCAAGGTGTGGGATGCAGCACAGCCAGAGCTCTCTGCCGTGCCACTAACAAGGACTGAGTGTGCAGGGCAAAAGGATTTGCCTTCAAGACCTGTACTGGAATTGCCATTAGAGTTTGTTCATTGCCTGATGCTTTTTCTTTTCCTTAGACACCATCAGCTGGCATACTTGGCTGTAAACTGGAAGGAATTAGTTTGTAGTAGATTGCTGAAAGGTGATATAATAATCTCCCTGTTCAGTAACAGTCTGATTTATATGGCATTGTTTTCCTCCCTGGATGTGAAAGGAAAGAGCATTCTAATTGCTCTTACATAACATGCAGTAAGAAAGATGCAGAATAGGAAGGAAAATAATCCAGTCCATCTGAAGTTTTGGGAGAGCATTGATCAACAAAACATTGCAGTGTGTCTCCAGGTGGAAAGGGTGTGGACATCTTTCATGGTCACTTACTGCAGAGTAATGCTCTGTAATAGAGAGTTCCATATCTGTGAGTACAAACAGAGTAAAGGATTAAAGCTCAGTGGTCAAGAGGCATTTTGGTTGTATGGGGTAGTGCTGAGCACATCAGTGTCTGAATCAATGAGCTCCAGTGCTCGTGGAGAGTTAGACTTCACTTTCTGCTGCAGTGAAGTACTTATTAATTACATGTTTCAAACCTTACTTTATGGTATTTCTATCTCTCCATCAGTGCTTTATCTCTTCTCATCTGCATCTTTCCCTGCTTCCAGGAAATCACGGCCAGGACTGATGTGAGCCAGACCACCCTGGCCTCTGTCCTGTCCTCCTGGGGGCTGCCTGCAGGTGTTAGCTCTTAATGCTCTGAGTCAGCTCACTTCAGCATTGTAACTCTTTTTTTGGCCTTTGTGTATTACTCTTCCTCAAGCTAGCAATCAAAAATTCAGAGGCTCATTTCCTTGCTTCCTTTCTCAGGAATGAGCTGTCTTTTTTAGCAGAACTTGAGGATAAAGCCCATCCATTACTATTTAAAGATCCTGATTATCACATGTTGAAGGAGGTCATGAAGTTTCTTAACCTTCAGTCCATTAAAACAGATCAGAAGGGCTGTGCATTAATTAAGTTTCTGCTTAGCTTAGAGCAGTGGTATTTCTTCCTTAGTGAGAAAACCCTGTCTCCAGGTAGTAAGAGTTCTGCTTCAGGGGGACAGGCTTTCTGCTGGCCATTAAGGAATGAATTAATGAATTAATGAATGGATGGAGAGGATGTGTTTGGTTGCTTTCAAAGACATCTGTTTAAAAAGCCAGTGATTGCAATTTTGATGATCCTTTCTTTACAAACCTACCCCTTATTCCCTTTCCAAAGTCAGATGTGGTGACTTCTCTATTTTAATTGAAGTTAGAAACATCCCCAAAGTCAAATTCTGGTATGATGCAGATGTGGTACATGATAGGCATGAGCAGTGTCAGCTCCTATTCAAGTAGCCTTATGGTTTATTTCCCCTGAAATTTTCAGTTTATTTTCAGTTGAAATAATACAAATAAATGTTTTCTTTTAAAGGTTGACTAGTAGACTGTTTAAAAAAAATAAAGCCATTTCCTTAGGGAGAACTGAACACTGTTAATTATATTGACAGATTTTGATGTGGACATTTTGTATGTTAAAACTGGTTGCCTCTCTAAAAATATAATTACTCTAGGAGGGAGATAATGTTGAAAATCTGCATTATTTTTCAAATACAGGAATCTTGTTATGTATAGTTTGAGAGGTGTTTGAGATGCATTGACTTTAAGGAACTGTTGCTCTCGGAAGCTACTAAAAGAATGAGAGGTGTGTTTCCTCCTAGATAAAACTGAATTTCCTATCTGCAGCCCAGCAGTCACCTGTCAGTTGCAGAATTGTTAGAATGAGGAATACCTTCTTCAGGCTTTTTTTTGTCTGAAACACTTGTGTCTTGTATAATATTGCCATTAGCAATGTAATGTTCAGTAAATTATCTGCCTCTGACAGAGCTGCAGTGTTTATTTATGCTTTAGATCAGTGATGGTATCTTCAAGAAAAGAGATGTTGTACATGTAGCAATTTCTTGTAATTATATTTTTTTTTACTAAGCCTGGGTGATCAGTCTGCACTCTTCTCAGAAGTTCTGGTTTGTTCTAGCAAGTAGAAAACTTTTCCTTATGCTTGAGAAGAGAACCTGCCTCTAGCTTCCCACCAGTTTACAGTTTCCATGTTGATTTAATTGAAGGTGCCATATCAGAAACTGAAGTATGTACTCCTGAGTTTTAGTTAAAAAAATCAAATAAGCAAACAAACAGAACCCACAAACCAAACAATCATAAAGAACAAACAATAAACCCAAACCTCTCCTCTGGCTTCAACCATTCTGCCTTTAGTTATAGATGAGTTTTTATGTGCAGCTGAGGACTCAAGATTTTGGGAAACACCCTTGAAATGGGTACAAATCATTCCTGCCTTGTCATATTTTGAATTTCCCCCACAGCAGCTGCCTGTCCCAGTTCTGGGCCCTGGCTCCCTGGCAGAAGCTGCAGTGCCAGGGGGCTCAGTGCCAGCCCTCCCATCCCACACAGTTCCTGGCCGTGGCGAGTTCCTCTCTGAACAATGAGGTGCTGTCTGCATCCCCTCTGCCTCTCTGCTCCTGGGAATGCTCTCTGCTTCCTCCCACTCTCTGAAAGGAAGTTGTAGTTTCACAAGGACCTACTTGGCTTTCATTCCCCAAGATAATTTGTTTTGTTCTCTTGACTGGGTCAGCAATTATATCATAAGGATATGGCTGCAGTGATTCAAATGAATTAGCCAAAACATTTATCAAGGTGCTAAAGCCACGAAATCACACAATGAGTGATGAAGCAGTAACAGCAAGTTTGCCTTTCATCTCAATCCTTTTTTTGATTCAGAGAAGTGGAATAGAGAGTTAAATTCTTGAGCACAGGGATAACTCTGTAACAAAAACCTTGAGTGACCAGTGTGTTGATAAAATATATATTTGCCCAAGCAAATAAGATACTATGGAGGAAAACCTTTCAGCCCTGGGTTCTAGATGCAACAATAAGGTACTTGTTTATATGGTTTTTCAGGCTACATTCAGAGATGCTAAAAGTGTAGACAGATTTCAAATGATGATTTAATTGTTTACAAGTGAGTGTTTGCTGCTGCATACAAAAGAGATGAACTAATCCCCAAAGGCTTTTTGATATAACTTGAACAGATGATTTCCTGACATTGTTATATATCCTGGTTTAAGGCAATGAATAATTAGCTATTTAAGTTTAAAAAAAAAATACCTTGAGAACTAAATGTCAGCTGAAAAGCTGTCAGTAAATTGGGAACAGCTTTGCATGTCAAGTTGATTATAGCAATGAATAAAAGGAATTACAGGAAAATGAACCATGCAGTGTGCAGTTTCTAACTTCAGTCTCCCCACAGTTTCTCCCATCTCATTCTCCAGATTCCTGGGGTGCTTGTGATGCTATCAAGCTGTGGAGTTGCCTGTCACAACATCCTTTACTGTGGGCAAGTTTTTCTTGTTGCTTACTCCTCTTCGTCAATGTGCAGTGACTTGAAAGTTTACATTCAAGGATTTCCCCCCTCCAGCCCCAAGTGCCATTAATAACATCTTTTGTCTGAGTTCCTGAGATCTGGAAAGCCATTTACTGCACAGCAGTAAATGCAGGCAGCTGCCTGGGATCAGCCCAGCCTCCCCTGCACATCCTGCAAGCTGCCACCTTTATCCTCCAGTAACTGAGATTATTTTATGTTTTCTGATGGGGATTGGATGTGACAGAGCAGTTGCTAGGTCTGAGCTGTTAGTTTGTGAGGTGATACTAAGTGAGTTGCAGTAAAGAATTGTGGAGTCTTTTATGCACATCCACAGCCAAAACCAACCCAGTGCTCCTGGTTAAAAAAAAAAAGGGTGCTGTGGACATACAAGCTAATTAGGATCTTACACATCTGTTTCATTTAAGCAGATGGGAGTGAATAAATGTTCTTTGAATTATTCAGCTTGAAAATAAAATTGTGCATCTGCATTATAGTTATGAATTTAGAAGGGCTGGAATCCTGTGACCCCTCCCTGTGTGGAAGCAGCTCTGGCTGCAGCTGAGGGAATGGAGATGCTTTGGCAGGAATCAAAGGACTCATTCATGCTCTTGCAGGAGCAATTGTCACCGTGGCATCTGCAGCCAGTGCAAAATGGAGCTGCTCTAGGGCCCTCTGGATGGCAATTGCTGTTTGCCAGCACACAGTGCCTGTGTGACCTGTGGCAGTGGCAGAATTTGCCTCTGCCACCACGGGGACTGTAGTGAGCCCAAGCAGTGCTGGAAACAGTTCCAGAGAGAGAGGGAGCCTCTCCTGGCAGAGGCAGATGTGCTGTTTGTGCAGAGTGGCTTATTGAGAATAGATTGCAGTGATGTGACAGCAGTGATGCACAGAAGAGGGGTTAGAGGGAAGGAAAAGAAGAAAAATCTGGAAATGAAGGATGGAGATGAGAGGATCCTCACTGACTGCTTCCCCTGTTCAGGCAATGAGCAGCAGTTGCTTTGCCCTCTATTACTGTAACTCTCTTTTGCCTGTGCCTGTTTCTTGTCATGGCATCAAATGTGAGATGTGCAGCAAGGTTTGTTTAAGAATGGTTTGAAATGATGGGGACTGGGTGCTCTTACTGTGTCCCACCTTAGCACAGCATGCTGGCTTCAGCTGAAAGAAATGATCCTTTGGGGCTGCAGTGATTTTCATCGTGGTGCAGCACCAGTGCAGGGCTCAGACCTGAGCTCCTGCAGTGTATTACTGAGCACTTGGCTGTTTATGAGGGGCTTAATAGCATCACATGAATGGATTGGTAGCTGAATGAAGGATTGACGAAGCTAATCTCTGTGAGAATCCTCTTTAATGAGTTAATGAGGTGTTCTTATGGGCTCCCTACACACACAGATGCTAATGAGAGTTTTTCTAACTTACCAAGTGATGAAACTTGGATCTGCATCCAGGCTGATAATAAAAATGATGGATAGGTTCTGTTATTTGGGAAAAATATGTTTTAGTTCTGGCATGAAAACTGCAGAAAGGAGCCAAAACTGCTATTCTACCTGCACATTCTTTATGTTTTCCTGTAGCTCATTGATAAAACTCAAAGTCTAGTGCTAAACCCTCAGTAATTCCAAAGCTGCAAGTCAGCAGCTGTACTTTGAAAAAGTAAATTATCTATTTCATCCATTAAAGATCAGTGTTACCAAATTCTGTTGTTAAAAATTTCATTCAAAATTTTTCAGAAAGTTTTTGGGGGAGATTTTCATTCAAAAAGTTTGGTTGGGATTTTTTTTGTCACGTCTGTTCTTTTGGGTTCAGAGTTTTTGTTTCTTTTCCTTTCTCCCCCCACAAAGATTGGAATGTAGTGAAGTGTATGGTCCTAAATGGATTTATCATGGACTTTAATCTATAACCCCACAATTTTTGCCTTTTCTTCCAGCAGCCTTGCATCCGTCAGACACAATCGAGCTTGAATGCAATCCTCAGATTTTGCTGGCATGCTCTTTAATCCTCATTCCAGGTCATTAATGAATTTGTTCAATATGACCTCCCCTCAGCTCAATACAGTGCCATTTATCATTATCATTAGCATTTGTTTACAGTCCTGCAGCCAGTTCTTGATTCCAGTGCTGTGCTTGTCCCTTCCCAAGTCTTTTTGAATTAATTTTTCAATTAGGATTTCGTGAGACACAGATGCTGTCCTAAAATCCAGAAAATATGACCTCCTCTGTGTTCCTTTTGTCCACTCTCTCTGTAACTCTATCAAAGAACAAATAAAGCAATTAAATTTGTCTGGCAGGCTTTATTCTGTATGAAGCCATACAGGCTGCTTCTCATTTTGTTACACTCAAGATTTTTTAGCTGGATTTTCTCAAAGCTGATTTTCCCTTATCTTTTCCCTTTCCCTCTGGAAAGACCCAGGGCTGTTTATTCTTTTGAAAGGTGCTTCTGCTGAGAAGAGCAGGATGGCAGGGCTCAGGGATGGCCCCGGGCTGTGCCCCTCTCTGGGTGGCTGCAGGGGGGTTCAGGAGGGCTCAGAGCTGAAGCTGCTCTCCCAGCAGCATTTGGTGACTCCCCAGCGTGGCTGTCACCGAGCAGCCCTGCTCTGCTGTGCTCTGGAAGCCTGCAAGGTGTCTGTGTGCAGTGCTAAAACTGGTGAAAACGTGCTTGCTTCTTGTTGTTGTTGTTCTTGGTGTTATGCCAGCACCTCTTCAGCTGGCCCCCCACCGTGTCTCTCTTTTCCAAGTGCTTTGATGTGGATTTCCAGCTCGGTTACCTGCAATAGTTCCAGCCCTTGTGCTGACTGGCTGCATTCTGTTCTCAGCATAGCAGTGCCCACCTCAGCTTTGAAACTGGCCCTGCCCTGTTCTCTTCAGCTGCTCCTTTATCTTTGGAACATGTTCCAGACTTCGATTTTCTTCTGGTAACTTACTTGTCTGGAAACTTTGAATTTGGTCTGGGTCTTCCTGCTGATTTTTTACACCATGTCCTGTGTCAGATAATAGTCAGATATAATAATAGGCAGATTGTTCTCATAACAGATGATGACTGCAGTGTTGCCAGACAGGACATTTTTTCCCCTATAAATGCAATGCTCATACTCTCAAGTGAATTAGTGTCTCCTTCCATGTGCTTTTTTATGTAGCTGTTTAAGACACTTGGTTACTCTATAAATACAGACTCCTCCAGCTCTATTAAAGTGTTGCATAAGGACGTGTCATTTTTTTTTTTTTTTGTCCTTTCCATCAGTAAAACTACAAATAACTCACGTCTATGAGTGTAATTAGACTTAAAATCCTAGCCAGGCTGTAGCAGGGGTGCCCTCTTGGAGGCTTGCCCAGCAGCATGAGGGGAAGTGGGCATGGGGCTGTGGCTGGCACAGCCAGGGTGGGGCTGTCAGAGCTGAGCTGGGGCACGGGGGAAGATCTTTGTCAGCAGCATCCGGTGCACTCTGCCATCTCTGAGCAGCCCAGTTAGATTGGTCCATTAGATTAGTGCTCCTTGTCTTTACACATTTGCATTTTGTGCTGAAATTCGCTGCCTGAAACCAGCTGTGCAGTTGGTTAAAACAGCTGAACAGTGCAGCAAAGCTCCTGCCAGCTCTTAATAAATTATTAAGGAAAGCAGGACAGTTGACCCTTGCTGTGAGTTGGTCTGATGTATCATTCTTAAGCACAGATTTGGAAGGTGGTGTTGCAGCAGCTGTGCTGTATTGAGGCGTCAGGGCTGAAAGATAAGTGTGCCTGGAGTTAATAAGTTAAAACATTAACTGTCTGTTGCTCATACCTGTGAGACAGCGTGTCTGGCTGGGGAGCTGACATATTCAAAATGTCAAAGCAGCACTTGGACAGCATCATCTCAGTGGCCAGACAGATTTTACAGACATCTGGGAGAGCTCCCTGCTGCTATCAGTGTGCTGCAGTCCCTGGCCCTGGCTGTGTTCACAGGTCTGTGCTCAGCTGGCTGCAGCAGATACTTTTCAAGTGGTAAAAGACACTGAAGATGGGAATAATTCCAGCTTCATTTGTAACTGGAACAGTAATAGAGAGAAGATTCAGTGTATGGATTAAATGTTCAGTAGGATGGTATGGATTTATTTTGGGTAATGTTTTTATGGAGGTATGAGGGAGTTCTGGGCTATTTCTGGGCACTGACTGTTAGTGCAAGCTAAGGAATGGTAGGTGTTGCTGCAGTTTAGGTTCTGTAAATGACTACAGTCTTCTGTACAACTCCTGCAGACAAGAGCACAGTTTTATCCTTACTGAAAAGCAAGGAGCTAGAAGGTCTTAGATTTAACTGAGCTGCTCTTCCACTGCTGGATAAGCATGTGATTGTTCATTTGGGAGAAGACCCTCAGATTTTTGACTTTGAAGAAGCTATACTGATTTACTTTACTAGCCAAGAATTAGAACAGTTTGTACCAAAGCCATCAGCTATTTTTTTTAAGGCTGCAGTTGTTTCTGGTGGTGAAATATCCAGAGTTGGGATAGACAGGAGAGGAGAGGTGGTGGGTAGCCCTGTGTGTGAGGAAGGGTTTCGATTGTCTAGAGCCTGTATTGTATACTTAGGGCTGTTGCCCAAGACAATGCTTTTATGGAATTGATCATGAAACTGCATCTTAAATTTTGGTGGGTGTCCTGGCTTAGATGCCCTCCCATTCTTTGCATCTTGTCACCAGACTGGTTGAGAAAATGATCTTCAGTAAATCCATTACCCAGCAGTTTGTTTAGTTAGGATCAGTTCTGCAATTTGGCTGCACAAGCAGTGCATTTGTCAGAATGAAGGGCTGGCAGAAGGCACGTGTGCAGGCTGGCTAAGCTGTGCCCCAGTGAGGATTGGCAGTGAGGGCACTGGTGGCAGTCTGTGCTTTGGAGCAGCCTCTGCAGGCTCTCAGGAGCTGCAGCAGCACCCAGCACCTCTGACTGGGGCTGCTCCATCTCCGCTTCTTGTCCCTGCACTGCCCCCAGACCAGCCTGGAAATGCTCTCTCCTTGCAGGCACTGCTGCAGCTCCTGATGGTGGGCACTGGGATGGAGGTCAGATCTGCAGGATCATTCTCTGGTGCCTCTGGAGTTTCCTGCCCTGGCTGGCAGGGCTGGCACTGCTGGCAAGTCACTCTTCCCCAAATCAGCCAGCGTGTGAGATAGCTGGTGCTGCAGGGGCAGCTGGTAATGTGACTTGTAGCTGAGGGTTACAATTAAGGTTACTGAACACTTCCTGTAATTAGAGGCTGGGTTTCATTGCAGGGACATGTCTGCAGGGCAGCTCTGGCTGCTGCTGCAGGGCACTGTGCCACCACCACCCTCGGGGCAATGCCACAGGGTCCCTGCCTTGTGCTGCCCCTCACCACTGGGCAGGGGACAGAAACCTGGGAAATGGCAGTCCAGGCAGTCCCTCCAAACCCTGCTGTTTTGTTTTACTTGTTGTTTCTGTGAATATACAGAGGTTTTGAGCCACATTGAACGTAGGATAAAAACCACAGGCTGGCAGGCTGGCAGACCTCTGGGTCATAAAATGAGTCAGCACAAGAGACAAGCGACAGTTCCCTGGGACAGCTGAAACCCTCAGCTGCAAATGGTACAAACAGCTCTGCCCACACAGGGAGCTGCTGTGCCTGCTCCTGCCTGGCAGGCAGCAGAGCAATTGCAGAGGACATGTGAAATGTCACTTCTAGGTGAATATTTTGTATCTTTGTCTGAACCTGTGGTTTCATGGGAAGAAGTCATTGGTGGTGGTGGTGCTGGAATTTGTTACTGCTACTTGCCTTCTTACCTGTCCTGGCTGCTGATTCTTCCTTGGTATCTTGCTGCTCCTGGCTTTTCTCCACCTCTGCTGCACCAGCACAGCTCACTTTGCCTGGTGCCATGAGCTGACTGAAAGAACTGATTCAGCTGTAAAGTGACATAGAACAAATCAATACAACTAAAAAGGAACTTTGCACGGCAGATCCACTGTGTCTAGCTGCATAAAACCTGGAAAACCTGCTGCAGTGCAGGTGCTGGGGTTCTGGGGGTGAGGGCACCTGTGGCTGGCACTGCTGCCAGGGGCCATTGCCTTGTGCCAAGCCACACACAGGTCTGTGCTGCCTGCAGGGATGGGGAGAAGTGACCAGAAAGGAGTGAAAATTGCTCATCAAGTGTAAAAAAATCTTTTGAAGTTCCTGCTGCACTCAGCAAAGCTGAACAGAGCTGCGTGGGCACTGAAGGTGGGATGGGCAGTGGGCAGAGGGCTTGTCTGCAGGAACGAGTCCAGGGCAGCCAGCAGCACTGGGAGTCCATGCCCTGGGCTGTCCTGCAGCCAGGCTGAGCTCATGTGTCATTAGATTGAGGCAAAGATGGAGTTACCATAGTAAAACCTGGTGTCTCTTAAAATTGCTGGCAAAACATCTTTTGTGGCAAGGGGAGAGGCTTGTCTTGTGGTTAAGGTCCTGGACTTGGCAGGTTTCTCTCATATTTCCCGTGTGACTTTGGAATACTTGGTTTATTCATCTGCACCTCAATTCCTCCAATCCTTCCTGTCCTTTAGTTTTGTTTTGGGAAGGTTGCAAAGTATTTGAAAACATGTCTCTTTCTTTTATGGGAGTGAGACATGAACCCAGTATGGAAATCACAGTGGCCAAGCCCCAGAGCAGAGTTGCTGTTCTCAGTGTCACCTTTCAATAGTAAACAGAGTCTTACCCTGATCAGTCTTTCCAGGGGATCAATGTGTCAGGCTGTTTATACAGCACTGTCATGGTGTTTACACTCCAGTCCCACTACAGATTGCATTTGTAACAAGCACTGGAGATTAATGATTCATAGCACTTGAAAAATGGCAGTCTGAAATTTCAGATGGGATGATTGCTGACATCCCTGGGGTTTAGGCATCACAACTCTTGTGGTTCTGTGTCAGGCTGCTGAAACCTGCTGGAATTAAAGTGGAACATACACAGACCAACCAAAACTTTTCTTGGAATGGTGCCAGTTATTCTGCTGTTTTTCCTGAGTGCTTCTATGTGATAATTTGCTCTCTTACCTTTCATTAGCAACTAATAGTCAGTGATGGCAGGCAGGTTGGACAAAGTACAGAGGTTGTACCTTTAAAAAAAAAAAAGTGTGCACCCTCATCCCTCACGTGTGGGTTATTCCTGTGCACAGTGTCATCCATAACCATGCATCAGGCCATGCACAGGAGCTGGAGGAGAGCTCTGGGATTTACCAAAATGTGACATTTATTTGGCACTAGTGATAGGCAGATGATTTTAAGAACATGCCTCTTCCTGCAATAGCAGTGGAAGTCTTTCTGACTTTGAGCTTGAATTTTAAAACTATTTTTTGCTGTTGAAAAATCAGATTTGACTATATTTATATCCTCCATCCTCAGCTTCCTTATTGCCTTGCTTGAAGAGGAGAATTGGGGATGTATTCTCTGCAGTTGTGTTTTGGTTGGCTCCAAGAGCTGTCCTGAGTGCAGTACCTGTAACTGCAGGAGTGAAGCAGGAAAGAACAGTGCATTTGGGAATGGGGTGAAAGAAAACACCTCTGTGCCAGGCAGAGGTGGCATCCAGAGACAGCCCAGCCACATCTTCTGTTTCACAGTCAGTGGAGTGCAGGCTGAGAGGCAGCAATGTTGTATTGTGAGAACTGCAGCTGGGAGAAAGGTTTGGGTTTTTCCCCATCACCATCTCCAGCAATTGTGCAAAAAGTGTGAGCTGGGAAAGGAGTTGACGTGGATTGTTCATACTTTTGCCCATAAAAACCAAGCTTCATTTATTTCTCAGATAATTTGAGTGTTGTGCTTTCTAATGATGGGGCAAAACAGTCCCCCTTGCAATGCTGCACAATTGAATACAACTTACCACAGCCAAATGAGGGGAAATAAACAGGAAAAACTGTAGAGCACAGGCCCACACTGATGTATGGTGAAATAATGCCATTCAAAACCTGGTTTGTATTTACAGCTTTCATTGGTGCAGGAAGCTTTAGAAATCAGTAATTAACATAAGAAATCCGTTCTATTCAGGAAATCTTGGACTGAGTTTGTCTGGGTTTTCAGTAGTCTGAAGCCTTATCTGTTACAGGAATCCCCAGATCTTTCCAGGATGTTTTATACATACAGTAGCTACTTCCTCTCATGGAAATATTGTCATTTGGAAGTGAACAGTGCATGCTGAAAAAGCTTTTGTCTGTAGTCAAATTGGCACTGACTGAGAAAATCCAGATGATCTCCCAAAGGGGAGCCTGTGCAGCTGAGCTGCTCTTTGTTAGTGTTTAGCTTTTTATAAACACACTTTGTGTTCTATCTGCCCCACACACCTGCTAGTGTTGTGCTCCTCCTGCCATGATATAAATGTGAGTGGGACAATGGAGCACGATGTTGTGACCAAACTAGCATTGCTTAAGAGTCCAGCTGCAGCATGGGTGAGTTTATCCCAGCTGAGTCTTGGGTGAGTTTATCCCAGCTGAGTCTGTACAAGAAGAGCTGTGAGTGTTGCCATCATTTGTTTTGCAGTAAGGCAGTCCAAGCACAGGAGTCCTCTCACATCATCTCTCACCTTCAGATGATTTTTTTTTTTCCTCCTCTAGCTTAGCTGATGACATGATATTTGGATTTCATTGAGGTTTCTCAGTTTCCTTCCAGTCTTGGTGTCATTTGGCCAGTTGTCAGATGATATCTGCTGCGTCTGACATGATGGTACTCTGGTGTTAAAGGTAACCTTTCACCAGCCTGCTCTATTTTAGCAGTGTGACAAAGGTAATAATGGGTTTTTTCACCTGTGCATGCTGTGCTGCCTGACCCATGCCTTGCTGAGTGGAGGAAAGGTGTGTCAAGGCTTTCAAGGCCAGTTTCCTCCTTAACCTTTTTTTTTCCTGAGTTGATGGCTTGTTTTTTCACTACTGTATTTGTGGTGATTGTTGAAACAAAAGCTGCTTTATAGGCATAATTAAAAGTAAAAGGAATATATAGTTTCTTGAAGAAACTTGGAGAAGCCCACTTTTTTTTTTCCATTCTTTTCTGTGATTTAGCCTAAGTGAGAATCACAATGGCTCAAAACTCAAAATTAGTCTCAGGAGCCCGATAATCTGATAGACAAGAGTTTTCTAAACTGAAAGTGTCTAATTGAGACAAATGTGATGGATTGAGGAGAGAGCACCATTGACCTGGTTTTGCTCTATTAGGCTTTCCAATTAAACAGGATGTGGGAAGGAAGACCTTGCAGAGTAATGCCTGGACCAGCAGGACTGAGGTTTTAAATGTTCCTTATACTTTAAAAGATGTGCTTTTAAAGATTTTGCTTGAGTGCTAATCCCAGAACTCTAATGATGGAGTTTCCTACAGGGATGTTATCTCTTGCTAACCTTTTAATTAACAGGCTAAATAGATGATTTTGTGCTTTTGTGTTTAGAAGTTCTTTAATGAGCTTTGAATCCTGTGGCCAAGCTAAGCTGAGTTCAGATTTTGACACCAAGGAAGATGCCAGGCTGCAGAAAATGTGCAGTGCACTTGCATTATAATGTGCAGAACTGGAGAGAAGCATTCATTAGGAAGAAACTTAATGGAAAACAAAATAACCTCCAGGGATATGGCCAACCCTTTCACCATCAAGTCTTGATCAACTTTCTTATAAGGTCTTAATGCCTTGAAGTTACAGGAGCAGCAGTCAACTGTTAGTCTGATCTAAAACCAGTCAGCTGTAATCTAAGAACTGTAGAAGAGCATAAATCAAAGATGTGAGGGCCTGCACATGGTTTACTCCTGTTACTGCAACTTTTTTTGCTCATCCAAATATTGTAGAGATTCTGGAAGTGCTGTGTGATTTCCAAATGTCTGGAAAAGTGGTAAATCTGGAAAGAAAATAAAAAAAACCCCTGCCATCCTTGCTCAAGTGGGTGTGTTTGTCCCTGATATCACTACTTTAGACCAACAACAGCTCAGAGCACCTTCCTTTCCACTATTCCAGAGTAATGGCTGTTTCTGTCTGCTCTCTTTGTAGATTGAACCTCCTAGTCCCTACACCAGCTTGGAGACTCAGGTTAGTACCACCCCCCATCCCACTCCTTCCTGAAAAGAGATTCTCTGAAAGAGAGGGCTGGGCTGGTGCTGCCCACCGTATGGGTGGTGTTTGCCCCACTGGTGTCCCTGCAGAGGTGCAGGTGTAGCAGCAGCCCCTGGTGTGCCTGGCTGGGCAGGGAGAGGTGCAGGTCCCTGCCAGGATGGTGAGGAGGGGCTGGCACAAAGCTGGACAGCAGCAGAACTGACTTGTGTGTGCTGGGAGAGAGGACACAGCCCTCAGGCAGAGGGAGCATCCTTTCTTGGTGTTCTCATTTCCTTTTGTGTATTCTGCTCCCCAGCCTGTTCCCTGTTCCTGCTGCTGATGTTACTCTCAAACACTTGTGCTGCTGATTTTTTCTTTAGACATTACAATGAACAGTAATGAATCTGTGGAGCTGCCTGGCACCAGAAGGTCAAAGTGACAGAAGAGATTTTACAAAGTCACTGATGCTTTGATTTGTGTTTTCTAACAAGGCAGCATCATTGATTTCCATTCTTGCTGATCTCTGGGAGACAGCAAGGGCTATGGAGCTTGCATACTGAAGATGAGTGTTTATTCAGAACACATTTCCAATGCCCCTGAGTGACTGCATAAATATTTCTACCTTTGTCTTCTGCTGCCTTTCTCTGGGGAAAGCTTTTGACTGTTTTGTTATTTGTTTCAACAAGCATAGTACATCTATTTTATGGACCTCACTTCAGAGCCAAGTCCTTGTGAGTCAAAACTGGCAAGGAAGGATCACACAGAGTTTGTTAAACACAGTGGCATTATAAAGTGCTATCAAAACACAGGGTATGTAATAAAGTACTGATCTGTGCATGGTGTGGAACTAGAAATACACAGTAATGATGAAGGCTTACTTTATTACTGACTGAAAATAGTGTAAGAACATGAGTTTGTGTTAGTGAAGGTGCTAGGGGAGAGTGCACATGTGAGTATGAGCAGGAGAACTTTTCATTTGGAGGAGAAGTGACAAGATCATCATCTCCAGCTGCTGTTAATTATGGCTGAGGAGGTGCCTTCAGCCCCAACAGACCTCCTCCTTACCCTGCATCCTCTCTGACCTGCATGGCATTCCCCCTTCTGGCCCATTACCTCCTTGCTAAGACTCTCACCAAGGCTGCCAGGCCCAAAGTTTCTGTATTTTCATGGGACCTTAATATTGTTGGGGTCAGGGAAGGCACAGGTGCCCTGTTTAATGAATAATAAAGGTAGAAATTAAGTGTATCCTATGTACTGGTATTCCTTTCAGTGTTACTGAAAGGCACATCTGCTTCTGAATCTATTTTCTGTAGAAAGCTGATTTCTGGTGTTGAAATGGATGAGGAGAGTCAAAACTTCTTACAGGCAATGCAGTTATGTCCCAAGGTGTTTCAGACTGGGGCTGCTCTCTTGCAGGACCAGACCAGGAGGTGTCCTGAGTGGGGAGGGAGCAGACTGTGTGTTCTGTGAGAGGTAGAAGTACATCTGGAAAACTTCTCAGCTGAGGGTCAGGGTGCAGCTTTGGTTTCTAGGGATGTATTTCTCTTTACCTGAAGTGTTCAAAAGCATTCAGATTAACAGTGGAAGTTTATGGTTTACATCCTGACTAAGAAATTAGCAGTCTTAGCTGCAAGTGTCTCTGTTTTCTCTGCTGTGAAAAAGCACTTTGAGAAGAATGATATCAGCAGTGTTAACATTTTAGACTTGAACAGAATGTTAGCTCCTGTGGTTAGTAAAGAATCTTCACATTTGCAGAGGTTTCCTGCATGCTTTATTCTCCTCCTTTTTCTCTGGGGGCAGATGGGAGCAGAGCATTGCACTGCCTTCACTTGAGTGGAGTGAGCAGCTTCTCTGCTGGGTGGTTTCCTGCAGTCTTGGCATGAATCACCTCAGTTGAGAGTTTTTCTCCACTGCCTTCTGGTTTCCTGTCCTGCCTTGGTTTGGTTGGTATTTTGAATTTTGAACGTTGACATTTCAAACCCATGCTGTGTTCTGGAGCCCTTCTCATGAATTTTTGGTACAATTTCCCCTCCTTTCCCTGATCTTTCAATCAGCCATACAAGCTGTTGAAAATTTTACAGGTTTGGCTGCAAGTGACCTTCTGATGGGAGAGTGGGTGCTCTTCCAATGTGCTCAGCTTCAGCAGATCTCTTTGAACTCCCATAGAAAGATATATTCTGGTTTGTGTGCAAATGAACAGGGGAAAGTAGTGACTTGTGAGCTAAGCAAGTGTTCTCCCTGGTATTTTTCCAAGGAAAAGATGCACAATGTTCTCTCTTTTAGAGGTGTATTGAAGCAGTTTGTTTAAATTGGACCTGCCAAAGGACACTGCTTGTGCTAATCCAATGGCAATATAGTGGGGATCAGTGAGATTCACTCATTCCTTACCTGTGCTGAGACTCTGTCACAACTTGATACACTCAGATAAGTTCCTATTCTTCCTGGTTTGATTTTCTTTCCCACAAGTGTGATTACATAGCTCACAAACAACTGTTCTTTGGCTTTTCTCATGTTAAATGGTGTGTGAAAGGCCTGAATAATGTAATTTATAAATTTGGTGCAGCAGGTTAACAACTACCTAATCACTTATGTTCAAGGGAGTGGCAACTTAATTTGCACTGTGTTGCAGATGATTCTCATCTAGGGTAAAACCCAGAAACTTGGTTTTAATTGGAAAAAAACATTTTAAAAACAAGCCTCCCATTTCCTATCTCTAATCTCACTGTGGGTTAATGCCAAAACCAGATACCCCTGAGCATCCTTGAGCTGTTCATCCTTTATCAAACAGTAAAGTCACACCAGGATTCTTTGGGAGGATTCAGGCATGTTTGCCTGCACCATCACACAAAGAGAAGCTGAGCAAACTCTAAGATGAAGGGATTTTTTCAGTTGAAGTAAATATTAGTGAAAAAACCCCATGAATTCAGGAAGCTTGGAGCTTGTAGAAGAAGAATGTCTTGCAGTTTTTGTGACGAGATAATTGTGACTGGTAACACCATAAGCATGGAGTCTTTCATAAAATCCTGTTGTGAAGATAAAGGAAACTCCCAGGGTGATTGCTTTTCAGAATTCAGATAAATATTTTTCTTCCAAAGCATTAGTTTGGGGGGTGGGGAGGGATCCGTGCCAGTTCATGATGTGCCAAGGAAAGTAAAGAGCTGACCTGTGGAAGGGGACATGGCCACTGGGGAGAACTCTGCAATTCCTTGTGGCTGTGCACAAATTGAGGATTTTGCACTCAGCTGTCAAAGTGAAGAGGAAACAGCATGTTTTCCTTCCTGCTGAGGAGCATGAATATACAAGTAGGACTCATGAGCTTCCCTCTGAAGTCTTCATAAAGAATGTCCCCATAGAAGCATCCACTGCAATTGAATTGCTGAGCTGCTGTTGTCTAATAATCAGATACACTGATTTTGGCAAAGATAAGTCCTGAAACACAGTGGCTGGAAATGTCCCCATTGTTAAATCACACAGGAGAGAGTTGAGGTATTATTAGGAGAATGCATCTTCAGATCTATCTGCTGAGTGGGTCCCTTTTGGATATGGGTGGAGAACACCCAGTCAATCCAGCAGGATGTTCTTTGCATTGGAGATACTGGGGTACCATCTCATGCAGTATTTTGGGAAGGTTTGACTTCTCTTACACACCCTGTCTAACTCTGTTACCTGCAGCCCTTGTGTGGGATTCAGCCATTGCCACAGAAGGAGGGACTGAGTGGCTCTGAGCAAACAGAAGTCTGGCATTGGAGGCCAGTGGAGTTCCTTGCAACAGTCTCTTGCATGAATAGGCTGCACACTGTGTTGGAAATATTCTTCCAATGCCGGGAAGCTTGAATTTTATATTAGACCTCTTTTAAAAATCAAGTTTAAAAAAAAAGCTTACATAAAGCTTTCTAATTTATGTAAGAAGAAAAGGCACCTGGCAGCTGGCAGTGCCCTAGGTGCTGTCTAATCATGGAATCCCTTTCTCCTGTTCTTTGCAGGGTGTTTGATGTTTCCATCATGTTTTTAGTCTGCTTGGTGCTTGTAAAAGCTGTCCCATGGACAGCACTGAGAATGAAATTCCTCTGTGGGAGCTGCCACCTGGGCAAACTCCCCAGAGCCAGCACATGCAGAAGGAACTTCTGTGATGGACAGGAGGGGATTTGCAACTCTCACCTGAGCTCTGCAACCACAGCTTGCTGAGCATCCCTGCTCTCATTTAACTGAGCCTGAGCTGCAGCTTGTTTTCTCTGGGTGTCAGCTCTGGGCTGTCTTTTTGTTCCCAGAAGTATTCCTGAGCTGTCCAGTGGCTTGCCTGTCCCTTCTATATGCTGATTTGATAAAACATTCTTGTCTTTTCTATAAATGGGCAAGTTCCTAATTGTCCCTAAGTCCATCCAAGTGTGATGAAGCTTCAGGAACATGGGGTGTTCTTATGCAATTGTCTTTAATTGTGAATATTTTTAGCAGTGCACCTACCCAAAGCCTTAAACTTACAAGCTATGATTTAAAAACTTAAGGAAATAGTGATATTTCCCAGCAGTGCCCTTTTAATTTATGCTGCATTCAAAGTGCTTAGCAGCAATAGTTAAGTTTGGTGAAGGAAAGTAGATTGAGTTCTGTGCTTGCCTGTTTTTATTGTATAGGGCAAATTGGCAAAAGGGAAAATACACAAATTATGAGGTATCTAAATGATATTAATCAATTGCTCTCAGAACCAAAAGTGTCATTCTGATTCTGTTTCTGTACTGTAAAGCTGTTCTGTGCTATTACACTCTGTACTTCAAATGACATCACAGAAAAGGAAAAGTCTTGATTTTTTCAGAGTAATGGTAGTGGAGATAAAGCACAAAATATTAATATTTGATAGCATGAGGTCTGGCTGATTGCTTAACTAGAGCTCTAAGGGACATCTTTTCTCATAACAAACAGACAATTGTGCTAAAAAAAATATTTGGAGACTAATTGAATGCTTGGGTATCTGTCTCATTTCTTTAAATGAAATAAATGTAGAAGTTGTTCTGATAAATGTATTAGGTCTACAGAAGTATTTCATTTCTCACCAACTGCAAATACAGTGTGTGTTTGTGACAGCTGCCATGGTGAGGTGAGGGCTGTAAAGGATTTTAGTGCTGCTTCTCTTTTCCTGAGTGTCACTTGCTGTCAGAGCACCAGAACAGGAGGAGCTCACCTGTTCCTGTGTGTGCTGGTGGTTCCCATTTGTCCCCTCCTGGGCTGACATTGCAGAGCAAGCTGAGTTACAGACACACAGGGAGGAAATGTGAGTTGACTCGTGAGCAGGTAGCACAAAAAGCTGTGTGCAGGTGACCTCCTTCACTTTACCCTCTGTGGGGTGTTCTCTGCACAACATTTCTTGAAAACTGTCTGGGATGCATTTTACCTTGGGGCTGGTTTGAAATTATGCTGACACGTGGGGTCTGTTTGTGTTTTGTTTCATTTTCTGTAACAGCTACAGCTGAACACAACTGAAAAGGCTTTTGTGATGCTGCTTTTTTTTCCACCCACACTCCTGCAATTTTCCTCAGGTTATGCTGGGAGTAAACCTCAGTGGCAAAGTGATTATGTATTATTATATAGCCAAGTGATTTAAAATGTTAATTCCATTACTGGGATGGAGAGGCACAGCACAGAAAACAAAAATGCACCAAGAATTTCTTACAAACAATCAGATAATAATTGGATAAATATAGCCGTGCACAGCTGTGTTTTACATGCAGCACTTTCCAGATCTAGTTACAATAATTTTGTAGCCAGGGCAGCTTTGAAGTGGCTGTACCCACTTGCATGTAACACACTGAGAGTTGTGTCTTTCTGTAATTGCCTCTCCCTTGGTCCTGGAGCCCCCAGCACAAGGAGAACCAGCTCCTGGAGCTGTTGTTCTAACAGAGTTATGCAGAAGGTTCTTTTGCTCACCTGCCTGAGCTGCTGCACAGATCACACAAAGCAAGACTGAAAAGAAAAAGACACCAATGTTTGATTGCCTTGCCTTGCAGCAGTGTTTATTACCACACTTGATGACCATGCTGAGGCACTGGGCAATCTCTCACTCCCAAAGCTGCTAGCTGGACATTTGTGGAAGTGATAAAATTTGTCTGAAAACATGTTTCCATGGGAAATTAAGGAAAGAAGCTAATAATCTTGGGTTACTTGAAATATTCCCTGTATTTCCTCTTCAGGAAAAAAACCCCAAAATTTTGACTTGCTGGTTTGGCCCCTTGTTAGTACTGGTGGGAAATGTGTGGAAACAGTTTTAAACCTGAAATAGTTTTCATCTTGCTGCTTATGCATAATGCAATTTATTACATGTGTTATTCCATGACTCCACAGGAACCAGAAAAAATTGTTATTTCTTTGTTCCTGTATCTTTTAGCATTTAATTGTGCTTTATCCTATGTAGTAAATGTTGCCTACATTTTTAATTGCTCAACTGTCTTCTAATGCTTGTGTTCACGTACTGCAAGCAAAATATTTTTAATAAATGCTGATAATTAAATCATGATATTAGAAGACCAAGCACTTAGGGCCTATAAAATGACACTAAGTTAATTATTTACAAATTATCTAGATGCTAATTTGGTTGTGATCTTCAACAGTGTTTGGTTTTTCAGTAAGCAGGAAGCAAGCAATGTTTGATCTCTGCTTACAGAGCACCTTTCTGGCAGCTCAGCTTGGAACTTGTGTTGGCACTGCTGTCACAGTGCTTGCTAGCTGAACACAGGGTCTTACAAAGGTCAAAAAGTTAGTCTTGGTTAATAGCTGCTTTGTTGATGCTTTTAAGGGCAAAAAAGCAAAATACAGTTTAAATAACAATGAGGCACCAAGTCAGCCTCTTGGTAACCTTTCCTCAAGGTGTGCTGGCTGCTCCTTTGCCTAGGAAAACACAGAAATGTTGTGTAAATGAGGGTCAGTGCCTTTTTATTTTAGGCATCAAACTGACGTATTCTTCACATTCCCTTTTTTTCTCTTGTTGAGTAGCTTTGTGTTCTTCATGGCCCAGCCTTTCAAAACTGACACACATGAAACTGTTGATTTTTTTATCTTGTCTTTGCATTCTGATGTGGAGCCCAAGTTTAAAGATGCACAGGTCCCTGCTCCAGATTTCTTGTGTCACCCTGTGCAGGAGTCCCTTTCTGTCTCTCCTGGCCCTGTGGCCACTGTGGTCTGTGCCACTTCTGGCCATTACCTGAAAATTCACCCTGAAGTCCATGCTGTTAAAATGAGAGCATCACTTCAGATTGCATTTGCTCCAGAGTGGATTGGGAGCCTTTGGCTTAGTGCCTAGTTTACACTAAGCTTGCCAGCAAAGGAAGTTAATCAAGAATTGTTGGTCCAAGGTGAATTCTTGCTCTGTTTTAGCTTAAATGGCTTTCCACAGTAGACAGTCCTACATCTTGAGCTAATCCATCCAGCTCCAGGATTAGGCTGTGTGTTTTCAAAAGCATGATTTCCTTGCAAAAGCTCCTGAAACAGCTGTCTGAGCCTGTGTGCTCCACCCAGCTCCAATCCAAATATTGGCATAATTCAAAAAATGCCATTCATCCATTTGTTGAGTGGGAGAGTGGGCATTGCAGTCAGTCAAGGACCAGTGGTAATTTTCATTTTCCCTCTCCTGCCCCTCGCTCCCACCATCTCTTCTGGTCATGAAAATGCAGAATTAGAAAGCTGGGGAGGGTCATCCTGGGAAATTCAGACTGCAGAGGGTCAGCAGGGCTTGCCTGGCTGGCAGGGTGTGTGCCAGACACATGTGCTGGCTGGCAGAGAGTTCCCAAAAGAGCTGTGTATTTACTGTTTCTCTAAGTATCCCTGTTCCTCTTCAGATTTTCCTTCTCTCCCTTATCACCTCATGATGCAAGCACATGCTTTTCCTCCTAGGTTTCGTGTTCTTAATTAGAACTTAACTTCTAGTTTGATGCGTCCCATTTTCTGGATGTTTTTCAAGCTGGGATGCCTTGTGCCTAATGTCTCTGTTCCCTCTGTGGCAGTTAATTTTGTTCCAGTAATATTTGTAAATATGCTGCCTGAAGTAGAACACTTTCTGGATGCCCTTATTTCCATTATTGTCTGCCTTTGTGATATTGTGTGTATCTGAATAACTTAAGTGTTTTGATGTCTGAAAAGATACAGTGGAGGCTGAATTCTGTCAGTACTATTTGCTTTTCCTATCCAGATTCAAAATTATAGGACTTAGGCTGAAATCAGTCTTGTTTTTCTACTTATGAAACTGTTGGTTTTGCTAGATATTTTGAAATCTTGAATAACTGTATGTTTCCACAAGAGAAAGTAATTTGCAGAGCTGAGTAATAGCCCTGACTCAGTAAAACACAGGACTTGCAAGTCAGGCAGTTGCATCAATGTGAATGCTCACTTGCTTTGGGTTTAAGTGTTTCCCCAAGTCTGGGCCCTGATGCAAAAATATTTGCTTCTAATTTCAGTGAATTGGCTTTTGCTGTCTTAATAGGCTTTTAAATTATTTATTGGCAGTAATGCTGAAAGGCAGTGGATTTCCAGGATGTGTGCATTTTGAGTCAACACCTGTGAGCAGCTGCCTTTAAAATGCTTCAGCATTCATAGGGAAGAAGGATCCATGAGGCTGGTCCCAGTCCCAGGCATGCAAATGCTGGGCAAAGACACAGTGAAATTCCTGCAAATGCTGGAGGGTGTTTGCCAGACTGCTTGGAGGCCTCCAGCTGTCCTTGCCTGTGAATGGGAGACCCACAGAGCTGAGCAGGGAAAGCTTTTCTTGGCAGTTGTAGGGTTTAGAGATGTGAGGTGGTTTTTCACTTCAAAACAAAACCATGTCTTTTGGTATTTTCATGGAAGGTGAGCAGAAGATTCTCCTGAAGCCCAGTGCTGTGTTGTGCATGTACAGACCAGAGAAGTCCTAGAGGTTCAGGGGTTCTCCCTCCTGCAGGAGAGAATTGTGACAGTCA
Organism: Cossypha polioptera; assembly: GCA_027576295.1. Classification (NCBI taxonomy): domain Eukaryota; kingdom Metazoa; phylum Chordata; class Aves; order Passeriformes; family Muscicapidae; genus Cossypha; species Cossypha polioptera. Next base: position 15,331,428 of record JAODHX010000912.1, on the reverse strand, counting down.
CCAGGTAACCCAAATTCCAGAAGTCTTTTCTTTACCAGTCTTTGAAGCATAGTGGAAATGTGTGCTGCAAATTCCTGGTCTTAAATTCCTTGTTAAAAAAGGAGATGTTAGAGCAGGAATTTTATTTTCTCAGTGCCCTAGTTGTGATATTTTCTGATGGACCTCAGCCATGCAGTGGCAAGGATGGAATGTGTGCCCAAAGCAGCCTGAGCAGTACCAGAAATGCCCAGAAATTCACTGGGGGGCCCAGCTCAGGCTGGGCAGTGCAGCCTGGTGAGTGGGAGCTCTGGAAATGGAAGTGCCAGGTACTGGCACCAATAGCCAGAGGCAAAGTCTTACATTGCAGGTTTAATTAAAGCATCTCAGGGAATTTGCATCCTCTAAACATTTTAACGCTCAGCAGGAACTTTGAGTCAAAGCCAAAGGATAATAAGAATTAAACCACATTTTGCCCATGTACATTACAAGGATTTATATTCTTTGCTGGCACTTAATAATGCATTACTGTGGTGTTGTAACTGGTGTTACATATGACCTTATAAAATGCTGTGGTCCCTTCAAACATTTATTATTAAGTAAAAAACGAAGGTTTTTTTTCCAGCTATCCCACTGTCGTGTTTTTTTCAAGTTTAAAACTGGTTTTGGAACATAGCCTAGAAAGAACAATTAGACTACCCATCATTATTTTTAGGAAAATTTGCATAGCTTGCTTTTACACAGGTATATAAAGACATAATGGTACCAGATGGAGAAGGATAGCCATGAAGTGCTTTGTTTTTCTTTGCCAAAATTTCATTTAACCATGAGATATCATCTCAGGGATTGAGAACAAACTTGTAATTTCAGAGAAAAATATGGAAGCTGCTTCTCCATATAAACTTCTGTTATGTGTTACCAGAGATTAACAAAAGTAATGGGAAATAACAAATAGCTGAAAATAAAGGATATCTTGTGTCCCTGTAACAAAGCATATGTGCATCTGAGCAAGAAGCTGAACAAAAGGAATCAGCACTGTTGTTATCAGTCACACTTTGATCAGGTGGAGGAGAAACCTTCATGACCACACTGCAAGTCTCCAGCCAGGCCACTAAGTTTCTTTATTTGGATTTTTGGTTCTTCCCTCCTGTTACTGGTGTTCAGCTGGTGTTCAGCAGCCCTTTGTCAGGGTGATGTTGCCTTTTACTGCTTGCTGCCATTGATTTCTAGGCAATCCAGGCTGCTAAAATTACTTTTAAGGTTTGTCTTAGGTAAATAAGTTTAATGAAATGGAGGGAAAGGCAAAAATTACTGTCTGAGGTAATGAAAATAATAAAAAGTGGCAGTTCAGGCTGACTGTGGGTGAAACAGATGTGAAGCCTCAGTGGAATCTGAGTTCTCCAGAGTTTAGGTTTGGAAAATCCTCTGTGAGCTTTGCAAATGTCACAGATTCATACCCTGAGCACAGGCAGGGATTGTTCACCAGTGTCCCTGTGTCCCTGCACCAGAGCTGGCACTGGGGCAGCAGCAGTGTCCAGGGCTGGCTCTGGGGCAGCAGCAGTGTCCAGGGCTGGCTCTGGGGCAGCAGCAGTGTCCAGGGCTGGCACTGGGGCAGCAGCAGTGTCCAGAGCTGGCTCTGGGGCAGCAGCAGTGTCCAGGGCTGGCTCTGGGGCAGCAGCAGTGTCCAGAGCTGGCAGTGGGGCAGCTCAGTGTCCAGCTGTGTGCCCTGGGCTGTCCTGGGGCAGGGCACAAGGCAGGGCTGCAGGAGATGCTCCCACTGCCCCTGCCCTGCTGTGTTCCAACCAAACCAGCCCAGTGCCTGAACACCTCTGTGCCCAGGCTGGCAGTTCCTGAGCAGCTGAGCGTTTCCTCTCAAGTGCTGCTGTGCTAACTGGGCTTTCTCCACAAGGACCTTTAGCATAATTTTATTCTTAATTAACTCTGAGCCAGCCTTCCAAACTGTTCCCATGACATGTGGCTGAAGCAGGACTGCTGCTTTATATGTAGGGAGGTAGAAAATGTGTATTTCTCCTTTTGGTAACTAATTCTTTTCTGTTGCGGATTTTCTATCCTGTAGCCCAAACTCTCAAATACTTACCAAAAACTTCAAAAGACCTAGAAAACTTCCCCTGAGTTATATACCTTCATCTGCTGGCATCAGCACTCTGTCCCTTAAGCACTTTGCTTTAGTGCAAGTGTTTCAGGTGCCAAGTGCAGCCTCCCTGCTTTTTATTATTATTTGTTGCTGTTAAATATATCTACTTAATATGTAAAGCTAAAAATAGTTGTGCTTCTCAAGGAATGTGGAGCTCTTGCTGGGTTATAGACTTGGTGTAGCTGAGCTGTACCACTATCAAATTCATATCAGGTATGCCCAGTTAGTGGGACCACTGAAAATAAGTTAATACTGATGTTTCACCACAGAGCTGCATGAATACAAAATTTCTTGGCATTAGTTAAAATTTTTTTACAGGATCCCCTTGTTATTTAAGAAAGCATTACATACTTGTCCAGAGAGCTCAGTGAGAACCTTCAGGCAGATTTTTAAACACCTGAACAAGCTTAAGGCAAGTGGTTGGTTGTTTTTGCATCACCTTTCACATCTTATTATGGTTTGTTTGTGTTCTTACTGCTCTTGTGTGACTCAAAAGGCAAATGCTAGCCAAGAACAAGCATGATTATTTTTATTGTTATCATTACAAAGTTCAGCTGTGTGAGTCTCTGGGTGGCTGCACGTTGTCCCCAGGTGATGCTGAGGTCTGGGCAGGACAAAGGGATGCTCCCACTGCTCTGCTGTCTCACAGAGAATACCAGATAATCTTGGACAAAGCTTAATTCTACCTGCATTTCTGGAAGTTTGTCTTGAACTAGCAGCTCTCATAAAGCAGCTGCTCTTCAGCAGCTCATCCAGAGTCTCACTGGAAGAGTTTTTTAGCCCTGTCCTGCTCTTCACTAACGACCTGAGGTGTCACTGGGTGCAACTCTGCATTTTCCACTGGGCTCTTCCAGATTCTTCTGCTGGTGTTTGTCTGAGCTCAGTGGCTCCTGGTGTGATGTTTGAACAGTGCTGCCTTTGGAAGGGCCGTGGATGATTCAAGTGGCTCTCCAGGCTCTGCAGTAATGAGTGTCCCATGGCTGTGCCAGACACTGTGAAGCAACTGCAGTGAAGACTATATCCAGCTTCAGCTAAATAATTTGTTGTGCACTGTTTCTCTGTTTATGATTCAGTTTTAAAGACCCTTTAAAGTGAAATTGGATACACTACAAAGTGTTGGTTTCATGTGTTTTATTTGCAGTTTAATCAGCGTGATCCAGCTGCCAGTGCAGGGGAAACCAGAGCTCGATTTTTAATTATCCCTGCTTTGCCTGAGTTAGGAATTCCCAGTAGTGCTGTCTGAGAAAAGATGCCAAAAACCACATTGTTCTTTAATTAGCTGTTGTAATTGTTTCAGTCTTATCTCCATGATTAGCAGCAGCATTAAATACAGCAGTAAGAATAGGCCTGCCCTCTTTGTGCTGCCCTAGTAAACACAATATTCTGACTTCTGGTAAGGGACATAATATAAAATCAATTAGAAGCCAACTAGTGTTGATTGGAAAATGATAAAGAGCAGTTACCATGAAGTGCAGATTGCTTTGTAAAGTTGGTTCATAGCCATTCTTCTGGGATGGCTTTACTGCCCAGTTTTGGGGAAAACACCAGAAAAACCATCTCTGCTGCAGAGAAGCCTTTGGAGATGTTGCAGAGGCTCTGTCCTGTGTGAAGCTCTGATACAAGCTTGACAATAATCTTTGCTGCCACTCAGTTCAGTGCCCATCCAGTTTTAAGGATCCTTTTTACCCCCGTGCAGAACAGTTACATTGTTAGAGATGGAAAATTGCAGAATATTCCCCAAAGAGACATTTTTAAAATCTGTTTCAGTGATTTTTATTCTGAGGTTCAAAGCTCCTCTGCAGTGGTGCATCTGTAGAGGGGAATTTGACTTTGCAAAGAACATTTCTGCACAAGCAGAATATGTGTTAGATCTGTTTCAGAATGGATGGTGAAACATAGACATGTAAAAATACAGGAAAAGTACTTCATGATTCCCATGCCTGCTTTGATGGTGTTGAACTACCTGCTAAAGTACCAGTTATTACTTCTAAGTCCCTAAATACCTTTGTAAATTTGGCTTTAAGTATCAATGCATGTGGGAAAAGTAGGAATAATGCTCTTGGAAAATGCAGATTTAAGTTAGGTCATGCAGTCTAAAGTGAGCATTTGTGAGTGTAAAATGAGCACTTCTAGAGGAATGTAATTGCTGTGGTAATGGTTGTAGTCACAGACTGTGGAAATGTGAATATTTTGGCTGGTGCTGTGTTTTTGTAAAGTAATTGATACAACCTTTTATGTCTGGTGCTGACATTTCAGACCCACTGTGCCTCAGTGTCAGCAGCAGGGCTGGCAGCCTGGGCTCAGGTGTTGGATGTCAGAGTTCAGGTGTGGCAGTTTTGGATGTCAGGGTTCAGGTGTGGCACAGAGCTTCCCCTGGGCACACACCCAGCAGTGCTCCAGGGCTTGGAGAGTTTGCTCTTGCTTAAGTCCCATCAAGTAAAGTGATGTTATCCTCATTAGCAGAGTAGAGAAATAAGGTTTTGTTGCACTTATTTCCTGAGTCTAAACCCAGTGCTTGGGCCAAAAAAAAAAAGTAATTAAAATCAGTCCAACTAAACTTGCAGAAAAACAAGTGTAAATTACTGGTGAGCTGATGAAAGAACAGAAATGAACTTATGTCTGCATTGGATTAGTCGGTGTGTACCAAAATCACTTAGTTTGCAAGTGTAAAAAATTATCATTTTCGTGTCAATGAAACTGAAAAAACCAGCAATTCTTTTATTCAATGCTTTGAGGTTATCTGAAGTGTTCTCTATAATTTCTAGAAGGGTCAGATTAATACTGCTGATGCTTTGTTTGAATAGCACTGCGAAAGAGTTCATCCTGGTTTACAGTAGAAATCCAGTTCTGTTAAACCACTAAAACACCAGGTATTTGTCCAGTGGGAAAACAACTCAACTAAAATCTAAATGTATTTATTAGATTATTCATTTGGAGATTAAATTATTTGAACAACAAAAACTACCTGTGCACTCAACTGAGTCTTTTTGGGGAAGCCTCTGTGCAAGTGCTCAATGTTGTGAAGCTGGATATTACTGAAATGTGAAACTTGGTTAAACAGGCTTGGCTTTATACAACTCTCTTAGTCCTTCTCCCTGCAATATACATATGGAAGGAGAGAAGAAAGATGCTGGTTTTTTCTCATCAGTTTATCCATAATTTTCCAGCTTATAGACCTGATTAAAAGTAGAAAGAATAACCATATGTGATCCCAGTGACCTCAAAAGCACATGACCACATGTGTTCTGTCAAAAGCAATACTTGATAGATTCAATTTAGTGATAATTTCACTCTTTGCTTTGCAGTAACAGCATTAAAATTGATCCACTGAAGTAGATCTGTACCTGGGAAGGCCTGAAACCTAAATACTACAGAGTGGTGACACAATTTTCCCATATTTTTCATGGGTTCTTGTATTTTCTTTTAGGCTGGTGCAAAAGCTCAGGCTATTCAGGAAAAGTGTGTGATTGTCTTTCATGATGCTGGCTGGTTTTCAGTGGGAATGGGATAAACTCCACCATGTGTGAGCATTGCTGTTGTGCACAGGAGCATTTCTCCCCCAGCCAGCCCCTCTGTCCTGCTGAACTTCACCACCAACACAATCTACCAGCAGAATTCTGCTGTTGTTTCATTTCATGTGGAGAATTAAACCTGGTAATGAGCCAGAACACAGCCAGGTCTTACACAATGTAGGCAGCACTGGGATACCCCTTACACTGTAAGAGATACTGAACAATCTAGGCTGGTTAAAGTATTGAAATCAGGAGAATTGAATCAATATAAGATGGAAAAGGCTGGGGAATTAAGGCTGGTTCCTCTGCAAGGGGCAGTAGCTGCTTCCCATCAGGAGGATGCTGAACTAGCCATTAATTAGGTGACCATTTATATTGATGCTGAGGTGTAATCCCATCAAGATTTCTTTAAATCAGCATAAGAAAGCTGGGCTAGTGTTAGTGCTTCCACACATAAAAGCAGAGGATTTCAGAATAGAGGAGTTTTGAGATTGCAGTGAATGTGTGAGCTGCTGCACCCCTTGGGTTTCTGCATGCAATTTCTGGCAGTGTGCTGGAGCCAGTGACTGGGACAGGCCTTGTGGAATCAGGGTGTCTGTAATCACAGAACCACCTTTGTTATTTTACTGCTTCTGACAGTGTGTCCATACTGTTCTGCATTCCCATAAGAGAAAATACAGGCTTAGCAGACTACATGCCAAATATATGAAGTTCTCTGCACAAGAGACTTGTGGAGCTGTGTTAATTATTAAGTTGCCTTCCTCCACTGTCAGTCTCTGATTTCTCTAGAAGTAAAAATGGTTGCAGCATTTCCTTAACTTCATATTTCAGGAAATGTCATGAAAACACCAAAACAAAGTCGGGAGAGTTTAGTGAGCTCAAATACCACTGATACCTCTGGGATGAGCTGGAAATGGGTAGAGAATGTGAAGGTAGGTACAGAGAACACAGCAGCAGCAGAGTTTTGCATGAATCCAAGCCCTGAAATGTCTGATGGGAATGAGTGGGGAGCACCAGAGCACCATTGTGCAGTTAAGGGATCATTGGCTTTACAAATACTTAACCTGTCAGACACAGACACATTCTATGGTAGCATAAATGATCTCGTTGTTATAAATGTACATTGATTCTGTACATTCAGATTCTGCAGAGCACTTCCAGAAACTGAAGCCAAAGTTGCCCAAAAGGAAGGGGAGAGGCCAGCTGGCTGCTTTGCTGCTGGCAGCACTGGCCTGTGCTCAAGTGGGTTTGAGGAATTGCCCAGCTTTGGGGAAGCAGGAGGCAAATCCTGCCACATGTCCCTTCTGTGACAATAAGTGCTCTCCAGAATTTATCTGTCCCCCTGGGACAACTTGGAAATTACCTTGCAGTGGGGGACAGACACTACCTGTGGATTTTAAATACACACGTGAATAATTAATTCTAATCTGTCTCACCAGCAGTGCATATAAACAGCAGGATTGGAAAACCTGCTTAAGGGTTGGAAAAATAGGAAAAACCACCTCCAATGTCATTGCACTTGTATAATCCTGTCTGGTGTTTCTGAACCTGAATTTAAATAAGTAACTACCAGGCAAGCACTGATTGCATAAATGCTGTTGTGGAGGTTCTCCTGCAGCTGTCCAATGGCCAGTCCACGTTTGGGCCAAGGGGAGGATGCACCATCCTTCAGCAGCTCCAGCAGCCTTTGCAGCTGCTCCTGCAAATTCCCATTGTCTCATCTTGCATCTAGAAACAAGCCAAGTGTTGCCAAATGTTTTACAACTGTTATTATTTAAGATTTTTAGTTAGCAGTAAAGAACACGAAACTTTCTGTTCGTTGCTTCTCGGGTTCCTGTGCAATTATGCCACTGATGTGCTCATTATGATTTGTCTCCCCTAATCCTTAGGGACTCCAGAGAGCTGCTTCCCTTAGACTGAGAAGTTCAGGCTAAACCAACTATGTCAACCAGCAGAACTTCTCTTTAGAGATAAAACTGCATTAGAATTGGAGTCAATTTGTGAATCTCACATATGCATGTCTTGCTGTGGAGCTCCTTTGGAGCTGGTTAAAAAGGTAATATTCTGTTTTTCACTTAAACAGTCATCACTTTTCTGATGGTTTAGTCGTGGGCTGCCATGAGCTGAGGGTGTGGAGGAGATGATTTCATCAGCCCCAGAGCCAGGTCCTGTCTCAGCCAGGACACACCCCACCCCTTCCAGTACAGAGAGCTCCTGCAGCCACAGAGTGCACAGGAGCCTTCCCTAATAAATATCATTTGCCCTTACATCTGTGGGACTCGAGCTGCCAAAGTGATCTGCAGTGGTTTTGTTTCACAAAATACCCCAAAATGTTCTGAGCCTGTGGAAATGTGCTGGTGCTGAGCCACAGGTTGTGTCAGGCTCCTGCTGGCACCACTGGAAGGTGCCTTTTTGGCCACTGCTCTGTTAAAGAGTCACAAGAGCATGTAGTTTCATTTAGTCAAAGATATTAACCAGCAGAAATAGCATGAGCAATCTTCTCTCCTCCAGCTTTTCCCACATCCCTCCTACTTAAGAGATAATTAGCAGTTATGTGCTACATATATCTCCTCCATGGATTTGTAGGTAATTTCATAGCCTTGACCACCATCCTTTGTGTATATATTTGTGTAAGTGAGGTAGAGAGTGTTTAAGGGGTACATATCTCAAAGCCTGTTAAAATTCAGTATGTATTAGGACCTACTTGGGTCCTAATTTGGTTAATTCTTTTTCTGTATTAGGAAAGTTCTCCACATGAAACAATTCCCCGTGTGGAGTTAAAAAGCATTCTTGCAACAGCTGATTTGTTAAAAACCCAGGAGATGCAAAAGGAAATATTGTCATTTGTTAGCTCTAAATGAGCCCTTGTGCTCCTTCAAATGGCAGCAGAAGTTCAGGGCCATGTGTAAACACAATTGTGTGGCCTGAGTTATCTCTCAATTGGTGTCATTCTTCTTGCATAGCAGATTGCACACCTTAAATGATTCACATTTCTGTCATTTCCAAAAGAAAATCTGAACAAAGACAACTGGATGAGGGTTGTGGTGGGAGATAGGAATTGAGAAGTTAATATGTTCCTGTCCTTATGCTTTTTGCAATTGCTCCTAGGAGGTTATCAGGTGAAGGTAATAATGTTAGTGAGGCATATAGATAATTCCTGGAAAATACCAAATTTTGATACTATTTCCTATTTAACCCATCCTAACCATGTAGGGTTACAATTTTATAGACCTTGCAAATTAGCATATCTAACAAAGATGTCTCAATGAGAGACTTGAATGAACTGCATGATATTTTTCTATTTCAAAGTATTCTTCTCTAGTTGGGCTTAATCTTAGTTTACAGGATGTATTCTAGAGGGGACCTTGGTTTCTTGAGATAGTGTAGAGTTTTCCAGTCTGCAGCTGCAAGGCCTTTAGGATGTTTGGTCTTTTGGTCTAACAGAATACCAAGACTATGTTAAGTTATCAGATTTAAGGAATTACAAGTATGCATGCTAAGGACACTGAGAATATATAAAAGGCATATAAAAGAAAAGGCAAAAATCATCAGTAGTTTCTAAATTAATGGTGTCATCTGAGTGCAGCAGTTGCCTCTCTTATTATAGCAACATACAGTTGCTTTACTGGTGGCTAAAATCAGCTGTGGACCATATGGGTTGCTTCTAAGCTCTTCTGGATTTGCTAAAGTATTGCTTAATGATCATGTACTCAAATGTCTGACATCAGAATGTCTATTATTTGACCTATAAAATCAGTGAAACAACAACTGGCAGCTGCCAGAACCCTGTCAGAAACACTTTATGACTTATCTAAATTTAATATTGGCACACATTCTCTTATATAGACTTTGTGAGTTGGTTCTGGAGCCTCCCTTATGTAAAATAACTGTCAGCCCAAATGAGATTTTGCTTAAATTTTTTAGAAAGGAAGTGTTGGTTAAAGGAGTCCTGTTTTGATGCTTATGTAGGATATTTGTCCTCAGCCTTCTGAAGCAGTTCAGGAAGATATTTTAATTTTTCAGTGGAAATTCCTTATTGCTTGTGCTGCTACTGAAATGTCCAATATTTCAGTGGAGCTGTGTGTTGTGGAGTGTTTGGGATGGAAGATGCTGTGTAAGCACTCAGCATTTTAGTGAAAGCTGGCCACAGATTGCAGCAAGAACACAGAGATAAATCATCCCTGTTTTCTCCCTCTGAATTTGCTGAATCTGCAAATTGAATTTGCTGCCTCCTGTTTTGCTTTAGGTGAGCTGTGGTTTTCCCATGGAAAATGCCTGTTTCACTTACAGGTCTGGACAGCTCTCTCCCCTGACTATTATCATGGATTTTTGAATTCTCACAGTACTCTGGGTCAGCCCTGCTTAGTTCTGTTTGTACTTCTTCATGATTGTTCTGCTCACACGGTGCTGTGCTCCCACTTTTTGCACCCCAGGCCTCAGAGTGAGCTGTGCCTGTGTCCAGAGCAGTTCCTGTGGTTGAGGAAAAGCTTTCTGCTGGAACTGAGCTGAATCCACTGGGAGCTGCTTTTCTCCCAGGCTGTGCAGCTGCACAGAACCAGCCCCACAACCAGCTCTACCCAGCTCTGATTTATTTGTTTTAGTAGCTGTTTTATGCACGTACTAGTTTTAGTGGGATGAGTGTCAACTACATGATAATTACAGCTATTCTCACTTAGAGATTAAAAAAAATGAGACCAAAAAGCCTTAGGCTTCCTCCAGAGCCCGGGCTTTGTCAGCAGCTGTGAGTCACCCTGGATTGAGTGAGTGTCAGATGAAGCAAACGCTGATTTCTCCTTTGTTCCCTCAACCTTTTCTGAGCAAACAGCAGGAGTTGCTTCCCTGTGCCTTAGCACCTAAAATTTCACTGGGCAGGAAAAGCTTCCAATCACAAACCTTGCAATTCTTAGCACTGGGAAGGTGCCACATCAGCAGCTTTATCTGTTGCCATTGCAAAACATGGAATTTTTTTTTACATTTTTAACCACTGGTCTGAATATCCAGCTGCCTTTAACTGGATCAGCAAAGAGGATGGCTGTCAAAAAAGGCTTTTTCCTTCCACCCACTCCTTTACTTACTTTGTTGCAAAACAGATCTTCATTAGAGATGTTGCAAATTTATGAGGTTGCAGAGCAGACAAACAGGGTTTTTCCAGGCGTTTATTTAAAAAGCTATTTATTGTGGGTGTTGATATTTGAAAAAAAAAATCAGGAAGTGTGTAATATGCAAATGATATATAAGATGTAAATATAAAATAAAAATGCATAATAATGACATCTGCTGTTTTTACTTTAGTCTTCAGCATATGTAGCATATTTCAGTTTCACAGTTTTATAAATATTTCCATTTTGTGGGCATCTTCATAAGGACTTTAATGGTACTTGAAAAGTAGGAGGAGGATCTCCAGTGTCAATAGGATCCTGTTTGAGGAGTGATAATTCAAGAGGGTCTTGGGACTGTTGATGTTAGAGATGGCAAATTAAAGTTGTGAAAACATGCAGTGCTCTTCCCTGTCCTGTCTCCTGGATGAAGGTCATTACCAGCAGGACAGGTAATTGCAGGGAGTCAAAAAATTTATTGACACGTCTGAAAAAGGAACAAGGAATCCATTTTTATTTGTTTTCTGTGATAACATAAACCAGATTTTAGATGGACAGAAAGTTTTTGTATTGGAGTAGCTTTATCCTGACTGTGAATTTCTTGGTTAACTATTCATTTTACATACATGAAAACATTCCTGTTAAACAATATATGCAGTCTGCATGCATTTTTGAATGTCTCTTTCTTGTCTTTCCAAGACCACCATCATGTCTGTAGGGGGGAGTCTGGGTAACAAAACCATCTGAAAGATGCAGCATGAGGCTCATGTATTTGGAAATCCCTGGGAGCCCTCAGCCCATCCTTGTTTCAGCTTTGCATGGTGCAGTCCTGGAGCTTGTTCCAGCACTTTGACAACAATGGAAATGCAGCAATGTCCTGGGGAGTTACTGCTAAAAATGTCAAACCCGTGCTTTCAGTTGTACCCAGATCTGTTCCAGTTTGACTAATGAGCCTTTAGCTCTAAACTACTAAACTCATTATGAAAATGTCATTTTATCTGGAACTTGAGAGAGAATAACAAGAGAAGAGGGAAGGAAACTCTTGTTCCCAATTTGTTGTGTCACTCTGAGAAGGAAGAGGTAAGATGTTGACCTCAGTGGTTTTTAGGGAGAGGCTTCGAAGTTTTATTTGATGACTTTCTTTGCTGACAAAGAACTGGAAAACACTGGTGGCTTTGCTGACCCCAGCCAGGGCTCCTGAGCCAGGCCAGATTGGGGAATTGAGGTTTCCCTGTTGATAGAGCAGAGCAAGGGGCATCCACTGGGGTGGATGGAGGGTGGGGATGGATGGGGTGCAGAAACAGTGCAGCCCTTGGGCCGTGCCTGGAGCTGTATTAGAGCTCCAAGGCTGAAAAGTTTTGGGACATTTCATGTGCTTTCACCAGCAAGGCAGTAGAGGAGGAAGCCTGACTCATCTTGGCAGCACTTCACAAAACCTGCTGTCCTGACTTCAGGAGGAACCTGACCCGTGGCTGTTTGCATGTTCCCTTATCTAATTAGAAATGAGTTTTTTGTTCCTTGTCTGACAGGTTTGCAGCTCTGCAAAAGCTGGAACTGAGCAAGGGCAGCAATCAGACAAAAGGTGAACTATGGAGCATCAAAGCAGAAGCTGAAAGATAAGGTTAAAAGGCAGACATAAAACACATTGTGTTTGCCATGGATGGCATCTGGCAGGATGGGTGCCCAGCAGCAAGGTTCAGGATGGGGTCATGAGCTGTGCTCTGAAGGAGACTGAGGCTAAATAAGTGTCAAATACACTTAATCCAGAGTTCATGTCTTCAAACTGTCCATAATTTCTAGAGAATAATCTAAATATTCATCAAACTCATTTCTCATTGTTTATACCATGTATGTCCTGAGTAATACATGAAACTTTTGCTACCTGTACATTTACACTTATATTTTAGAAAGCTGCTTTGTTTTCCTTACTTCTTGCCCCATTTTTGTAAATTGCTCAGGGTCTTGGAGGTCTGAGCCCTTTGCTGCACATTCCTGGGAGCTGTGTTCCTTCACATCCCTGTGTGCTGATGTCAAAGTCTGCATTGCTTGACATAAGTTACTATTGAAGGCTGGATTTCTTCCCCTGTAATTCCTCTTTCTGAGCCATGCCCTTACTCTTGCCTTTGAACATTTTGTCATTCAGTCTGCTTGATCATTTTTGTACTATCAAGAACTAAAATCTTTAACTGCTGGCAATTCCACTGATCTTCAGTTAGTTTTTCTTAAATAAATAATATCTGCTGTACACTTGAGGCTGTACCACCATCTCCATGAGAGGTGGGTTGAATAGTTGGCCAGCTGCAGGCTTTACTTACCAACCCAGAACTGAGCCCTGAGCACAGGAACATTCCATCTTGTTTTCAGGATTCCTGGGAAAATATAGCCCTTGAAAAATCTCTCCAGTTCTTAGAAAAAGTGTGGCATGGGTTTTTCTAAATCTGGAAAATTGTTTCAGCCTCGTTATTTCAGTGTTCCTTTTGCTTCATATTCTTTGTAATGAAAAGTGACAGTTATTTTACATACTGGAAAATCTTGCATGATTGGTCTCAGTTCAGTATCTGCAGGAGGAAATTAAGATTACACTGTTTGCACATTAATGAGGAACTTCCCATGGCTTTTTAATGACATTTTACTTTAAATACAAAGATGCTATTGTTTTTGAGCAAGATCACTAGAGTTAATCCTAATGATCAGGATCAGATCATATTTGTATGAATGTGATCTGTAATTAAAAACAATTGCTTTGTAATAGCAATTAAAATATTCAGTGAGTAATTTAATGCTGCTTTTTAAGGACTTTTTCTTTGCACTTAATGAATGTCAGGCTGACAGTCAAGAGGGTTGGTGTTACACCATTTTCTACAAATACTTGTCAGTTATATTTTTCATATCAGATGATATCAGCCTTCAGTTTGCACTCTGGGCTCTGCCCTTCTCCTGTGCTCTGAGCTGTGGATCTGCAGTTTTACTCCTAAGTGCAGTGGGGAGGCAATTCCCTTGCTCAGACTATTTTTATCAGTTCATGTATGTTTATTTTCTGGTGTTGGATATTTTTTATTTCACAGTTCTCCCCTGCTCTGTCCCTCCAAATGGCTGGAAGAGCAGTGAAAGTAAATTTAATTTCCTGCCCCATGCAATATCATCCTGGTTTTTGTTCCTTGCTCAGCAGCTGTTGCATTGAACATACCTGGAGACAGTTTTCAATGTAGATGTGTTTAGAGCTTCAGAAATTTCATTTCCAGCCAGTTCACAACATCAATGGAATTACATTGCAAAAAAGGTTCTTTATAGGAGATTGCATTAGAATATGGGCACTGCATAGAATAATCAGCATTGCAGGCAGTTGTAGCTCATCCTGTAGATTTGCTCTGGGTTTTTGTGAGCAGGACTGTGCTGGTTCCCTGTGGGGCTGATGTGCTCACCAGGACTGGAAACTTTCTCCTGTCCATTGCCTTCTGGGTGGGCACCACCAGAATTTCACCTTATTTGTACAAGCAGCACTGAAGTAACACCCTTATGTGTGGGAACTGTCTTGTTGGCTGTGGAGAACGGAGGAATTTGTTTTTATAGATGGTAACATTGCAATTGTCATTTGCTCTCTCTGTGGACAGTTGATAAGATAAACAGGGGTTTTTCAACCACTACTGCAATATGCTGTGTCAGTGGGGGCTCTTGGCCAACTAGCCTACATGTATTCACTAACTGCAAAAGAAAAAAATAATTCAAGTGAATTATACTTACACTTCTTTCAATCACATCTATAAAATTAGCACAAACCACTTGTTTACTGGAAGCAGCCCAGTTCATGCCTTTGGTCAGAGTTAAGGATGATAACAATCTTGTTGCTCTTTCCAAGACATTCTTTATCTTGGAGATTTCAACACAAAGAGAAAATGTTTCCTAATGAATTCCCAAGTCTCTTTTTTAAGTTCCTTGAGCAATTCGAGGAGCCAATAATAGCCCATCTTTCTTTCAGAAGAATATAAAATTTATTTGGGCATAAATGGAGTATCTGGGCCATAGACAGAGATGCTCGTTGTTCCTTTTTGATGAAGGTTTTTGCTGCTGTAAAGGAAATGCAGGAATTAGACTGAATGAAGATTACAGCTCGTTCTTGGCTTCCATTGCCTGCAAAGTGCATCCTTCCACATGGAGCTCACCTTAGCTTCTGTTGGAGTCAGTGAGTCAGGGGAGAAATCAGAGTGCAGGGATTGAATTAAAACCTTTGGATGGATTGAAGTATA
>JAODHX010000912.1:15304600-15316009 GCA_027576295.1 Cossypha polioptera | reverse complement strand
GCTTGTTGGAAAAATCCTATATAAGAGTTTGTACTGGGGAGAGTTGGTGCTTTTAGCCATTGTGGCTTTTAGCCATTGGCTTACTGCCACTGCATTTGCCATTGCTTTTTGCCATTGCCTTTTGAGACTGATGTGCTGTGTAATAAGATGTGCTTTGTAATAAATAACCTTTTTAACTGTTAGCTGCTTTGCTTAGTTAAGATAACCTGATGAAGTGAGAGCCTAAGAGCTCCAGAGCTGGAGCCTTAGAGCACCAGAGGTCCAAGAGCCTCCTCATGCTGGTGCCCCTGTGTTCAGTAGGTTGCTTTGCTCACTTTATAATAACTTTAAAATACTGTCAGGCCTCAGATAAGCTTCCTTCAGACCTGCTCACTAGCATGATTTCGTGCTGATGGGCAGTAAGAAAGGGCAGCACTTTGAGATGTGCTGCTCTGAGCCCTGGTCCTGCCCTGGGAGCTGTCACTGGGAATCCCAATGTGGCACCTGCTGGGAGAGCTCCTCTCCAGCTCTTTGTTTCTTTTGTGTCACAGGGGCTTTTTCCCTCCTTCCTGTTTGCTGTTCAGTGCCTTGCTGGGTGCATGGGTATTCCAGCCAGCTCAGGCTTGAGCAAACATTTCTGTGCCATGGCAGGGGAGCTGGCTAAAGGCTGTGCTTCAGCACCTTTCCCCTGCTGCTGCTCCCAAAACATCCCAGCCTTCAGAAAGGGAATTATGTGTGACCCATCATCACCAGGAGCTTTTCCAGGAAAGACTTGGGTCCCTGGGTCTTCCAGGCTGCTTCAGGCAGATTTCACAAGGACCAGGAGTGTGGCACTTGCTGGGTTTGCACCTTTCATGGCAGCATGGTGTCACTGAGAGACAGCAGCTCACCACAGAAAATGGCTTAGTGAAAGTCTTTCCTCTTGGATATACAGAAAACACCAGCCAAAGGGCCAAAGATGCAAAAGGACAGTGCTTCATCTGCCCCATCCCTGCACTAAAGGCACACTGTGTGTGTGTGTCTCTCCTTGGCATTGCTTCCTGTGGATGTATCCATCCCTACAAACCATGGATCAGAAGCTGTTCACTTCAGATCTGTGATACCAGCACTTCCCTCAGGCTGATTTCTGGCAGGGCCCTCATCTCTGCAGTTTATGCATCCTACATGAGATTTCAGGTAGAGATTTTCTTCCTTTCAAACCCTTGCAAGTATCACTCTGCTGAAGCGTTATTATTATGTTGGTGAACATGTAGCATTATAATTGTCAGGTGTCACTTTGATATTTGGAATGGTTGGCACAGTAAAATTACTAATGAGAAATACATGTTTTGAAAGATATACATGGCATGATGTGTGAGCTATCATTGTGCTGTCTCTGCAAATGAAACCGTGTTCCAGCAATCAGAAAATTCTCAAAACAGTTTCTTTCTAAATTGCAGTGTGGTAGAGTAGTAGTATGTGCACCAAGCTTGCTGTAGATTATTAAATATGCTTGTGAAAGAGAACTCTCTAGTGTATAAAAGATAAATCCTGCCCTGCACACCAAGTTTGAGATATAAAACCAGAGGTTGAATTTTCCCATTGATTCCATGAGAGAAGCACCCCTGAATGTGTGACATCATTGACACCTTGTCCCTGGAACTGAAACATGCCTTTGCCTTCCACCCTATCACAGTGCTTGCTGGGAGCTGATGAGTGCTGCAAAATCAAGAAAAAAATCCAAAGAGCAACTGTTTAGAAAGCCCAAAGCAGTAATCTTCTCCTGCAATCATCCTTCCACTGTCCATTTAATTCCAACATTATTGAGTATTGCCACTGTTACATTCCCTCACAGCATGGTTTGGACTAGTGCTGATGTTAGAGAAGACAACTTGCCAAAATCTGTGATAAATCTGATAAAATTCACACAATATCTATTTGTAGATGCAAATTTAAAGTTTCCAGCTCACTTTACATTATTTTTCTGGTTTAGAATAGTAAGGTGTTAGGAAGACACAGACAAGAATTTCTAGAGAGGCAGGACCCATTTTTCATCACTGTTTCTCTGCCTTTCATTATTTTTGTGCTCTAAGATAATGATGTTCATTAAAGCAATGGGGTGTATTGTGGTTTGATTTTTCTGCATGGCATAGTCAATGAGCAGTGTCCAAGTTCTCACTGTGCTGCACTGTCCAGCTGGTTCTGTCAGCTGAGGTGTGGATATGCTGGGATCTGATCTCTGACTGTGTGGAGGGAACTCTTGTTTCTGACAGAATTGTAACTGTGGAGTTCTGGAAATATGAAATATGACCATTGTTAAGTGCAGTGTGATTACAAATAACTGTTTTGACAGCACTGTGCTCACAGCATGAGAGGAAAGCTGCTCTGTGGTTCAAGCTGGCAGTGTACAATCCAGTGTTTGCTCAAATGCAGTCACTGTGTTCAGTACAGTACAGAAAAGGGGTTTGGTCTCCAAAATGAGCATCTATCCAGGTAAGGGAGAAGGGCAGTATCTTAGAAAACTTTTGATGTCTTTCCCTGATGCATATATTCTTTATGATCTTTGCTGGAACAAATAAAATGACAAGTTTTTGAACTTAAGGTACACAGTTTTTGGTGTCAGAAATTTTTATTTTGCTCTATCCTTTAACCCCAGAACTCTGTCATTTTTCATCATGTTGTTAAAGCTGCTCATTTGTATAGCTCTGAATGAATTTGCAGGAGCTGAGAGTGCAGTCCCACAGACCAGCCTTGCTGAGGCTGGTCCCAGGCTGAGCTTTCAGGAAGGCTGAGCTTTGGCAGGGTAGCTAAGGAGGTAGGTGGAAGAGCCCATAATAATCCTCTGGCTTTTGCAGTTTTTATTTTATGTACTTAACTACTGTTCCTGCTGAAGAACTTTCTGTGTGGATACAAATCAGGACCTAGCAATGCACAAATCCAGCAGTGGGTGAGTGCTGCTCCTCTGCAGTGCCCCTGCAGTAACCACCTGTGTGGAAATGTTAATATTTGTCTCACCCAGAACAAGAGGAAACATGAGGGCCTTTCATTTCTGTGTGCTTGGTTCAAAGGCTCCTTGTGATGCTGGTGAAAAAAGATTTGAATTAATCTATTTCTTTTAGTGTTGCTCGTATTAATAGGCTTTGCTCTTGGTGCTTGTTGTATTGTAATTCTGATTTAACAACATTTATCAGTAGAAGATCACTGCAGGGCCTTTAATGATTATAGTTGTTTGAGCTGATAGTCTGAGACTATTAAATAAGGTCCAATTACTTCCCATTTATTTGTGTTGTTTTTTCCCTCCAAGTAACAAAATGTAATCCTGAAGTTCATTATTATTCTTTGTATTGTATTCATCTAAATAGATTTTCTACCTAATTAAGGCTGAATACGTTTGTGCTAAACTGTCTGTATTTTACAAGGATGTTTTCATTTGTGTGTGAGGGCGTCTTTGGTTTCCACCATCCATATTCTGATTATGTTTAATTTCTATAGCTGCCAGAGATGTATTGTGTGTCTCAGCAATTCACCCTGGGCTGCTCAGGATTGTTTAGATTGGAGTTGGAATGGGCCTCCTGGTGAATTTAGTTGGAATCTGGTTAATAACAAGTCACCAGGAAGCAATTTCACATGTTTACTACTGCTCTGAAAGATATAAAATCTATACTGGCTCAGTTCTGGGTGAAAGAAATAGAGATGAAAGCTGAGGAATTCGGTTCAGATGAACCATGTTATTTTTTTTATGGGTTGGGTCACTGAGAGGGGAAGGTAAAAAAATAAAAATGAAAGTTTGGCTGGTAATGGATATTCAGTGTGGTTATTGTGTCCATAGTTTAAACATGGAAATGATTGAGCTTTACCCCTGTTCTTACTTTGTGTTATTTATTTACATACCATCTCTTTGGGGCACCTTTGTCAAATAATGGAGCAGTACAATTTGGTGAGAAATAAAAACACAGAACTTCTCACATTTTCCTTGCAGTGTCAGAGTAGCCATCAGGAAAAACAACCATGTATATTTATCAGATCTTGACCCCACCTGCTGAGCTCCCACTAAGAAGTTGTGTGGCATTAATTAGAGTCTGCTCCTGCTCTGCCATGTCTTTTCAACTGAGGGTTCTGTTCAGGGACCACAAAGCACAGCCATTATTTTAAAAACTCACTTACATACTTTCCCTTGAAAGAAGACTGAATTCTTTGTGAGCTTCTTCATGTCTGAACTCTGTTTTAAGATCCACCTTCTCTAGGGGAGAAGCTGTAGGAAAATAAACCTCCAGGGTTTTCCTGAGCTTTGCACTGTCAGTCCAGTCCTTCATCTCTTTCCCGGATTTGTGGTGAATTTAAAGATGTGGTTGTGCTGAAGTGGGTCCAGGGGCTCAGTCACTCTGGTTAATGCTGCAGACAGATGCTCAAATAAATGGTTTTTTGGGAGCTGAGCAGAGTGCTGGCTCATGCAGGGTGGGTTCACTGCCCACACCCAGGCAGAGCTGAAGCTGCAGAGCGGAGTGGGAGCTGTTAAAATGTGAGTGTGTGTATCCAAAGCCAAAAAATGTGTGTGTGTCCAAAAGCTGCCCCAGCTCAGTGCTGTCCCTGCCCCAGCCCAGAGAGAGCTGCTGCTCCTGGGTGAATCACAGGGAGGGACCTTTGGCAAAAGCAGGGCTTGTGCCTGGATGTGGAGTCTTAATGAGCTTCAGGGTCACTTGAAAGGGCAAAACGTGTAAAGTGGGGGCAGTTCCTGGTTCTAAATCAAGCTCTGATACAGATTGAATACATTTGACTGGTCTGTGCTATCAAAGTCCAAACTTTCCTGAGTTGTTTAAACTAGCAGAAAACAAAGTGGTCAGTTTTGGGAGCACTCTGGATGTGTGCTTTCACAGCTCCCTCTAGCAGCATTCCAAAGTTTTTAATAACCAGACGAGCATCTGAAATTACTGTTGATACAGCGTGGCTTTTTGTACAGTAACTGTGCTAAGCTGGAACAAATCTGTTTGGTCTCTTGAGGGATGCAATATTCTTTTCCTTCCTAATCTAAATCCCTGTGAAAGTTAGTCACATGCTAGCAAAAACCAGAAAAACTCTTTTGAGGATAGCAGCCAAAGTTTTGAAGTTGTTTTCATCCGATTTCAAACCAGAACATCTTCCCTTAGTGTACGTATGTAAAAAGGGACAAAAGGAACTTGTATTAATGATGTTTTTACAATGTTGTTTCTAGTGCTTTGGATCACGCTGCTGAAATTGGCATTAAGGAAAAATAAAAGTGGATGGCAACAGTTTTGGAAAGGAAGGGAAAAATAATCCTCCAAACAATCACTTACCACTGCAGATGTTCCACTGAGGGTCCCCTGTGCACTTTGTGGTGGTCCAAGTGTTTCTCTGCATTTTGAATTGCCAAGTGTTGCAGTAGTTTTGGGCTGGCTGTGCCTGTATCTGTTAGTGCTGAACCTGGAGGGCTCATGCTTTTTCAAGTATCAGAATCCCCCTTTTAACCCAGATTATTGCTTTGTCTCATTTTCCTTTTACATAACAGAGAGCACTGTGTTTGAAGCAATTACATCTTTCATCTTTGCCAGCTTGCAAGTCAATAAACCTATTTTCACCTTTTGCATCTTCCTCTCTAATGAAAGGCATAAGGCAACACAATATATTTCTCACAAAATGTTTCTCCCAAGTCTTCAGCCACTGGCAATTAAGGTACAATGTACTTATTACAGCAAAACAGAAAAACATATGGAAAAATATAACTACATTAACATCTGCTGCCTTTCCTCCATCTGCTGTCTTTGGCCTTGTTTTTGTTCATACCTGCCAAAATACTCATTTTCCAAGGGTCTCATGGCACATCAACCACATCTTCAATTAAAGTTCCCAATTTCTTGTTTGTTTTGATGGCACAGTGGGATGTCTGCTCTGCATCCATGTGGCTCCATGAGGGCTTCAAGCAGAGAAGTGGTGATTTTAGTTTGAAAGATGTGAGTGTGGAAGGACAGGAGGGAATGGGGTGACCCCAGTGTAAAGTTTGTAGTTCTGGATGCAAAAGGTTTTGATTTCAACCAAGAAGCAGCCCACAAATGCACAAAGATAAGAGCAGAAAAAAGAGATTTAATTGTAGAGATGCCATCCTCTGACTCCTGCCAATTGGAAGGTGTCTCTATTGAAATAATTACCAAGCACTGCGAAATAATATGTCACATCTGTGATTAATATTGAACAGAAACTCATGTTAATTATCTTCTCATAGTTCTGTTTAAACTCTTCTCGGTCCCAGGACTGAGAGGGTCCTGTGTAAGCTGACCAGGTCTCTGAGGCTTTGGCATGGGATGCAGATTTTGAAGCCATTCCTCACCTCTGGGAGCTGGGAGCTGGTTTGGCTCCTGAACAGCTCACCCAGCAAAGCAGCAAGTGGGGCCTCAGCTGTGTGTGACCCTGCATGAGTGCCCAAGCATTGCACATTTTCACAGCAGGTCAATGATTGGGTGCTTTGCTATGTGAAAGGAGGAAAAATATGTAGTTTTTTTATAGTACAGGTGTTTGATTTACAGCTGGTTCTCAAGGCCAGCATGTCCCATACTTTGTATTTGAAGGAAGATCTGTGTGTTTTGTTGTTGCTCTGTGCATGTTTCTGGTTTGTTTTGCTGTGTCTTTGAGGTACCACACTTTTCCAGAGGAAGATTGTGAGAATATGTTCTCAGTACAGAAAGACAGCAAATCCTTCCATGCTGGGGAGAAAATGAGTTGTCAGATAAACTGTAACTGTGAACATTTGCCATTCAGGCCTTGGTTGCACATGGTCCATCCATCTGTGTAGTATTTGTAGGACTCATTGATAAAGACATTGTACAGTGAATAACTTTTCCTAAGAAAGGAGCATTTCCTATTGTCGGGAGGAAGTGCTCTGCACAGTGCAGTGAGCACCTCTGGCAGATAAATGCAAGCTCCTATTGTGTGCCTTTGTGAGCTGATTAGGGTTTTCTTTTCCACTCCCTGCAAAGGCTGTGCAGAAGGAGCCTCCAGCAGCACTGTGCAGGTGAGTGCCAGGTGAGCTGGAGCAGCCCCTGCCTGCACTGTGGGCTCTCCCCTTGCCTTTGGTGCCTTGGGTGGGATCCCTCAGCACAGTCTGGGTCTCTGCTGATTTAAATGCACATGAGGTTCTCTCTCTGAAAGCTGTGCTGGCTTCTTGTGTATTGCAGAAATGACCAGTCCTATTGCCTAATCCAGGCTGTTGGCAGAGGAGCTCCTCCCAGGGGCAGTGGGACACTCTGCCAGTCGTGGCTGGTGGCTTTGCAGTGTGTTCTGGTCCTGCAGTGGATGAGCCCCTGGGAAAGGGCTGCTGCAGGTTTCCCATGCCCAGTGTTGGAGTGTAGTCTTGTCTTTAACCTCCTGCCTTTAGCAGGCAGGATACAGAGCTGTTCCTGAGAGCACGGGAGAATTTGTCACCTGGGTAACCCCAAATGCATGCTTGTGCTTGAACATGCTTAGCTTGGATGCAAACATAGGTGACAGATGTGTTTTGCAAATATGGGTGAGCAGAAGGTGGAGAGAGGCAGTCTGCAGGTGTGTGAACTTACCTGGGGTCTGGCTGAACTGCTGTGGGCTGTACTTGCAAAAGCCTCTGAGAATATTAACAGACTGTCATTAAAATCCATTTGTCATTACAGACAGCTGTGAAGTTCTTCCAAATTCTCTGCATTTGTGCTAGGTGCAGTGAGCAGCAGCTGTTGGTGGGTCTGTAGTAGGTGACAGCAGCAATTTATTCCGTGGTTTCTCAGCAGATTGCAAAGTCTCTGCAGAAACCCAGGCTTTCCCTCCTGAGATAGATGGGCCTTTGAATTCAATCAAATTCAGAGTGCCTAAGCCCCAGACCCTCAATCACTGCAGATAAAGTGCCTAATACACCAAGGAGCACACATTGTGTCTGACAGACTTTAACAAAACACACCAGACGTGGAGGTTGGAGAACTAAAATCTGTGTGTCCAACAGGGAGCAGAATTTGGGGCAGAATTCAAATTCTCACATTACATAAAATGGCTCTAAGCTTAAATGTTATTTTTGCATTAATATTATAATACTATTTTTAGCATCAATGGCAATCATTGGCAGTGATCTCATGCAAACTCTTGGGTACAGACTGTTCTTTCCCAGTTCTGGAGTATTTGCTTGTTATTCCTGAACTGCATATGCTTAGAAGAGGCCCCACAGTCATTAAAACTCCTCCTGCCAGGGCTCTTGCCATTGAGTACTCAGCAGTTAACCTCTGCTTGTATCTTCTGAGGGCCAGACAAAGCTAGGACAGAACATTTCTGCTGGTGGCAATCCTTCTCCTAGGCTTGTGTTCTGTGTTAGACATCCACAGTGTCACACTTCCTCTTGGGAATGTGGTGCTGCAGTCTCCAGAGGTTTCTCTGTAGCATCTTCCAGTACCTGAATCAGCTACAAGAGAGCTGGAGAGGGACTTTTGAGGGCATGGAGTGGTTGGGTGAGAGGGGATGGCTTTAAACTGACAGAGGTTAGGACTGTTGGAAAGGCACAAGTGAAATATGTGATCTTGGGTGTTGTGTGTGACACCTGGAATACTGAGTAATTTAATAAGGTAGCCTCTCAAATGAATTGATTTTGAATAGAACCTCTTCTGGTCTATGCCTAGAGAGAATTGCTCCATTGCAAAAGGGTGCTTTCAGTAGCAATGTTAGGTGTTGGTTTGAAAATACTGTTTTCATCTTTGGCTGTGGATACATACAGGCTGTGTTAACAGGCTTACACTTCTCATTTGGTCCTGGTATGGCCTTCCATTTTTTCAGTGATTTGCAAGCACAGAGATAAGGAGATGCTGCTAACAAATAGCTTGATAAAAGTTGAAAAAAATGATGATTCAGACAGTGAACCTGCTGACATATGTCCCATGGCACTGTCAGAACTGGGATTGCCTGGTTTCAAGATCATCTTTCTGTGAGATTACTCTGTCTTGAATGTCTTAGACATCCATGACAAAGTCTGCAATTAATCCAGCACTGTAAAAATAAAGTATTGCAGAGCAAGTAAAACCCATCTTCCTGTAGCCAGCTAAAAACCTGATGTGCTGCTTTTTGCTTGTACCCCTGAAGTTCACAAATGAGTACACCTTGCTGCCAGCAGCTGCTGCTGTTCCAAGCTCAGAGTGCTGAGTTTCATTTCCTCTGCTCTGCAAATATGAACATTATGCTCTCACGTGTGGAAATCATTGTACTGTAAAAATCACACTTGGCTTTGGTGAAAGCAGTCAAGAGGGAAATGCAGATCAAAGGTGGGTGGAGATTTTGGGTTTTGTGGCATTTTACACTTGCACCAACAGGTGTGAGATTGTGTGAGGCTGGATTTGACTTTCCAGCTGGGTATTTGTTGCATGTCCTTATGCTCCAGTGTATATCTATAGCTCTTGCTTTTACACTTGTTGTACAGACCCTGTTGTTGTCTGGTGTTGGGTTTTTTTTTTAAACTCCCTTGCATTCATATGTGTCTGACAGCTTGAGCTAGTTGCAAATTAGACATTTTCGTGGAGAGAGAATCACTTTATTGACTCACTAAAAAACTTCTAATGAATAAACTATTCAAACTCTTCCCATTGCCAGCTTCAGAGGTCAAACTGATACTGACTCCCTGCATGGCCTGGCATAAGTCATTATCTCCCTCTCCTTCTCTGCAAACCCTGGCTGTTAAATAGTTCCTCCCAGAAGAGGTGTGAGAAACAATTAGCTCATGCTGATAAAATGTTTTGAATACAAAATGTGGTTGGTGGGTGCTAAAAGATGCTCCCATCAGTCATCAATAGTGACCCTGTCTTTTCCCAGTCTCTGATCTTTGATTAGGTGTTCCACAAGTGGAAAGGAAACAGGACAGACTCAAAAAGTCTATCAGTATTTTTACTCTTGTCTTCAGATGTTTTAATAACCATTCATCATTGATTTTATCTGCTACTGTTCACTTTTGCAAGCAGAGATATTTCCATGGGTCTAAAAATTGTGTCCCCCACAAGTTTCCACAGCTGGAGCAAAGGCAGCTCAACCTCACCCATTCCTGATGCAGACAAATATTTTACATGGTCTGTTCATTTTCCTTTATATGATACATTTTGAATGTTGCAAAGTTATGGGCCATGTATTTATCTAAGAGCATCGAGAGGAGGAACATGATGGTTGAGAGCTGACACCTGAGCCTGACTCTGACCTTCCCAGGGAGGCTTCAAACATGTAGGAACTCAAAAAAAAAAAAAAAAAAGCTAAAATTGGGAGGGATTAGTTTTTCAGGCTCTCAGGCTGTAGTCAGGTGGTGCTTTCTGCAGAGCAATGAGGTGATTCTGGGATACCAAAGTGTGATTGTTAATCACGAGGAGTAAAGGAAAGCACTGAAGGACCTGCTTTTGCTCCCCTGAAAGCTGTGTCTGTTTTCTCGTGGATATTTAATGGTGTCAGGGTGAAGTGTCTGGTTAATCACTGCTCACAAACCTGTGTAAAACCTCCCTGCTCCATCTGAGATAGGGCTTGGACTCTGGCCCAGTGAAGAAGAGATGCCAGTGCAGGTGGCTTGGGCACCCCAGAGGCCTCTCAGGTTCTGTCTGCTGCAGAGCCCAGCACAGGGATGTTCTGCAGTGTGTTGGATTGTAATTGATCTGTGTTTTCATGTAATGCATGGGATGTGACTGTTTTAGTAAGACGAGTGTAATTTTTCTCCCCATTTATAGGATGGCTATTTTTCCCACCGACCGAAAGAGAAAATGCGAACAGACAGCAATAATGAAAATTCGGTCCCCAAGGACTTTGAAACTATTGATAACAGTAACTTTGCTCCCAGGACTCAGAGGCAAAAACACCAGTCTGAGCTGGTGAAAAAACCCCTTAGCAAACAAAAGGAGCACTTGAGAAAGAAGCTGGAAGAGGAGAGGATGAAGGAGAACTTGCTGCTGGGGAAGAACTCCAACGAGGTGCTGCAGTTCAGCGATCCCCTGGGAAAAAACAGCAGCAACAGCAACACCCTGAAGGAGATCGACAGGTTTCCCACGGAGCATCTTTTACAGAAGCTGGAGATCAGCTCCCCTGAGGTGAAATACGAGCAGCCCCCCAAGTGTGAGGTGACGGGCAAGGAGGCGATCTCGGCCATGTCCCGCGCCAAGTCCCCGCAGTGCCGCCAGCAGATCGCCGACGTCTACTGCCAGCACAAGCTGGGGACACTGATGCCAGAGCAGGTGACACGCTTCTGTGCCCTGGAGGGTAAGTTGGGAGGTGGAGGAGGAGCACACTGCCTTGGGGGAAGCATTCTGTGTAGCTGGAATGGCCTGCTGTCCTGGTGTGAAGGACAGGTGTCTCCAATACAGGCAGAAGCTTCTCTTTGAAATGGAGAATGTAAACACCCTCCCTCCAAATTATTATTATAGTTTTGAAATTAAGGGGCTCTCAGGCAAAGATATGGGAATTAGGAATAACAGT
>JAODHX010000912.1:15264742-15303671 GCA_027576295.1 Cossypha polioptera | reverse complement strand
AGATCAGGGTCACTGCCCCACCTGGTTTAACAGATGGGGACAGAATCCACATTTCTGGCCACATCAACCCAACACACCTTCTGATGGCAAAAGTGGCTTTATTGCAGGAATGCATGATGGACTTGTGAAAACAAAGGAAGTTTTGAGGATGAATTGAACAGGGAATTATATGGATGTCACAAGATCCCCGGTGGATTCCTGTAGAATTCACTTCCACCAGATTTTTATTGCACAGTGTGATCTAGGTATTCATCTGCTGCTCCTGTTTCTTTTAGTTCTTAATCTACAGACGCAGAGAAGCCTAGTCAAAATCTTGCTATGCTGTGCAGGAGTTGTTTGTTTTTTGGTAATCAGAGAATTTTGGTAATCAGCCATTGTGAATTTTGGAGTTTTATGCTAACCAATACATGAGTGGCATTGCTGTTATGGCCATATGGCTATTTTTCTGCCACAGTGGAGTCCTAAGCATTTTGATAACCCCAGGTAATCGTCAGAAGCATATAAAAAAAACTCCAAAAACAGAGGGAAAATCCAATTTTGTGGCTGACTTCTATTTTTAATGTTCTTGAATCAGCAAAAGTTATTTTCAAAATCACTGCTGGAGAGTCAGTTACCTCTGCTGGCCTAAGCCAAGCTTTGATTCGTTGCTTTGGTTTCTCCATGCCCTCAGATCACGAGTTACCTCTCAGCTTGCTGTCAGTTTGCATGTCCAAGCTGACCTTTTTCTGCTTTTCAGAAAGTGCTTCATGTGCCCCTGTTCATCCAGCTATAAGCTCTCCATAGAGTAAAGTGCCTTTAAAAAAAAAAGCATTGATCAGATTATCAAAGTGGGCATTGATCAGGAGCAGCATTATTCACAGCAGCATTTGTTTATACAACAGTCCAGAGTCCCAACCCTGTAATTGGCACTTCCAGCCCATGCACAGGAGGATGTGCCATGTCTTTGTCCAAGCTGAAAGTGCAGAGGGGATTTCTAAACTAGAGAATAGGTCCTGCTTTGAGACTGTAGAATAAAAGTGGGGATCCATGGGAGCCAGGGGATGTTTAGTTCCTTTCATTGGGAACATCCTCTGCTGGCTTGTTTACTGCAGCATCACAAAGCAATGGTTGCTGCAGGGTGACTTCAGTGTGGTGGAGAGAAGGATAGCATTGCTGTTACAGAGATTAGGGAGTTCAATTCCCTGTACAGACAGTGAAAAAGAGGAGCTGCCCCAGAGAATGTATCCAAAAAAGCACATCTCCCTCTAACAAGATTCTTAGGCTTTTAATTTAGATGGTGCATCCTACCAGGATGAATGGTCTGAGCACCCCCATTCCCCACCCCAGTGCATCTCTGACTGTTTTATTTTGGTTTTTTACCATGACTCTTTTGGTGTTTTTTCTCTCTTATCATGGTAATACTCCAAATTGTTAAGCTGGGTGGGCAGGCACTGGAGACAAAGAATGAATGGAGCAGACATGGTGTTCAGTGGGAAGAGGGGAAGAGGGACAGTAAAGGCAGCACAAGTTGAAGGGAAGACAAGAGAACAGTAGAGAGCTAAAAACTGAGCAAAAGCAAACATCAATAACATCAGAGAGTACCCCTGGCACCACTGAGGTGCCACTGGTGGGATAAACTTGTCCTTGCTGCTCTTTCCCTCTTCTTCCCCTTCTTCCCTAAGGGCAGGGCAGTCAGCTGTGCTCTGTGAGAAAGCTGAGGGAGGTCAGCACCTTGCAGACACTCACTTTTTGGGATTAAGAAGATGTCTTAGTAATGGGATCAATGCTGTAAATCTTGTGTAGGTAAATGTATCCCATGTACAAATATGCAAGTGATATCCTGGCCAGAGCTGGGGGGTGAATTGTCATTGGTGTGGGCAGACACTGCAGCTGTGCAATTTTGTACACACCTGTAGTTTCATGCCCTGCTTGGTAATCTGTCTCCCAGGGATGCAGGGTGACTTTCCAGAAGTTTTAAGCAACTACCATCCTTAAAAACAGGTTTCTCAAGAAATATTTACTGCATCTTTTCTAAATACAGGATTTATCTCTTATGCCCTGCAGTTAAGATAATAGTGTGGTCTTAGAACCAAGAACAGTGTCACATTTTATACTTGAAGCCTTTCAGCATATATGTACACAGCACATTGGTATAAATGCTTCCATTGTAATGTCAGAGTAAAATTCTCAGGAAAACTGGGAGCTACAAATGTGACTTGAAAAATGATGAAAATATCCAAATGTAATTAATTTAGGAAAAACTCATGTGATATGGATATATACAACATTAAAAAATTAGGTGCAAAAAGAGTGTGTCTAAAATTTTTAGGGTTTATGAGGTAGAGTTTAGTTTAGTTTTTTTATTTTAAGTGGTGACACTTGTTTAAAAAGAATAATTGGGAGACATGTTAGCCTAGCCAGATGGATACACGTGGAAAATGTTGACTTTTCTTTGCCTCAAGGTTATTTCCTCCTGCCCATGCTGAGAGCTGAAGTTAACCACTTCAGCTGCCAGATTTCCTTGGCAGAAAGTCTGGACATCCTGTGTTGCACACGAGGCTGCTCTGGAGCAGGTTGGGGAGCTTTGCTGTGGGGAAGGGGCAATGCAGCAGCATATGGAATGGGACACAAGTTACTGAGGCAGGAAACAGCAGTGCACAAGAGGATTGGGTCACCAAAGCTGCAGAGGAGATCCAGACCTTGGAGTCATTTCCCAAATGTTTGAATACAGAGCTGTCAAGACAGAAGTAGGGGAACCCCAAACCTGAAAGTGCCCAGTGCCTGCTGGAAGGCCTTGTCTGTAAATGATCCCTTGAATTTTATAGCCCTGTTAAATACAAAGTCTGAGTTTCAGTGTGTTGTGGTCCCATCTCTCTCCTCCCACTGCAGAACATAAATAGTGCTGTTCTTCACTCACAGAGTGACCCCACCCCCAGGAAAGGTGGCTTCATCAGCTCTGTTGGTCCTTGAGAGGAGCTGAGCTTGGGTGTAGGAGATGTTTGTGAAGTACTGGACACCAGCTTTTGGGTATGTGAGACACCCCATGGGTAGGATTGCTGCTAGGGGGAGATAGGGGAGAGGCCTTGGCACTCCATATATTAAAGAAGCAGTCTGGTGTTTGTCAGCAGCAGTCAGACATCTGGGGGCTGAGTCTGTGTGCTCAGCATGTGAGTGTTCCCGTCAGTTTGGTTTGAACAAAGGTTTCCTGTCTGTTTTCAGCAAAACTGTGAAGTATAAATATTTATGCATTGGAGCAGCACATTCATCCATTATCCCAGCATACAAACGTGTTCCCTGTGCTGTGCTCTCCATTGAGATGTCATCCAGCATTTAATCCCTTGGATCTTGTCTCAGCTGATCAAACCATGACGCTGCTGAGTGTGGCTATCAGTCATGGCCAGGACTCCCTCCAGCTGGATTGTCACAAATGTTCAGTGATACATTCACTTCTGTGCTTATCAACAGAGCAGGATCACACAAGCTGTTTCTATTTAAAGTGTTTTATTGTTTGCAAAGACAACAGGCAAAGGAAGTTGATTATAAGGATGTTCAGTGATAAAAGGAAGGGCTGTTAAAATCAAGAGTGTGATGTCCCCTATCTGATGTGCAGGTGTTATTTCCATGAGGGCTGCAGTCCCTCTAAGGGATGGCACCTTCACCCCTGACCTGTCCTGCAGAGCAGGTGAGCTGGCATTTCCCTGCAAGCTGCTCCTAAAAACACAGCACAGATGCTCTGGCACAGGAGACTGGTGTCAAAGGCTTCAGGTGCAGCCTTAGCCAGTCCCAGCTGAGAGCAGGGCAAGGGGGAGCTTGCAAGGCTCCCTTCACTCAGAAGGAATGTTTGGATTTCATAGAAGTGTGTTTTGGGGAAAATGCATTCAGCAAATGTAAGAGGGGAAGTGTAGGTTCAGCAGCAGGTTAGATGAGGAAATAGCAAATCCAGTCCTGTGTGGGTTGAGGAGAAGATACAGGGAGACATCCTTTGGGGAGTTCCTTTCTTCTCAAGGAGACATGGTGCAGAGAGAAGCATTGTGGACAGTGTGGCAGATGTTTCCTTGCTGGGGCCATCTCTGGTCCAGTCCTGTACAGGCCACACTACAGACACTGATTCTCCTGGAGTGCCAGGCTCTCTTCTGCTCACCAAAGCTGTCAGTGGATGTGGACCAGTTTCCTTTTTCCTTTGTCCATCACCAGGCATGGTCCTCCTCTTGTTCAGAGGTACTGAGGAGAAGCAGGAGTTTAAATGTGAGTTCTTGTCTCTCAAATACCCATCACTCTGTACCTGGATAAAATCCCCCTGAACAAAGCACCAGTGACCTGATCTGTGCCACGTTACTCCCTGCAGAATCCATTATTACTGTGGAGCACAGTCCTGCAATGGCCACTGTGACCCTGCCCAGCAGCACTGGAGCTGCAATTGCACAACTTCACATTTCAACATGATATTAAACTTGTGATTTCTGCTTCCTGTCCCCCTGAGATGAAAAGAAGCCCAGCTGCTGAGCCAGTGGCTGGGTTCAGTCCCTGAGTTCCCTGCTTTTCACCTCCGTGTGGATCAGGCTAGTTTGTGCTCCTTGCCTTGCAGGGTTGCTGGATGGACAGAGCACAGTTCCTGCTTGGTCAGGAGTCACCAGAGGCACATCCCAGGTGTGTCTGCACCAGGCCAGCTTCCCTCAGCTGCCATATCCCCAGGGGACACTCTGGCTGATCCTTGTCATTAATTACCCAACTGGCTTCATTCTTGACCCAGATATGTGGCCTTGGATAGACCAAAGTGCATAGCAGAGTTTTTTGAGAGGTGTTTTCTGAGGTGGAGTTCTAGCAAATGAAAAATTCCTAGGAAAGCAGAGAGCCTCAAGTGATCCTGATTTATTTCCCGTGGGCATTTCTGCTGTCTTTTCTTAGTATTTAAATCAAACAGGTTTTCTCTACCTTCATCCCTGTGGGGTAAACCCAGCTTACAATAAAATAGGAAAATAATCAAGCTTCCCTCATTCCAGATAATTTATCAGCACTGAAAGAGTTTTTTGCAGATCAGACTGCCTTCTCCCTGGTTGCTTATTGATAATGCTGCTCTGACACACTGAAGTAAGTGCTTTCAGCTTCTTAGAGGCTGCTGGGAAGAAATGTTTCCATTTTATTTTAGAAAACACAACCTTTTGGTTTTCACACTGAGAGAAAAGGGCTCTGGAGCTCTGCTTACTGAAGAACACACAGGTAACAGCAATCTGAATGTCCATAATGTTTTTATCTGATGACTTCAAAGCACTCAGCAGAAAGGGGTGTGATTCACAGGAAGGGAGAGGAGAAGCCACAAGATGCCAAATGCTTGTGGGGGGGAGCAGAGCTGTTCTTCAAGGCATGGAAATGAGAGCATCCTCTACAGAATATTGAAAGAATGGGAGCTGTAATGAAGCAAATGGAGGATTTCATCTGCTCAATAAGCATGTGTATGCACACAGTGACATATAAATGTGTGGTTTGTTTAGCTTTTAAGGTTTTGGCAGAGTATTTTTGGACTCACTGGGTTTGATCTACAGATCATTGAACCCCAGATTAGTCTTTTTCTGCTGGTTTCAGGATTCCAAATGACATTGGCTGCTGCTGCTTTCCTGTGTTAATCTGTTAGTGTGACAGAATCACTGTGGTGAGCTAGACACAGTTTAAGGAGCATGTAAGAGCCACTGCACATGCAGCCCAGACAGCATTTTAATTTGCTGCACCACAGATGACTCTGGTTGCAGTAAATTTACTGTGAGTAGACTAATTACAAAATAACCCTAATTGAGTAGTTATCAGCAAACAACATCCTGTGGAACAAAACTGCTTACAATTAATAGCATTTAAGCCATGCACTGGTATTCTGCAGAGCACTGAGATGTAATTACACCGTGCACAGAGATTGTGTTCTGTTCTGGAAACCACGTTTCCAGCACTGCTTTCATTATAAAGGGCCCTTTCAAGATTCAGTGCTTGCATTTTAGGCAAAATGAATTTGTGAAATAAGTGATGTGTTTCTCCCCTTATGTGTATGAAGCAGAACCAACTCTAATGAAATCAATGAAGCTGTGGCACTGTCAGGAGAAAATGAGGAGAAAAATGAGATCTCAGGAAGGGTGTACATTGCCAGTGATTCTCAGATTAACTTTTATTATGGCCACAGGTACAAGTTTGCATAGTTAAAATTGGGATGTAAGGAATGAAAGGATGCTTTGCTGTTCTGGTGAAGATGGGCTCTTCCTCCTTGCTTGAGTGAGGAGTGCAGTCTCTCATTTAAGTGATGGAAATGCATGTCAGTGCATTTCCAAAGGGCACAGGAGCCCCTGTCTCAGCCTGGATGTGCAGAGCTGACAAAACCCTTCCCCTGCTCACAGCTGCTTTGGTCCCTGGTGAGAGGGACAAATGAATGAATTATCCTTAGAAACTAGATCTGGCCAGTGGGTCAGAAACTGCACAAGTTTCTTTACAGAAGGAGGATGTGTGAACATCTTGTAAAGGGTCTGGAATTACTAGAAATGTCCTTGTGGCATCCCAAACTAGGATGACACTGTTCTGCCATCTCCTTGTACCCTGTAGAAAACAGGGGCCTGCTGTTCCTCAGGGCTGTGTGAAATTGTGGCATTGCAGAACTGAGGGATTCTTCCTCCAAAAACAAGGCTGTGGTGAGCACAGCCTGCTCTGTCAGCACTGCCTTGCATAGACAGCTTTGGTTTTAGAAGAAATTCAGTGAGGGGAAACCTGCTGGGTGTCTGTACAAATTAATCCTTTCATTTAAATACAGATAGCTGCTGTTAGATCATCTGCAAGTTTAGAAGTGGGAGAATGAAACCAGCCTGTTTTTTCAGAAATCAGCTCTTGTTTTTCCCTTGGTGCTGCTGTCTGGGCACGTTTCTCCACGTCAGGCCTGTCTGAGCACCTGTGGCTCTGGAGGATGCAGAATTGGTCCCCAAGAGCAGACTGGCAGAAATCTCATCTGGCACGTGGCACCTCAGGGAAATGCTGGGAGCAATACAGGACACGAGGAGTGGGGGGCAGGAGGGATGGAAAATTGATGGTCAGCAGCCCCAGTTCTCACCAAGCCTCTGTTTTGGAAAATCAAAATCATTTTATGGAGCATTAGAGGCAGAGGGCAATGGCTGAGTATTCCTTGCTGCAAACCCCCTGGGAAGGGAGTGTGAGGGGAGCAGAAACTCAGTGAATGTTTTGATAAAGATTACTGTGTATGTACAGAGATGAAAGAAAAGTACTTAAGTGATCATTAATCTTTCCCAGTGATCCTGAAATGTGTGGACAGAGTGTTGGTGGGGGAAATCAAATACAACTGTGGCTAAAGAAAATTGTTGGTACAAAGGTATGAGCTGGGGAGAAGAGTCACAAGGACCAAGAAACCCAACCCAAAACAAAAGCACCAAACTCAACCTCCCCCTGTACAGGGAAAACTGAGCCCTGCTCTTTTTCATACCTAAAGTTTTTCATATAAAATGGTTGTTGGATCTCTGGAGTGGGCCCATTATGATGATTTTAGTAAACAGACCCTGAAGAGGAAACATGGTGTCTAATTATCTTAATTTTATTCAGTACTAAGCAAGCAGCTGTGTGCATTAGTGCTGGACTGAGCTTGAGTTAAGCTTCAATGTTATTCTTTCCTAATTTAAAATTCCAACCATATCAAAACTGTGTTAGGGTGTCAGTGTAGCATACTGATTGTGAGCAGACAGCTTTTAGATTTGCTTTTTGTTTTAAGCCTAAAATGCCACCAAGGACAAAGGAGCACAGGTTCAGCTGTGTCTTTCTAAGCACTGCACTTCTCCAAGTACCATTACTTAGCAAACACTCAGTTTGCACAGGAACCTGCAGCTGATGAACTATTATTTTGAGAATGGGGAAGTGTGTTCCAGAAATGCCATGCTAGCTGCAGCTCAAAGCTGCCACAGTTCAGTTTGAAGCCAGTGGCACCGAGTGTGTTACTTTTAAAATAATTGGAGGGGGAGAGTATTGACATTTAATTTCTTCCTCCTAAGCTGAGGTGAAGAGTTTTCCTCTTTTGTGGCTTCTTGAAACAATGCCTTAAATATATACAGATTTTTTTAAAGTATTAAAAATATAATTAAAGGGAATGCACCCTGTTTCAGGAAGGTTTTTGAAAGGCTACATTTCTTTGATGTATTTTGGGAGTCACTGAGTTTTATGAGATCACTGGTTTGTAATAGCTTCCCCTGGAAATGAGGAAGAGTTGTTTAAGAGATCTAACTCTGAATTAAAATGCCAGCAATCTAGGCAGGAAGCCAATCTTACAGGACATTATTGCCATTTTAAGATTCCAAACCATAATTTGTTTCTGTTGCAAATATTTCTTATGCAGAAGGTAGTTTTAAAACATCCATCTTTTTTCTCCGTGGGTAATCATGACTTCCATAGAAAACCTGAATGACAAGAATCTGTAGCTGAGCAACCTTGAAAAAGGTTTTGAAATTGCTCATTGTGTATTTAGTCTTCCAAGTAAATGCTTGTCTTTGCTAGTTTGAGAACGTGCTAGAAGTGAATAGCCCTGATTTGCTGCTCAGGCTATTTTAATATCCCAGCACCTCACTGATTTATCACTTAGCTGTGTCCCAGGAGTTTCTCCTGATTGGCACCTTTGTGAGAGGAGCAGAGCACTCCCATCTCCCAGGCTCAGCTGAGTGCACAGGAAAGGCTGAAGTTTTACAGCTTTACTGTAAAACAAGATATTGCTTTAAAGTCCTGGCCCTGCTGAAAGGCCCATGGCAAAAATCCATCATTTTTCCTCTCTAGCTTTCTCACCAGCCCCCAGGGAGGCCAAAGAATTTCTCAGTCCTTTCTTCCAGGGCTTGCTGCAAGCTGAATGATCTCTCCCATTTCTTGTGATCAGTGCTCACCCCTTTGTCCTCATCCACAGATGTTGCTGTAAAAATGGTGGAAGATTTAAGCCAAAAAGCAAAATTACACTGCAGGAAAATCATGTCTAATAACTCGAACTCTATGGTTTCTGGAAAATAATTTGAATAGCAATTGTATGTGCTTTCAAATTGTGAAATTAATAGGATTTCTTCTGAAGGCCTGAATTGCTTGTTGCCTTTTGGAACAGCACCCTGTGCCTGAGAGATTATCCCAACACTCCCTGAGCTCTGCCAGCCTTGGAGCTCTGACCACCTCCTGTAGGTCCTGTCAGAGAGCACCCCAAAAAAGAGCTGTCAGTCAGAAGGATCCTTTTTCTACAAATCTCTTTGGGAACCTCACCTCTCAGCTGAGGCTCAGGGCAGCCCTTGCTGTGAGTGGAATATAATGGCTTGTGTCATTCTCTTTGCTGCCAGGTGATTGTGTCTCTTTTGTGGAGACTTCCTTGCCTGTACTAATGGAAGTGTTTTGTGGAAGTCTTGATTAATTGCTGTAACTCATGAAAAGTTGTGAGAGAAGCACTTTGCTGGTGAGAATGCAGCTCTGCTGGTGACTGGCTGTAACCAGCAGCTTCAGCAGCCTGGCTGCTTACTCACCTCTGGTTTTAATTGCAAATGAAGGTTTCCAGCCAGCCAGGGGATATTCCTGTGCAGTGGAGCTTTGCAGACCCTGCTGCTCCAGGCTGAGAGCTCTGTGTGTGTTACTGTGCTGCACAGTGCTGTGGAGCTCCACACCAGTGTGACTAAACAGAACCATGCATTTCCATGTTCTTCATCTATTTCTGGGCTCTGATTCATTCTGGGCAATTTACTGAATAGTAGGGAGGAAAAGGAAAGCTCAAAAGAGAAATTCACTGCAATATATGTTTTATCCATTTGTAGTTTCTCTTTTGCCTGGCACTGAGGGTTAGGGGCTCTGGAAGAATTTCCCTGTGACACTCTGAGCAGGTTTGAGGATCTGTCTCAGTCACTTTCTTGGGTCATTTATTCAAAAGCATCTGAGGAATACAGAATTCCCCTCTTACAGAAGGGAAAGCTGGAAGGAGAGCCCAGCCTGGCTCACTTCTCTTGCCAGAGAAACAAATGTCTGAGGAGAGATGTGGTTGGGATTAGTTGTGAGGAGAGCCACCAAGAGAGATTGTGGGAAAGACTTCTGCATAACACACCCTGGGTTTGCCAAGCCAGAGCAGAGGGAGGCTGCATGGAGCTGATGTGCTTTTGTAAACAAACCTGTAATTTTCTGCCAGGAGGTGATCACAAACCCAAGTTTCCTGTGAAGTGCTGAAAGCAAAGTGGACTAGAGGTTTAACTGGTACCATAAAGTAGCTTTGCTGATCCCTCTTAAGTGATGTCCCACTTCAGTAAATTTATTCTGTAACCTTAATCAGTGAACCGTAAAATGTCTATGCACTTCTATCACCAAAATTTTAAGTTCACTGAGAAATAAACGAGATAATTTTGTTCTTATAGGAGCAAGCAAAGGTAAAGAGGCAGGAATTCTTGTCTTACCAGTCTGTGGAAGTTTGTAGCCCAAAGCAAAGCCCATCCATCCAGCATTTGGGAATAAGAACAGTTGTGTGGAATTCTGGTTCTGAAAATGTTCTACCTTGCAGCTCCCTGAACAACAAATGAGAAAATCACTTCTGCCAGGCTCATGAGGAGTATTGTAAGGAAGCATCAGACACCTCTGGCATTCTTAGCCTGGTCATCAAAAAGGAAATATTGATGAAAAATCCCACTAGATTCAGCTCTATCATTTACAATTGAAAAGGCTGCAGTTAACACACAAGTTTACTCATTTGCATTTCTCTCAATCATTTCTAGCCATTTGTAGACATAATTTACCAAACATGCAAACATTTGTGATGTCATGATATTTATTTTATATTGCTGCAGCCTGCAAAATTTTAGGAAATAAATCAGTGATGTTGAGGGGCCCTAACATGCAAACTTGAAATCACTCAGAAAATTCTACTGAAATCCCTCCCAGCAGAAGGATCACTTCAAGAAGAAGAAAAAGCAAAGATGCAATGTGATTGCTCAAGAAGCTGTTAAAGAGCTCTCAGCTAAGGAGGGACAGCAAGAATTTGCTCCATTACACCATGGGCCAGCCTTGCAAGCTCTAATAGGAGTTAAGTCCTACACTAATGCTGGGGAAACTTGGGTTTCATTCTTTGATGTGTCACAGGCTCATTGGGATATCTCAGCTCATGTCAGGTGCAGACCAGGGGTTTAACTCCATTGCAGACACATGCAGAGGAAAAATGGGGGTGGTGATGTTCTATTGGTTTGGTATTTATGTGGATTTTAAATCCTGTTTATCAAGAGACTTTGAAATAATTTTGTTTAAAAATAACAGGCTTTTTTTTTTTTCTGAGTTTGCTAAGAGAGTTTGCTGAACAAAAGTACCTTTTAGGAGGAAAATTTCTCTTTTTTCTCTCTTTCTCTTTCTGGTAGCTGTCAGTATGTCTGATGTTTTTGTACCAGACCAGATCTGTTCCCTTTTGTTTCAGGGTGTTTAGGAAGGAACTGTAGTTTTATTTATCATGTATTTCAAAGCCTGCCTGGTGCCATATTAGTTTCCACAATAAATTTCCCAAGGTAAAGTGACAAACCAGTAATTTTTCATTATGAATCAGCTATCCATGAAAGATTGGATTTAGGTCAGAATTTATTACCCTATGGAACTGAAGCCAATATTTAACATAATGTCAGCTATCTTGATATTAGAGAATTTTAATGGCTATGCAATTTTATTCAATGATGAAGTTATTTCAGTTGTGAAGTGCAGGTCTGGGCAATTTGATATACAGAGCCTTGAGATGAAAATTGGATAAACATGGAAAATGGTGATTGATTGGGGGAAGGTTGCTATAATGTCTGCCTTGATGTACCTTTTATTGTTAAATTATTTATCTAATGCAATCTCCTACACTTTTAGTGGTCTTTAAGTTGGCATTAAATCGATGTTTAAGTCTTCACAGTCAGAAAGGCCTCATAACTCAAACTGATAAATATCTTCTGACACATCAGGAGGAATAATGACCCATCTTAATATCTGAAAGTAAGAAAGGTGTTATTCTTCCTATTTTCTATGAATCCCTGTAGAAGGACTGAACCATAAACTGGAAGAATTAAGATTAGAAGGCAGAAAGAAATATCAGAAAGAAAAAGCACAGTAGTAGTTTGTGTTTGTTTGGTGTAGGCAACTTTTCTACCCCATCTCCCAGGTTTTATGTGGCAGGGGCCTGGATTATTTGTCATAAGGCAGAGAAAAGGATCAGCAAGCACAGCTGAGGCTGCCTTTTTCTTGTGCATGTACCAATTTAAACACCAGAGAGAAATAAGCATAGTCTATAGGCAAAAAAAAAAGAAATCTTTATTCAGTTAGTAACTAAATCTAGTGAAGAGTGAATAGGAATGTGAGTTCCTTTCTGCCTTAAGGGCAGCAATATTATTGAAAACTAATGCTGGAATTTTATTCAAACAGTAGGAGGCTCTTCATTTTTTGAGGTGGAAATAGAAATAATTATCCTATAGATAAATAGAATCTCCAAATGAGTTTTCATCTTATATAATTACAAATTTATTTCAACTATACCTAAAACTATCCAGCTGCAATACCACAGAGGTGCCCTAAGTGCACCTTCAATACTTTGTAAGTTTGTCCAGAATTCAAGTAGAATGTGAAAACCTTGCATGATCCCTGATTAAAACATTTCAGAGCTGCTGGAATATTTTTCTTCACTTGCATAAATCTTGCATAGAAATAATTGTGATTTGACAATTTTCTTTTCCTTATCTGAGTTGAGAACTGAAATCTGTAATTGTTAGCTGGCCTAAATTGGTGTAGCTTCATTTGGATAAAGCAGTGAACCAAACCAACCCTGCAGCTTTTCTGAAATGCCACCATCTCCCTTTTGTAAGCATCTGCCTCTGCTGAGGCAAAACAGAGGAAATCCTACATTTCTTCAGACTAATTGGACTAAGCCAGACTGGAAATTGTGTAATACTACACAGGAGACATTCAGCATCCCTAAAAACTCCAGCAAAGGGCAGTTTTTGGAGCAGTTCAGGCTCCCTACCTGGGCTTGTTTATTGCTTTGAACATTGCAGACTTACTTTTATGATTTATAATCATCCATAAAGAAATTCAGCTGTTATTTGAAATGCTCTGTTGGGAGCTCTCAGTAGTTATTAATTAATAATACATCAGTAAAGCAACAAAAGGGCAGGTAAAGATGCAGTTGGAAGTTTTGGCTGGGTCTCTGCTGCCTTCAGAGCTGTGGTTATGTCTCATTTCCCTGGGATAGCTCATCCTTGGGACTCTGGGCTCTCCTCTTCCTACTCCAGGCACTTTCTGTAGAAAATACTGACTGATGCATGAGTTTATCCACAATTCAAAGTAAACCAAAATGCCTGTTAGCATTAAGAGGTATAAACTGACTCCTGTCAGGGACTCGTGAGAAGAGAACACAAAATCACCCAGCAATTTCTTTTAAATGAAGAAAATTTAGGGCTAAGTGTAAAAAAAGAGAAAAAGCACACTAAAATCTACTTTGAAGTGCTGTTATATATTGCTAAAGAGATTTATAGACAACAGTGCCACTTTATTCCAGTGCCAGTGAGGGTCAATGCTGTGAAAGTCAGTGCAGACCTGGTGTCAGGGGGGTGTCTGAATGAAGCAGCAGAATGTTGCTGCTTTTGAAAAAAAAAAAAGGGATGAGCTGCTGGGAGATTTCCTAATATCCATTGCTGGCCCAGAGCTCACCTCTGTTTGGCAATTTTTTTTTTGCATTTTTGCTTTCATGCTGATTACCACTTTTGCAGTGTGTTCCTATTTCTGTGTGGTAATTGGTAATCTGGAAAATTTACTTGGTGTGCAAGATTTAATATTAGGTCCTGCTGTCATGCTGACAATGAATTAGCTTTTTGGACTCTATCATATGTTCTCAGCAGGCACATATGTAATTAAAATGAGCCCACGTTGAGTTTCATATTAACACTCAAATCACCTTTGGCAAAAGGTCTCTGTGTTCTTTTGGGATTACACTCCAGGGCAATGTAATTACAGTGTCAAGTATAATTTTTACTTTTAAATACTTCTTCATTTACAATAATATTAAACTTTTCCATACTGGTTCACTTTTGGATTTATAAAGTGATTTTGTTCTAATAAAAAGGCTGCCAGCACAGGCATTCTACTGTAGATGTTGTCTTTAAGAAAGTTGTGCTGTTGAACAGTAAGTATTTGGTGTCAGGAGACATTGGATTCGTTTATATAAAAAGTCATTGCAGAAATTAGGTGTTTTTTCATAAAGATACCACTTACTGTGACAATAATGTCAGGGTGGTCCAGTGCCATAGAAGAAAGGGTGAGAATGAATGGTGTGTGTGTGGATGAACAGTTCACCTTCCAGCAGTCATGGCTTGAGAAATAATATGAAGAGATTTTTCATCATTCTTTTAATGTCAAAATAAAGATAGGGGAAATTAAATTATATTTGAAAGGAATTGCAGCTCAGGTTTTTTAAATTCTTTTAGCCATCGTGGGGGCTTGATAAGGAGCTCAAAGTTAATCTGCATTTTATAGATCAGGGGTTGTTCAGAGCTGGAACATGAGCAGAATTTGGCTCAGACATGCTAATTCTCTTTTGATACTGATTTTACACTGTCCATTCTGCATTCATTTCAGAGGGGCTGCAGAGCAGGAGATGGACTGGAATTAATTCAGCAGATGAACTGAATGAGGTTATGTTGCTACTACTCATTAACCACCTCCTTGCCTTAACCAGGAATATTTCCTGCTGGCTCAATGACAGATAATCCTGGGGGTGTTTTGGTTTTTGAGCTGGGAGGAGGGGGAGTTCCTGATGGAGGCTCCCAGGGGTGTTTGCAGAGCAGAGAGAGGAGACCTGGCTGGGGCTGGGGGTTTGTCCCTCTGTGTCTGAGCTGCTGCCCCTGGGGTCCCTCCTGCCCTTCCCCTCCAGACAGTCAAGCACAGAACCATTTCTGCACCAAACCTGCAAAAAAAGGCTTTTTCCTGCCTGGTGTGGAGGGCTGTAGCACCTGCCCTGGCCTGGAGTGTGCAGCTCTGGCAGCCAGGGACCCTTTGGGCTCTTTCTGCAATCCCCTGCCAACAGCTCTTGTTTTTCCTGGTCTCCTTTTTTTTAAATAAACACGTCATTTTACAATCTGTGAGATGCTTCTTGTGTTTCACACGTTTTCATCTCCTAAATTAGGTTTACTTAGCAGTTTTGCAGCCATTTGATGATTTTCATGCCCTGCTGTACCATAAAAGCCAAGTTGTGAATGAATTTGTTTGGGGCTGTGTCATTTTAGAGGAGGAGGAACTGAATTACATCTCAACACAATTTGCTTGAGTTTGGGGTTTTTTTTTTATTTTTCTCTTTTAAGCCTCCCCTTGTGATAGGGATGATCAAATAGCTTGTGTATGAATGAGAGATGGCAGGAGGAAAACCCAAATATGGGAAACCAATACTGCTGGATTCCATCTAGACCTTCAAAGCAGTTTTTAGGACTTGCTTTAGCTAATTAAAATGCAGAGCAGCTTGGATGTGTGCCCTGTCTCACAGTGTGGAGCTTTTCCTGGAGATCCACACCAATGCACAGCTCCCCAAATTCAGTGGGGGATGAGCTGTGCACAGGCAGAGCCTCCCTGTGCCAAATCCTGCCCAAAGCTGCTGCACACAGAAATGAGAACTGTCTGGGGCTGAGTTTAGTGCCTCTGACTGCTGGCATGAAATGAAGATTGCAGATTGGGAAGGGAGACTCTGAGGGGCAGAGTTAAGATAATTTTAGTAATAATCTAAACAAGTTACTGTTTAAGCAGCTCCTTGACATCCAAGGGTGTCATAGACTTGTTAAAATCTGAGAGAAATTTATAAGTCATTTATAAATTATGGTATTATTGAGAGAACACATTTTGCATACAAATTCTCCCCAGATACTTTTAACAGCAGCCAGTAACTTATTTAGTCAATGAAGTGATGTTTTCTGCACATTGGATTTTTTTAACAAAACTGTAATGTTTATTGAAATACAGAAGAATCACTTTATGCTGCTTTTGTTGAACGTTTTCTGATGCTGGCAGTTTGATTTTCCCTTTGTTTTCCTGTAGTGCTATGTTAATGGGATCCTTTTATTCTGTGGTGGAGTAATGCAGTGCAAGTCCTTTATTTCAGCAACCAGACTGTGCTGTTTTGTTCCATCCTCTGCCCATCACTTTAAGTGTGAATATATCTCCTCCTGAGTACCAGTCCAAACAATTTCCATGAGAACATTTAAAAAACCAAGCTC
This sequence comes from Cossypha polioptera, assembly GCA_027576295.1. Lineage (NCBI taxonomy): Eukaryota > Metazoa > Chordata > Aves > Passeriformes > Muscicapidae > Cossypha > Cossypha polioptera. The sequence goes on along the minus strand of JAODHX010000912.1, from coordinate 15,287,457 downwards.
AGTTAATTTGTAATTTGTTGCTGGCAAAACCTTTGTATGAAGAGCAGTTTTCCCTGTTGTTTCCAGGGGTGAGTGCTGGCAGTGCTGCCCTGGCAGGTGTGTGGGTTCAGGTGGGCAGGGGGCTCTGGGGCAGGGCAGGTGCTCAGTGGCTCTTTCACCCACACACAATGAAACATGGAATTCAAGATACCATTTTCAAGGCACCCTAATTGGATTAGAGGGATTGTATTAAAGATATGTTGGCTATGAAATGTTTAGAGGATTAATGCCCAATGATTTTTATTTTTTTTCCTTCTTAAACCATCTTTGCTAATCCCTCTTGATCAGAAGCAGCTTCTGGAAAGCATTTTACCAGCCCTGCCTCTCCCATCTCCAGGAGGAGAGACACAGGCACTGCACAGACCAAAACTCTCCATTTTACTTAGATCCAGAGTACTCATTGTCACCGGTCCTTGTTTTTTTAATCTGAAAATGTGACTATTCATGCCCTTGATGTTTTCCATATCAATGAACAATTTTGGGGTGTAAGGGTGGCCTGTGCAAGAATTAACATCTGTATCTGCATAAAACATCCATCTGTTCCCTGTGTTTTAACATGTCTATATATGCTAAAATCTTGCTCAAGCAGTGCAGTGTCATTTTTTATTCAGATGTTATTGGGACTGAGCATACCATACAATTATATTTTAGAAATCTGCTGAAGGAACCAGTGTTAATTGCTTACAGTAGAATCTATTTGCTGGTGGAAATGTCACAATATAATTATGTTGTGTTCCTCTGTCTGACAAGCAATATACTCAGAGAAGATTAGTCCTTTTTTTCTTCTCTGTTAAGTAAAATTATTGGCATTCCATAATGATCCTTTATGCAGTATACATGGTAGCAAGGAGTCCACAGGTGCTTTCTGGAAGCACAAAAGCTGATCATGGGCAAATGAGAAATACTTTGGGTCATTTGGCAATAGTTATGTGTCAAAAAATTAGTTATGCTGAAAAATGTATACTCTGAGTGCAGAAGCTGCATTTGTTTCTGGGGCAGCTTGTTTTTAGGTTTGCTTTTTTACTTTAAATGCTTCCATTCCCACTGTTTCCCAGCTAATCTGCCAGTGTGTACAAACTCGAGGCATACATGTATTTATGGTACCTGCACGTACCTACAGATGTGAATCTGGTGTCTGACACATTTTACTGCCACAGTGTGAGATTCTGAGCAGCACTGAGTCCCAGCCCTGCAGCCTGGGAAAGCAGTAAAGTTTAACTCCAGGTGATGCAGAGGAAGCAGATCCTGGCAGCTTTGGAATGAATCTGCACAGACCTGTGCTATTTATCCTTTCTCTCTTTTGGCTGTGTTGGGAAATTTCTGTTCAGTTCACTGGCAGTGCAAGTGCCAGCTAAAACATGAGGCTGAATGTTCCCATTTTGCACCACATTGACACGTGGAACAGGTATGAGGGTTGATTTTTGCTTCTGCTAGTGCAGCCTTTATTCTCAGTACCTAAACCTGACCTTTTCAAACTAGCTATGTAAAATACTTGTGAAAGTCTTTACTTTTTTTCGTCTGTTTCCAGCACTATGTTCATAATTATCTTGAACAGAGAATAAAGGCAGACTCTGTCCTTCCAGTTCTACAGTCAAAAAATAGAAAACAGATGTAATGAAATCTCAAAGGGAAGATTAACTTTGAGTTAACAGACCAGATACTCACATGATATAAATTAACTTGGTCCTGGCCTTACACCAGATGATTGTAATGATTAGCTGTTAATTTCTTAAGATTATTTGGGGGAAGAGACACTTTACATAGGATTTGAAAGATGACAGCACAGTAAAACAGAAAGGGAAAACATTGACCAGGCAGGTAACAAACATGCTTTTGTCTACCTATTCATTTCTTGGTAGTCTCAGCAGTACATAACATCTCCTGGGAGGTTGTGTGGAGTAGGGATGTGTGTAATTGCTTGTGTTTTCACTCCTTATTGATTATTCTTGCTGTGAGCACGAGAGGAAGGGATGGTGTAAAGGTTACTGTGGGCCAGTCTCCAAACACCCTGCAGCAGACACTCCAATCAGTGCAGGCTGTTTCAAATGCTAATTTGAAGTGTAAACCTTGATATACTTCTGTTGCTATTTTGCTCAGTGTTTGTTGATATTGTTACTTTGTTTGATGTCTGCCTTGGTTGCTCCACAGTAACTGATTGGCTTTCAAGTTTCTGTTCCTTGAAGGCTTCAACTTCCTGATGGTTTGAGGCAGAGGAAGTCTGAGCTGAAATAAGGGCATTTTCTACGTTTTCTTCTTGTCCTGCACAAGAAATCTAAAGGCTTTTCAGGAGGGAAGGGAGTGAGGCTCTTCAGAGAAGAGCTGACTCCAAAGCCCATTGCTGGTTTTGGGGCTGTCACTGGGATGTAATCCACCCACAGCCAGAAGTGGAATTCAGGCCACCTAAACCAGTAGTGATAGTTCAGCAAATACAAATTGTGGATGGGGTTTTATGAATGTTTCAGTCTGGGTTTGTGTCGTCTGTTTTCTTGGGAGTGGTGGGATGACTCCTCTTGTATGACAAATCCCTGTTCTCATCAGCGTGGGGCTCTGAGAGGAGCATCCTTAGCAACAGCCAGTGCTGGATAAGGTAACTAAACACATGTTTCATTTCAATCCTTCCAATTCTTGCCTTCTGTAACCTCTCCCCCTCTGAGGAGCACAGCTCAGCCCTTGGGGCACAGGAGCTGAGTGAGTCTCCTGCTGCAATGAGCTCTCTGTGGCTCCACTCAGAGACAAAACTCTCACATCTTCTGTGTTAGCCATAAAACACAGGACTGCTGCTCCTCCTTCTGTCTTGGTGTATTGCCATGGAGCTGGAGCACTCAGGAGCTGCTTGGGCTCCAAAGGTTTTCACTCTAAGCTGTGGATTTGTCCTGAGAGCCAAGCTGGAAAATACCTTTTATTTGAGTTTCTTCTTGAGACTGTGTGACACAGGCACCTGTAAATAGTGGTCTTCCCCTTTTTTTTTTTGTGGTTTCCAAGGGTGTTGCCTCTCAAATGTTAAGTCATGGAGTCAAAGAATGATTTAGGTTGGAAGGGACCTTAAAGATCATCCTGCCACGTGCAGGGATGCTTTCCATAGACCAGCCCTTATCCAACCTGCTCTTGAACACTTCCAGGCTTGGGGCACCCACAACCTCCCAAACCTGTTCCAGTGGCTCAGCCCAGGGTTTGGCTGGGTTCTGCACTGGAGACAAACCAAGGTGAGAGGTGCAAGAGGAATCAGTGGTCTTTGCAAGGAATGTTTGAGTCTGTTCTTGGGTTACATCTCTGAAGTCCAGCAATGTCACTGAATATAGTAAAAATAGCCTGATGCTCATTTAAAAGGCATTTTGTATTCACCCTAATAAGACTAATCACCGTGTGCTAATGGGCTGTTAATTGATATGATAAATACTATTATTATGAGATTCATTCTAATTCATCATTAATTAATTTACTGTTGCTTTTGAGTGTTATTTATTCATAGCAGTCGGTAGGAATAGGGAGAAAATGCTTGACTAACACACTCCAGCAAAACTACAAATAATTGAGATTTGTTTCCCAGGAATGCTACCATTTTCATAATTAGAATAGTCATCTTGTTAGAGAGATGATTGGCCTGCCTAGATAAGTATTGCAGTAAATTAAGTTTAGTGTGTATTGCAAGTGCAGTATAGTGGAATCTGATAATTAGTCGGTCATTTGCAAATCATAAAAATGGTTTCAGTAATGACTTGATACTGACTGCAAGACAGAGCAAATTTTTTGTTTGAAGTATAATAGGCTGCTTCAAACCAAATGCTGTCTGCTAGAAATTTGGTGAATATGAGTGTGCTGCACACACACATGTTCGTGGGCCCTGGAGGTTGATTTTGAACAGTTCTGTGTTATCCCAACTGCTTTTGCAGGTTTTGTGGTACAAAAAAAAAATTGCTGTCCTTGTTCTCAAGGTTTTTGTATTTCTTAATTTAAAATGAATTCTGCAAATCATGTGAAAAAGACATATTCACCAAATTTTCTGGTGCATGGAGTCGTTCTGCACTTGTGTAATGGATGATGTCTGCCCCAGTGGGTTCTTGAGTGAGCCTTGGAAGTGCTGCATGCAACACAAATGTTACACTGCAGTAACAGGAGGGTGGCAAAACTGGGATGGAAGTGTTTTCTTTTAAATTCCAAAACAAAGAAATACTTTTTAGGGTTTTTTTTTCCCTTGGGGAAAAAAATCGAAAAAAAATCATATTCTTATGATCCAGCTGTAAATATGAAATACTTTTATTTCTGTCCTCTTTCTACCTTTATTCTTTCCTGCCCATTACTTTTCTGTTCATGAACAGCAGAGCTGAATGTACATGTGTAATTACAGTGAGTTTCCCTTTTTACATCTGCAGGGATGCAGAGCTGCTTATCAACTCTCAAACTCACTGTAGAGAAACTTCCAGTGGTCTCATGAAGGGAATTCCCATCTATAAGGCAGAGACTCTTCTCTGCCTGCCCTCAGTTTATGCTGTCACCCTCTGAAATGATTAAAGAAGGCTCAAAATGCCCACATCAGCAGCTCCTTTGTTCCAAGCCAGGGCTTCTTCTCAGCATGGAAAGAACATTTCTGAAATCTCTCTCTTAAAAGTTAAATGCAGTAGCCACTGAGTGCTTCTAAATTATGTCTCACTGCTTCCCTCCTGCCTTGCATTGATTTTTTTGCTTATGGGTTACTTGATCATATGAAGTTACAGAGGATCATAAATTACAGTTCCTGTAATTTTTGATAGAATCTGAGACTGAAAACTTGTAGAACAGGATTGTTGAGATAAAACATTGCTGCAAAAAAATTGAGTATCCACTCTTGGATAGCAGCATGATTTCTGAATTTTTTTCCAAAGTGCTCAGTGGTAACTCAGAGATAAAAAGTACAGCTAACAGCAGTTTGAAGGAAATCTGCAGAATATAACTAGCAATACTTAATTCCTTAAATCATAACCATCCCTCTCTAATCCCCATGCCTGGGGATAGTTGTGCAGAAGATCATCTCAGCTGATTTCACCTCTCCTACTTTGCTAAACAAGTTAAAACCCACTAGGAAAAGCCACAGCTATGACCAGTCATGATAATTCTGTTCCTCAGAAGCTTAATTTGCTTTTTTAGAGCCCCTCACTGAGCTGGGGATGTGCTGGGCTCAATGGGCACACGAGGTGCTGATTCCACTTTTTGGTCAATATCTTATTTACAGAGGAGTCTTCTGCACAGTCAACAGACCAGAGATCAGTGGGCATTTTGCATATACATAATTGTAATAATTAAAAATAATTATATATATATGTATGTATATGTAAGCAGTGCTCACCTGAAATCATTTTTTTTCACTGAAGATCTCCACAAGGACCACCATGGAAACAAATGAATAATTTCTTAGGCTGGAAATGAAAATTGGCATCCCAAAGTTGGGACTAATGTTGCTAAAGAAATTTTTCTAGGTTCTTGCATAGGAAAAATTGTCTTTTCATATAAGTACAGTTGATACAGACTGTGCTTCAGAATTCACCTCCTTGGTGGAGGGCTCTGCAGCAAGGGAGAGCATTCCCTCTGGAGCACTTGCTGTGATGGGCCATGGGCTGGGCTCCAGCAGGAGTTCTGCCTCAGCCCAGGGCAGTGTTGCTGTTATCAAACCCTCAGACAAAAACTTCTCATCGGGTCCTGGTGACTCAGTGGTAAATTGCTCAGTAACATCTTTTGTGGTTTTTGTATAACCCTCCAACTACTTCTATTACTAGGTCTGATATAAAAATTTTTGTGTCCTAAATGAAAACATTGCATTTATTTGTTTGTTTATTTATTTATTTATTTATTTATTTCTGCTCTTGCCACCATTTAAACAAGGCAAACCTGTTTCTGCTCCAATCAAAATGGAAAACATTTTCAGATGAAAGCCAAGCCTGGAAATTTTCAACCTGCTGTGTTGTTGAGTTGTGAGCAGTCAGAAAGGAGTTTATAGTGGAAATCTGAGTGCTGCAGAAAGGGTCCCTCTGAAGGGAATGGGGCTGCTCCTGGCAGTTTAAGCAGGGACTGCAGAGCTCTGCCCCTTTGGAGTGACTGTGGCTCCCACTGCTGCTGTAGTGACAGGGCTTCTGGTGGCATTTCTGGGTGTGGTGGCAGTCACACTGCTGAGCTGCACAGCAATAACTCTGCCAATGTCTGCTCATTGTTCATGGGTCAGGGCACAGTGTGCACACACAGCTGGCCTCAGGTGAATCAGCAGCATCCAGGCATCTCTGAGCACAGGAAACCTGTTGGGCAGCCAGGACAACACCAGACTGAGAGCAGAAGGTGATGGGCTGATTTACAAAACATCAGATGGTTCACAAAATAGATTGAAAGATTGCTTAGTGCTGCTGGGGAAGTGTGATCCCATTAGTTAGCAGTGGAGGTAAGAGATCAGCAGGCTGGCTCTGGGTTATGCTGGGGGATGATTGAGCAGAATGTGGCATCACAACAAATGTGAACATGATTGCACTATCTTCATTATTCTGGAATTCAGTAATACTGCAACAGTTGAAGATTAAGCTCTTAATTATGAGTATTGATTTCTCTGGGCATAGAAAATGCAAGTTAAAATTGCACTAGAGCTGAGATGCTCCTGTTATCTTCAAAAACAGGTGCAGGTTTTCCTGCTAGCACGTTGATGTCAGGCTTTGAGCAGGAAGCAGAAGGGGAGCTTTTCCTTTTCTCAGTAAGTTTTTTTGAAAGACATTTGGTGAGAGAGCAAAGTGCTGTGGCTTGTTTTCAGTGGAGGGTAGCACAATAAATGCTCTTTGGTGCAGGGGCTGGAAGGTGTTTCTGAGCTGGGTGTGCACTTCCCCTTCTGCTGAGGTTCCAGTTTCTTTGGATCAAGGCAATGTGAGAGCTGCTCTTCCATCCCCTGTTCCCACTGAGCAATGGAACAGCAGCCCTGGGGAAGCCTGGGACAGTCCCTTCCAGGGCAGGGCTGGTTCACCTGGGCCAGGTGGCCCCAGAGAGGATGTTCCAGTCACTCTCTCCACTGGCTCACACGTGCAAAGCAATTTTGGGGGTAGGGCTGTGCTCCCAAGATGGAACTGGAACAATCTTCATTTTGTTTTACCTTTGTAAAGTAAACTTTTACTTTACTTTCACAACTTTGCTTTGTATTAACGTTGTGGGGTTTTGATTATGGTTTGTAAAGCACTGATGGTTTTTGTTTTACTTTGTATGAACATGGTTGGGTTTTTATAAAGGTTTGTAAAGCACTGATTTGTGTAATTATCCCAGAAAAAGGGAATTCCCAAGCATGTAGGAAACTTCATTCAACAGGCAGTACCCAGTGAGAGAAGCTTTCCAGGTGAGATGGAGTGCTGAGACTGCCACAGGTGACCTGTGCAAGAGGAGATGGGAATTCTCTTGTGTGGGCTTGAGTCCTGCAATTTTCACTGAGCAGATCCTCAACGAAATGTTTCCTGCCAATCTCATCTTCTTTGCAAACCAGGCTGGTTCTTTATCAGTGAAGCAATCTGCAAAATAGAGGATGCTAAGCAGCCATGAGCTAAAACCAGAGAAGTTGCAGTATATAGAGCAAAGTAGCAGATAGTCTGACAGATGGAAAAAGTGTAACATTCTTCCTTTGTGAAACTGCAGGCAGCCAAGAATAGGATTATATTAAAAAAGCCATAATAGCATGCAGGTGGTAAATGCCAGTATAAAACTCTAAACCTGAAAGAGAAGGGAGGAACAAGCACATGAAGAAAAAAAGGTTAGAGAAGGAAAACAGCAGAGAACAAAATATGTCACTGCAGGAATTTATTAGAGAAAACTGATGCAGTGAGGTGGCATTTCAGGTGAAAATTTGAGAGGATTTTGTTCTCAGTAATTACTAGATAAATGATAGTGTAGGTATTGAAAGCAAGGTAGATTAAAATAAAAGACCCACAATATGACTATTTTAAATTCCCCTCACCTTCTGCATATCATTGCAGAAAGCCAGTGATTTCAGAAGAGAGGTATCCAAAAAAGTAATGAAAACCACTAAAAATATTTGAGTCCCTTGATGGGACATCATCAGCTTGAAATAAAAGCAGTTTAAAAGAAAAATGGCTTGTTTTTGCAATTGCAATTGCCCTTCATTCCCCTGCCAGTTCTCTTTGCAAGCACATTTTCTTTCTCTCACAGTCCCTTTTTGTCCCTGTCACTCTGCAGAAACACAAAGCACGTGCATGGTGAAGCTCAGCAGCTGCACAGGAGAAGCAGGAGGACTGGGCACAGGCTAATGGCCATATAAACAAACTGAAAAATATAGAAGAAATTCAATTTAAGCTTTCTTTCTAATATTTTAATATTCTTCTTAGTCTGGGACGTGCTGCTCCCATTGCACAGGATCTCTAAACAGAGTGTTTCAGTTACTCAGTACAACCAAGGGGATCAAATTGTTTGATCACCTAAACAGTGCTCTGCAAACATGCAGTTGGTCTGTTTTTTCCAAGTTTATACTACTGCCTTGAATAAGGAGGAGATGCCCAAAAGGGATTAGGCAAAGGCCTTTGTTCTGTGTCCAGCCTTTATTTTGTAATTATTACATTTGGAAGAAAAAGAAAGCTTTTAGTATTGTTTACTTTCATCAACATATGTTTCCAGTTTCAAAAACCTGGGGAAAAGTGTCTTTCCCTCTCTCTTACTCTCACTTCACACTTGGCAAATGTCTTCTTTCATGCTCCTTCTATCAAATCAGACAGACATGAGCATGTTGTTTTAATAACTGCAGGAGCTGTTTTGGGAAGTGCAGTGGGCTTTGTAGCTGCACTCAGGCTGGCTGATGCTGAGCCCAGGAACAGCCTCCAGTGTGTCCTGCAAGCCAGAGCAAGTGTCTGCACTTCTGCAGGAGTCTGGAGGTGCTGGGAGGAGACAGGGGCATCACAAAAGGCACTCAGTGCAGGAACTGGTAACAGCTGAGATCTTGGGAATTTGGAGATTGTACCTCTGGCAGGGGGGACACACATCAACAGCTTTTAAGGCAACACTGTTCCTTTCATTTTAAAAAGAATAGAGTTACAATTTGCAAGAGGAAAATTTGGGCAGGAGGAAGTTTTTTGGCTTGGAGGTACTTTCCTTCTTTGCTAATAGTTAAAATTTCAGGTTCTTTCTAAATCATTTCTGTTGAGAAAGGTCCTTACAAGGTCGGAGCACTGAAGAATGGTGTTTCATTGAAGAATGAATGTCAGGGTTTGGATAAAATGATGTTTTTCTTACATTATGTTCTGGCTTTTGAATTGCAGAGTGGGTACACAAACCAAAACCAAAGCACTTTAAATTTCTTATTAGAAATGTCCCTCCAGCTCTTCAGTTTATCAGTGTGTCCTGTCTGAACCTCACACTGTGGTGTTTGCTTTAGAAAAGGCAGACCAGAAATTACTCTATTAAAATAAAAATGAACAGGAATTTTAAATGGTGTTGGAAGAGCCCCACTCCTCCATGTAGAAGTGAAGATATGCAAGTTGCATTTAAATGTTCCAGGGCACATCTGCTGTTACAAATAAATGCTATCAGTCAATAATCCTCAGCAGCTGCTCAGGAGCAGAGTTCCACCAGCTTCTCTGCTGATCATGGGAATGAGCAGCTCTGGCTAAACAGGGGTTTCCTTCTGGGGGAACCTCAGCCCTGCCATTGTTTGAATACTTTGGGCACTAGTTACAAACTCAGAGGTGATTCCTTTGAAGGTTCAGATGTCTGTACTCAGGTGGAGCTTGACAGAACTCATGAACATCTGGGTTCTTGTCCATGCCAGTGCAGCCCTGTTGGGATGCTGGGCACAGAGAAGGAGGGACAGGTGAGGCTGGCACCCCTCCTGAGCTCACCCTGGGATGTGCTCTGCTCCCTGCAGCCCTGCCCTGTGGATAGGGGGGGACAGGTGAGGCTGGCTCCCTCCTGAGCTCACCCTGGGATGTGCTCTGCTCTCTACAGCCCTGCCCTGTGGATAGGGGGGCAGGTGAGGTTGGCTCCCTCCTGAGCTCACCCTGGGATGTGCTCTGCTCCCTGCAGCCCTGCCCTGTGGATAGGGGGACAGGTGAGGCTGGACCTCTCCTGAGCTCACCCTGGGATGTGCTCTGCTCCCTGCAGCCCTGCCCTGTGGACCCTCTCAGACGTGCTGTGTTTTGTTTTTGCACAGGAAAGGCCACCAGCACTGTTCAGTGGGATGAGGACTCGGTGGAGTTCCTGCCAGCCCAGCCAGTCAGGATCGCTTTTGTCCTGGTTGTTCATGGCAGAGCCTCCCGGCAGCTCCAGCGCATGTTTAAGGCTATTTACCATAAAGACCATTTCTATTACATTCATGTTGACAAGGTAATATATCACTGGTTATAAATTGCCTGTCTCACCATCTGTCAGTCTACCCATCCTTGTCATCTTCATCTTCCCTTTACCTCTGCTGCATGAAGTGCATGTCACTTTTTGTCTCTCCATCTGTTACATGTTTAGAGCCTCTTTTTTTTCCTTTAAATTTTCTTTCTTGTTATCTTCTTTATGTAACAGCCTTCATTTCTCCTTCTATGTCAATGAGTATCTCTGCTTGTCTGTCTGTTGCACATTTAGTTAGCAGTAATTGATAAGTTGATGCAGAGTGAGGTGGTGGCCACTGGACTGGGAGCTGTCCTGAAGTGCCTTGGGCAAGTGACACTGTAAAAGGGAGGTGGTGGCAGTCATCTCCTTTACAAAGGCCCTTTGGGATGTGTGATGACAAATGGTGAATAAAGCTAATCACACTGGTTAGTGATTACTGTAGTTGTAATAAAAAATATTAACCAGGGTTCTCTGTATATTTAGCAGAAGGTTGTGTGCCATAGTAAGTGAGGACAAAGCAATGGCAGCATCCAGTGAGTCCAAAAGCAGGGCAGGGCTCTAGTGAATGCAGGGAGAGACAATTTTGGGCAGAATAACTTGAATGTATCACTCTTCTCTCCTGCAAAGCGATCCAACTACCTGCACAGGCAAGTGCTGCAGTTTGCCAGCCAGTACCCAAACGTGAGAGTCACCTCCTGGAGGATGGCCACCATCTGGGGGGGAGCCAGCCTGCTGACCACCTACCTGCAGACCATGAAGGACTTGATGGAGATGAGTGACTGGCCCTGGGATTTCTTCATCAACCTCAGTGCTGCTGACTACCCCATCAGGTACAGTGAGGGTTTGAAGAATGTGCATGTTTTGTTCCTGAAGGGAGTCAGTTTGGAGATAAGCAGTGATGTGTCTGTGCTGTGCTGCAAGGAGCAGTTTCTTTTGTTTTACAGCAGAAAACTCCTGTTGGTGAGCTGGTGACTCACAGCCACACTTATCCAAGGATTCAATCACTTGCTGTGCCCTGTGTGTCTTTCACTGGGAGGCTGCTCCAGTCAGTCTTTATTTCCAGCAAAAGGGGTACCTGCAAGGGAGAATAAGGAAAGTAGCCAAAAATGCTGGAGCTCAGCAAACAAAACCCAGCCATGGGGAGATTCCTCCCTCCCAGGGCTCTGATTAACTCTGTGATTTGATGTCTTAGCAAGTGTTGAAGGTATGAATTCAGGTAATCCTCTCCCTTTTTTTAGTACTTTTTCTGTGGGGGATAATGGTTATAGAAGTGACAAATAAATTGCTAGGAGTCAATTATATCTTTATTCAGATGGCACCAGGCTAAGAATTTCACACAGCATCACATGATAAGGCTTGTGATTTAAGTGAAATGATATTCTTTCTGGATTTACATCACCCAGGCCTCAGAGCTGCATTTAGCAAGTTTGCTACATTGTGCAAAAGTAGATGGTCTGTAAAAAAACTCAACCCAAACAAAAAGAAAACAACCAGAAAAACCCAACAACAACAACAAAAAAAAGGCACCCAAAAAATCCCCAAGTGTCCTGAAACTGTTTTTAGGTTTAGGTTGTAAGAGTTATTAAGGAGAAGGAAACATGAAATTCTTCTTGTGGCTTCTGTTTCCCTCTATGCTAAAATGAATCAACGAAAGGGGAAGTGACTTTCTTGGGTGATTTCCTGATGGGGGATGATACAACATGGTTTTAATTCTCCTGGAAGGGAAATATGCTCCCACTGGTTAGGCTTCTCCAAGATCTCTCTCAAAGTTTGAATCTCTTCCTTGGACAGAAATTGCCACTGAAGTGAAAAATGACAAAACCCCTGAGCTATGCCTTAGGAAGGATTTTGTGAGGACTGACCAAAGGCTTCATTGCTGGTGCCCATGTCTAAGCACTCTCAGTGAAATGCAACACATTTTGGGGAGAAAGATTAGAGCACAAGAATTACTGAGACTGTCTTGATATTGGGGATTTGAATTAAGGAATCACAGTATTTAAACACTTTCAATCAAATATGTATATATGAGCCCATTTCATTTTCATGGTGGAGATGCTGTAAATTATTATTATTTATAATCTTTAGAAAAGCATGACCTCTCTGCATAATCCAGAGAGAGCTGGTTGTTTTCCCAGGAAGGAGTAAATAGGGTGTTTGAGGGGTTCTTTTCTTTCTTTCAGACCCCATGCCATGATTTGTCAGATAATGGGCTGGGGGCACTTTCCACTTCTCTCTGGTTAGTCACATTGCAGTGGGTTTTGCTGGGTTTCCCTCCATAAGAACATATGAATTTTGTGGATTAATAGTTTTTATCCAGAGCTGCTTCATATTAAGCTTTCACTTTCCATCTGCCATTCCATCTGTAATACTGAAACCTTTACTCCTTCTCTTCTGATAATAAAAGCTAATCCAGCCTTCTAAGTCATAAAAGCCATACTCAGTATGTGGGGTTATACAATATGATGAAGCCTAAATCTGCCCAGGGAGCAGTCTGGTATGCTCACAGACTAGAGTAGAATTGCCAGGAGCCTTTAATCCTTCAGAAGAGATGTCCAGAAGCAGATGTCAGGCATCATAAAATAGAAAGGCATGGGAGAAAAATATTAGAACTATTCATTTTGTGAGGAAAACAATTAAAAATGTGTAAAATAAAACATATGCAAGCCAGAAAAATCCAGATACCCTTATTATTCCTCCTGGTGCCTGAATGTTTTGTTTGTGGAGTCTGTGGGTCCAGCACTAGCCCAGAGGAGGTTCTAATCCATGTGCTTCTCCTTCTTGCTGCAGCACATACCACTGGCAAACAGTCTGGCCATAAAGGTGCCTCCAGCAGAAGTGTTTCCCTTTAATCATGAGGCAAGGTGTTATTTATTGGCCTAAGTGAAAATTCTGCATTATCCAACCTTGACTTCATTCAGCTCTGTTAAAGATTCTCAGCAGGAAAAGGAGGGATGAAATGGCTGAAGACAAACCTGCACAAGCAGCTCAGAGGTGGGAGGTTGTGTGACTGTCCCTCCTTTTGCTCTGGGCTTGTGAATAAAAAAAGCCCACATGCCTGCAGGGTTGTCAAGAAATCATTTCTCACAGTCATTGCATTCATAAAGAAATGAAAGAAAAACAACACCTTCCTTCCTTTTCCTTATCTGTTTTAGTTGTAATTTTTTCATAATTTAAAGTCTTTTCTTTTGAGAGACTCTTTCAAAACCTTATGGGAAAACCATTGATGTCTTCAACCTCTTCCTTTTTATGGGTTTCTACTTGCATTATTTATTGTCTCTGACAAACAGTGTGAAGTAGTCAACCTCATGCTCAGGGATTGAAATTTCACTCCCAACAAGGTGAACTATGGTAGAGCATCTACTCATGCTGAATGATTAATGTGCATTGCAGGAGTCCTTGGATAATGTGGCAGGTGAAGTGTTGCACCACTTAAATTAAGAAGTTTAATGAGATCATTTAACAGTGAATGTCATGTCAGTGCTTACCTGGCCACAGAGCTTGTATAAAGAATAAACATAATGAAACATTTGAACTATTTATAATTTACAGTAAATCACTGAGCCTCAATCACCAAAGGGATCACCAAATTTAATTGCCAGCTAATGGTTGGTCTTTAATAAAGGTCAAGCAAAATTATTAGCAGAAGCTTGGGGAGTGCTTCAGAATAGTAAGAAAAATAAAGTGTCTTATTGATGAAGCTAGGAATTCAGATACAACTACATGTTCAATTATGGGCAATCAGGTGTAACAAAGGAACTTAAATGAAACCCAGTGAAACTACTTGGTTTTGCTGCTTGACATTATTTTAGGATAAAGTTGTGCAGTCCTACTTTCCATAAAAGCCTGTGTTGTGAAGACTCAGTTAAATGAGACACATTCAGTAGAAGCTTTGGTCTGGCACTTGAGAGGAAGGTGTGTCATAATACAAACAGCACCTGGGGTAACACACACTGCAGGGAGTGAATGGGGTAATGACTTTAAACAGGTGCCAATATGGAGATTATCTTTACCAAACAGAACAACACTCAGAAATTAAGAAAACTGAGCTAGCAACTATTGACTGACCTGCACTTGCTTCATTGTGTTTCCCTCTGTTGGTCAAGGTAACAGTGGTTGATAAAAAACTAAAGTGATGACTTCTAAATGAGATCCCTGACAATATTTGCCAAGATTGGGAGTGCAGGGAAGAGGTCTTCAGGTTTTCATTCTGTGGTAGGTGAAAATAATTACAACCAACAGGTTTTAGAAAGAAGTTCAACCTTTGGGAAACAAAAAAGCTTCAGCACTTTTTCAAGTTATTTTTCAGGTGCTTGAGCGAGCTGGGAGATGATGTCCTTGTTTCTGCCAGTGGCTGAGTTTCATCCCCTGCAGAGCATGGGTGACTACCATGGTATAGAAACTACACCAGGGATGATTTCTGTTCTGTCAAACTCACCATGACCTGCCCTGATTTCACCTATGACCAAATGGCACAACCTTTGGAGCAGGTGACAGGGAGAAAAAAAGAGAATACAGTTTGCACCAGACTGGAGCTACCCAGCTGCTCTTGCAAAACATCTCAGCTTTTGCAATGTGCAGGCTTGAAATGCAATATTGGAAATAGAGGAAAATCTCCTCTAGAGGTGAAACAAAGCACTTGGCTTTCACATACAGCACTCTGGCTTTGGGAGGGATGTCTGAGAGCCTGCTGTGCCCTCTTGATGGCTGTGAAACCCCAAAGCCAGCTGGGCTGGTCAGAGCTGGGTAGTGGCAAACAAGGCAAAGCCATTGGCTCAAAAGGCAGTTCCCCTTCCTCTCTGTCTCACTTCTCATCAATTTGACTTGTCTTAACTTATCAATTCTGTGTCTCACTGAGATTCAGACTTCAGAGCTGTCCTCTAGAGATATCTCCTTCCTGGCACTACATAAATTGGTGCCCTACATGAAAGCCTGGATAAAGGGCACTGAATTTCCAGGGCTGAATTTGACCTTACACCCCACAGTGCTGATCTGAAAAGCAGCCCTTGCCACTGGAATGATGCACCAGGCACTAGGCAAACAGTGCAGTGCTGTTTAAAGTGCCCTTTGGAGTGTTATCCTGGGCTGGAGCACTGCTCAGTCATCTCCCTGCATCCAGAGGGGAGTGCAGCACTGGGAACTTCTGCACTACAGCATCTGCTAGGATGCCAGCCCTGACGTTTTTATCTCAGGATTGTCACTGACATTGTCTGTGGTTTTGTTTGCTCAGAATATCTTTATCTGGCAAGCCAGATGTCAATCCACTCTTAATGCTTCACAGGGAATCTTTTTTCCTGTCCGAAAGGAACTTTATCAGTGTTTTTCTTAAATCTGCATTCTCTGAGAATTTCAGATTTGCTTCTTTCTTTAATCCCTCAAATAACCTTTCTCCTCTTCTTTCCTCACTTTGCCAGCACATTTGCTTGAGATTTATATATATTTTGAAAGTTATCTTTTTGATTTGCTGTTCCACTTCTCTGTTTTACTGTTAAGTTTTCAGTGGTTGGCAAAGCAGTGGTTTTGTGCATGGTCACAAATGGGTGGGATAAAATGTGGAAGTGATTGTGGCTCAAAAATTTTATTTATTTCTGATGTTAACATAATGTTTTCTTCAAGCTGGCAAACATTAGTGATGGGAGGCCCATCCTTTCTCTGTGCAGCCACAGCAGCTGAGGTTATTCCTTCTGCCCTCCCCTCCTGGATTTTAGGATATAAAGCAGCTTTTGCTTTGGGGAATTGGCATCTGCAGCTTGTAGGGGCTGCTCACAGGGAGCTCCTCCAGCAAAGAGCCAAAGGGTTTTCATCTGTTTGCCATTTGCTTTCTGGATGGAATTTATTTTTTGCTTATTTATGACTGAGAAAAAAGTCTATCTCCTGAAAAAAGAGTTAAATGTGAGTCTGCACTGAATTCATCCACCATTCAGCCTGATCTCTAAACAATAACAGCACAAATGTTGTGATAATGTGCACCATCATTTCCTAGGCTGCAGTTCCATCTTTTGTCAGGATGCTCCAGTAGTGCCTGGAGTAGTATTTTTGTGAGGGTAACCAGTGTGTTGGGGCAGAGGAAGGCAGTGAGCAGCAGGAGGGATCTGGCTAGCTCCATATTTCTCCTCCACAGCTCCAGGGATATTTCCAAAACCTGTTTTTCACTGACAGCTTGTCTCTGTGGACCAACAGTGTGGGGTGATCAAGCCAAGAGGAGACTCCTGTGCTCAGAATGGCTTTTATACTTTAAAGCCATGGTTAGAAAAACTCCCCACCAGCTGCCCCGTGCTGGCAAACCCTGCCCATGGCATTTAGCTGCTCACTGCAGTCCTGGGCAAGAAGCCTCAGTGGAGTTTGACTGCAGTGGGACATTATTTGTCAGGGAAATCCCAGGTGTGACTTCCTCTCTCGTGTGCTCTCCCACAACTTTGCTCCAAGTGACTTTTACTTTGGATTAAGTCTGGTGTGGGTAACAGAAGCTGCAGAGAAACAGGTCCTTGTGGTTTTTACCTGGGGTTTGTGAGCAGAAACTTTAATGTCTCTTCAACTCAGTTTTGTCAGGTTTTTTTAGAAAGTTCAGTGAAATCATTATCAAATTCCAAAAGCTAGAGGTGCTTGGAAGAGGGAAACATTCCTGTTATGGCATTGCATTTTAAACATGCTCTCCCTTTGTGGTCCCGCTGAATTCTCTCAGGAAATTAAAAATCTGCTGAAATTGCCATTAAGACACTCTTTTATTTAGATGTCAGGATGCCACTTACAATAAAACAGCTGCAAAATAATATCTGGTGGCAGTTCAAAGTGAAGATAACACAACATGTGCTGTTATACCTTTCCCAAGTCACTCTTAAATAGTTGTGAGCCAAAATGTTGTTCTGATTCAGTCTTTTAGTGGGGATGTAGAAATAGGAAGGAGAAGGAGAGATGAATAAATTGCTTCCCTTGAAAATAGGGCTAAAAATGTGAGAGTTGAATGGTATTTGATGTTGGAGATTTTTCAGCTCTCCCAGGTCTGTAGCCCAAATGCAGGATCTGTGACCTGTGCAGTGCTGCAGAGCTTGGGTGGCTCACAGCAGAGCAGGGCTCCTCTGTGTGTGGTGCTTTTCATCTTCAGGGATGAATGCAGAATGTGTCTCTCTTCATAAATCTTTTTTTTTTTTAAATTATTTTTCTTTATAGTCCTGACTAGTGCTAACTGGTCAAAACTTTGTATCTTGAGACATGTGGAGGCTTTGACCTGGTAGTGCAGAAATGCCAGACCTGCATTTTGCTGTGCAATCCCAGGTGGAATTAGGGACTGGCTGACTTTTACAGTTGCACCTTCTCACAGTGGAATACTTCCTTTCTGCTCAGCCTGCACAGAGCATTTGCAGGCCAGCTCTGAACCTCTCTGTGTAAATAGCAGTGCTGGATGCCACTGGCTGTTGTGATTTCCCACCTGTAGTTCCAGGCTGATGGGAGGGGATGAGGCCCTGAGTGGTTCATTGTAGCACATTCCACCCTGCTGCATGCAGTTTAATTATATCCATCATTCAGCATTACTTGATGAACCAGCTGTGGGCACAAGCATCCCAAAGCTTCCATCAGGATAATTGCACTCTTTGCCATATTAGGAGCTGGTTTGGGGCCAAGCCTTTTCCAAATGCAGAGTTTATCTTGGTTTAAAAGTTTGCTGCCCCAGAGTCACTTCTAGCAGCAACAATGCATTCTTGGGACAGCTGAAGACTAAAAGGTCTATAAATGCAAGCTGGCTATTTGTGTCACCTCATGGCTTTAACTGAGGCAGCCTCAGATGTTTTTTGGCAGTGGCTCAGATTATTGTGTTCATATGATGGGATGCACTGTGCCAGACAGGTGCAAGGTACCTTCCAGGTGATTCCATCCAAAGGCTTGCAGGGACTGTGGCTCTGCTTGCTCTGTTAAGGGTCAGTGTCATTGCTAAAGCTTTGTACAGCTGGGCACTTCTTTAACTTAAATAATTAAATATGAGAAGCTTTGTACAGTGCAGGCACTGAAGCTGTTCCCAAGGGGCTCAGGTCGTGTTGCAGGTGGCAGCTGCAGAGCTACAGCTGAAGGCCAAAACACCCTGATCTTTCTTCTCTGTGGGAAACTGGTCCATGGGGTGTGCCATGAGATACCAGTGCTGGGTATCATCACAAGGGGCCTGGAGAATCATTTGTGAGCCACTGCAGCCCAGGAGGGGAGAGGCAGCCAGGAAATGGCTCCATGTCACAGGAGTGCCAGGAGTTCACTGCCTTTTCTAGAGTCCTTTCTCCAGCTGAAGTGACCCCCTGGTTCTGTTCTGGTTGTAAGACTACTGGTTGCAGCTCACTGGGCACAGCAGTGAGCAGGGACATCAGCCTCCCACCCTGCCAGCTGTTTTCTCAGCAGCCCCAGTTACACCAGTTAGTGGATCTGTACATTCCCATTGCAAACATCCTCTCTGCCACATGTTTGTGCCTCCTATCCCAGCTCTGAATTCCTCACTGACTTACTCCAAAACACTCCCAACCAAGAGTAGGGCAAGTCATCAGGTGGCACAAGTTGTCAAAGTAAGATCATTGCTTAACCCAAATAAAGGAAACAAAATGTGACCTTTTGTTTTTAAAACCAATTAAGTTTCTTTCCATCAGCTCTCAGTTCATTATCCCTTTCACCCCCCAGGCTCTGTTCTTCCATCTTTTCAGGCTTGGTGCAGAATTAATGTTAAATCCCATTAGCCTGACCCCATTTTCCCTGTTTTGCCTTCTGGTCCTTTGCACTGATGCACTCGGACAGGTTGATTCAGGAATCAAAGGGAGTGGCAGGCCCAGGAGGAGCTTCAGGAAGGGCATGGTTTATAAGAATTCACTTTATTTTTAAAGGAGTTTGTGGAAGTGCCTCAGCAGCAGGGTGGGTGAGGAGCCTGGGGCTGCACCCCTGGCACAGACAGCACCACAGGGACCTTGTGCTGGTGGAGTCCCACCACTCTCCCCTTGCCACAGCTCCAGTTAGGAGATGGAGCTGCTCCCTGGATGAGTCTATATTCCCTCAGGTCTTTTCCCTAGAAAGTGGGAGATGAGGGAAGATGTTTCTTGACCCAGGTCCATCCTTCCCACTGCATCAGAACCAGCTGCTCCCAGGGCAATGTCACACACAGCCAGCCAGCTTTTGTCCAAGATTACACTGAGAATTAATCAGACCCAGAAGTGCTGAGCTTTGTGCCCTTCTGGAAGGGGCTTTCTGCTCCCTGTCCCAGCAGGAGCAGGCTGCTCTCAGCTCCCTGCTGCTCCCAAGCTTAGATGAGCACTTTCTGCTGCATTATTGAGGTGGGCACTGGGTGGCTGCTGTGGCAGCAGGGAGAGTGTCTGGCAGCTTTGGGGAGGATCTGGGCTGCATTTGGGAGTGTGGCTGAGCTGCCCTCCCCTGCAGAGGGCTGGGGCAGAGTCCTTCAGCAGGGACAGTGCAGGGAGGGTGTTCTGAGCCCTGCTTGAGCTGTCCTTGGCCTCTGCTGGCTTTGGGAGTGTCCTGGGCAGGGTGGGAACGGCTCTGGCTCCTGGTGGTGAGGGTGGGGTGTCAGGGTGAGTCACCATCAGCACAGTCAGAGGGAGCAAGTTATGTTTCAGAACTGAGAAATTACCAAAATTTATCATTAAAGCTGGGAAAGTGGCACCCTAACAGCTGCATCCAGAAAAGCAGATTTCTCATGAGTCTGAAGCTGCAGGACTGCTGCAGCTGATGGAGAGCACACAGCTCACAGTGAGGGGTTTGAATCAAGCTGGATCTGCTGAGCAGATCCATCCCTGGCAGGGAGCTGGCCCAGGGTGACACTGGGGGTGCTGGAGGGTCTCTGCACCCCCAGACTGGCAGACCCCACCAGGCAGAGCTCTGGGATGGGAAGCAGGGTGAAGAGGGTTTCTTTCTTTCCCCTTTCTTGGAAGAAAGTGAGCATTTTTGATTATAATTGCTCAACAGCTCTCAAACCATTTTTCAACAATTAGCAAGTCATTTTTCTTATTGACTTGTACAAATAAAATTTCAGATTGATGCAGGAATGTATGAATTGGATTAAGTGAGTGGTTGCTTTAAATCTGTGCTCATATTTAATTTTAATTTCTTCTCTTTTTGCACAAAACTCTTGATAATTTAATTTTAGAGATGGTGAAAAAAGCTGCTGAATATAAACTATGCCATGTAAAATATACACTGTATAAACAAACAAAAAGCTCCTATTCAGCCCAATATCTAAATTTTTTTTCTTTTTATACGAAGTCTCGCTAATTTGAGTAATGAACTTGATCATTTCTGAAGCTCACTCCACTTGCTTATTTAATCAGTGATTATTGTTTTCATCAAAATGGGATGTATCGTGTAGGCAGATGAAGTTCTACATGAATATGCAGCAGCAGACAAACACTGGAAAAATACAAAGCAGTGAGCATCATTCTGTACTAAATAAAATCCCAGTGCTTTTATAAAGCTAAAATTATATCATGTTTAGTTTTAATAATTAAATATCCTTGGGTATTAGCAGCTGGTTTGTCAAGTATTCCAGCACTCCCTTTCTTCAGATACTTTTCAGCAGATATTAAGTGGACTCAGATGTTTTTGTGAGATAGGATAATCCTGCCTGTCTTAACTCTTTGTGGTGCTGCATCCTCCCAAGTGATTTTCTGGCATCCACAGGACCATGGCCCATGCAGAGCTCGTGGCTGTTAAATGTGAGTTCTCTATCTGATCCCTGCATTGAGGCAGTGATCTGAAATGGAATGGTTTGTTTCTGTAATAACAGGGAGGGGCAACTTCGTGAAAAGCAAATTATCTTGGCAAATCCTTTTCAGCAGCTTTAGAAGTCGTGTAGTAATTGGCAGCAGTTACATTTGACACGATGGATGGGCCTTATGGAAAGAAATGGTTGCTTGGGAATTTTTCCTATGGAGAATCACCAAGGCAAGGCAAGGAAAGGCAGAGCACCTCTGAGAGTGAGAGAAGGCAGTGCTGATGTTCATCTACTGACACACTCACACATGGAACAACACGTTTTCACAGCCTCCAAGCTGGGAAACAGCACAAAACCTTTGTTATGATTTCCCAAAGGCTGTTCCAGAAACACAGAGCAGGGTTTGTGCTCTGGCTTGCACAAGCATAAACTGAGTGCACTGCACTGATTCTGGAGCATTGCAGGTATGAAAACAGAAAAGTCCTTTGCATAGTGCTTCATCAGTAGGAAAGAGGATAGAAAAAAGTGTTTTTTTCCTTGGTTAAAGGACGTGCCAGAGGGAACTTGTTTCACTAGTGAAGGTACTAAAAGTATTTTGAGGAACAAAATGTGGGTAATTTGTGAACTGCTTTCTTCAAAGTTTTACTTTGGGCAGAAAGTGCATTTACCAATGCTTCTGTCACTCCATAGGTTTTTCTACTGAGAGAAAGCCCTTAATGTCATAAAAGTTTTAAAATAGAAACATGCTGAAAAAAGAGATTTTTTTTTTCCTTACAGGATTAAAACTAAGTAAATAACCTCATTAAATTTAGACATTGTGGACATGAATCCTCTTTAGAGATGTGTCTCAATGTAAACAGCAGAGTGGCTTGGAGCTGTGTGGGTGACCTCTTCAGCAGGGCTGCTTCCTGCTCACTGTCCATCAAAATGATCATTTACGTCAACACTCAACTTCCTTATTGATGGAAATTGAAAATGTGACAGACCTCTGACAGTGTGACATTAAAACAGCCTTTCTGTGCCAAATTGCCAGCAGACAGTGTGTGTTCATTAGCTCCACACTCTGCATTCGCTCAGTCCTTAATTCTTAATAGAAGAAGGTTAAAAACATTCACATTTGGACTTGTTGATGTCATCCACTGAATTGGTGCATTTTTACCACAAAAACCACAATTCTTTCCATTTATCCTGAGCACAGCTACCTTGGAAATTTGCTGACTGAGGTGTCAATGGCAGCTCTTAGTGGAAGGTCAGCTGAAGGGGCTGAGGGGAATCTCAGCCTCCCTGTGCTTTGTGTGAACCCATCTGCCTGCATGGGACAAGTTTCCCAGAAGTTCTTCCCAGTGTGGGCAGCTCACCTGCCCCTGCCTGCACTGCTGCTTCTCCTCCAGTGTGTCATTGACTGGGGAAGAATTCAGCTTGACCCAGAGCAGTGACTGGTGCTGGCTTGTGTTCTGCCAGTCTGCCATGTGGTGTGGAGAGGAAATCTGGACCAGGGCAATCACTGCAGGGATCCTGGTCTGGCTTCAAGCAGCACCTGTGTCCCTGCACAGACCCTCCAGAGTGAGACATCTTCTGTCCTGCTTTGGAGGACAGGTGCTTGCCAATAAAGGCAGAAGCTTCTCTTTGAAATGGAGAATGTAAACCCCCTCCCTCCAAATTATTATAATTTTGAAAT
>JAODHX010000912.1:15248533-15263397 GCA_027576295.1 Cossypha polioptera | reverse complement strand
ATGATTGCCCCAGCTGGTTTAAAGATGGCCCATGAGCAGATAATATGTGCCAGGAGATCAGGGTCACTGCCCCACCCTTCTACAGATGGGAACAGAATACACATTTCTGGAATACACAGAATACACATTGCTGGAATACACAGAATGCACATTGCTGGCCACATCCTGTATTGCAGCCCAGGACACTCATCCTTTACATGACTGTTAACCCCAGCAGGGCTGATAGTATTTAACCATTGATCCTAGCAGGGAACAGCCATTAAAAGAAGATGGTATATTCGGCCATATTTTTTTTTTCCAATTTGTAGATTTGTGTTGGTGGGATCAAAAGCCAAAAAAAGTCTGGAAACAAGCTGTGAATGTGCCTGAGATGAAGAGGCTGTGATGTGAGTGCACCAAGTGCCCTGAAGAGGGGACCAGGCAGATGTGGCAGTTCTCTCTCTTGTGAAATAGCTTTCACAAGGCCCTGAGCAGAAACTGCTGGTTGTGAACATGACTCCAGCAATGCCAAAAGGAAATCTGCTTATTCAGGGCTGGCACCTTGGTTTGGGAGGGTGGCACTGGGGGATGTGGTTTGGTGATGGGCTTGGCAGTGCTGGATTCAATGATCTTAAAGGTCATTTTCAAATTAAGCATTTCTGTGATTTTATATTTGGAGCTGACAGTGCTGGTAATGATGTGATTCTATGAATTTAAACATTTTAGATCAGAGTGTAAGTTGAAGAGTCTAAACCCCATGTTGCTGTGTTTTGTCTGCAATAATCTGCATTATTTTAGTTTCCAAATCCAAGTAATGGGAATGCCAGCAAAGCTTGAGAAGCAGTTTTTGCCAGCACTGATAAAAAATGAGCATTTTTTTCATACATGCAGTTCAACTAAACGGACATCTCTTGTGAATGTGGTGGGAGAAGAGTTTTGCTTTACTTCAGAATATACCTTTAACAAGTTTTCTAGCCCTTATCACACATCTCTGCCTTTACTTAAAAATATTTATTTGAAATAGGCATTTATAGGCCTTCCTAGCAAAGCCTATCTGTCAGGTACTCAAATTCTGGACTGGCAAGATTTAGAAAAAATAAATAATGGTGGTGATATGCTGATGATCCATAAACTTAAATAGAAAAATAAATAGAAAATTGTTTAACAAATCAGAGTGAAACATTTCCTTCCTTTCTAGCAAAATACCTCTGAGCTGCATGCACCAATAGCAGGTTATTTAGGGAATAAGTCATCCTGCACGTAGCTGATTTTCTCTGATTATTTTCATGTGTACCAGGGCTTACACAGTTGCACATTTGGAAGGTGCTTCAGAAGCTTTTGTTATTGAAGTATTTTTCAGTGCATTTGTTGTTGTTAAGCATACAAATAATCTAGACTTAGCAATTGCATACAATTAGATTTATGGAAGGAAAACTACCTTAATGTATTTCATACGTTATTTTTACTCTAAAATATAGTAACTGGCAACTTAGAGTGGCTTTAAAATCAGAGAAAAAGAGCTGCATATGGTGTGGTATTACAGGGTCGTGTTTTTCTTATTTACTTTTCACTGCAGCAGCAGGGATGCTGAGAAAATGTCATTGTTATAGACAAATTAATTCCTAGGATCAATTCAAAGGTAAAAATAAACACCAGTGAGTTAGATCTCAAAACACTGGTGAGCTGGTGGCATGTCTGTGGTGGAGATGGACAATCTGAGTTATAACTGGAAAAGTCTCCTTAATAAATGTACTTGTGCACCTAAGAGGTTGAAGATGAGTTTAAGGACAGCTCTCAGCTCTTGACCTCGTGTGTCATCCTTGCACATTCTGCTTCTGGACACGTGGGCCCTGACCCATAAAGTAGTTTATGACAATTCATGTGAAAGTTGCATCATTTTGGGAGAGCTCCAAGTGTGCTGCAGTTCAGCACTTACTGCTCAGGGTTTCACCAGATCAGGGACACAGTGATTGCACCACTGTATGGTGTGTTTGATAAGGTCCTGGAGATTTTAAATGCTCGTGTTGAAATTGTGCTGTAAAATAATTGGAAATTGAGTAATTTACTTTTTTTCCCAGTGAATATTTAAAGAAAGTCAAAAGCGACGTTACCAAGTTTTAATGAGTGCATGTGGTGAGAATTTTATTATCATAAAAGCTGTAGGGTTTATCAGCTGAGATGGGGCTGGAGTTTTTCATTAGCCAAGGGCCTTTCAGGGTTTCATGGGATATAGCTGGAAAACATTCCAAACAAATGAATATTCTATTTTAAAAGAATAATGAGACATTGAGGGTTTTATAGACTTCAAAGTTTGCTAAACCAATATCTCTAATTAGATGGAGAAACTCTCTATAGAGGCTTTGCATCAACAGCAGTACACACAGCAAATGTTTTAAGCATTTACATATCAAACCCTGCTGGCAGCGTTTTGGCAGCAGTCCAGAGCTGTAGATAGTTTTAATCACATTTGTTCATTAATCCTTGGTGGAATTCTCTTATATGGTCTCTTTAGGATTTTCATTTAAGCATGTGCTGCTGCTTCTCAGCAGTGGGCTTATTTATTTATTTTATAAATGCCATCTGAAGCCTTGAATTTATAGAAAATAAGTTGTGGAGTGGCTCAGGAAGCAGACGATGCAGGATATTCTATTTTCTCTCAGCACATCTCCTTTGCACCCAGGCATTTATGTACTCTCACTGGGAAGAGCTTTATTCAGCAGTGGGACATCCAAAAAAGACTTCCACTCTTTTCTGACTCTGCGAGTTCTTTTCTTTTCCACAGGAAACAGACAGTGGTTGAATGGGAAGCAGTAGTTGAAAGCCCAGCCAGGATGACTGCATTGCTGGTGGAATGTCTTGAGCCCCACGTGGCACTGCCAGGCTGCAGGGAGAGGGGCTGCACCCCCTGGGATGAGTGTCCAGTGCCTGCAGCATCCCCTGGGATGAGTGCCCAGTGCCTGCAGCATCCCCTGGGATGAGTGTCCAGTGCCTGCAGCATCCCCTGGGATGAGTGCCCAGTGCCTGCAGCATCCTCTGGGATGAGTGTCCAGTGCCTGCAGCATCCCAGTGAAAGCTGAAACACACAGCTGTGCATTCCCAGCCCTGGTGCTGGAGCACAGCTCTCATCTCCAAGCACTCCAGCAGCTGAGCTGCTAAGCAATAGTTTTCTTCCATTATCTTGTTCCTCCCTTAAACCTGACTTGAAAGACAAAACAAACCATTTAAGACAACACTGTTGTAAAAGCAGAGGTATTAGCTGTCACCCAGAGCCTTCCTTGGCCTCTGAAATTGTATCTGCTGCTCTCATTTTTGTGGTTTGTTTTATGAATGGCTGCTCTTCCAGGAATCTGCTTTGCTGAGAAAGGCCTGCCATGCTAATCTTTGTTCTGTGATGGATAGCAAAGGCTCAATACAGCCTTCCCCTTTCTTTGCATTTTTAGAAGGCAGACTTGTTGGGTTTTTTTTTCTTACTTCAGCATGGGTCAGGCTCTGCTGAGCCTCCCCTTGCACCAAATTGCCTTTGGAGAGGCAGGAGCACCAGTAAGAGGGTCAGGCTGCCTATCCAGGCTCTGAAAGCTGAACCCTGTATTCATCTCATGCTGTATTTGTGTGGTTGATCATCTTGCTGCAAGTGTTCCAGGAGGAGGTTTCGTAGGTTTTTGCTTTTTCCTGTTGAATCACTGTCTGCTGCATCCTTTTGTAAGGTTACATGCCCTGGTGGAGGGACCAGAGCAGGTCAGGATCCCTTTCTGGAGTGGGAAGATGCCCTGGGTGCTGTGCAGGTGTGTGCAGCAATTGGCAAAAAAACCTTCTCTGTCTCTCTCCTGCCACAGGGGCTTGGTAGTGATGGCATGCCCTAACACTCTACAATACTGGCTTAATAAATTAATAACTTACAGAAATCAGTGAGCTTAAGTATCATTGTAAGACTTTCTTGAAAAGAAAGCAGAATTTAAGGCATTCAGTTCTTCCACTTTCAGGCTCTTGTGTGCACATCTGCATGTTTAACCAGGTTTAGCCATATTAACCATTAATATCGTGCTTAACTCTGAATAGGTGAGTTTGCCCCATAATTCCAAGTTTTGTCTCTGCAGTCTTTTCCTTCTCTAGCAGCCTTGTGGAAAGAGTTTCTTGGCAAAGAGCTGGGGTTGCTGCAGGTCTGGGCTCTGTAGGGCTGTGCCTCCACACAGACACAGGAGTCCTGGGAAAGGAAGCTGTGGCCATGAGTCAGGGGTACAGCTGGAAATACCAAAGCTTTGGGCTCTGGGAGAACTTGTAACAGTTTGCACTTATTTCTGACTCTGTTTGCCTTCATCATCCCTGCTTCAGAGCCCTTCATTGCTGCTTCAAACCACATTAGCCTCCTTGCCCTATTCTCCCAAACATTTTTGCCTTTGTGTTTCTTTTTTTGCCTGCTCAGCTGCTTTTGTAATCCTTGCCTGCCTCTCCAGCACCCCACACCAGGCAGAATTACTGCTGTGTTTGCTGCCACCACTGCTCACCATGGCCAGGGCTAATCTCCTCCCTGCACCAACTCCTCCTGTGAAGCAGCCAGCAGGCTTGTCATTAGATAGCCCTAAATTAATCAAGGTGAATAATTAATAAACTCAGAGCAGATCTCATTCCTTCATCTGATTCCTGCACAGAATCAAACCATCTTGTTTCCACACCTGTGTGCTGCCAAAAGCTTCTGAACTTTTGATCTAACTTAGCCAAATATTTTTGAACTTGTATAGGTTTTGACATATTAATAATCCCATTGAAGGGATTATTAAGCTTTCTCCACTCTTGCAGTTCACTGGAGGATTAGGTTTGAGATCTGAGATTATTTTAGATTTGAGATTTTTTTAGGTTTGAGATTTGCATTTCTCCCTGTGTGCTGCACACCTGAAAATGCCCATTTTCTCTCAGGTCACCAGCTGACTAATCCCTCTCCCTGCTGCCTTGCCCTCCAAGTGAGTTTAACAGCAAAAGGAAATAGAAGTGGGAGCTGTGTGGATGCATCCATCAGGTCCAGCCTCAGGCACCAACTGCAGAAGGACTTTTTCCTCAATCTGTATTCATGCTGTGTTGCACACTGAGGAAACTGATAGGAATGTGATATGTAATATTAGTGTATTTTTAATCAGCAGCATGAACTGCCCTCCCTCTCCCCATGACTTTATTTCCTGCTTAGGAAGGCTGTGTTGCACTTGTTGCTTTCTGTTTTACCATGATAGTTAGTAGAAGATTTTGTGCCAAATTTATGCTCAGTAAATCCCTGAAATTTTGGAGCTACAGCAGGATTTAATTTGGCAGTGTGGAGTTGCTGTT
Source organism: Cossypha polioptera (assembly GCA_027576295.1). NCBI lineage: Eukaryota > Metazoa > Chordata > Aves > Passeriformes > Muscicapidae > Cossypha > Cossypha polioptera. Next base: position 15,258,105 of record JAODHX010000912.1, on the reverse strand, counting down.
GCTCCCAGTGATGTCTTCAGCTGAAAATCTCAGCTTTTGATTGCCTTAAAAGTGAGCCCATGTCTCCAGTCTTTGTCCAGAGGAGTGCCAGAGGCACTGCTGGGGCAGACACTCTGCTGCTGCTGTGCTGAAGAAGTGTGGCAGCCTCTGTGCCAGAGGCATTTAGGAAATCTACCCCTGCAGGCAAAGTTTTCTGAAAGGTGAGGAGGATTTTAACAAATGCATTAACATCTATGGCGTGTTCAATAACTTTGATTTTCTTCTTAATGTCTTCTGGTGGAATAAGTCAGAGGTGATGTGCAGCATCCTCATGCTGTTGGGGCCAGAAGGAGCACTTTGAATGAAAGCTTAATAGAAATTCAGTGTGCTGCCATGCTGAGCATGGAATTGGTTGACTGCATAAATCTAAATGTCAATTAACTAGAAAGTTTTACCAAATGGAACTATGATGTTTTAGTTCCATGTTGTCAACACATGAAAAGAAGCATTATTAATTGAGAAGGAGGAAAACTCTGTATGAGCTCTTTAAAACAAAAAATTAAAAATATTCAAAGTAAGACCAAGATACCACCAGTGTTTTCAAGAAGAGGGAAAATGTCAATTATTGATTACTTTGAGAGCTAAGCATCATTTGGCCATTTATAAGAATTACCTAAAAACTGAGAAGCAATGAGAAGTTTGTATGGCAGCCCCAAGTTTGGTAGACTACTGCAGAATAGCAAAATACAGGTTGGTGAGCAATCTAGAAGGGATGATGTTTTATTGAGTGGGGTGGATTGTTACTTTGGTTGATTTGATTTTTATCCTGTAAGGAAATTAAAGCTCAAGCACTTCCAAACCTGATTATATTTCTAAAGATCATCTTTGCAAGCCAGCTTTAGCCTAGAAACTCACCCGAAGATGTCAGCCATTGAAACCATTTCATGTGGAAGCATTGCTAAGTAAATTCACTAAATGCCTATTCATCCCAGGAAGATGGAGAGTCACTGGAGCAGCAAATGTGAAAATCTGCACAGCTTACTATACAGAAAGCAGTTTCTGAGTTTGCCAAATTGAGATGCAGAGTCTGACCCTGGGAGGAATTGCAGCTCAGAGAGGGTGAAGGAGGAGGGTCTCAGGGCCCCTGTCAGGATGGTTGATTGACAGATATTCATTTGGTCTAGATAAAATTAATGAGATTATGGAAATAGTTTACTTGGCTGTTAATATTTCCAGGTTGTCGCAGCCTGACCCCAGAAGTTAAACACATTTTGTACAGTTAAACACATTCAGGTTTAACTTGGTTTGCTGTGGCTTACAATAATGAAATGTTTTCAAAACACTGTACTATTGGCAGCTCTTTTATCTTGAGTCTTTCTGCCACCAACTTCATTACAGACCATTGCTTAAATGGTATTGCATCCATAAGGTTGTGGGTTTGAATGCAATTCAGGAGATTAAGATCTTTTTGTGATTTATTCAGTTTTCCTAAATATGCTGACCTAGATAAATAGAGAACATTTTTGCTTCATTGTTAAAGAAATAACAGATCACAAAAGCTGTCAAGTGTAAATACATTCTTGGACATATCAGCTGAAATTTTGAAAATGCTGGTGTCAGATTGCCTGTCATACTAATTGGAATTAACCCTCTAAATTCTTCTGTTCCTGTTGATTATGTTGCCTTTTTGACATCAAAATTCTCTTGCATTATGCATTCCAACCTTGGCCTGTTCTCAGTTACACAATGAAAACAAATAAAATGCCAACAGATACTGAACCAAATTCCCTAGGAAATATCTAGCACAGCGTGTAAAATGGAACTATCAGTGCAGTCATCTTGCAGCTGGATTTTCATACTTTAAAAGTGTTGAGTGAGTTACTTCATACAGTCTCTCTTATAGTGTTTAAAATACCTGCCAAGGGTTGATAAGGAATTTGTTAAGGTGTAATAAAGCTGTGCTTCCTTCCAAGTAAGCTTTCCTGAGCAGAGGGGGTCTGTGAAGTTTAGCAGCAGGATGGAAGGTTTTTTTGGAGCCACCTCCTTCAGAATCTGAGAATGGTCCCTAAATGAGAACAATACATACATAAATTGCTCAGACAGGGTGGTTTTCACAGTGTCATTTGTGCCCCTTCTGCTCTTTCTCTGCCAGGACCAACGATCAGCTGGTGGCGTTCCTGTCCCGGTACCGCGACATGAACTTCCTGAAATCCCACGGGAGGGACAATGCAAGGTGAGCTGCCCTGTCCTCTCCTTGTTAGAGCTGAGAATTACTGTGTGCTGATGGTTTTCCAGCATCACCTGCCTGAAGAAATGCCTAGTCCAGGAAAGAGAAGTGAGTCCTTTTGTGAGGATAGTTGTTTCTTGGCCCAGTGACACCTTCCCAGACTGAGGGATGCTTTTTGGGGGGAGAGGCACTGAGCAGGCTGATGCTGCATCCCCCCATGGACCTGGCACAGATGGATGTTTTGGGAGCAGGTGGCAATTGCCTCACACAGCAGCACTGCCCAGCAAGGCCTGGCTTAGCTGAGCTCTGCAGCTCAGCCTGGAGCAGCCTGCAATGCCAGCAAGAGTGAGGGTGGTGGCTGGAGCTTAGCACAATCTACTGAAGTTTGGAGGTCCATCTTCTTCCACCCTGCACAGGTCTCAGGGAGAAGAGAATGTGCTGTGCTTCCCACCAGTCATCAGTAATACTGAAACTTGCCATTGTGGTTTGAGGGAGCAGCAGTGACCAAACACCATCTTCCAAAGGCTTTAACAACCTCTGCAGGTGAAAGAAGTTTCCCATCTGACTGCAGTGGTTCTGTTTTCCTATTGATTCATAGTTTTGCTGTTCCTCTTTTTTTTTTTCCTGGTTTTGTACTATAACAGCAGTCCTGCTGCACTTCCAGCAACTCCATCTGCTGAGTCCCAGTGGCTTTGCATCTAAAAATATTGTTTTATTCTGCTTGGGTCACCAGGTCTTCCCTTTATTCTGTAAAATGTCAAGTGTACCCAGAGAATGTGACACACTGAGTCGTGTGTTCAGCACAGCAGGCAGGCAGAATAACTCACAAGTCCCTCTCTCTTCTCTCTCTCTTACTCTTGTCACCAGATTTATCAATTCTGTCATGTTCCTGTTTAAATTAAGTCCTCACGAGCATTCGTCTTGTGTGTGCACAAATTCTATAGCAGGTAGTGAAAAATAATCCTGTGAGGAGTAATATTTAAAGCCAAGTCAACAGTTTTCACAGGAGAGTCCCTGGTTTGGGAAATGCAGTGTCAGAGTGATTGGCAGACCCAGCTCTAGCTGCAGAGTGATGGACAGCAGAGTTAGTGTCAGAAATGAGAGAGAGCCAGGGAGAAGCAGTCAGCCTCTTGCCTCCTTTGCTCCTCTGGAGCTCCTGAGTCTTCTCAAATTCCCTGAGCTGGCTAAGGAAAAGAACTAATGGATTATGATACACCAGCATCAGGCTGGTTAAACAGGCCAACTTCAGCTGCATCAGAACAATTTAGATCAATTAAACACACTAAGCTGATATTAATTTAATAATTAAATGAACTAATGTGCCTCTTGTCCTTCTGTCACAGGAATAGCAAACTCATTTAGTAGTTCAATTATTCTCTTTGTATAAACAACTAAATATCTTTTAACTTATTTCAACATGTCACTGTGTTTTGTTTTGTTTTTTTTTCCTGGATTTCCACCATAAATTCCCTGTGCATCAGGGAACATGATTTGGGACATGAGTGCAGATTTGCCATCCCTGTCTGCCATGGTTGCCTAATCCCTGAGTCCCATAAGTGCTGCCACTGCTGACCACTGGATGAATGGATCCTTTCACACTTGCCTTGGCATGTCCCCAGATTTTCTGTCAGGGAGGCAGAGTGGCTTCCCTCCTCCTGCAGCCCAGGCAGCTGTAGACACACTCAAGCCAGCAGCTGCAAATGCCTCTGAGTAATGCTGGGTAAAAATTCATTCTGTTGTTTCCAAAAGCTGATCAAAAGGTAGTTTGTATTGTATTTGTATTGTGGGTGAATGTCCAGCTCTACAGCCACCTGTTGAGAGAGAAATATCTAAAAAAGTGACGTTTTCTAGCCTGATATTCCATATTCAGTGCCCTCTGCTCTCCCCATCTGACACACAATTCCCACCTGGCTCTCACTGGGTCCCCAGGTGTGTGGCTGTGCTCACACCAGTGAGGTTTATCCCTGTGGTCAGGTGGAGTCCTCTGGGCTGGAATATCTCCTACAAGCTCAGGTGAGCCAGGAGCAAAGCTAGGCTGTCACCTGTGGCCATGTCCTGCAGCCAGTGTCCCCAGGGAGCAGGAGGGTTTGTGGTGGTGCTGCTTTACAATATTCTCCCAACCTCTTGTGACCTTTGCCTGGGGAATTTCCACAGCTAAACTCAGTGTAAGTAAGTGCTCACTGTAAGAGTAAGGGATGGGATTTTTTTTTCCCATTAATTTTTCCAGTTTTTAAATTTTGCTCTTTGCTTTGTCCTGTCACAGCCCAGGGGAAAAGAAATACCCCATGAAGAGAATGGTGTGGCCAAGAGCTTAGTAAGGTCTGGAAGAGAAGCAACAGCCTCAAGGATTGGCAGCAAGAAGTTAAGAAAAAAAAAAAAGGGCAGTTTTTAGAACACAGGCCAGTGTCCATGTTATTGGGCAATAGAAGAAAACTCCCTTTGGATATTCTATCTCAAAACACACTGAAACAGAATTTTTTGTTTAAAACAACTAATTGAAGCCATAATAAGGGAGAGGACACTGGACTATGCTGGCTGCTGCCCCATGTACAATAATGATTTAGCTGGTCCAAGGTGTTTTTCTCAAAACATTGAACTAATCATGCAGAGCACAGCACCTAAAGCATCATTGAAAGCAATGTATAACCCTTGCTGATACTTTTAATTTTAATTTGTGGGTGAATAATGGCACCTAATCAATAAGCTTTTCAACTGTCTTAGTCTGCCTTGTAAACAGCTGAAAACTCTTAATTTTAAGCAATCATAGTCTTTGGATCATTCAACAGAGAAAAATTAGAATTGCCATCTTAAACCTGAAATGCTTGTAGAGCTCAATTACAGTGTACTTTGTATTCCAGCCATGTTCACAATCAGTACATCTTTTACTGCCAAATAAGGAGAGAAACCAGGTTTCCTTTTAGGGTTAAGTTTTCTTTTAGTTATGCCAAAGTCATGAAAAACTGCATTGCTCTGATTTCCTTTAGTGGCTTCAGCAGAGAGGATGGATGTGAAAATGGCTCCTCCACTCAGCTGGAGAGGCATTATTTCCTGCCAGAGGTGGATGTGTGAAATGGAATTGCACACAGTGGCTGGAGTTGGTACATACTGCTTAGTGGGCAACACATTTCCTCCTCTTTTCAGTGTTTAGACAATTAAAAGCAAGTGAATACCCTGGTAGTTGTATAAGCTATTGCAGTTTGGAATACACAGAAGATTTTTTTCTCTTTGGCAGGAGCAGCACCTGTCAGATGTATTATAAAATATAAAGAGAGTCAAATGTGACATCCTCAATGGCAGGCAGGAGAAGGGGGGTTTGTACAGAAACCTCTCCCCAGCAGTCATTTGGGAAACAGTGTAAACATGTTTAAGGCTGGATGCTGTTAGATCTTTGAGGAATCCTGAGCTCAGAGGCAAAACACAAACAGCTAAAGAAAAGGCACTTGAAATTTTGGTATGTGCCCATATTCTTTTCTTCTGCTGATTGTTTTCTCCTCATGACTGCTCACAGTTGTGTTGTTCCCTTTCTGGTTTCTGGTATTTTAGAGGTGTTGGTGAACTGCACCAAGGAGCATCACAACCCCATCCCAGTTCTCAGGGGCTGGAGAAACCTTAGCTACCAAAGGACTGGAGCATGTTCCCAAAAACCCCCCACTTCTGGCACACATCTGTTTCACCCTGTTTCAGACATGCCTTTTCTCCTCAGTGACACACTCTGTTTGTTGGTGTGCTGTGCATGGGCTTGGTGGGGGTTTGGTGGCCAGTTTGGAAAATGGATCACACAGTGAACCCTGCTGTTTGTTGCACTGATGAATTGCCCAGTAAGTACCAAATACTGGGGGGAGAGATTGATTAATTATCACTGCTGTTGGACCATGCTGATGTCCTAACAGCACTTACACTGCTGCTAATGTAACGTATTTGTTCCTTTGGCACAAATTACCCTCAGCCCCATACTTTTTTTGCTAAATTTTTTAGAACACTTGAGTATTCTGGAGCACATGGACTAAGATCTATTTTTTGCTTGGAAGTAGCTCAGCCCAACAGTTGCATGAGAAGTGTAGTGACTGAAATAGCAACATGCATCTTCTCTGCAAGGAGACTGCACTTTAGAAATTTAGACATTACAGCTAACTTTCAAATGTTCTTAGTGCTTTATGCTAAGCATTAGGGGAGCCATAAAGCCTTTACAGCTTCAGCTTGACAGTTTGCCTCCTTGTAGGGCTTTTATTTCTGCTCAGTTTTGGAAAACGGTGCTCTAAGCTGTCAGTGCAAAGAGAAACAAAACCAACCATACTGACATGGGACTAAGCAGTTCTTAAGTTGTTTGTTTGGTTCTTTGTTCTTAGGGTGTACAGGCAAGATCATCTGGTTCAGGAAGGTGCTTTAAGTGAGAAGGTTTGGAGTAGCCATACTTCATGGGGCAAGGACAGAATTAGGGAGGAGGTGAAAATTGCCATACTGGTAAAATAATCAGGAATGTTATTGCTATCTAAGAACACTGAGCAGCACACTTCCTTTGCAGCCACGTGAACAGCCCTGTCATCTGAGCTCCTGAGGCAGTTTATAAAATGGTTGTGACAGGAAACATCATTTTAAGCTTCATCAATGTTGTTGGCCCTGGGGTAACCACAGGTCAGTGGCCTGATTTGGTAACTTGAAAACCCTGATAGAAGGGACTCACACTTGCCTCAGTCACTAGAAAGGAAGTGAGGAGACAAGAAACCTTCTAGAGAAGACATTTATTGGAGACAAACAGATGGCAAAATGTCAGTTTTCATATCATTGAGGTCTGTGGTGAGTTCATGCTACATCTCTGCATATGATCCTTTGCAATTCTTCCTATTTAATATAAAAAGAAACAGAATCACTTGAGTTCTGGTCTCCCTAATTGTGAGAAGAAGCCATTTCATTTTTGACCTTCTAAAAGCTGTTTCAGTATTGCTTGAAAGATACTGTGTAAGTGGAGAGTGGGGGAAAGAAACCCACAGGAAAGTCTTTGAAAGTCTCTCTTGAGCTTTATGCTTACAAGGAAATGCATGGAATTGCTACTAGAGCAAGGCAATTCCTAGAGGAGTCATTACTGCAAGAAATAGACTTTGCAAGTTTCCTTCAACTAAAGAATTTTAGAGGTTTTTTTCATTTTGTTCCCTGACTTGCAACATTAAAATACTGAGAAACATCGAGGCTTTTTAAGACTTTCTCTGAAAAATAAACTTCTTTGAAAGGGAGAAGGTGGAAAGAAAAGTTTCTCAAAACCAGTGAAAGTTAATATGTAGGAAAAGGTGAAAAAGAAGAAAGAATCCTGAGAAATTTCTTCTGAATAGAATGCAAAGATGTGCTAGGACTAGAGCATTAAATGGGTATTATGGGAAGATTGCATATGCAAGAAGCAGAAACTAATTTTATAGCATATGAGGTACCTATTGTAAGCTTGAAAAGTCTCATCATGTCCTTATAGGGACAGAATAATGACCAGATAAAATGTGTGTATTCATCAGCTTCCAACAGCATCTCATGTGGAATACCCTCAGTGCCATGGCTGCTTGGCTTCCATCAAAATACCCTTGATTGAGAAGGGACACATTGAACATGATATTTCAAAGTGAATTTGTATCTTGAAGGAGAAATTCAAATTACTGTACCATTTTTGCTGCACTGTAAATGATCTGAATTTCTATTGCCCAGTGTTGTGGCAGCAGTAGTCTGCCCCAGGTTTAATTGAAGATGGGAATTTTTAACATAATCACATTTCAAAGTAAGATTTCCCTGTGTTCCTTGGTAACTCCTGAGGGTTTGGCACAGTGGCCAAAACTGCTGAAAGCATTTCAATTTGTGTGCTTATTTATGGCTCTGGCTTTTGCTCCTGAAATAAGCACGATCAGGAAATAAGCCCAATCTTCTAGAGCAAATTCAGTCAAGAGAGAAATTATTTGTGATATTTTTTGATGTTTGTTTCTGCACTGGCATTAAAGCTTTGGGGGATTGTTGAGATACTAATGTGTTTAAATATCTTCTTCTGAGTAAGGGAATTAACAAAAGGTGAGAATTCTGCTCTCATAACATTTTTGACCTAATAGCAATTGCATTTAGGATGCCATACTTAAAGCACATTGAAAAGCAGGTTACAATTATTCTTTCTCTTTTCTGTCTGTACTGAGAGTTATTTTCAAGGCCTTTTGAAACAGCAGGAATTGTTTGTTCTGTTCTTGCCACACGGTGCTGTCATAGTGAGAAGAGAAATCTTCCTCATCTTGACAGACTGAGTAGGTTCTATTTCTGTTTGACACTGTTCCCCTTTCTGAGCATCAGCTCCTTTTTGGGAGTGGGGGGTCAACCCTGGAGACAGGAAGAGGTCTCAGGAAACATCCTCTCCTTGAGAAACAGATGAGTATCTGATATCATATAGGCATTGTGTTTAAATAGCCAATTGTTAATGATTTCAGATGCTGTAAATATTGTTTAACCCTTGGTAGAATAGAGTTACTCATGGAGATGGAGTGAGAGCAGGGTCAGCTGGACTCAGGGGAGGCCAGGATTTCCCCCCTGAGCAGGCAGGGAGTGATTCTGCTCTGCACAGGTTTGGGATTCATTGATCTGCTAATTATAAAGAACTTTTCAGTGCCTGGTTTATGGAGATGTGTGGTAGCCTAGAGATTGCTCACAAATTACTTCTTGCAACTGCTGCACTCAAGGTTGTCAGATTATTGTTCAGTGTTTTCTAGCTGGTCACCTGAACTGCAAATTGCTGTTTTGTGCTTCCCAACTGATTGACTCTGGTGAGTGTTCCCAGGGTGGCTGTGCAAACACTGCTGGCAAGGGACTCCCACATTTCTCATCTATAAAAATATTTACTTGACTTTTTGCACTGAAATGGACTTTCTTCCTCAAATTTTCATCTAAAGACAATTAAGAGGAGCAGATAAAGTCAAAGCATGCAGAGCTTGTCCACATACACTCACAGAAACATGGACATGATGCTAGTGGAGATCCAGCTCTACAGATTTTTGCTTTGACATTGGATTTTGACTTGTGAGGAATTATTTTGCTAGAGTTTTGTAACTTTGTCTTGGTTTGAAAAACAGATGTCTGCTAAAGAAGGCAGGAGCCTCCTTTGAAATGGCAGATGTAAACCCTCTCCTTCCAAATTATTGACATTTTGAAATTAAGGGGCTTTTAGGTGAAGAGATGGGAATAGGAATAACACTTCTTTACTAGTACGTGTAAATATAAAAACAAACAAACAAACTACAACTGAATAGGAAAATTAAAATAAAATACAGTAGTACAAAAAAACACTGCCAGAGTCAGAATCCAAGCTGACACCCGTCAGTCAGTCAGGGTGTTGGCAGCAGTCCCATTCAATGGT
>JAODHX010000912.1:15217080-15235959 GCA_027576295.1 Cossypha polioptera | reverse complement strand
ACTGGGAGATGCTCCAGCCAGGGGAGGAGCCAAGCCTTTCCTACCCAGATAAAAACTGAGATTTGGAACACCAAAGCTGCCCTTACCCACTGGATTCCAGAGAACAAGACCTACCAGGATCACTGCCAGGATTTCTGCAGGATCACTGCTTCGAGAAGAGCACTTCATCCAGACTGCTATCACCACCCTGACTAGCAGGGTGTCAGGTTGTATTCTGACTCCGTCAGTGGTTTCTCTTTTGTACTATTGTGCGTATTTTATTTTTCTCTTTTTTTTTTTCCTATTAAATTGTACTTCTGACTTGGAGTCTCTCACTGGTTTTGACTCCAAAACCATTACAATATGCAAATAGTTCTTCCCTGGGAGGGGAGGTTGAGCCCTGGCACAGGCTGCCCAGAGGAGCTGTGGCTGCCCCACCCCTGGAAGCATCCAAGACCAGGCTGGATGGGGCTTGGAACACCCTGGGATAGTGGAAGGTGAGGTAGAGATGATCTTTCAGGTGCTTTCCAGCCCAAACCACCCTGGGATTCTGTTGTTGGGCAAGCACCTGCTTGTAGATACTGATCACAACCACCTCCTATGGAGATAACTGGCAAATATGCCTGGAAAATTGTGTATTGCACCAGCTCAGCTTGTGGAAGGCTGCATTACTCCTTCTTTCCTAGAAATGACATTTCACTGCTATTTCTTGCTCCTTTGAGAGTTTTGTGATGGGGACAGAATCTCCTTTTTTATTAGAGATATTTCCAGGCCTTGTGATTGATATGAAGGCAAAAGGCATTGCCTAATGCTATTGGAAGGACTTTAGTTTTCAACTTGTTTATGGTTTTGATACTTTATTGGTTTCTTTGGTTTCTTTTGTTTTTTTTTAAACTAGCCCGACTGAGGAAGTGTGTTTCATGATGAGTTGCTCACTCAGTTTTATACCCTCACACCCAAAGGACAGAAATTCCTTTCTCATTCTGCTTTCCAGCATTAGGAACTGTCCTGTCCCACATCAGTTGTGGCCTTCAGGTGGTCCAGGTGGGCATTTTACCTTGAGTGGCTCCTGCAGGGATTTGGGAGTGATAGAATGTGCTGTGGGAGCTGGCCAGTTCCAGCTGACAAGATAATGAACTACTAAATAAAGCATGGGAGAAAGGGAAATCCGTGATAAATCCACCTCTCATGTGCCGCAGAGGAGACGGATAAACTCCCTCTCCTCTCCTGACAGAGGGATTTGTCTCTCCTGTGGCTGTTGCTGGAGATGTGGTGAGAGTGCTGCTCCATCCCTGCCCTCCTCCCCCACTGGTGGGCAGGTAGACAGACAGACAGACACAGGGCAATGCATGGTGTCCTTCTGGAAGGCTGGGCACAGCTGGGGACGTGTCCCCATGCCCCCCATATAGGGCTGTGTCTCAAAATGCTGGCAAATGACTGTGAACCTGTAGGGATTAATTCTGGGGCTGTTGGATCTTGTCCCTCCTCTGGGATGGGAGGGTCCTTCCCCCTCTCCCCTCATTGCATTCCAGCTTGCACAAACTGCAACTTCAGTCCCAATTCCCAAATCCAGACCCTTCTTTCTTCCTCCCATGCTCCCTTCATGGGGATGTGATGTAGCCTTAGCTTCTCTCTGAAATCAGTGGCAGGGCCGTGCTGGGTTGGAGCAGTGTTGGAGGGGGAGAGTTGGGGGCTTTGGGGTGCAGATTGCTCACCAGCACTCTGGCTGTGCTGGCAGTGCATTAGTGGAGAGGCAGGGGGGGAGCTGAGGTGTGTCAGAAAAGCAGTTTAGTGTGTGGGTCACAGGCTGGAAAAACGGGGAGGTGACAGGGCAGCGCTGGGAGGTGTCACTGGAGCCAAAGTGCCATTAGGGATGTTCTCCAAAGCGTGACGGAGCCGGGCTGGGGTCAGGCTGCCTCTCAGCCCTGCCCAGCAGCTCGGAAGAAGTTGGCTCCTTCTTTCCAGTGCACTCCCTCTCCCAACTCTTTTTTCCATGTTTGATTAATAAATCATGCAGTTTGCCCAAGACTCCCTCCGTCCCCACCCAAATACAAACACTCCCCATCGCCACCACCTTGCGACTGGCAAAGCTGCTCCCTCTGACAATCAATTACCCTCCGGAGATGAAATTATTGTTTAATGGCTTTTGGAACAGGCTCCTGCTCTGACATTCATCACAATCAATAATGCATCAGCGGGGACAAAAGAAATTACCTGCCTCCTGCTAAGTGAAGGAGTCCATTTGTATTCCAGCAGCCCCTTCACGCCCACTGAGCCGGCAAGCGCGGGTGGATCGTGCTGGCGGCACGGAGGGCAGCTGGCTCCGGCTGAACTCTGCAAAAGTTGGCTGCAACTTCATCACTGGTGCTGCTTTGAGCAGGGCTGTGTGTGAGAGGATTGAGGTTGCTGAGGGATGGGGTGTGCAGGTGAGGTTTGAGGTTTGCAGCAGGGCTTCCTTTAGGGTAAGGTTAAGATTTCAGTTGTGCCTTGCTGTGAATATGGCTGGGATGGGAATCCTGGCTGCTGGAGGGCATCAAGGGTGTGGAGTTCATGTGTTGAGGCTGGGAGGGAGGGGTGTGGAGGCGCTGGAAGGGTAGCTGGGATCATGGTGGGGGACCTAGGCATGAGGCAGGTTATCCCTTGCAGGGGTCCCTGCTCTCCCCTTGGTCCTCACCCCAGCAGGACAGGCTAGGAGACTGTACCATTCAACGGTGGTCAGGACGGTCGTGACAGACAGAGAGATCTCCATAAACCAGGTCTTGAAACTTGTGGTTTATTGCACAGGGCGTGGGTAAAAAGGGCCCTGCTGGGAGCTGCCAGCCACAGCTCAGAGCAGTGCAGAAAGAGAGTGGGGGTGGTAAGAGTTCTAAGAGGTAAGAGAGCGGTAAGAGAGGGAAGTCAGAGAGCGAGGTAAGAGGTAAGAGAGTGATTTTCCCGTTTACAATACAATAAATCTTCTTCTATGTTGAATACTCTAATTTCCACTAACCAATCTAATACAAGATACAAATCCTATAGCATTTACATACAGCCTATAAGAATCATTACATTACCATCATGTGTTATACTTTAAACCCTAAAAACTACTCTTTGGACCCCTTCTGCCGAGCTAGCAGGGTCTTCTCTGACCTTTGGACCATTGTTCTATCAAGAGGGGATTATTTTCCTGGCCATCCTGTTGTCTTCTAGTTATTTAGTGACTAAGCTTTGGTATCTCAAAGATAGCTTTCATTTCAATCTCGCTTATGGTTTCCATATGCTCAAAATCTTTTGCTGGGCAATCATATTTATAAGGTTTTCCTGATCCATCCTTCCCAACAGCTGGGTGTTGGGGAGGCTCCTGCTGGGCTGTGCTGGCCAGAGCCTGTGGCCACGAGCAGGGCCAGGCAGCTGCAAGTGCACAGCACTTATTTCCAGGAGTATTTATGTCCATAATAAAGCTTTGGCTAGTCTGGGTTGACATTGTGTGACCTGTTTGCTGCACTTTTAAGGAGCTGCTCTCCAGCCTGATGAAGACTGACAGGATCCAGTTGGGCAGTGCTACCCCCACTGCTGCGTTCCCCTTGATTAATTTCAGCAAGTGTATTATAGCCCCAGCTCCTACACCCTCCTGGGATTGCAGCAGAGGTCGTGTTCACCTCTATTATGCTTACCAAAAGCAGAGGACAGGATTTCAGAACGAATCTGAACACAGGCAGGTTAATGGTCCTTGCTTGTTTGTTCCCCTGGGAGCCACGTGGAGTACAGAGAGCTTGCTTGGCTCAGTTTGCCTCCTTGGTGCAGCTCTCTGTGCCAAATGTGCTGCAACTGGTAACATCTGTTAGCATCAATACATAAAATATATGTAGGTGTTTATTTGTCTATATATAGATAGATATATTTGTCTCAAATAAAAGTCCTTTTGCTTTAAAAGGAGATTCCCCTTATATTTTAGATTCCTTTTCACCTATAAGCCTGACTAAGAAGAATTAAGTCTAAAAGGGATTTGAAGGAAGAATTCCTGAAGTTAGATTTGCACTTGTTTGCTGCCTGCAAACACATCTGCAGCTGTTTAGATTCAAAGCAGAGAGGGTTCATCTTTTAAAGTCTTACTTCACTATCTCTTAATTCCTTCTTCAGATTGTATTTCTGGAGCCTGCCCTTTTTTATCCAAATAGAAAACACATAGAGTCTAAGTCAGCAAACACTGAAGATGCTCCATGTGCTTTGATGGATGGACATTGCCCCTCTTGTGTTCTCCAGAGGGAACCAAATGTGCCTTGACCTTCCTAAATTAGTCATGGAAGTGCTGAGCAATGTCCCATTTAGAAAGATGTGGCAATAAGTGCTCCAGATTCCTATTAGAGTTTGGTCAGTGAAGGTCACCAGTGCAAAGCAATAAAAGATCAATAACAATTAGATAGAAATAATCACTAATAGCATGCCTTCCTTACATGAAATAAAGGCAGACCTAAGGAAGTCCTGGGTCATTTGTCCTGCAGAGTGAAGCCAGCAAAGAGGATGGGGACTATGTATAACCAGTACTGAAATAATTTGACAATTACTTTTGTTCTCACTCCTTTTGCCAGAGTTCTGATGTTGATTTATATCAATTATCACTTTTGTTTCTGAGGAACTTTCCATTGCACAGGAACTCAAGGTGCTTTTCAAGCTTGCTGAGATTACAGATAGGAGCACGGTGGCTGCAGCTGTCTCCAGGATAAAGCACAGCTCCTTTCCAGCAGGCTGGAGTGCAGGGAGGAATTGCAAACAGTGACACAGAGCAGAGGCTTTGTTTTCATACCTACCTGAGCCCCCCTCAAGACACTGTGAGTCAGCATCCAGTTCAGATCAGAGACAGACAGATGAGCTTCAGGTTTATATTCCCATCTCTTTTGGTAGTGCACTGTCCTGGTGTTTGCACCTTTACCTTCCCTCTTCCCCTTCATTTTGCATGTCTGGTGCAGCAGTGGGAGGATGGGTTTGGGCTGGGCAGTGTTCCCTTTGCTGTGGGGCTGAGCCCAGCATGATCCTGCATGCAGCCCCCAGCTCCTGGGGCCAGGAGAGCAGCTCCCACCTCGGATCCCCTTGCAGTGAGCCCCACAGCAGCCCAGATGTGTGTGAGAGCAGCTGCCTTGCCCCTGCCCTGAGGAGAGCAGCACAGCCTCAGGGAGCTGTGTCCCCACAGACTGTTTGTGTGCCACAGGAGACGGAGTGTCAGCATCTTCATGGGAGCAGCATGCATGTGTGATTGAGATTTAATTCACTTCTTCCATCTCCAGGCATTTTTACTCTCTGCTGCCAAGAGGCAATTTACTCAGGCTATTTCAAGGATATTGTAAATATTTGCTGCTGCACACGTATAAAACAGGAGGTCTTAGTGCTCAGAACAGAAGTCAGATTGTTGCTGCCATTGGCTGTGTGGCTTTGCAGTGGTTCTGCTGGTCCATCAGTGCAGGCTCTGTTGGTGCCCTGTCTTCCTATGCTGATTTCTCCAGCTCTGCAGAGTTCTGGGTGTTGCTGACCTCCTGCAATGGAAAGTCCTCCTTGGTGCTCATCCTTAGTGCTCATCCCTTAATTGTGATAACAAGCCTGAGGAGTCAGGCTCAGCTGACTTACTGGGAAGGTGTGATGCTGGTTGGTTTCATTTATTTTGCAGTTAATATCAGTGCTGTAAAGTAGCAAAAGATTTGATTTCTGAGCTATGAATAACACGTGTTTAATTATTTATGCATACATATGTAGGCAAACATTGTTACAGATGTTTCTGAGGCCATAGCACACCATCAACCATACATTTTAATTATTTGAGGCTGTGACTGCAATGTCTTTAAATCTCAACTGCAGCTGAAGGCTTCCAGCTCTCCCAATGGCTGGTTTTGTCCAGTTGTTTGACCCTTTTTCAAGGTGGTGTTGTTTTTTTTTTATTATGAGTCAAAAAATCACAGCAAAAGCAATCTCAAGTCTTTAAAGACTGTGAAGTTTTTTTTACTAAAATAAGGAGACCTAAAATTGGGACTGGATCCTGTTGTCCTTTGCTGCAGTGCCACCCTGCAGAGCCCTGCCCTTGGGAAGGGGTTTGGGAATAGAAGGAGCTCCTAAAGAGCTTCAAGCTGTGCACATGGAATTAATGAGTAACACATTTTTACATATAGCATTCTTAGTAACATATTTTCACATTTTGGGGTAATTGGAGCAGCCTAAGAATATTTGATAATGAGTCATGAACACATTGGAAATCTCTTGCTGTACAGTGGTGATTTCCTGGTTGAAATGGATGCTTCTTAAGCCATTAGCTCCAAGTAAATGGAGATTCCATGTCTCTCTTGTGTAACTGATGAGCTTGTGCTGTTTTACAGATACTACCCCATGGGCCACCCAGTTTCCATCCACCTTTACTTCCTTGCTGACCGTTTCCAAGGCTTCCTGATCAGGCACCATGCAACCAACCTGGCTGACAGCAAGCTGGAGACTTTGGAAACGTGGGTGATGCCCAAGAAAGTCTTCAAGATTGCAAGTCCACCCAGCGATTTTGGGAGGCTGCAGTTCTCAGAGGTGAGTGTTGGCAGCCACCCAAGCACACCTCTGGCATCATGAGAGTGAGCCCTAAATCAGCAGCCTTTGGAAAGTGTATTTCCATGGAAATTTGAGGTGAGAGGGGCGTTCTAGCATAGTGTACATCCTCATCATAGAAGGAGATACTGCTGGCAGTTCAGATTTGTGGTCAGCACTCATTTCTTATATTAATCTGAGTGTCCTCACCCCCTTCTGTTTTAAAAACAAATAGAAGGCTTTTGTTGTTGTCAAAGGGGCTCAGTAATTTAAAAATAACTTAAAAGTTTTGCCACCCTGTTTATTGCCAGTGCTGTGAAAGGCTCCTGGGAAAATGCCATTTTTCTGCAATTCCAGATGTAAATGGTGACATGTTTAAATGTGTCTCTCAAGAGTACACTGAAAAAAACTCGTAAAATTAATGGTAGTCAGGTACTGATATCACATGTGAGCAGAATATTGATGTTGTAACACAGAAGAGAAAATTATCACAGCAGGGGCTGAGATTTCCCACAAATCCTGTTATTTTTCTAGAAATTTGTCCCAGTGTCTCTCACAGAGTATAAAAAATCGACCTAAAATATATCATGAAAGTTGACCACTAATAGGACCTGACGTGTGTGTTCTGTTCTAAAGATACAATTGTCTGAGCAGTTAATTTCATGATTTTTCTTGTTAAGCTGCAAATTTCAATTAAGGTGTAAAATTGATTGAAGAAATGTGTTCCAGTCATTATGGCTAAGTCCATAAATTACCATCTTCTTGGGCAATTAGGAAATGCCTAGGTGGGATTCAGTGTTTTGGTGTGCATGGCAAATCCATGACACTAATGTGCCATTAAGGAGATGGATGGAAAGTGTGCTTCATTTGTCAGTGTGTCTGATGCTGGGCCTGCCATTTCCTGCAGTGATAAATGTTCATACCAGCTCCAATTCTTGTGATTTGTCGGAGCATTTCTGCTGCTTGTTTAGTACTTTGAAGAATTTAATCACTGGCAAGCTTTTTGAGCATAAGGAAGCATTTTCTTCTATTTGAAACTCAACAAGAAGAGTTCTGGTGGCTGCTTACTTGTTTTCATTGTATTTTCCTCACCTAGCCTCTTTAATTGTCCTCTTCTTTCATAGGTGATTCATATTTTCACAGACCACGAGCAATAGTAAAAAGTAAATAATTTAATTTTTTAATTGGTTTTTTTTTTTTTACTTTCTGCCTTCTCTTGGCCAGCAGGGATCTGCCCCTGAGCCAAATAATTCTCTCAGTTACCATGCTATAAATCCAGCATTAACTTCTTCAGCTTCAGTGTGGCTGGAAAGCTCTGATCTGCTACTGCTTATTAAAATGCCACTGCTTTGTCAAGGTGGAAAAAAACCGTAGCAGATTAGCTAAAATGGAAGCACCAGTGTTCACAGAAAATAAAATTAAAATGTATGCTTATTGATACACAGAACTGCTTGTTCTTCAACAACTTTCACCCCATGATCTGGCAGGAATTTAAAACTGAATGGGGCTGGTTTAGCTTTCTCCTGTGTCCCAGCTCTCAGCACTGGGGCCAGCAGAAGGAGCAGACAGAAATGCTGCAGTGAACGTGCTCCCCAGTGTATTTGTGACCCTGCTGCACAGCTGGGATTGCAGCAGAGGTGATGGGATGTCTGCAGCCCCTGCCTTCCCTCTGCTGCCCCCAGACTGTGCTCCCCAAGGAGCAGATGTCACCCCACAGCTGGGGGGAGTGCAGGGCAACGTTTGGATGGCACATGGCTCCTGCAGGCTGAGGCAAATCAAATAAACTCACAGGAAATCCAGGAGAGATGATTTCCAAGCGTGGAACTCCCACAGACTCAAACTGGCTGGTGCACAATGCACACTCTGTGTGTCCTGCCAGCCTGGCTTCAGCCAGGGGATTGCTTTGCTGCACACAACTGAAAGTCTCAGCTCACCATCTAGCAGCTGAACACTAAGTTTCTGGTCTTGTTAAGACTTGTGATTCATCACAGAGAATAAAATAAACTAGGTGGCAGGCAATTAGTGTGCATTGTGTGAGCCTAATGGTCCTGTTTGTGGTGAGCAATGAGACACGAACCCATAATCAGCAGATAATTTATCTTGGGAAAATTTTATCTTGGGTTCAAACAGAGAGAGAAACAGAAGTTTTGAGCCAATGAGAGATTTCAAGCATACCCTGTGCACAGTGCTAGCTCTTGAAACCCAAAATAAAGGTGATTAAAATAATGATGTGGAAAATGTCAGTTTCTGTGCCACATCCCTTCATAATTTATCAAATATTTATTACTGCATGATTCTGTCCCGTACTTGGTGTATTCTATTTGAAAGTGAAAGCCTACTCACAATGTTTTAAAGAGCTGTGAAACTTATTATGGAGCTGTAGTATCTTTGCCCTGTAAAATCAGACATCTCAGTACTGGGAACTCAGCTGTGTAAAGTCCAAGGGTTATAAACCTCTAACCAGTGCTTTAAGTAAAATTTCCTATAAAATACTGTGCTTCTAAAAACAGCTGCTACTGCAAGCTGTGCACCATGGGAAAGTGTGTCCCCAGCTGGAAACCAGACACGAAGGGCAGATCCCATGAACAGAGTACTTGGTGTGAGCCTGGAGCACTCAGGGATCTGGGGGTTCCTGTCCTTCCCTCCCCTCTCCCTCTGCCCCTTGGCTGTAACTTTCTCTTTGCTTTAGGGAACCCAGTGCCATGCACAAAGCTTAACAACCAGACAACAGTTGTGTTATGATTTTTCCCCAAAAGCAGCCTCAGCTCTTCCACAGGGCAGTCTGACAAACCTTTATGCATGTGAACACCTCCCAGCATCTTTTGTGCAGCCTGGGGTGGAACAGTGACATCTGGGGGTTGGAGCAAGGGGACTGTAACTTTCTGATTTATTTTCTCAGGGAAACTAAAGAGAGGGGAAATAGTTGGATGTTTAATTTTTGAGGCTGAAGTAAGTTTTCTGCAATGAGTTCTTCAGTAAGTAACATTGGATGTGGTAGAAGGAGCTTCCTTACAGACTTTCCTTTGCCCAGGAGGGTGTAGGTTTGTTTCACATGTTGTGACTTTATTATTTCCAGGTCCCTTGAGCTGTGGTGGGTGTGATATGGCTGCCCCTCAGTGAAGGCTGGCAGAGTGGATAATAAGGCCTGGTCAGGAAATTTTCTTTCTTAGCTTATTTCCATAGATATTCAGTCAGTGTTGTCAGGAGAGCACACACTGACAGCTCCTCGAGGCGTTCAGTGCTTGGGTCTGATATCTGGGCTGTGCTGTCTGCTTTGATTAGCTGCTGTGCTGGCTGAAATACCTCTGAAATGCCAGAAATGCTGCCTTGATTGCAGACTAGTGGAAGCCTCATTTTGTCTCATACTCTGCGGTGTCATAGCCCAGTAGGAAGAATTTGTGTGATGACAGATGGATTTAGGATGGTAGGGTTTTATTGTACTGACCTTGTAGCTTTTTGCCTGCAGTCCTCCTGTAATTTGTCTGCCAACCACAGGGATTTATTTAGAAGAGACTGGAGACTGGACAGTTTCCAGTACAGGTAATAGGTGTCAGGTAATCATTATGTTTTGGGGATTTGGGGGGATTTAGGCATTATATTGGAATCATTTATTCTCATGAAGTGAAACGAAATCTAGAAGAAAAATCTCTGAAGCAAATGAGCTACAATTATTTCTTATGCTTTCAGGAAAGCAGGTTCTGACCATGCCCTTGTGAGGTGGAGCTTAGGGACAAGGACAGTTCTGTGTGGGAAAAATCTGCAATATCCACATTTATTTTGAAAGTGAGGATCTGCCTGTGTGTGCATGAGTCTCCAGAGGTCACCTACAGAGGCTTTCTATACAGGGAACAAATCACTCTTTGGTCATCTGCAGTGTTTGGAGAGTAGGGCAAAAGGGAAAAAATCAAAAACAATGTCACTGTTAGGACAGTAGGAGTTTATGAGAAATAAATTCTCACATGGAGCAGGAAGGGAGTGCAAGGGGACAGCATTTCATGGGTGGGTTGTAGTAAAGGACTCAGTGTGACTTGTCCTGAAGGCAGCAGCTGAAGTGTCTTAGCAGCAGCTGGGCAGGTCTCCACTGCAGGGACCATCTCTCAAGTGTGTAATACATTTTCATGGCTCAGGAGATGATGGGTCACTTTTTTTTTTCTGTGCATAGGTTGTGTCCAGCCACTAGGCTTGGTCCCTTGTTGACTGTTTTTGTGGAGGGAAGAGAGAGCTGCTATCACCTGTTGTGTCACTCTTAAAATAAAAGAAATGTTATTTTTACTTTTATCAATGAAAAAGGGAGCACAAAAGCAAACCTTCTTGCTTGCCTCACAATTTGTGTGCTCATTATGATCTTAGGTCATGTTGCTTTTCTATGGATGTATAATTCATGTGATTAGAGAAATATGATTTGTGTCTCTGGAGAGCCTTTATTTGCCATGAGCCACCAGGTGCTGACAGAGATGATGCCACCAGCACTGTGTTCTTCTCTTTCAGGTTGGCACCGAGTGGGACGCCAAGGAAAGGCTTTTCAGGAATTTTGGGGGGCTCCTTGGGCCCACAGATGAGCCAGTTGGGATGCAGAAATGGGGGAAGGGCCCCAATGTCACCGTGACTGTCATTTGGGTGGATCCCATTAATGTGATTGCAGCAACATATGATATTCTGATTGAATCCAGTGCCGAGTTTACTCACTACAAACCTCCTCTGAATTTGCCCCTACGACCTGGTGTCTGGACAATAAAAATTCTGCACCACTGGGTGCAGGTGGCTGAAACCAAATTCCTTGTTACTCCTCTCACCTTCTCCAATCAGCAGCCTATCAAACAAGGTAAGTTTGACTAATATAGATATTTTGCCTGTATTCACTGTAAATGCTGCTGTTAAAAATGAAGTAGCACTGTATTGGAAAAGGATTAAAGAAAGGGATTTTACACATGCTAAGTCAGAGGAAACTTTTGCACTAAGACAAGTGGAAGTGGCTGTATCCAGTCAGTAAAACACAGCTACTTTGAACAAAAGACTGTCTGTATCTTTAAATTATGCAGAGTTCAGAATGCAGAGAACTTCAGACTCTCAATAATCTAACAGCTACCACAAAAGCCATCGTTTAGAAATTGAAAGAAAAATTGACCTTTCTGTGCTGCCTTTCATTCCTGTTTCCTCTTAGAGACTTACATGTGTTTAAACTGTTTTCCTGACAAAGCCTCTGTGTTTAACAATAAAAGCATTAATACACAAAATGCTGGATTAGACAAAATGACCCTAGGCCAGAACTCACCTGACATGTCAGGTCCAGGCATTCACTTCTGCCTGACACCTGCTCAGTACTTGCCAAGCAGCTGTGTTACAGAAATATCTACAAATCCAGTCCTGGGACCAGACCCACACTGACAGATTGTAGAGAGGAACTGTTTTCTTCCTTGCTACAGCAGCCCTGAGCCATCTGAACACAGAGGCCATTCTGGGGCTGCCAGGCTCTGCAGGCTCCCATGTTTGCATGGCACAGGCATCATCCAGATCCTTGGATCTGTAGCCAGTGCCCAGGACACTGTGCTGGGAGAAGAGGGAACATTTTACAGCCACACCTGGTTTTTTATTCACTAAGATCAAAACAAGCTTGTTGCTCTGAATATCTTTACCATTCTTCTTAAAGTGCTCAAGTGCTTCCATCTGCCCAGTATTAATATTCATAACTTTAGACATCTTAAATTTGCTAGATACATGAATGCTCCTATTAAGTTTTCAGAAGTTCTTCTTCCTGACAAGGCAGCAAATAAACTGAGTCAGGCATTTACCTTCCAGCACAACGTGCTGCTTCTGTAATGCAAACACCAGCAGACAACTGCTGGGAGCTAATGCAGCTCTTATCTCACTCAACAGGAGTTTGATTCCACACATTCCCAGCACAAGAGTGAACTTACTGATTTCTGCTGCTAACATTTGGTGGCATCGTTTCTTAAGCAGAAACCAAACCAGCTCCAGCCCACTGCTGTTAATGGCTCATAGGCAATGATAAATTGTGAACAGACACCATGTGTAGCAGTGATACATTTTCAAAGTTTGAGGCAGCCTGCTTCTGAATGCAGCTGCTATCAACTTGTCTGCTGGCAATTAATGAATTCCATGTTCTTTGGTAATTTAACATTTAAGGCATAGATTGAATGGAAAACGTGGCATGTAGCCAGCAGCCTTGCTGCTTTTTCCTACAGTGTGAGAGCCCCATGGACAGGTAAGCATGTGTTAGACTTCAAAAATAAGCCCACACTTTATGGTGTAAAGGCCAAAGTCCCTTTGGTCCAAACTCTGAATCTGAAATAATTCCACTGAAATTGTGTAATTATTCTATATTGCCCATTGATACACTGGGCTCACATTTTTTTAAAAGCCTGTTCATTCATATGGTGACTAGAATCTACTACAGGAATGAAATATAAAGCTTGGGAACAATATTGTCTAGGAAGAAAGTCTCAGGAGTGATTTGCTACTGATGATGTGATGTGTAATCTGTAGGGGGCTGAGGCTTGGAGGTAGAGAAGAAAGTTAATTCCAGGGGCAAGTAGTGACATTGCACTGTATTTAGAATTGTATTTACAATCCAAATTCCTGTTTGTTTTTTTAAGGCTTTCTGTCTTGGTGACACTATTGTGCTCTGTGCAGGCAGTCATCACTTAGCTTTGATTTCCAGCTTTTCGTCAGTTTGTCACCACTTTATTCTTTAAATACATTTTTCTCTGCCAAATAAAGGCATTTTGAGAGAATGACAGAAGAATTAAAACTTCTAAAAGAATGATTTCCTGTAAACAACAGAAAACACACCAAAAATCTTCTAAAATGAAGGAATAGTATTATTTTCTTATCTTAACATTGAAAATAAAACTAGAATACATCAGACTTAGCCAGGAGTTGTCAGTAGAAGAGGGCAATATGTTTTATTAGGGATTTCTTTAGTTTTTTCCTTTTTCCAACCATCCTTCCTCACCACCAGCAGCTCCCACCCTGCCCTCCCCTGCCCTTATAAAAAAAACAACTCCTAGCAGAAAGATTGCCCTGGACTGATGCATTTCATAGCACTTTGCATTTCCTCAGTAATGGTTCTGCCCCCTCTGTCTCATCCATTCCAGATTTAGAAAGTGGAGTCCACAAAGTTACAGACATAAAAATCTCTCCATGATCTTGTGTGCAGTTTGCTTTTGCATTTTTTAAAAAGCATTTGCCCAAAACTGGCAGCAGCCACTAACATCTCGTATCCTGAGAACATGGTCATGACAACAATTTCTGTATTTCCTGAATCATTGCTTATCTACACATCACTTCAGCCCAGAGCACAACAAGGAAAAGTTGTTTTGGTTTCCCAGCATCATGAAGGGAGCCACTGGCTCTTCTTTTGAATAATCAAAGTAAAACACGTTCATTCCTGTATCATGTCTCTCAGAATTCATAATTGCATTCGAAATAAAAAAAATAATCATGGGACAGCTGCCAGCAAAGATGTTCTGTTTAGCAGTTTATAAAAACAGCATATGCCACTCATTTATTCATTTTTCAATTTCCATTTATTTATTAATTTTGGCCTAGATTCTGTGCATGCAAGTAAAGCCTTAAAGGGAAGTCAAGGGTGGGTGCTTTCATTGATGCTGTGTCCAGATGTGAGTAATGGATAGAATGTAAATTGTTTTTAAAACACAGATTCATTGACCTTTTCAAAATCTGAATCCTTGAGAGATCAGATCTTACATGGAATTACTGAGGATACTGTTTGGGGTATTTCCACTGTAAATATGGCTGCCTAAGCTATTTCAGTGGAGAGTCTATAATCTAATGTTACTTATTCCTTTCCTCCTTTTCCCCCTCCAGTCATCCAAATCTGTATCTATTTTCTCTGCTTTGAGTTGTGTCAGGGGTCTGCTCTGCCTACAGCAGATACTCTGGCTCAGGAGTGCCTGCAAGTATTTGCCTGGTTGGAGAAAGTACAAAAGAAAAGAAAAGGAAATTAGGTTTATTTGCGATAAATCATTTGGAGAAAATGGGTTCACTTTCTCCACCAGAGACTCCTTCCCTCTACCTCCTGCACAGACAGATTCCAGTTCATTCTTCTAAACAACAGTTTTGATATTCTCACCACATGGCTGAGTGTGTCAAAGCCAAGTACTCCATGGTTGTTGTAAAGACACAGGAGGGCTGCCAAGGACCAGCAGGATGCTCTAGGAATAATTGTGCCAAACAAAGAGGGAATGGGATATGGGGAAGACAAAACAGGGAGCAGAACCGTGTAAGGTCACTGGCAGATCACACAGGAATGGGGGACTTTTGCTGGAAGCTTTAGGCCACTGGAATTTGAGTACTTGGAGACTCAAGGCCAGATGTCCAGCTCCCCTGTGAAGGGGCTGCAGAGGCAGAAGAAAGAACAGGTGTCATTCAGAGCACTTAGCCAGCAGCTCACAGACTACAATCCAAGATACCCAGCAGACTTCAAGTCCTAAGAAAGCAGCAAATTCAGTAGAGGTTGTCTCTGCATCCCCATCATCCCACTTTCTCCCCTTCCATGCTCTTTAAAAGGCCAAGTGTGATCAACTCCCAGGGTCGCAGTCAGGGGAAGAGAAAAAGCCAAAGCAATTTCATTTTTAAATTTGAGTTTATATTCACAGCAAAGTTTCCCCAGCACTCTCTCAGCTGGAGTGCTGATAATGACTTGTCATCTGTTTAATGGATAGTACCTGTTCCATTAAAGCCAAATAGGTTATTGTGAGCCAGTAGCAGGTTCACTTCTGGGGCAGAAAAAGCCCCAAAACCTCAAGGTGATAATAAACCCTGGATTGTAAATAAATGAATACATTAAAAGCCCTTCCTCCTTCAAGCAAGGAGAGAAGTGAGAAAGTGCAACCTCCTTTTTTGCTTTAAGAGGGACCTTTCCCACTCTGTTCCCAGCTTGATGGCATGGCCTGGAGATGGGGCTGCTGATTTTTGCTGCTCCCATGGAGCCTGAAATACCAGTGCCTGGTCCCTATGCCCCCAGACTGCAGCCACCCCTTTGAAAGGCTGACAGCATTAGCAGACATGGGTGATGCACTCAGGAACCTCAATGGCCTTTTAACCCAATCCATATTTATAGATCATCTCAATTAGCAGATACTGGGAAACCTTTGTTTTGCCCTTGGTTGTTTGCAGTGCCTCAATCAATTCTAATTGCATCTATAGGATTATAAAGTGGGTGGCAACTTGTGTCAGAACTGCTGTGATTTCTTTAAATTAACCAGAGGTAACATGACATGTTCTTGGTAAACACAGTAATAGCAGCAGGCAGGTGCATGACTGCAGAAGAGCAGACATGCCCTGGAATCATCATTCTGAGAAAAACCCTGCAGACAGGGATTTGCTTTGAAATTTAGTTCAGATCCAGCTGACAAGGAGTCGATTAGCTCCACAATGAGCAAATGCAGCACTGTCTTGTTTGCTGCAAGAGAAAACAAACAAAATGTCAATAAAAAATTACCTCTTTGCCAGAGGGCTTTAACACAATTCAAATAAAGAAATAAAGCTGTATGTTCTGTGTTGCTTTAAAAAACCCACAGGTCTAGCGCCTTAATGTGTACCAAGCTAACCACATTTTTCATTCCTTAGCCCACTCTCTGTCTAAATTAATTCACTTTTTCTGCAAAATGATGAACAAACCCACACAAAAAGACTGAAATCCCAGCCTGTGTGGCTGGTTATAAGCTGTGTGTTTAATCCAAAGAAGTTAGACCAAGAAGAGTCAATTGAGAAATGTGTCCTCACCTGTGAGTGAAGAGCAAATAAAAATAGGGATCAAAAATAACCAAGTTCTTAAATGTTATATTTTCAAGTCAGAGGAATATATTATGCATTGATACACATCCTCCTGAAGTCAAAGGGCCAGCAAAAAAAATCTGGCTTAATGTCTGCAATTCAGCTAATTTTGAGTTGTTTCTGCTAACCATAGAGATTTAAATGTCTAAACATTTAGAGGCAAGTCTTGAATTCTTCATTATTTTTTATAAGCTCTTCCTCATGACACTTGACTGAAGTGTCAGTGCTTCAAGAGCACCCCCAGTAGGCCCAGCCTTCTTTTTTACAGCTTAGCAGGGCTTGGGAGCCTCAGTGTCTCTCTTCTACAGCTCAGTAAATTATGGAGTTATGGTTCTCTGTCATTTTTCCTTTAATGCAAAGAGGAACAGCCCATCTGCCATTGCTCAGATGAGCAGCCTCCTCCCTGCTTTCTGCTATGAACTGTTTAACAAAGACTTGGAGGCTCCAGGAGAGGGTTCTGAGTGCAGTCCCCAGCATTTCCTGTTGAGTACCTGTGGCTCTGCACTCAGGTTGCTGTTACCCAGCTTTTCCTTTCAAGGATGTGCTGGCACCTCAGCTGGGGTGCTGTCCTGCTGGGGGGCAGGCAGTCCCCAGCAGTACCAGGTCAGGTTCTCTGTGTGTCTTGACTGCAGCAGCACCTTTCACTGTGGGCAGTGGTAGCCCCTAACACTCTGCTGCTGTGCCCAGCACAATCCTGCAGTTTCTGCAGGTTTCATCCTTTCCAGTCCTGGTAATCCACCAAGTCCTGAGGCCTGGGACACGTACGAGGCTGAGCCAGAGAGAACAGCAAGTTCCATTTCATCCTGTTTCTTGTCTGAATAAAGATCTCTCTTGTTCCATGCACCAAACACATGCACAACAGGCTTTGATTCAACAAGCTCACTGAATTGCCTGTTTCAATCAGATGATCCTGCTAGTAATGCCAACTCTTATTTATTTGGAAATTTTTACTCAGAATGTTCCTATTTAATTAATATGTTGACAAACACTCTTCCATATTTAATTGCTTCCAAAGGAGGAAATTTAATCATGTGTACTTGTTCTATTTCTTAAACTGCAATGCTCTGGCAGAGCACATTCCTGACACATGTGCACAGATTGAACTCATTTTGACTACAGGTTATAGTGAGTATCTACCATTTAAAATAAAAAGAGGGTTTTAGATAAATGCATGAACAGTTAAATGATGTATAATGGTGATGGGCATGTGCTGAACCACTTTAATTGGGGATTTGAAGTAACAGACTTGCACAGTATTTGGCATTAAAGACTTTGCAAATAGAACAGCAAAGCTCCAATTAAACATCCCTTCTCCCCTCTAAATAAATACATGGATTTATTTCCAGCACCTGAGACACTGTCCTCTGCATGGAAGAAAGGACTCAGTGTCAGGCTGCAGTGCAGGCAGCAGGGACATGTGGAAGGAATTGTAGCCATGAATATGTAATTCCTGGCCTCTGACGCTCACGGAGCACCGTGGCTTTCCTGGCCTGGAGTAGCCTGAATGGGCCCATTTTCTCTTCTAGACAGTGTGTCTGTTGGCAGAGCTAAAGATATCCTCTGTGCTGCCAGAGAGAGGGTGCTGGGGAAGGCAGCTGGGAGCGGAAAGAAAGGGTTGGAAATTTGCTCCCAACAGGCACTTGGTGAACATTTTTGGAGGGCCCCATCCTGATTTTATAAGCAGCAGCTTGGTGCATTCAGACTCTCAGAAGTCAGCTGGCCTTTGACAGGGGCAGCCTGACCCACAGTGTCCAGTTTAGGTCTCTGAAAGGATTGTCACAGCCTCATACTGATTTTTACTGCAATATTGTAAATTTGGGGTGTTGTACTGTATTTTGCTGAGATAGAAAGGTAAGGAAAGCAGCCACAATTCAAAGTGTCATTAGGGAATGACTGTGATCTACTGTTCAGCACAGGAGCTTGAAAATGTGACTGTCATGAGAGAATACTTTCCCAGTGAGACTGGAGCACTTCCAGGAATCATGCTGGGGCTACACGTGTTTCATTATGATCTGGTGTGTCCAAGACCATGATGTTGTCCTTTTAGTGCCAAAAATCCCAGCACCTGGGTTTTGTAGGCAGATAGAGCTAACAAATGTTGTGACTTTTGCACAGCAGGGCAAGGTTCATCTGTTTAGGGGAAAATGCCCACACCAAAACCAGCTGACATCTTGGCTCTTTCTCCTAGACAAATCAATGATAGCACTTGGATGTCTGACAGGGGTTGGCAGACTTCTCACACCAGGTGTCCTTGAACTGTTTCCTCATTTCGAGGTGCAGCCAGTCCTGGGTGTCCTGCAGCTCAGGGGATGCTGGTTGTGTGTGTGGACAATAAGAGTGACTCTGTTTTCAGGGTCAGAGCTTTGCCTGCTAAGGCAGCACATGCAGGATGAGAATCACAGTGAGCAGAATCTGTAGTGCTGAGCACAACTCCTGGGATGTAATGTGTGGGAAATGGGCTACAGCTCACCCCTTGTCCTGGTTTGGAGGACAGGTGTCTGCCAATAAAGGCAGAAGCTTCTCTTTGAAATGGAGAATGTAAACCCCCTC
>JAODHX010000912.1:15173614-15215711 GCA_027576295.1 Cossypha polioptera | reverse complement strand
TGATTGCCCCAGCTGGTTTAAAGATGGCCCATGAGCAGATAATATGTGCCAGGAGATCAGGGTCACTGCCCCACCCAGTTCAACAGATGGGGACAGAATCCACATTTCTGACCACAACCCCAGTCACCCCTAAACCTCGCTCTTTTTCTTTACTGTCCCCCTTGCAGAGGACGCCATCAAGCTGCACAGCGGGCCTCCCAAGAACGCCTACATGGAGCAGAGCTTCCAGGGCCTGAACGCGGTGCTGAACCTGCCGCTGAGCGCGGCCCGCGCCGAGCAGGCCCGGCGCAGCGCGGCGCTGCTGGGGCCGCGCCTGGACGCCTGGGTGGACTCGCTGGTCGGCGGCGTGTGGGCGGCCGCGGACGTGTGCAGCGTGGGGCCCACGGGCTGCCCCGGCCTGCAGGGCTGCGCCCAGACCGCCTGGAGCTCCCTCAGCCCCGACCCCAAGGCCGAGCTGGGCCCCGTCAAACCCGACGGCCGCCTGAGGTAGCGCCCGGCGCGCCTGCGTGAAAGGGAATTCATGAACCTCGCTCCTCTGTGAGTCCTGCGCCAGGTTTCAGGAACCTAAGGGAAAGTTACTTTTTTTTTTTTTATTTTGTTACTTATTGCAATAGAATTTGTTTTTAAAAAAAAACCAAACAAACAAAAAAAAAAAGAGTTCTGAAGTTCTGACAAGGCCTTTGGCGCTGCCCTCTCCATCAGCTTGCCCCATCCCACAGCCTGTGCCATTCCACTGCTCCCACCATCGTGTGGGCTTAGAAACATTGACACCAAGCCATGGAGAGGGCAGTGAAGGAGCAGCTGCTAAAGGGTTTTGTTCAAATAAATTTGTCTGTACCTCTGCTGTTTCATAGGCTTTCGTTATTTTGCTACAACGAATAAATCACAGCAAAATTCCCTTCTGCTGACGCTTCCTGGGGAGGTTGGTTCCTGCAGGCTGGAGCCTGTATGACCTCAGAGAATATGAAGTAATTATGGTACAGCCTCACTCCGGTTTTTAATGACACAAAGTAATCCTGGACACAGCTGATAGACCTGTTATCCTAGTTAGAGAAAACGAGCAGAAGGAGAAACTTTCAGATTACTTTCAGAGGTTTTTTCAGACCAATTTCGTGATAAACTCTAAATGAAACCAGTGTTTTGCTATAGTAGTCTTTTATGTCTCATGCAGTCGGGTTCAGGGTCAGCGTACTAAAAGTATTTATTAAGGAACAAAGAAGTTTTTTGAATTCCAGCCCTTTCAAATCTGCAGGTATTTTTGGAAGCCACCAGTACCTGATTATTTTCACAGGCTGCCAGTGGAGCAGGTGTGTACGTGTAGGCTGGGGTGGGTTGTGATGTGTCTGCTCACACCCTTTGCTCATGAGCTGAGCTGAGTTTTTTCTCAGGCAGTGGAGTTGTAAACCAGTAAAACAGTAAAACTGGGACCTAAATCTGCAACAGGTTTCTTCCCTAATTTGAGTAGTGGCTAGTAAGTCTTAACACTAATTCCCTCCCTTGGTCTCAGATCTCCATCTTGTCCTAAGGAAGGATCCTCCCAGGCTTTGCCAGGGCATCTGGAAAGCTGTGCAGGATGTGGATCACTGCCCAAAGCCAGGGGAAGGAGAACAATGCCATGTTTCTCTGTGCTTTTACTTTATTCTGTCAACAATCTACCCTTGCCTGTCTTCAGAATTCCTAGCAGGCTGCATCCTGTTTTAAATAGGCATGTTTTGCATCATTTCAATCTGCATTTTCTACAGTAGGGAAAAATTAATTTACATTCCAAGAACTTTTTAAAAAACAGGTTTTATATACAAATTCATCTCCAAATAATGCATTTTACATTAGCAAAAACATGCACTTCGTTGTTGTTGCTGTGTTAATCTCTAGTTAGCAACAGAGCCAAAAAAGACCATTAAAAGCCACTGGGTTAATTAGGAAAGAAGTCCTGTTGCTGTAATAAAGGAAGGTATCTGCTCACCCTTCTGTGTGCATGGATAACTTTCTGCTGTGGGTTAAGTGTCCACATCAGGAGGGAAACAAACCCTTAGATCATTCTGTAATCACATCTCACAGGAAGGTTGAATTCCCTTTTAAACAACACTTGCAGTAGGACTGTAACACACAGATCCCCGTGGCTTGGAGTAACTCTGTCATATTGGTTTAAAGCTACTTCAGTTTGCTTTGGACTTGAAATTGTGGTGTCAGCTGTGCTGGCATTAAGGCAGAGCATCAAAATGTTTATCAGGCACAAAAGTGGATGCATAGAAGGAACAATTTAGGTATTTATTATTTATGTTTTAGTCAATGACTAATTAGTAGGTGCTGCTTTTGCAGCTTGAAGATTATGTTATTTTACTAACTGAACCTGCCTTTATTAAGAAAAGGCCTTCTTCCCCTCACACCTCCCTTTCTTTTTTTGTCTTGATTTTGTCAGTCACGAGCGGTAGCTTTAGGAAAGTTTGTAGCAATGAGAGCTGATTGGAATGTTCCAATCAAGATCATGTTCCAGCTTTTCAACCAGCTCTAGAGGCAAGCATGTGTGAAACCAGGGTTGCCAACAGGTTTATGTAATAGAATCACAGTGTTATTACTTATTCAGTAGGGGTTTATAACAGTGCTTGTTTTTAATGTAACATTCCTTTGTGAAGTTCATGTTTTCTGGGGACCTGCAATCCTCACTGTGAAATCCAGGGCTTTAGTCACACTGATGGAATGGTGACTGCCCAGTCCAAGCCCTGCAGGTTAAATGAAGAAGGTCATATTTAGGGCACAATGTAAAATTCATTAACAAGCCCAGGCAGTGCTTGTTCTCAGTAAGGCTCCTGAGGTAGTCACAAAATCTTCAGGCTGTCTTGCACATAAGCACATGTGTAGGGGTGCACCCACGCACACACATGCAGATAACTTAGTTTTTAAATTTGATACTTGTTTTTATTCTTAAGCAGCAATGTTTTTAAGTGCTTTTTTGGTAAGTTTTCATTAACTAGACCAAGCAGGAGGTGACAACAATCACGTCTTCTGCTGTTAGGAAAAAAGCTGCCACTTTTATCATTTAAAATATAAGGTGCAAATTATTTTGTTTTAGCACAAAAAGGGGAAAGAAAACAGATGGTTGCTGATATATCCATTTGCATTATATGCTAGGTTTAAAATATCTCAAAGAAAATTTATATGAGATGATTTTCTGAAAGGCAAGGAGCATTTAAACAACAGGTTTTGTAGCAAGCTGGCAATCCCAATGCTGCTGTTAAAATATAGGATGCAGAGCTGAAGGGGTTCATCCTGCAGTCTTTTCTTAGGCAAAACTTCCAAAGTGCTAGAGCTAAATGAAGATTTCAGGGTCAAGTCCAGCATAAATAAAGGGTATGACAGCATGCTAGGGGTAAATGCTGTCTGCTTGAAGTCATCAGAGGCTAACCTGCCATGTTTGGAACATCTTCTGGGGCTAATGCCAAGTTTTGGACCTAAACAGCCATCTCTGCTATAGCTGTTATCATGCAGACATAGATCCAAAAGATATATATGAGACTCTGTGTCTGAGTTACAAAGTCCAGTAGTTGTGAATAAAAACATATAAAGCCAGACTACATCAGGGATCAGAGCTGGCTCCAAAGTGATGCTGTTAAGCCCAGCTTAGTCCTGCTTAGTGGATTCTTTGGTTTGAAATGGCAGCACTGGGAGCCTGGGATGAATATTGTCAATGGTCAGAAGAGAATAACTTCACAGATCTTACATTTGGTGAAAAGGAGAATTCAAAGCAGGGACCCACAGTTGGTACAAAACACAAGAGTTATGCATCTTCATCTGAATGTGCAGGTTCTTTTCCAGTCACACTGGCCAGTTCTTGCTGAACAGGATCCCAGCTAAAAGCCTGGTTTGATCAAAACCTTCCTTTCAATGGGAGGGGTTTATATTTCTGTACGCACATTTATCTTCTGTGTGTAATGCTTTGCTTGTCTAAATTCCCTGCCCATTCTGCATGACAGCCATGTAACACTGCTGTGATCAATCTGTATTACATAGAAAGGGAATGTGGCAAAATGCAGAACATCTACATACATGATTTAATAAATTATGTCCAAAGTCAGTCTCAGCATTATGCAAACCTGTTTATATGGTAATGTTAAACCCCAAGGCTAAATGAAATAGCTCAAATGACAGTTTATTTTCAGATTTGTCCAATTCTTTCTTTGATGACATTTGGACATTGAGTAGTAATATTTGCATTTTCATTTTCTGATATTCAAGGGGGTTTTTTATAGAATTGAAATTATGTCTTCATTTTTTGTGCTCTTGGCAAGCAGAGAATTTTAAGAATTCCTTCGTGATTGCAAGTGTTATACAAGAAAGTCCCTCTGTATCTCTGTTGTTAAGCCTTCATTATTGCTAAGCCTAGAGATACAGGAATGTGCATTCGTGTGTTACAAATTGACTTTCCTGGGTACTGGCTCCAGTGCACAATGCCTGTACAGTTGTTTAATGGTGTATTAACAGTGATCCTGCAGCACCTTCAAAAGTACCAACTAATGTGCATTCACTTTCCCTCCATCTCCTGCAGCACTAATTGCCATCCTAATGAAGCCTCCATCACTCTTAGCCACAATTACAGTGAGCACAGTAGTGAAGTCAATGAATCAGAGCAGGGATAGTGTAAACCTGACCAAAGGGAGAGAGAAAGGGTAAAGAAGATGCTGAAACTTTTCAAAAGTTTGACACAATTGTGTTGCAATAAACCTTGAACAAACTGGGCTCCTTCTGCATAGCAAGGCTGAAATTGATGCCCTGAGATCTCTGCTTTGATTTCCCAGATAAACAAGATCCAGATGTTTCTTGTGGCCCAGCAGTGAGGACCAGCTTTCTGTTGATTTCTCTGGTTCTCTTTCATCACAGCCATCAGAGAATTGCCAGCTTGCCTCTGGCCAGCACGCCCTCCTTGTTGTCTTCCCAGCTCCCAAAGCTTCAGGAGTTGGCCTCATGAAACCTTGGCCAACTCCAGCACTTTCCATAGTGCAGGAAGTTTTATACTTGAGTGAACTAAATCCCCTAGGCTTCTTCAGAAACCCAGCTGCAGATGAGGGAAGTTTGGTTTTCAGAGCAGCCTTCAGTCAGTTCACTACTTGCACAGAGGAAGGAGTTGGTGACAGCCAGCAGTTATCTTGTCCTGATTTTCAGGCATGGGAATCTGATATTTGTAAAAGGAGACTTGGTTATTTGGCATTTCAGTAATGGAGTAAGACAGACCTGGTGGGACATGGTTGGTGACCTTTCTCACTGGCCTTTGCTTCAGTCCAGTTGTGAAAAGATAATGATCCAAATATGTCTTTATTTGTACCATTCAAGACCTCTAGTGTAGTGTTGAGGATTAGTGGGACTTGAGCCCCTATTAAATGACAATTGAAAACATCATGTAAAAAAGCCTTTCCAAGCCAACCCCTTGGGCTTCTGCCAAGGCAGCTCCAGGGATGGTGCCCACAGAGAGGGTAGGGAGCAATGCAGGGTTAGAGAGGACAGAGCACTGCCCTTGCAGAGGCCCAGGAGGAATTCCTGAGAGCAGGAATACCTGCTGCTGAGCCCTGAGGGCAGCTGCTGCTGCAGCCAGGCATAGAGGAGCCCAAGAAATGTGAATTAGGGTTAAGGACAGCAAGGAAGAATTTGTAGGACAGCAGATTATCCTGCGGAATCTTCAAAGGCAAGCAAACACTCTAATTTGTAATTCCCTTCGAAGGTGTATTGTAGAAGGGATTGACCTTCAAGACCTTCACCACCATCATCACAGTGAGGGAAAGAATAATCAGGCTGAGAGCATTTAGAATTAAGGCTCCAAGGCCTTACAGGCCCTGTTAGCCCAGGCAGCATTAGGGTGTCTCAGTTGGGTGTGGTGTTGGGAGCAGTTCCCCTCATGATGTGACACTGCAGGTACCATGTTGATTCCCTTCCTTCTTACTAACAGTAGTGTGTTTTTCACTCTGCTCTTTGCTTCTGCCTTGGTTACCTTCTTTTGCTCATGGGTGCTACCACAGCTGCTACCTCACTGTGTCTGCAAACACGTTTACCTGAGAACAACAAAAAAAGGGTACCAGAAGTCTCCTTGAACTGAATGTACAATCTATGCAAATTCTCTTTCTACTTTGTTAAAACCTAGAAGTATTACTTGTAACCTTGCCAAATAAACAGCAAGATACTGTACAGGTGCCTCTGATACCAGAGTGACAATTCCAGGCGCAGTTCATGGCGCTGCATTTGTATATTGTAATGACTCGGCTTGTCTTTGGTTCTGTTGCAATTAACACCCTTGACTGAGACAATAGCACTCCTGCTAGGGGAGCACCTTCAGTTTGCTGGGAATATTCCAGAGGAGGATATCTATGGCATTTAATTTTATTTTCCTGCTTAGATCCAAAAGAAGGCACAGAGCTGCTGGCCAAAACTAGAGCGTTGTTTCAGCTTTTCTGTGGATGAATCCTGTCAGCTTTGGGTCGCTCGGTGTCTGTTCCCATTGTGGCATCCAGTGTGTTGCCCCCTCAAGAAAGCCTTACTTCCATCCTTTCTAAATGTGGCCTTAAACTGTGTTAGGAACTTTGGTGTTGTCTGTGTCTTGCTCACTTTCTCTGTTGTGGAATGAATAAAAGGCACCTTGAGATTTCTATTACAGCTCAGTTGTGTTGCTGTCAGCTTACACTTCACAAATACAATAGAAATTGCTTACAAATGCAGTCTTTAAGGGAAAAAAATGACCTTCCCTTCAGGCAAAAGGAAGTCTCAGACATTCATATAAACCTTAGGAAATTATGAGCTCTGTCTCTTGCAAGTCACTGTAGATAAGGAACTTGGTTTAATTGCATACAAAGTAAAAACTTAGTGACTTTTAATTTATCTTCAGATTACAACAGGACAGACTGGTCTCAGATGTACTAGACAAATTGTAGAATAATTTCACTCATTTTAACATGGTGTAGTAGCAATCCTCTCAGATTTGTACTGGTAGCTGGGAGAAGAAATGTCCTGTTAATGGTATGGACTTAAAATCTGAAGAGCATCACCACGTAGGGCCAGATTTTGGGTGTTGGTTGGGAATCTCACAGTACATTTAGAACATGGTTGTTTTGTCTGAGTCATAAATGCATTTCTGCAAATCTGGCTTTTGGAGCTTCATTCAAAGGTTGTCAAAGGCAGCAGAAATGACTTAAAGGCTTGTGTGTGTTGGGTTTCTTTAATACTTTCCTCTGTCGTGTTTCAGTGAGCAGCACCAATATTCCCGGCAGGCTGCAGTGCTTTTAAGAGTTCCAGATCCTGTCCTGTGTTGATATTCAGATTTGAATACAACCCAAAGGCAACTGAAAAGGGTTTACATATGAAACAAGATTTCTGAAACGAAAATAATTAAGTCAATGTAATGAAATTATTTTTCTGACTTTGGCCTTTTGGTTCTGTTTTGGTTTAATTGGATTTTTCTATTGCCTAACATAGTCATAATAAGTTATTCCTATTCTGTCATTTTCAAAGACTGGTGGTAATATAGTTTTAAGAAATAACTATTTTGTTATAGATCATAATATGCATAAAATTGTACAGAAATATTTTGTAATCTATTGAATAAGAAAAAAAGAAAACCGTGTATATACAGGAAAGTTTAAAAAAAATTGGAAATTCAAATGGAACACACTGAAAGATGTAGATATTTTGCTATTTATTTAAAGGAGTATTTTATGAGATATTGAAATGTCTTAAATTGACCGGTAATCAAAGTCAGAATGCTTTTCTTGTAGTAGAATGTGATTTTCAGCAATTATTGCACTACCCGTTTTTGCACCCTTTTGTCTTTCATTTAGCAGAAACAATGTGCCTTAGCTGTATTCTTTGTCAATGGGAGTTTGGTTGTTTGTCTGACAAAGCAAATTTTTTTGCAGAAAAAGAAATGGATGTATGAAATACTGTATTATACCAAAAACACTGCAGTGTATATAATGCTTTCTGTCATACGGTGTTTTCAGATGCAGAGTTTTAAAATAAAAAAAAAAAAGGCTGTCTTTAAGAGCATGTGCACTTTGTATTATTTTCAACCCCACCAGTGTGTGTCTTATTTGAAAGAATTTTGCTGCTTGGTGATTTTTAGGAGGAGAAGTGGCCTGAGCACTTCCAGCCTGTGATCCCAGTGCTACTGCCTGGTCAGTGATTGCTCAGCCATTGCCATTATGGGGGAAGCATTCCCAAAATTTACGTTTTGGGATTCTGTCACTGCTCAGAGCTCACTCCCAGGCAGTGCTGCAGCCTCACCTGGGGGCTGGACTGGAAGGTGGGTGAACTTTGCAGGGCTCCCAGCACTGCCAGCACAGTGGGACCCAGAGAAATCTCCAAACTCTTGTTTTCATACCCAGATCTCTGCTTTTGGGCCAGAGCCTCCCTGCCTTTTCCAGTAAGGAATGGTAGGCAAAGGGTCAGAAGGGATCAGCAAGGAGCTCAGATGAAGTCTGTTTTCTGAAGACCATTAACCATGAGAAGTGCTGGAACATTTCTTCCCTGCATCCCCAAAGGGTGCAGCAGCCAAAGAGCAAGGACTCTGCCATGGGCTTGCATATGCCCAGCTGGGTGCAGAAATACAAATTAATGCAAGGGCTGGCTGCTTCCAAGAGCAGCAAAATACGTGTCCTTTGCCTGAAGTGCAAGGATGAGCTCAGACAGACACATTTCTTCCATAGTTCCCTGCTGGGTTATGGACCCAAACCAGCCCTTGCCTAATGTTCACCCCGTGTGAGCACTCACATTTATTTCCATACCCTGCTCTCCACACAGAGCACGGTTTTCTCAGAGCTGCTTCCAGAGATGTGAAGGGGGGAAAGTTAAATTCTCCTAAAAGTGGATGATTGGTATCTTTAGCACCATCTTCATGATGTATTGCAGGTTTGTCTCCCTGCACAGCTTTTTGATGTGGGATGCTTGAAAAGAACTCCTTGATGACCTTCCAGAAGTCTTTGACAGCACCAGGAGCTGCATGACTTTTCATGCACCCCCAAGCTGTTCTGCAGGTTCTCTTGGCAGCCAAAACTGCATTTGATCTTGTGTTTTCTTTTCACCTGCTGTTCAGGAATTCCACTCTTTTGGCACTTAGATGCAATGAGGTCTGTTTAAACAGAGGAGGGAACACAGCACTAATATTTTAATCTTGGCACAAAGAAAAGATTTTCTGTGGAGGGGAAAAAGGAAAAAAAAAATCCTGCTTTCAAATTTGAAGCCTGGTTTTATTTATAGCTGGTAAAAGAAGTATGATATTTTTGTGCTGGTTTATTCCTAATCCAGCTGCTAATAGTCATGGCATACTAAAAAAAAAAAATCCTCAACCTTTGTTTTAATTATCTCCAAATGCATCATTGGCCACTACTTAAAAGAAAAGGAGCTGTGAAAATCAGGCTACCAGGTGCTCAAGTGTTTTGTTTGCTTTGTAGACTTCAGTGAGAATCTGCTCTGTAAGGCACAGGAATCTCAGTCACTGGCAGGAAGGGCTGTGCCTCTGCTGCAAACACCATCACCACATCCCTGCATCTGCCATGCCTAAGGTGTCTTATTTTCATTATTATTTATAGTCTAGAACATGGTTACTTCACACAATGGCACAAGACTTAGGGCAGAGCAGTTTGCCAATAACTGCACAGTAACCCAAGTGCAACAGGAATGAGATATTTAATTGCCTTAATGGGGATTATGAAATTTGGCATTTCCTCATCTGTTGATAAAGAATCTGTAACCTATTTTCTAAAAATCAGAAGCTGTTAAGTAATCTGAGGCTTCACAACAGACAGCTGTAAATCTTCACTGTCTACGAATGATTAAAACACAGGAGATATGTGAGGTTGTACTAAAGTTAGAACCAGACACAGAGGGTGTTTTTCATTCTTCCAGGAGAGATGATCATGGCTATTCTGGTGCCACATCAGCTT
This sequence comes from Cossypha polioptera, assembly GCA_027576295.1. Lineage (NCBI taxonomy): Eukaryota > Metazoa > Chordata > Aves > Passeriformes > Muscicapidae > Cossypha > Cossypha polioptera. Next base: position 15,205,794 of record JAODHX010000912.1, on the reverse strand, counting down.
TTTGGGGTGGGTTGCTCCCTGCCCTGACTGCAGGGCTCTGTGAATCCCACCCTGATGGGGAAGGGCTGGAGCTGGGGGACTCAGAGGGACAAGGCTCAGACACTGCAGGTCCTGGAGTAAATTGCCAAGCACCACTTTGTTCTGGCCAGCTCTCAAGCAAAGCAGAGTCATGCCAGGATCCTAAATTCATGGGCAAGGAGTTTCAGGTTAATTTATTAATAGTATTAACATGATCCAAAAGTATCCTGCATTTTGCAGATTCAAGTCTCGAACTGCAACCTTTTCTGGAAGAGACCAGATTGGGCTCTTCAGCTAAAACATGATATCAATGTAGACATTCACTGTGCCCCATCCTGCCCCATCCTGGGGAGGCATTTGGATCCAGGGCGCTGGTGAATCTGGGAGCAAAGCTTTCTGCTCCAGCAGTGTGACAGCAGATGCTGTGGCCCCTGCTGGGGCTCTGCCAGGCTGCTGGAATGGAAGTGCAAAGACATTCAAAAAGTGGCAGGATTATGGCACAGTTTGGGTGCCCAGATTTGAAGGTTTAAAACAGACATTTGTGCCTAATCAGCCAAAGGGAGTTACAAGATGTAAAGCACTTCTTCCTTCTCACCCTGAAACATCCATCATGATGCTCTGTGCTGGTTCCAGGCTGCCAGGGGTCTCTTCTCTGAACTGATGCCTCCACCAGAGCAGCAGTGCAGCTCTGCAGAGCTCAGCCCCTGGCCCAGCTGGGCTGACAATCCCTGCACCTGTCCAGGGCAGCAGAGCCTCCACATAGAAACTTCCTAAAATACTTTCTGTCCATGGTGCAGAGTGTCAGGAGTGACAGCTCACATCAATTATGGACCATCCTTAAAATATATTTTATTTCAGTAAGACAGAGGCCAAATGTAATGCTTCAATATAAATATAATACTTTGATATGAATATACTCCATATAAAAATACATATATATATCTGTGGGCATGTACACATAGCAGTACCTCACACCACATGAGCTGTTTTAGACTATTTGCATTTCCACTGCCCATAAATTGTCCCTAATCTGGTAGCATGGCTGCAATGGGGCAACCTCTTCCCAAGGTGTTTAGTAGTGCACAATGTTCAGCCTTTAAGTAGGAGCAGTATTTCACTTGTATAAATTTCAATTGTATAAGTGAGTCAAAATAATGTGCTCTTCTTAGTCTGCTTCTGTAATTGTTTTTTTTTTTCCTAACTAGGACTTGCATAATAATAAAAGAAATTTGACTAGAAACATAAAGTACATTTTAATGTGATCTCATTTATGAAAGTCTATCACTGGATACACATGGCAAGGAAATGAAAGTATTCTTATAACAGATTAATAGCTAAGATCAAATATTTCACTTTCTAATAGAGTCTGCCTATATGTGCTTTAAATTCTTTGCTAAATTTAAATTTAAAAGGGCTTTTCTGGTGCCTTGAAAGCAAGCCACTGCCTACCACGTCATCCCCCATTTTCCATTACTGCTCACTGATGGTTTGCATTCATTAGCAGAGGACAGCTCCAGCCCTGGCCTTCAGAGGAAGAAATTACTTTTTGCCTCAAGAAGAAAAGGAAAAGTGCTGTGAGCTACTTGCCAGCAGCCTGGCCAGAGCAGGAGCAGCCAAGCCCTGGGGAGGCAGGTGTCCCTGGGGGGACAGCCCAGGGCCCCATCACAGATGGGGATGCAGCTGGGACTGCTCACTGCAGGGACCTGACACCCCCAGGCAATGGGTGCAGTGTCTGAACCCACTTAAAAACATGCATTTCTTTCCAGAATTCCCTGTTTAGGAGCATTTTTGTCAGATTTAGTCCTTCTCTCCATAGTAAGTCCCTGCTGGATCAACACCTCACATTCCCCAGGTGTCCCTGAGGAGCCAGCACTCAGCTACTTGCTGACTCCAAACTGCAACACAGCCCCTTTCTTTCACGTGGATACGTGAGTGCTGATTTATTTTGTCCATTCCTTCGATTAATTAACATCAGTTAAATGGGTATCAATATAATAATGAATATATATCAATATAATAATTGGTATCAATATAATAAGAATTAGCACAAGTTGTATAATTCTTATTTAGAGTGCATCAGCCTGAGTGTGACCAAGCACCACAGTACTGTAATGCTCTGAATCCACTGAGTAAAATGACACTGTCATTGTACCAGCTCACTCTAAATCCAGCCTCAAAAAGCAAAAAATTCTCTCTTTTTTGTTTTTTCCCCCACACTTGACTGGCTTTGAAGATTTCATAAAACAAACCAAGAAATATCAACAGGAGACTAACACAGCAGCGACACTCCAGTTTATTTTTAGCCCAACTCTCTGCCTGGTGCATCTCAGCTCATGCCCAGTGTGCATCACACAGAACTAAAGGAATTTGAAAGTGGCACTGCCAGAAATGAACCCAGAATCCCCTCAAGCCCCCCTTTCTTGTCTTAATCAAGGCAGATGTAGAGACTGTCTGTGCTGGGAAAGGGGCATCAGGACACTCTTCACCCCACAGAGGAGATTTAGGGTGGTGAGAGCCCTTAAACCACCTGTGTTTGCAGTGCTGCCTGCCTCATCCTGCTCTCTGGGCACGGAAAATGGGAAGGGATGGTCGGCTGAACAAACTTAACAATGTATTTACCCCAAAACCAGGGGCAGCAGCAGAGCTGAGCCAAGCCCTGGTCCCACTGCTGGGAGCTTTGCAGCCTGCCTGCCCTTCCCAAATTACCTCTGTGCTGTCAGGACACTTGGCTTCTCTGCATCTCTGGGCTGATTAATTGAAAAAAAAAAGAAAGAAAAAAACAACAGGGCAAGATGAGAAATAGTGAGGCAGCGATCTGAGTCTGCAGCCACATTTTAATGTTGGTGTGTGAGTGTCCCTGCACCTGGGAAACGGGTTTTACAAACTGGGTGTGAATGGTTCTTGGTTTGGGCTGCAGAGCAGGGCTGGCACTGCCCATGGAACAGCAGAGCTGCTTTGCTGGGCTCAGAGCAGGGCTGGCACTGCCATGGAACAGCAGAGCTGCTTTGCTGGGCTCAGAGCAGGGCTGGCACTGCCCATGGAACAGCAGAGCTCCTTTGCTGGGCTCAGAGCAGGGCTGGCACTGCCCATGGGAACAGCAGAGCTGCTTTGCTGGGCTCAGAGTGCCCAGAGAGCCCCAGCAGTGCCACGTGTGAGGCACTGACCGCATCCGAAACTGCAAATCAGTCACGGCAGATAAATAACTGCAGAACAGGAGCTGGCTGAGAGCTGTGGCTCACATTACAGCCACATTTTTAAGTCTTGAGAATTTCCTTTTCTCTGGACAAAAAGTGTCATTAACCCCAAATAGTGCTGCTCACACACAGGCAGGCTTGGTTTCTTCATTTGCCTAGTGTTTTGGCTGGATTTCTGACCACCTTTAACTTCCTTTTCTCCCTCTAATTCTTTAACTATTTTAGATGGATTGAGCTGAATGAACAACAAAATCATTAACTATTGAAAATACATTGAAATTACTCAAATTGTTGTGAAAAGAAGAGCTGAGTCTGGCCCCTTTCCATGCCCATATTTCGTTACACTATAGTTTGTGTCATTTGACAAGTTCATCCCTGTTTTGTAGTGTGGCTCTGCTGGTATCTGGTATCTCCCATGGAAAACCACCAATTCCTGCCAAACAGCCTGGCAGGGTGGCAGCCACAGGCACCCCACACACCCTGGGGCATGTACCCCACTGGGATGAACAGGAGTGCTGGAGCAGCCTGATGCTGTCACAGCCAGGGGAAGGAGGGCAAGATCTATTCCCTGTGAGGGAGGAGGGTTTCATTTCCAAACTAGCTCAATATTCATTTCCAAGTGATTCATTCCCTGCTTTGCAAGTGGTTCTCCTCCCACAGCCAGCAGCAGGACTAGCTCAGATGAGTTACACTGGGGGACGTTTAAAAGAATTTTTTCTGACATGCTGGAAGAACCACAGTGCTGTGAAAGTTCCTGTCCATGCACAGAGCTGATGAAGGGCTCTGGACCAACTCTTGAAGGTCTTCTAGAGTATTTATAAAATAAGAAGGGATGGGGAAAATATGAGACACAGTTCTTTAAAGATTAATGAAATCACCTCAAGAGCATGGTCTGTAAGTCTGAGGTATTTTTTGTTTTGGTTTGGTTTTCTCTAGTTCTTAATATTTTTTCTCCGGGAGCTCTGTGGGAAAAGATGATACAGGGTGTGTGAGCTCAGCTTTTGGTGGATGAGAGTTCAGACCCCCTCTCCTGCAGGTGCTGTTAAGGTGAATGAAATGAATGAAATTAAATTCTCTCTGTGACATTTCTGATCATGTCAAGACATGTAAGGTCACTTACCTTAACCCCACAGAATATTTCAGCAACATGCAATTTCCAGAATCCCCTTTTCTTCTGGATTTCAGCAAAGTTGGGGCTAGAGTCACCTGGAGACCTGGGTTTAATATATGCCTTTAGGCAGAACACCAGTCAATACTCTGGTGAGAAAACTCCCTCCTGAGACAGGTGTCATCAGGAGCTTGGGGGATTTGCTTACTGACTTTTAAACTACTGTGAAAAAGCACAGCTGAGTGACAGCTCTGTCATCTCCACACCTAACTGGGAAATCAGCTGCAGCACCAGAATGTCAGAAGGGAAAGAAGCCTTTGCTGCCTGGGGACCCCAAGCTGTGCTCCTAAAGCCAGATCCCAGCCTGGTGACCCCATCCTGCACTGCATTTTGCTTCATATTAAGGTAAATCTCATGTAAAGCTCTTTTGTGCTGTAACTTTTTGCTGTGTCTTTTTGGAGGTGTTTTGTCACCCATCCATCTCTGCATGGCAAGGGTGGTGAGATATCTCCCCCCACGCAGCAGAGCACCTGTCCATGCAGGAAAATTCCCAGGGAAGGCTCTTTTCTCCTCCCTCAGGTCTGATGCATCACCAGCCCCTGCAGCTGCTCTCTCTGGATGCTGTGATTCAGACTGAATGATCTGTAGGGCCCTGAGGCAGTAATCAATACCAGCAAAGTGATAAATATCAGCACGTGCCCCATGGCTGCCTCAGGGCTTTGCTGCTGCAGTGGGGACAGAGCTGCAGGTGCTGGGGACACACACACACTCACACACATGGAAAGGAAAGGCTCTGGTGTCTCTGAAACGGGGACAGTCCTTTGGGTGATGCCTGTGTCACACCAGAAAAACCTTCACAAGGTCTCTGTGACATGGGTACAACCAGACACAGCTCAGGGGATAAAGATGAAAGGTTCCAGGTCAATTGTTGGTCGTGTCCACAGCTTCCTGCTGCTTCTTACTCCTAATGCTTTTCAGTGTTGCACTTATATGCTGACAAATACTCAGTTTAAAAACATTTTGCAGATGCAAGCCTGTGTAGTAGCTCCCTCCTGTATTCCATGTGCTCCAGCAGGGCCTGCCTCACTTCAGCTGGGCATAAATGAAACATTAGAGAGCTGATGTGACTGGGGAGAGGCTGGAAGAGGATGTGTAGGCTCAGGCCATGCTGTTTCTCCAGGTTTGCCCCATCCTTTCTCCTGTTCTGGCTCCTCTTTTCAGCTCTTTGCACCACGAGGAGTGGCCCCAGCACTCCCTGTGTTGGCTCTGACAGGAGGGTCTGGTACAAAAAAATCACATCTCATGAGAGATAAATGGCTGGTTTTCACAGGAATTGTTATATTCAGCTGGTCAGCTCCTCAGGAGATTGCCATCCTGGGGCCCCAAGTCCTATTTGAGGTTTGGCACTAACAATGTTTGCATAAAAGCACTGGTGGTTCCCAGGCTGAATGTCTGGAACCAAACAGGGCTGGCACATCCCAGGCAGCAGCAAACACCTCCTGCCAGGAGGATGCTCTGTCTCCCAGGCTTCCTGTGCTCAAGCAGGGACCTGAGACCTTCCCCAAGCCTCGTGGCAGACAGAGAAGTAATTTTGGGATCACTCATTTTCCAGCCTCATTCCCTGCCTGCTGCATCATCCCCTGCCTGTTTGCATAAGGCACAAGGACTATTTTTAACAGGCAATTTGGTTTTATTAGTGACAAGGAGATAAATAAACACCCTGAACTCTTGGTTCCTGTGGAAATAGCTTTGATTCAAAATCTCTCCATTTAAGGGCACAGTCAAAATAAGGTTCCTCAAAGAAGAATGGCATTTTCTAAACTTTTGTCCCCAGTTGCCTCAAAGTTGGGTGGCTGCAGGGGTGGGGGAGCACAGGAGATGGAGAAGCAATGCTCCCCTTGGAGCTCTGCTCTGTCCAAGAGCTCAGCTCTGCTCTGTGCACACCCCAGAACTCTTTTAGATGGAAAAAATCAATCCTGGATTCCTTCAGAGAGCCAAACCCTGTCATTTCCACTGTGTAACACCTGCACCACCTCAGGGGCTGAGAAACAGCCCCAGGAGCAGCAGTGCCTCTAATGCTCCCAGAAGAGCTCTGGGAGGCTACACAGAGCAGGAAAAGAGGATATTTTTTCTTGAGCTGGTAACTGTGGATGTTTTAGCTACTTAGACCAAATCTCACTACATCTAACTCTGCTGGACTCTTTTATCCTCAGTACATTCTTTGTAGGCAGATATGTTTGTAGCAGAACATCACTGAATTCATATACCTAATGTTTTTCTTATCACAAAAAAAATTTTTGTAGGGCAGAGCAAAAAATTAGTCCAGTTTTATATTAATTCTTTCAATCCTGAATAAAAGGGATAGAAGAAATATATAAAAAAATACTGACAATTTACCTTCCTCCATGAAGCTCGAGGCTTTTTCACCCAGAGAAACAGGACCAGCACCATTTTATAAGGATTTAACCAACATTAAGGTTCATTGTTTGAAAACAGTCCAAAAGCCCAGCAAGTTCCATGGCCCTGTTTTCTCCAGTCCTGTTCCTGCAACACCCAGCCCAGTGTCCTGCACAGAGCCATGGGGAGCTGGGGCTTTTCCTGCTGTATTCTGGGGGGAAATGAGGCTTTTTCCTGTAAATTATTGACATGAAGCAGCTGGATCTGCTTTCCCCATGGCAAGGACTGGGCTCTGGGTCAGTCTGGGATCCAGATCCCAGCCTGGGGTCAGTGCTGGTCACTCCAGACCTGGAGCAGGAGCTGGGCAGGGCTCTTGTGCTGTCTCTGGGCTTGTGATCAGTGCACTCAACTCCAGCACATCTCTGCTTCTCAGCCTCAACAACACTGCAGGGACATTTTCTTTCTTCAGGTAAAACACACAGTATCTGGGCTTTTAACCTTGCTGCTGGGTTCTAAAGTAAATTCCTGTGGAATTGAGTTCAATGTCTGTTTAAAGGAAGGATAAAAGACAGCAACAACAGAAAAAAGCCCAGACAAACATCATTTTAATTTCAATCTGACAAAAAAAATAATCCTGTTTGATCCCAATTGGGAGCTGTTGGCTGTTTATTTTCCTATTTTTTTGTTTATCAGCCCCATGTTAACTCACAGAAATGTTTTATTATTCTCCACTTAACCATTAAACTGAACGTTTGGTCTGATCTAGATCCTAACACGATCCAGATGGAAATACATCCCTCAGTGCATAAATAAATACATAAATAAATAAAATAACACTGGAATTCTCACAGTGTGTCAGCTCACAGAAGGCAGATCCTGCCTTTGTTTTTTGACCAGCCTACATGGCTTTGAAGGGGGAAAAGCCCCACAGGGGTGTGGGGTGCCCACTGCTGTGGCTTCCTCTGTATTTCTGGAGCAGAAAAAGCTGACTGCAAAATCTGCTGATTCTTCCCCTTCATACATCAGAGACAGCAGGAATGAATTTGGCTCTCATTTGTTTCCAAGCCCTGCAGCAGCCTTGCTCACTCAGTATCAGACTGCTTTGCCTGGGACATTCCCAAAGCTGAGACACGGTCCCAACATTTGATCAACAATGCACTGTCCATTGCTTTTCCCAAACACTCCCTATTTACAACCAAAAACCTGGGCCCTACTTCCTTCAACAACACCATCTGTAATGCTCTAAATCTTTTATTTTCCTCTAGGGAACTGGAAATAGACAGGGGCAGGAGTGTAACCAAAGGCACTTTCTCAGCCATGAGAGTAGAGCCTGGAGCTCAGCACAGCATCCTGTGGCAGGTTATGGCAAAGCTGAGCCAGTCCTCACAGCCCTGTGCAAACTCTGCCAGCCCCAGAACCTTGTGCAGAGAGCACTGCCACTGTATTTTCCTCTAGCTGCACGTTTTTCATACAATTCTGATGAAGTACCTACAGTATGAGCAGCTGGAGCCTGCTGCACTGACCTGTGCACTGAGATTTTGAGTGCTGGGAGTAACTGGGCTGTGTTAATGTCAGTAAGGAATTTCAGAGAGTTTTTCTGGCATCATTCTGCTACAGTAAGACCTTGATAGGTGTGTTGTCCCTCTCTGCAGAGGAAAGCCACAGGTGGCAGTGGGATCCCTCAGTCACCACAGCCCTACCAGCACACACACTCAGAGCAAACATACAGCCCGTGATGTGTGAACACCCTCCACACACCATCCATCCCCAGGAAAAGTGCTGCTGCTTTTGCTCTGTTCCTCCTGAATTTCCTGCCTGGAGAAGCCTATGCCAATGCTCTTTAAGCTCTAATTGTTATTCTGGCTGCAAAGCAAGCTGTGTATTCCCAATATTGTCCCACCCCTCACAAATAACGTGATAGTTGTGCTCACATCATAACAGAAAAGGACCTTGGGGGGCTCACAGGTGTGCTCAGGGACAGAGGGGGGACAGCATTCAGCCTTTCCTTTGCTCACCCTGCTGGGACACAGGTGGCTCTGAACTGATCTGACCAACCCACAAAGCATCACAGCAGGTCAGGCCATAGCCTGGGACACAAGGATGGAAATGTGTCATGCACCTTTCCCTCCTAAAGCCAATGGGGTGGTGAGCACTGTGGCTGGCTGCAGGAACACCCCTTTGCCTCACCTCCATGCCCCTGCTTGTGCTCTTCTGCTCTGATGGGAGGTGCAAGAATTTTACCTCCAACATATTTACAGAAACCCCCCCCCTGCAGGTACCAGGGAATTTCATGAGACTGCCACTGGTGACAGCCTTCTAGGCAACATGATGTGGAAAATACACAGAGATGCTCTCAAAGAATATTTGTCCTGGCCTGTGGATACCTTTTCTTGTTAATAATTTTTTGGTGATACCTGGGACATCAAATTATTTTGGAGCTGTTCCCAAAGGTGCATAGATACTTCATTTTTGTGCTGACAGCTTTAATTACTCAGCACGCTGTAGCAGAAATATAATGGCAACAAAGGGCTGCTAACAGCACAAGTAATGGCCAATTGTGAGGATGGTGTGTTACAATGAGCTCTGAAAAACAGCTTGTACTCTCTGACCTCCAGCCAGTCAAACCCTCCTGTTGCTATAGCTGCTGTTCTAGAGAGTGCTATTTCTCTCAGCCGAGAGTCACTTGTGAGACAAAAGGAAAACACTGCCTTCCCTTGAATCCTCTCTGTGGTCCCAAGTCATTGTATCTTATCAGTGGGCTGATAATTCATTTAAAACGCAAACCCATTAAAAAATGTCATTTTCTGCTGTACCTCACTTGACATACATTTCCCATTTATTCCTGGGGAGATGCAGCCACTCTTTACCATGGTGGAAATTCATATGGAGTAGGAAGAAGCTCAGTCTGGAGTGTGATGGGGGCAGTGGGCATTGCTCAGAACTGAACTCCCCTTGTCCCTGGTGGGCAGCTGCAAATGTTGAACTCACAACACAGGAAAATAAATGCCCCAGGGGATCCAAACCCCTCTGAAACGACCCCAAAGTTCACAAGTGTCCTCACATTGAGGAAGTACATCAAAGCTCAAGCTTGAGTGAGAAAATGTTACAAAGAGCTCCTAAAAGCTTTCAGAAATTGGGTACAGCAGAACCAGTGGCAGGACATTTGTCTAGAGCCATGGGGATGAGATGGGATCAAGGAACAGAGAGGAACAGCAAAGGACATCCTGACTGACAGAGGAGCCACTCCCTGGGCTGCTCATAAATACCCTTTAAAGTGATTTTCAGTATGGGAGCATAGACGACCAGGCTGGAAAATAATTCAATCTAAGGAAAAATGAAAAGGAGAACGTGCTGAGGAAGAGGACCTTGCCAAAGCCCTTGGTTGAAATGTGCAGTTGGGTTCCTGTCTGGCAAAACTCAAAAATACTGTCTGGGAAATTCACTTAGTTAAGAAGAAAAGGAAGAGTAAGAGTAAGTAATTAAGGTTCACATTATCCTTTGAGCCTGGCATCTGCTTAAATTAGCTCATTTGATCTCTACTTTCTCCTTTAATCTGAGTAGGTCTGAAAGAGTTATTACAGGACATGGGTCTCTGTTCTGGTTTGGCTCTTTTTATCCCACTATTTATCCAATTAATTTATTTGTTCTGCATTTTGGATTCTTTTGTCTGCTTTTACCAATTTTCCCCCCATGCATTGTCTCATCTTTTTGCCCTTGCTCTCACTTCCTTCTCACATGGGCTTGGCTTTGAATCTATTTATTTTAAGTAATGGTATTTCCAAAGTTTTTCTGAAGACTGGAATGGTTTTATCATGGCAGAGGGCAAAGCCAGCAGAGTTAGACCCCAGGGTGCTGCAGGGCAAATCAGCTGTTTGCTCTCCCTGGTCTGACCCCAGCTCACCCAGATTTCTGATTCCTCCTCCCAGCTCTGCAGATTCACTGGGAGCCTGGATAATTTTAGAGCTTTCCAAGGAAATACACAGAACTAAACAAAAAGTGCCCCAAAGCCAAGTTTTCCAGCCATTCTTGCTGCCACCAGAGAGTGTCTCAGGGCAGGCTGGGGGGTACCTGCTCACTCTGGTTTCCACACAGGTAACACGTTCAGACACTGTTCAACCCTTCTTGGATTATATGAAAACCTGGAAATTCTCACTTCCCAGGTGCCAGGGTCACTTTGCAGAAGGAAAAACAGTATAAGAACTCAGAAGCACGACAGCCTTGGGCTCTGCATTGAAAATCCTTCTCCTTCAGCAGCCCACTGCTGGAAAAGGGCTCTCAAGGCTAGATACATTATCAAAGTTTAAATTAGGTCCATTGAATTTTATTAGCAAATTTCTACTTTGTTAGCAATTTCATGCTGCCTATTAACATTTGTTTTTAATTTATTGTTATAACTCCTCCCAGAAGGCTAATCCTGTTAGCATTTTCCACATTGTGTTACAGAAAACAAACCAGAGGGCTGTGACTCCTCACCCTGCCATTTTCCTGTGTTTCTAGACAAACATGTCTCTCCTGAGCACTCCCAGCAGCTCTGCCCCAGAGGCCAAGTCCAGGGCATGGCTGGTTGGAAGGAGCCACACAAAACATGCTCAGGTGTGGGAAAATGAGACATGAGATCTTTGTAAGTGAAGGCATGAGATGCTCCTTTATGGGCAGGAGCATCTTCTCAAATCTGATCAAAAGTGATGTATTTCCTGTTAGGATTTAAAAGAGAAAAACAAAAAAAAAGGTAAATATTCCCAAAGCCAATACTGTAACACTTAAGTTTGATTCTTAAATTAAAATACAAATAATTAATTTTAGTGAAATCATCAACAAAATATCCATGGATGTCTGAATAATTCATTCACTACTAAATATTGCAAGACATTTCCTGTAAGAGCCATTCATGCTCATGGATGCATTTACAAAATACATTGAATACAGAATTTAAGATGGAAGCATAATACTCCTGCTCATGAGCATAGAATGTAGGTCAGACTTTGGGATATGTATCTATGATCTCTGAGCTCATCTTTTCCTTTTCTCCTCTTTTGCACCCTGGAATTCATTATGGGGTGTGGAACAGTAACACCAGAAGATGGGAATTGCTGGCAGCCCCTGCCAGGAGTGGGCTGTGCTCTTGGGATGGGAACTGGCACCTCCTGTGCCACATCACCCAGCTGAGCCCTGAGCTGGTAACTGGGCACACAGCACCAGAATAAGGGGAGAAATCACTGGATATACTGCAGCATCTCACCAAAAAAGGCCCAAATGTTTGTCCTACACAGCAGAGTCAGTTTTCACCTTGGTGGTGTATTTGCATTCAGAACTTTCAGGTTTCATCACGTTGTTTTCACTGTCACATCTGGGACCACACTAGCATGGCTCCCATTTAATCCAGGACTATCAAGAGAAGGAGAGAGGGGTACATCTCCTGCACAGTGCCTGTGAAATTACCCTTATCCTCTGATTTATTAAAATTGAAGTGCTATAAATTTCTGTTGTCATGGAGATATTTTCCATGCCACTTCATGATTGGCCATCAGAATTCACTTTCCTTTGGGTTTTCCAGCCTAATTAACTGTTATATTTTTGCTGGCAGAGAGGAAAAACCCACATGAACAGCTTTTGGACTGACTTGCTCCCTCACAGAACAAATTTCACTTTTTGTATGCTATTAAAGGTAAAATGCAGAAGTGTGGCTTGCACTCCCAGTGCAGGGAAGGCAGCAGGGCTCTGGCAGGAGGGGTTTGAGCACGGAGATGTGATCTGGATCTCCTTGGGTAGGGCTGCACACTCATTCCCAGGGCAGGGAGAGGGGATGGAGCAGGCACAGCCACAGAGCCCTGGCACGATCAGTGTCCCCAGAGCCACCAGAGCCACAGCAGCACTGCTGGCACAGGAGCACAAACCTGGGCAGGGAACAAGCAGATTCTGCCAGTTCTAACAATGTTTTGTTTACTCCTGTCTTTGTTTTCTTCACCCTTGTGTTGCTGGCTTCTCCTAAACTTATTTTGGAGTTCAAGGATGATGGATCAAATCTGTCAGATTTGGAGAGCGGGCAGGAGCAAACTCACTCATTTAAACTGATATGTCCACAAAATTTCAGGCTGCCTGTACCCTTCCAAAACCTGCATGGTCAGGTGCTACTTCAAGAAAATGCCTGGTGCCAGAGGTTCATCCTACCCACTCCCCAGTGATGTGGCTGATTATAAATTCAAAGTTAATTTATGTGCTGCTGTACAGTCTGTAGCACGGACAGGCCTGGGGATCAGCTTCCCCTATGCTCTTCAAATTAAAGTGTCTTTGATGTACTTCTCTTCCTGCCTTTGAACATTTAGAGTCCATTGGCAATGAGCTGAATGATTTGGTACTAAATAGGCACCCCTCTCTTTCCCCCCATGAGAATTAGCATCAGGTCTTAATTTACTAATGGACTATAGACATCCATTAATGTAGTAATTAATCCAGTGCTAAAGTGCCTGTAAGATGGAGCCACGCTGAGTGCACGGGGAAAAAAATTAGAAGTGACAGTGAGCATCACAGGGTTTTGGTGGAAAAGTTAATTTAACCAAGAAATAATGGTGTACTTTATTCCTTGTCTACAGCTCTGTGTCTAATTGCAGCATTTGACAACAATGCTATGCTCAATTCTCAGTTTTTGGACAGGGGTCCAGATTTTTCCATCTTCCAGAAGTTAAATGTGGAGGTGGTTCAGGCCAGCCTGAAGAGCTCCCTCAGGGTCTCCAGACCCTCCTGGGCAGGGTGCTGGATGATGCCCCAGAGACAGCACAGGACAGGACATCTCAGCCAGGGCAGGAGCAGGGAGGACATTGCCTGCACATCCCCTGGCAGTGCCTTACAGCTCCCAAAGCAGCTCCTGGGCTGGCAGCACCTTCCCTGGCTCCCTCCCCAGCTGGGGCTCTGCTGGAGGAGCTGGGCTCATGGCCTGGCACTGTGAGCTCAGCTGCTCCAAACCCACCCTGGCCCCTGCAAAGCACTGCCCAGTCACTCTGCTGTGCAGCTGCTTTCACTGCTGCTCAAAAACACAAGGATGCCTGCTCCTCACCTTCTAGATCCCCTCTGCTGATTGAAATCAGCTGCCTTCCTGAAAATAATTACTGCCAGTGGCAATTATTACAATTAAAGTGTTTACTAATGGTTTGCAATGCCCAGGCTAAGCTAGGCATCACATGCCAGGTCATGAATGAATTTAATTAGGCATTATTTAGAACTGCATCTTGGTTCATAAATTAAACACCTTTTCAGTTCATTTGTGAGGTATCCATTGCATTCCAATGAGAAAGACAAATGAGCAAGAGTAGTTTTCACTTAGAGCCATTCAAAGCTCTGTGAGCAATCAGATTTTTTTTAAATGCTAGATTACGTATTTTAGGAACACACCAGCCAATTCAAATCAACACACCAAATGAATGAGGCACAACAACGATGTGGGTTCAGAGTTGACATGAGCTTTCCAACGGATTTCATGTGGTAGAATTTCATTTGGATGAGGAAGCTGGGCTGCAGAGGATCCCACAGTCCTGAAAAAACTGCAGCAGGTTATTATTGCTGCCTTGATGCTGCTGTTTATATGGTTTCTATCATCACTTGCTCTTCAGCTCAGAACACAAGCATGCTCTTGTGCTGCACAAGATCAGCACTTCACAGATTGCTCTTAGCTGCTGACACTCTGCAGAGAGGATGTGCCAGGGTCTGATTGCATCAATAGAACAATGATTTCATTACAGCTTCTCATGCTGCACTGTCAATATGGAGGGGTGACGTGGGTTCTTCAGTCTCTGTTACCTGTGGTGCTTATTAGTGACTGCTTGAGCAGGATTGTGGAATTACACAGAGGAAGGGATGCAGCAACCCACCATCTGCTGATGGCTTAGTGTGTGCACAGGGCATCAGCACCAGCTGTGCTGTGCCTGTTCAGCCTCAGGGCTGAGCACAAAGCAGCTCTCTGGGTGTGTGAACGTGTGCAGCACAGCAAAGGTGCATGAGCTGAGAATTTCTGACCATCCAGCACCAGGTGAATGGCCTGGCTGCCTCTGAGCCACACCCTGAGCATGTCCTGCTTTGCTCTCAGCACAAATCTTTTATGAGCACCTTTGCCTTCAAGACCTTGTTTTCTTTTAAAAACAGGCAAGGGAGTTACAGTGTGGAGTGGCTGCACAGGATAGGTGTAAATTTGGATGGGCTGGAGAGCCTTGGTCACTGTGTGCCTCAGCATGTTGAGCTCAAGAAACTCCATTTCAGCCTCACTCAGGGTCTGAGTGTCCCAGGTTTCAGCCAAGGTGTTTCAGAGGGGGCCATGCTCTGTTCTTCCCTGAACCCCTCTCCTGCCCAGAGCCCAGCTCCCTCCTCCAGGGCCCAGCAGCAGTTCCTGTGCCAGGGAGGTGCCCGTGTCTCCTGTTTGGGGCTGCTGATGCCTCCCAGCCCTGCAGACCTTGCACCACCCTGCAGCAAAAGCAGCTCACTCCCAGAAGGAATTTTCCTCCCAAGCTCCTGTGATCCGTGTGTGACACACACATTGGATTAGGAGCCCATTCAGGGCTGGGGATGGTGCTGAGTGCACAGAGCATTCTGGCACACCATGAACATGCCTGGCAGGGTGGGCATGCCTGGTACAAATGTATTTACACCAGAAGGGCTCCAGCAGGCACTCCATGCTCTGGGTGGGAGTGTGTGTGATAACTGCAGAGACATGTCAGCCACAGCTCATTGCAGTGAGACCTGCTGCTGCTCTCCTCACCCGTGTCTGCTGCTGCATCAGGCCCTCAGACATTTTTTTAGGCGCTAAAATAAACATTAAAGGCATCAGAAACATTTTGAAAGTTGGTGCCTTGGCATTTTTCTCTAATTCCACCACTGACAAGAGGAATATGGTGGTTTTTTGTTTTTTGTTTTTATTTTTTCAAAGCACAGCTTCTTCAAATGGATAGAATGGATCAAAAGAGATCAGAGATGCCTATAAATATCATACTTAAATTTGCTGCAAACAGAAAGCAACTGTGTGTCTCCTGGAGCTGTGCTTACTCCTGATGCTACTAACAGCCTCAGCTGGGCTGGCACACAGTGGAGCAGAAATCTCCCCTGAGGCTCTTGCCTCTGCAATTTTAACAGACTATTCTGGCAGACTTTATCGAGTATCTAGTAAATAATTTTTAAGAGGTTATATGCAGGCTTGAGCCAGCTATGCTCAGCACTCTGTTTTTTTTCTCCCAACCAATTGTCCATAAAGTTGTAAGCTGATTTTTATCTTCCTAGCACACTTATCTGGCGTTAATGGGACAGGGGTAGAGGAAATTAAAAATCTAGAGAAGATGATGACAGTGTGATAGCAATAAAGGAGCCTCTTCCTACTTTGTGAAGTTCATTCTGGGTTGAGAAAGGAGCAGCCTGGACAGAAATGAGACCCCTCCCTGCACACTTGGCTGGTGCAATATTCACACAGCTTGTCAGTCATGGTGCACTCGTGACCCACAGCCAGCCCTGCACCAGCTCCAGGCCCGAGGAGAAATGCCAAAAAATGCCTGTGAGCACAGCCCTGTGTCCCAGAACCATCCAGCTCACTCCAGCCTGAGACCTGGTGGTGACAGCACAGTTCTTCACAGCTGAGCTTCCAACACAGCAGTGGAAGTGTTTTACACCCCCCAAGCCCAGCAGAGTGGTGCTCTCTCCCCACAGCAGAAAAGGGCTCACCTGGGGCAGCTGGTCACTCCACAACCTGCAGCAACTGGCAGAGTTCCTCTCCTTTGGCCTTTCATTCTTGCTCTTAACATGGATCAAACATTGATTTTAAATCTCAAGCCTTGAAAGCCAAAACTCACCCAAAGAATGTCCTGAGTCACAAAGTTTCAGTGGCTGCCCCCAAACCATCCCAGGGTGATCAGAGGGAGCAGGGACCCTCCTCATCCCCCTGGCCTGGGGCTGGTGACAGCAGCAGCACAAGGGGAGCAGGACACAGCTCAGGGCTGCTGAACCACTCACATCTCACACCCTGTGAGCCCTGCACAGCCACCAACACAGCCCAGAGCCAAAAGATCTGTGAAGTTTAAAAACCTCCAGCAAAACCTTTCCCCCCCTGCTTCAAGGCCAAGGGAACCAGCCAGCCTTGCAGCAGAGAGCAGAACAGAGACAGAAAAAAAACAAAAAAAAAAAAAGAAAAAAGAGACCTCCTAATTAGAGCAAGATTCAATAAGCCCTAGGCTTGTTTTAAAATGAAAATGCTGCCACTTCTTCTGCAGCAGTGACCTTACTTCTGCCTTGAGGATTGATACAAAGCACAGAGGCATTTGCAGTCAATGGTTTCAGTGGAATTGCCCAAGAGCATGTGGAGTTTGCAGGATACTGCCTTTCTGGGTCAGGCTGGAGTTGTCTCACAGAAATCTCAATTCATTTTCTTCCATTTTCTTTAACTATCTATCAGCTTTGCATCCCTCACAATGCTCATTTCAGTACCCAGCCTTTGTGGCTCCCAAATATCTTATTAACATCCATTAAATCCCACAGCTCCCTGTGGGGACAGAGGAAACATCTCTCCCTTCCAGGTGCAATGCAAAGCTGCAGGCTGCAGCTGTGCCAGATTTATCAGGTTTTAATCAGATTTAAATCAGACATTTGTTTCTCTTCAGACCTGGTTGCTAGGTATGACAGCAGCTAATTTATACACACCTGACCCAGGTATAATTAGCTGAGAGTATGAGATATTATTCAATATATTATTAAGTGAATGAGATAATAATTTTCCTATGGATTTGCATAACATAGCAGGATGAGGAGGAACTAATCTCTACATCCAGCTCTCACCTGCCAGCTCAATATTAATATAATTACTTAATATATTTTATTTCATATCAATGATATATTAATATATATATTAATGCAATAAAAATACCCATAATATTTGCAATTACAGATCCTCAGGACTCACATAAGCACACACCTGAAGAGCCATTCATCCACCATGGTGTGCCCAAGGGCAGGACCTGATAATTTCACCTTCTCCACAGCCCCATTCTGCTCAAATTCCCAGAGTTTTCCAAAGATCCCACTCACTCCCATGTGCCAGGCTGTGCTTTCATGGTCACACACTGATGACAGAAGCTTTGCTGCTGGCTTCCACCACTGCCCACATTCCCTAATTTCTCCTGGAGCTCAGTAATAAAGTGTCACCCAGCACTGGACACATGGGACTGTGTCACAGTGCCCTGAAGCTGCAGCACCACCCAGGACATTGCCCAAAAACCACTCCAGAACCTGCTTGTGGATGACAGGAGGATAAAATACTGAAGCAAGGAAAAAAAACAAGCTCAAAATCTATGACAATATTCCAGATGCAGCTGAGCAGACTGGAAGCTTGTCACTGGGTATTGCCTTTTTTCAGCTATGAAACTCCATTTGAAGGGGCAGTCAGAGGCCCTTTTTTAATCCTCACTTTTCTATTATGTGTTATTCACATTTTCATGTGGTACTTTCTATGAGAAATGCACACCTTCCAGCAACTAATAGAAAATTCAGATAATGAAGACTGCAGCTCCTGATAAAAAATCTCCAGGAATGAATTAGCCCTAGATGGTTTTACTCTCTGCTTTTAAATCCATGCTTATAATAAAGGAAGAAAGCCAACTGATTTGAAAAATCAAAACCCCACTACAAATTACAAGCCAGGAAATACTTTACCTTGAAGGTAAAAGTTGGACTATTTAACACCACAGATAAAGAAGCCACATGTCTTTGTTTTACCTGCCCAGGCATGTTTTTGTAATAGAGCAGCCTGGTGTAATGACAATTCTTATTTCAACTGTCCATTTGTCACAGTGGGTTTTCTTCCTGGTGTAATAGCACAGAAAAAGACCAGGACTGGGAACTTAATGTCTTTGTTCTTTGTTCCTGTCTGTAATTCTCAGATTCTCGTGGTTCTTGATCCTACATGAATCCCAGCAAATGGATTTTTGCCTTTCAGGCTGTGCAGTCCATTTCTCCAGATGAAAAGCAGAAATCTCTGTTTCTGACAGATGTCTGGAAGCTGTTCTGGCATCCTTGGGCCAGAGACAAGGGGCAGGATGGGCAGTGCCCAGCCCACAGCTCTGGGCTCAGCCTGCACTGCAGAGAGGGAAGGAAGGCAGGGAAAGCTTTTCCTGTGAATTTTTGTGAGCACATCAGGGAAAGGTGCAAGCATCTCATTGTACTGTGTGGGATGTCATCTCTGCTGGCTCCCAGGGCAAACCCTTCTGAGCTGCTGGCAGTCATGCACACGTGTAGAGACAAGACACCTTCATCAATGAGAAGCTCTCTGAGATGCCTGAAAGCAAAGCTCAGGTCCAGACTGGTCAGACACAGCCTGACTTGCCCCTGTGACTTTGCAGGAAAAGGCTCTGCAAGGTATGGTTTGCTTTCTCCCATCTTACCATAATTCTGTGCAAGGAGTGTCCCTACCTGCTCACAAATCTGGCTGCTGCAGTCTCTGGGCAGCTGAAGAACAGGGTGAGGGCTGCAGGTGGTGAGGCCACAGGGGCCTCTGCATCCACTGTACTCCCCTAAAACTTGTCTTTCCACAGGGCTGTGTGCCTGTTTACCCTCTCTTTCACCTGCTGAAAAAGCTGGACTAGTAAAATGCTCTCCACTAAATTTTATGGAGGGACCAATGACGGCATAAACAGATGTTTCTGGAAATCCAGCCAAATTCATACCCCCCAAGCAATCCCCACATTTCTGTAGTGCCTCTTGTTGCAGGCTTTTTCCTGAATAAAACCCTTCCAATCTCTCCTGGGGACGAGCAGAAGCCCAACTTCTGTTTCAGCCCCTCTGCCAGAGCTCATTCTCTGGGTCTCTGTTGTTCTTCACCAACCTACAGAATTTTCCAGGGCACTGGTAACAAGTGGCTGTGCTGGGAGCACTGGGATCCAGGGCTCCTGCTGGGGAGGTGCTGCAGGCACTTAGGAAGGTGGGGTGAGTTTTGCAGTGGGAAGTTTAAGATATTCAGAAAGGCAGCTGCCAGGGTTACGTGGCTCGCTCAGGTGGCTGAAGATTTTTTCTTTATCTGCCAGTGAAGTTTCCCAGTGCCTTTAGCTAAACTGGAAACAAGAAGCCAAAGAGAGAAAGCCCTGCCCATCTGTGTCTCTCATCACACCCTTCACAGAAACAGAGAAATCAGTGTTTTCCCTTTCAAACATCCTCAAAGGTCAGAGCCCTTCTCCATCAGCCACCAGCAGGCCAGGCAGATCCCCCTGCTCATTTCCCAGTCCTGAGACCAGCATTTGGCATCTGAACTGCTTTCAAGAGGGCATCAAGAGTTTCAGAACCTGCCACTTCCCTTAAGGCTGTTTCAAGGGGATCCCAGAATATTTAGAAATTGAAACTATGTCATGAAGTGGCAATCCATGAAAGAATCACTGCAGGGAGCACCTTCAAAACTAGAGCAGTGAGCTCATCACTAGGCACAGATGAAGCTTCAAGTGCTGTGAAATGCCCTTTGAGTGGTTTCCCCACAGGCCAGCAGGCTGCAGAATTGCTGTGAAACGATGAGCAGCTCCCACCTGGCACATGGGAAGGAGCAGCCAGGAGAGCAGCCAGGCTGGTTGAGCTTTGCTCTCCTCTGGCAGGTGCCCAGGTGGGAAATGCAGAGTGCAGCTCTCCTCTCTGCTGTGTCTAGTTAGCAGTGCCATTCTGTGCCCTCTCAGCACCACTGGCCCTTTCCAGGTGTCTTTCCTGGGAGCCCAAGAAATGGTTAAATACCTGGGAGGGAGGGGTGGCACCTGCCCTTCAACAGGCACACCTGGCAAGGTGGGTCAGTGCTTGATGCCACAGCCTTGACAGTTCTGTTAATAAAGATGCAGAGAGCAAACAACAAAACCATCTGAAACAGCAAGGCCACGTCGCAGAGCTTGCTGCTCAGAGATCTGAGCCCCTCTGCAGTGAATTTATGGGAAAATGGATGAATAAAGGATGAAAAAATCCTGAAGGTGTGGCTCAGTGATGTTGTCTGCCTCTGACCACAGCTCAGAATGAGGAGACACGAGGTCACCCCCTTGTCCTGACCCCAGGGGCGAGAGGAGAAGGGGACAGTGGCTCAGGTGTCCCTGCTCTCTGCTCCTGGCACTGACAGAGCTGCAGGAGAGGTGAGAAAAACCAAACACACATCCCTCTCTCTTTTTTCACAGTTACCTTCCTGAATAAGTTGCCTTTCAAAATCTGCTCTCCTATTAGAAGTTTGTTTGTCCACACCATACAAGCCCTCAGGCCATAAGCACAAACAACACAGCTAATTCTTTGCCTTTAAGGCACTGTGCACTTTGAGTTTACTAATATTGATAAATAAGGTTTTATTCTCTGTATTAAGAACAAACAAACCTCCAAAGGTTGTTTTTTGGTTTTTTTTAAGTTCAGGGATTTATCCAGACATCTGGATGCTTTTTTTGCAATTTCTCCAGATTTTCTTGGCCAGTACATTTTGCTGGAAATCATGAGATTTCCAATGGATTTTTGGTTTTCATCCAATTGGAAATACAGCAAGAGGAGTTTTTCCCTCACAGCCTTCCAGGATTTCTAGTTCATATGCTGGCTGGAATCAGCATATATAGAGGGGCATAAAAAGAAAGCCTTGATTAAGAAAAGCTGAGGAAATATTTGTACTTCAAAGGTATCTTTCCTGCTTGGGGTGATGGTTCTAATTAGTTTCTAATGAAGCAGAGCTGCTGGAGCCTTGCTCTGTGGGACTGTTTAGTGACCATTCTCTGCAGAGGAGGACGCTGAGGAGGGAAGATCCAGCCTGTGCCAAGCTCATGCCATGATCAGATAGTGTGTCTGATGGGGATGTGAATTACCCAGCCCTTAATTAGAGATGGTGATTAGCTCAGTGGCTGAGCCTCTCTGTCTCTGGGCTCCAGGTCTCTCTCAAGGACACCTGCTGGGAATGCTTTGTCACCTTCCTGCAGCCTTTGGGAGGCAAGGGCACGACTGCTCTGAGCTCCAGGGAGTTTTCTCTCGTGCCACCCTCCCACAATGGAAGAGCAGCAAACTGTGGTGACTGGGGGGGCAAGGCAGAGACCAGAAACACTCAGGTGGCAAAAAAGGAGGAGGGGATGAGGAGATAATGGAACTTGGCCTCCATCCACCTTTCTCCGAAATCAGCCTGAATCTGGAAAGATGCAGTAAGAGATAAAGGACCAAATCCAAACAGGACAGAGGAGGGGAAAAAACCAAGGTCACACTGCAGGAGCAAGTGAACCACTGTGCCAAAGTGGGGAGAAGCATGGGCTGCTTGGTGAGGAGCTCTGTCCTCCTACAGAGGCAGCACTGCTGGCCTGGTGGCACCCTGGTGTCCCTGCCCATCAGCCACAGCCACCCCACACACAGCCCTGCTGCAAACCCCTGCTCTGAGCAGCAGTCCCACTTCCAGGAAATCTGCCTTCAGTGCCTTTGGAACGACAGGATTCCAGGAAAACAGAAGTCATGCACTTGGAAGGATTGTGTATTGTGTTTAATTTCAGTGTGGGGAACCAAGGGTGAGTTTAGAGGCTCAGAAAGCAGCCAGGGACTGGTGAGCAGCTGTGGGACATGAGGGGGCTCAGGGACACTCAGACAGAGGCAGGTCACACACCCTGCCATGGCACAGGCTCCAGGGGCTGCTCAGCCAGAGCAGAGCAGCTTTTGTTGGTGACAGCAGCTGGATGCACTGTAATTTATTTGAGAGCAATGCCTGTGTCATCTGGGAAATCAGTGTCACCAGGAAAAGCAGGATACTCATCTGTGAAGGGAGGGATTTTCCTCACAGGGCACAGGGAGCAGAAGGCAGCCAGAACTTTTGTGAGTGCTCTGCACCAAAAGGTGACAGAGAGTTTGCCAAAGCTGTCTCCTACAGATCATAAAACCCTCTGGAACTTTAACTGAGAATCATTCACAACGTGTTTAAGGCTTCCAAAGCCATCAAAGCTAACCAGAATTCATTAAGAGAGAAAATAAGATTGTAATTAATTAACTTATTGAAATCATGAATCAAGGACTGTGCAGAAAAGGCTGTGCATCACTTTGCAAGTTATTCATTTAATCAAATAACTGGGGCAAAATATTTGCATTAATAATTGCACCAGAAAGTGCTGATCACAATGTTCAACAAATCCAAATTGTTAATTCTACAAACTCTATTTCAACTCTGAGACATTCATACAAAAAGTCCCACTGGTATAAAGGAAGTTTTGGGGCTGTGTCCTTAGAAATTTGAACAAAAGATTCTTCCAGAGCACCCTGAGGCAGAGGAACAGCTGGAACCTCTCCCATATTGTGCCACTCTCCTGCAGAAGGGTCAGGAGAAGGGGATTGCTGTGATCACCCCTAAGCACAGCTTGAACCCAAAGAGAGGAGCCTGGCTCTCCTGATTTTATGTGCTCAGGATCTGAATGTTTCATCAAGATGTTGCACATGTGGAAACACCATCCAAACTCATTCTCACGTTCTGGCAACTGAAGGTTCCTCTGCTTTGCCTAAAACACCTTGATTTTATTTTGACTTTGTTATTTTCTACTTTTATATCTGATTATATCTGCTTTTCACTGATTTGGGACTTTTTGACTCTGTGGCTAAAGCAGCAGAAGGACAGGAACACTGAGTCACACTCTCCAACTGCCTCAAATCAGAATAATTTCATGCAGCCATTTGATACCAATGCCAGGTTATTAATCTGCCAAGAACAGAGCTTCATTGCATCAACTTTTCCCCGAGTTGCAGACACACTTTACAAGCAATAGACCTGTAAGGTTTTGTTTGGCAATACTGAGATGTAGTTTTTGCCCTTTTGTCTTTCCTGCTCTTTTTTTCCCCATAGATCTATTTGCTAAAATAAATTGAAATTGGGTAAAAGAATATAAGGCACAATTTATACGAGATATCTCTGCAATTACTAACTCTGAATTAAACATATTCCTTCATGAATAATGAAGCAGAAATAGGCCAGAGGAAAAATGAGATAAGATCTTCAATCCATGTATTTTTAATTGCTTCATTATCTAAAATTTGGTATGAATAGCAGTGGATACAGTTTGCTGTTAATGCACAAAAAGAAATGAGGATTTTCAACCAAATCACAAAAGGCTATCAAAAATTAATTTTGTGTGCTGTGATCATTGAAAATGTAAGTGATTTTGTGGCAGAGTGACATAAAAAATACCATTTATATGCTAATAATGAACAAGTCATATTTTTTCATTTTGATGCAAAATAAATTTTATTTTCATTTTAATGAACTGTAATGAATTATAAGCTGTTTCTTTTTATCTTCAAGTAAAAGCTGGGGAAAAGATAATGGAAGGTTGACAAGAAGATTGCCCCTGAATGAAAATAGGATGGAGCAGAGCACGACCCTTGCTTTGACCTGCTAAACCCCTCTGCTGACGTGGCAAAGCTGCCATTTGGGCCCAAGGTGAGTACTGCCCATGGGGCAAAAGAGAGAAAATCATCCATCCTGGGTGGAAAAATCCACCTTTATTTCACAGCAGAAGGGGATGCCACACTCCCACCCACAGCAGCAGCAGGGACAAGCTCAGGGATTTCTTCTGCAGCCACAGATAAAAGGTGCATTTGTTACACTGGCAGTCCCTAACTCTGAATTAAACATGTTCCTTCAAGAATAATGGAACCCAAAAAGGCCAGGGGTGCTAAGGAATCTGATCCAAAGCCTATTAAAGCCAATGAAATGCCTTGCATTGGTGCATACCATATTAATAAATAACTATGGGATTTATTTTTTTTTTTGCAGTAATTCCTAGAAGCACCAGGCACAGCCAGGATCTTTATCACACAACACAAGAGACAGTCCTGTCCTAAGGGCATCCCAGTGCCAGGATAAGGCAGGAGACAGTGAGCAGGACAAGGGCAGGGAACCCAAAGCAGCCCTGGGATTGTTGTGCTCAGCAATGAAGAGCAGCAGGCTTGGCACAGCAGCTGCTCCAGCACTTCTGAAACAGCTGAGCTGTACCAACAGCAGCTGAAATCAATAGATATTGCAAACATTAAACACTCAGCAAAGCCCAGCTCAGCTTTTCCCAACGAGCCAACCAGCATGAAAAGCCAGTTTGGAGCTGTTTGTCTTGTGTTTGCTGCTCCTTGTTCTCCCCCAGGGCACCTGAGAACAGCCTGCCTCATCTGCAGCCACCTCTCTTGTGGAAATGCCCACACATGATCAAATTCCAGCTTTAACTTCCTTCCTGGGGCCTTCTGCTTATTGTTTAAAACAACCTGCTGTGCCCAGGGTTGCTGTGTCTGGGGCTCCTGTCCCTCCCTTGTGGCAGCTTGGGGCTGCTCACCTGGGCTCACAGAGAAGGATCTTCTCCAGGTGAACTGCAGGGTGTTCAGGAAGAAGGAGAAACTCTTGGCCAACAGTGGAAAGTCACCTGAAACAAAGGAACTCATGATCTTCAAGCAGGCTGGCAGCAGAGCAGGGGTTTGCAAACCCAGGCTGATTCCAAGACAAATACAGCAAAAATCAGGTGCAGGCATCCATGGGGAAGTAAACAGGATTAAGACTTTTTACAGATGGAGACAACTCAGCAGCCTGAGGCTTTCAGAGCCCAGCCCAAAGCTCATCCCAAAGCAGAAGAGACTCCAAGGGCAGTGCCTGAGCCTGGTTTAACCAGCTACAAAAACCCCTCTGCATTTCCACTGGCTGCCAGCACTATTCATGCCTTGTTAGCAAACCTACAAATTAACTATGTTTTCCTTTCCTTTAGTGCTTCAATTTTTTTTTTCCTTGAGCCAAACGTTAAAATTTCCAGTTGCTGAAGAAAGGAATAGCTTAAGATTCATCTGCAGACTTGGTTTTGTTTTTTTCCTTCTCATCCCTGGGATGTACAGAACACTCACATCGTGTTTGACAAGATCTCCAGCACAAAGCTTTTTTGTAAATTCTATCAGCTTATCCTAATTGTTTCCCAATTGTTTTGTGAATTTATTTGAAAAGTAATAAAGAAAAAAAAATTACAAGAAAAAGGTAACTGTGCAGAGGACCCCCTAAATGAAGAGGAATGAACTATGTTTTCACTCTTGGAAATGTGCATAAAAAGACTACGTAAGCAGTAACAGAAAAATAACAGATGTTTACAAGGAAAAAACAAAACTGAAGAAAACACAGAGATGTGAATAAACACAGTTTGACTCAACCAATTAGAAACATTTGTTTGATCCAACAATGAAGTTTTGATAAGCATCAAAGTTTCTGTTTTAGTTACTATCTTGACATAGTTACTGAAAATTGCCCAGATTTTGAAGGATTTGTCCAAATCACATAAAATTGTACCATCATTTTCTTTGGCTGCTACTCTGCTCCATAGGGAATCTTGCCAACAAGAGACATGTAAGTCTTAATCGTGCTTGAACAAGGAAGATTTACAACTCAGTTCTCAATGAGACATAATGAGTCAGATAGAAGGTGATTTGCTCCTTCACATTGTTCAGGCAAATCATAGATTTTCTACAAAATCTCCATAATTTTTTTTTCCAAATATAATTCTGTTACTGTAGGCTCTGTCTGTAAATTTTCCCACTTTTTTATTACTCTATTCAGGTTTGTATACATTGAGAAACAGAGCCTGGGAAGGAAGCAGATATCTGCCTGCTTGGCACACTTTTGTGTGCTGGCATTTTCAAGAATGAATCTGAAGGCCCTTATGGAGAATGAACCCAGCTGAGCCCACCCCAGGGGACATGAAAGTAAAAAAAAAGTTTGCATAAAGCCTTTCTTGCTCCCCACTCAGTATACCCTACTCCCTAAAAACCTCTGCTTATCAATCAGAGGCTTGCAATGGTTGGGTGTGTCATGAGCAATATAAAGCCTAACAACAAAATTTCCAAAATATACCACTCCCTCCTCGAGTTCACAGAGTCAGTGAAGGAAGAACACAAATGTTGAAAGGTGTTGGTGCAAAAGGCTGGAGCTCATTTTGCATCATTTGTGTGTGCTGGCTTTCAGAGAACACTGTCTGCAGATTTATGATTCACCAGGCAACTCCAAGAATGTCTGGGCACTTTGGGAACAGCCCTTAGACTGCTATAAAAGAGAAGGAATGTGAAGCCAAAGAGGATGCTGTGCAGTAATTGGGTTATTAACTGCCTCCATGCTGAATGACACGCAGACATACCCAGAAAATGTCCTTTATTATTTTTTTTTGATCACACTGTGCCAGTGTGCAGAGCTTTTACCTCCCGAAAATTCCTGTTTTCTTTCAGATTTGACAACACACTTCAATTTGGCACGTGGTCACAACGAGGCCATCACTGGGTATGGCCACTTTGGAAAAGCTGCTTTTCAAGGAAAAGCAAACTGCTGAGTGCACCTGCAGGGTCAACTTTCAGTGCTGTGCCTTTGAAACAAGCAGAATTTACAGGACCAAGGATTCCATAGCCAAAAGTCAAACGAAACCTCTGTCAAGGAACTCTTCTTCTACACTTCTCACTTTTTTCCCCTGCTTTTAAGACATAAGCAAGTGTCTTGCAGAAGAATGCAGAGCAGCAGCACGTGTAAGGACATTAATCAAGCCTGGAGAAGGCTCATTGCCAAGAGCCTGGATAATAGTCAGAGCTCTCTGTGAGGCAGCCACACCACTGGACAAACACGAGTGCTTCTGGACAAATTCCTGTTTAAAAGCAGCAAAGTGCTGGGAAATGATACATTAGAATGGCTGCATTGATGCCTCAGTGAAAAGTAAAGCTGCAGAAAAATACAGCCACATCTTCAGGGAGAGGAGGGGAAAAACAACCCCAGCTGTTGAAAGCAGATGAACTGAAATGTGTCTGCAAAAATAACAGAAGACAAATCTGCACCTCCAGCAACCATCCCCACCTGGCTCCATCTGGAGATCAGGCAGGTGAGAGGGAAGAGGAGAGGCACAAATGCTGAAGTGTCTCAGGGAGGATTTTACATCTGGGGAATGTCAATTGATACCAATCATTTATTTTTTTAAGAAAAGGATGCTATCCTAGAGGAAATAAAACATCAAAGGAAGTGAGCATGGCATGTATTTCAGATGCATCACTTTCCACATAGCACAAATATATTTTTCATATTATTTTTAGGGGAAATAAGCCCTAGGTAGTCTCATAATATCTTGGTAGAGTGTCAAAAGGAACCTGAAGGTTTCAGTCAGATCTTGTTTGGAGGGTACTGTAATGCATGTTATTTGGCAAAGAGATTTTCAGTGTTGCCAAGCCTCAGTCAGTTTATGGATTTAAGACCTCAGTCATTTAAGGCCCTGTTTACAAAGCAATGCATCATGTCACAGCATGGCACTGAAGTTGTAAATGGCTCCCAAATTTTGAAAAAACTTTAGGCTGCAGTGGAATACAGATCACTGTGAGCCAGAGCCACAGGCTTGGGGAGGAATGCTGCACTCTCCTACACAAACAGCATGCCAGCTCCTGAGCTGGTATAAATCAGAGCAACCTTTTTTCAGATAAAGAGAACAATGGTGATTTATACCCACGGAATCACATTGAATATCTCTTGAGCAACACTGACCTAAAAGCCTCAGGACCAGATCCTCAGGCAGAGCTGGATGTTTAATTCCTGCTGGTGGCACAGAATTAAGTACCCAAACCTTCCATGGAATTCAGCAACCTACAGGCACATTTACAACAAGCAATGAATGCAGAGCACCTCATCCCTGTCCAGAGCAGCTGCAGCTTTGGCCCCAGGAGAGCAGTGACCAGCAGGGCTCAGGGGAACCAGCCCTGCTAGAGGGGCTGTGCTGGGCTATTCCTGCTCCCAGGGCTGAGCCACTGCCTCTGGGGCTCTCAGGCAGGGATGCTGTGCTTGGTGCTGGCTCATGGCAGCTCACACCAGGCTCAGCCACACGTCCTGCTTGCACAAATGACAGAAACCCACTCACTCAACACGTGCTGGGAGAGGGGAGCAGCATTTGGGACTCCACAGCTCAGGGGGACACAGCCCTCTCAAAGTGCAACCACACAAGGGCAAGTCTTTAACACAGCTCTGATCAAAGGGCCTGTGTTTAAAAAAAAAAAATAAAAGCAAGCAAAAACACTCTACTGATAGCACTTTCATTTACCTGTATCCCTCTGGCACAACAGAGTAATGTGGAGGTTCTGCAGCTCTGCAGAAAGGACCTGGGTACTGGAGGATGCCCAGCTGAGCATGAACAAGCCATGTGCCCCTGATGTAAAGGCAAATATTTCCAGAAACATGCATTGAAGAAGAACATGGTAGAAGACCTCCACCAGCAGCCACAGGAGGTGAATAATCTCCTCTACTCAGCCCTGGGCAGACAGGGCTGCAGCACTGCTCGTCCAGTTCTGGACAAGTAAGGACTGGAACAAGTCCAGAGGGGCTACCAAAATGATTCAGGGCTGGAATCATTCATGTGAGGAAAGGCTGGGACAGATGGGTTGGCTCAGGCTGGGAAGAGAAGACTCAGGGTGGCAGTGTCTCTTTAATACATGTAAATATCTGATGGGAAGCTGTAAAAACACTAAGCCAGGTTCTTCTCAGTGCCAGGACAAGAGACACTGCTTGAAATATTGGAGAATCCATTTAAACCTACGAAAATGTTTGGAATTTTTTATTTTACGTTTGATCTCTCTGGCAAACACTGGCACATGTTTCCCAGGGGGGCTGTGGTGTCTCCATCCTTGCAGATACTCTAAACCTGAACCTGGCCCCAGGAAACCCTCTGTGTCTGACCCTGCTCTGAGCAGGGGTGCTGGTCCAGGCAGTTCTCAGAGGTGACTTCCAACCTCAGCCACTCTGAGATTCTGTCACAGCTTCACTGCAAATGATAACCCTGGGGGAAGGGAGAGGACAGCCTTTGGTAGTGGCAGTCTTGGAAACCACAGAGCTGTGGGCAGGACACTGTGTCCAAAGGCAGCTCAGCCTGCACTCCCAGCCAGGCACAGCACTGTGGGAGCAGCCCAGATAAACCTCAAAAGCATCCAAGTGATTATTGCAGTAGTGGATGGAAACACAAAATAATGGGGGATTTAACCAGCACCTGATGGGGTGCACAAACTGGGACATAATTGGAGGACAGAAGTACTAATGAGTTACTCAGCTTCTCAGTTACTTGCTGCAGAGTTTCATTACATATTTTTCATACTAACTGAGCATGAAAGTTCCTCTCCTGATGCAAGAAGAGAACAGATAAAGCTCAGAAGTCTGCACAGCTTGCTGCCTCTTTCCTCTGCTGGAACACAATAATTATCTCAGCCTGCCTAATCCTGCAGGATTTATCCCAGACAGTGTCAGGGCTGCCATTGTTCCACACAGTGCTGGGCTTTCCATCCACAGAGCTCAAAGTGCCTCACTGTGGGGAAGGCAAGCAGACCTCTTTAAAAGACAAAAAACTCTCACCCAGCCATGCACATTTCATGATTTCATCTCTCTTTATACATGATTGCCAGAACTGGGACAAGTGCTTGGCAAGTCCTGGAAGACAGAGGGAACTTCCTTGGCAGAAACTGGGAGGAAAAAGCCAAAACACCCCAAAAAGGAGCTTGGTGCTGAAGTGACTGCAGGAGGTGCTGCAGGAGCTTTCAGCCTCTGCACTGCAAGTTCAGGGTGGATTCTCAGTCCTGTCCAAAGCATCATCAATCACAGGTGAGTTACAGCACTGTGTGGTAGGGTCTAACCCTACCTAACCCTACCTAACCTAAGGTAGGTTAGAACAAAGCTTCTTTTCCAGCTAGAGATGATTAAAAGCCTATTAGACACTGACAGCACATGTGCCTTGCTTCAGTCACCTATGGAGAAAGCCAGACAGAGAGCAGGGATGTGGTGATATGAAGTAAAGTCATATATTTACTTAACCTTTGGAAATAGATGGTGAATATCACTGGAAAAAAAAAAAAAAAAAAAAGACTTCTTAACATTACTTCAGTACCTCAGGGGCAGAGGTTTTCTTTTAGGTGAGTCTCAACAAGGAATATAAGTTATTTCATTAGATATCTCTGGACCTTGCTTCCCTTTTGACAGAAAAGCAATATCTGCTTTTTGTGGCTGAGTTTGCAGAAGGTCAAGGAAAGGTCTTAGATTTCTTCCCTCTGCCCATTAGGATCAGGAAATCATTATTTATATTCAGTGTCCTGGCCCAAACCCATAGCACAGTGCCTCCCTGTCAATGAATTTGAGGCTGGCCTTAGGTTAGCCCCTCTGAGCTTCCTCAGGAAGAGAGAGCTGCTACAAGCAGTCATTAACTGGACAGGAATATCAAGAATGAATGCTTCAGTGTCAATGACACAGAAAAAGAAAGGGGAAGAAATTTTCTGCCAAAAGGCTCTTGCAGCCCTGAATGGCACCCACTGTTTGTCAGTGCCTTCTGGAAGGAGTGAAGGTCTGACCCTGCTCTCAGCTTTCTCTGGTCCCTGGCCCTTCCAGTGACCAAAAGCCAGAAGAGTCTGTGTGAAGCTGGCATGAATGAGCAGCAAGCCAGGGCAGCTTTTCAAATTTCCTGGGCTAAGACTTTCCAGTTTAGGCAGTAATAATGTGAGCACCTTAACTCTAATTCTCAAGAGAGGCACATGTGATCTATATTACATTACCAACCAATGTATTTATAGCACCAGATCAGCCTTCCTCATCCTAAATTTCTACCTTGCAGGGCTGATAATTACAGATTTACTCAGCTACCAACAGAAACTTGCAAGCTCTCCATTATATATCTTGCAAAGAACTTCATTACTGTGCAATTTGTGATGTGAAGAGTTTCTTAAACCATCCTCCCCAACTATTTTAACAGTTTGACTCTTTGAGTGGAACTAAGAGAAGTGAATGGTCTGGAGCTCAGTGGGAAGCAGAGGATGGCCTCAGTTTGGGAGAGATGCCAGAGGAGTGGTTAAGCACCAGCTCCCTCCAAACTGAGTGCACAGCACAACACACTTCCAATTCACCATCCTCTCCAATAAAATTCAGAATTCACTTTCTTTGAGAACATTAAGAACATGCAAATGTAACTCCTTTACAGCCTTCTCTCCCTAATAGTGGTATCTAAACTCTTTTTGAGAATAATTCATCTGTCAAAGTGTCTGTCTTTGAAATGTAACACCTCACCTCAGTGCTGAAGGGCTTGGAGCAGCTTGAAAACAGATCTCTGGAAGAAGGAATTCTTCAGGATAAAAAGGGATATTAAATGCAAAGGGTTAAAGCCATAGTGGTGTTTTGTGCTGGCACAAAACTCTGCTGCAGCCAGAGCAGCCAGAGGCAGGAGATCTTTGGGATCAACTTGCACCTCAAATTTCCCAGCACTGCCCCTCAATGGGGAGTGCTCCTGTCCCAGTTTGAAGGACAGGTGTCTGCCAATAAAGGCAGAAGCTGTTTTTTTAAATGGAGAATGTTAACTTCCTTCCTCCAAATTATTATTACAATTTTGAAATTAAGGGGCTCTCAGGCAAAGATAGGGGAATTAGGAATAACAGTTCTTTACTAGGAAAATTAAAATAGAAATGCAGTATTACAAAGAACAATCCCAAAACAC
>JAODHX010000912.1:15147558-15164920 GCA_027576295.1 Cossypha polioptera | reverse complement strand
ATATAAATATAAATATAATATATAAATAGAAATAGAAATAGAAATATAAATAGAAATAGAAATATAAATAAATATCTCTCCTTCCTCTGCTGTGCACGTCACCTGCAGCACCCAGCCATGACCCAGCTGTCCCCCAGCACATCTTCCTGCAGCTTCCTCACATTTCCAGCCCAGCCTCACCTCTGCTGGCATCACTTTTGCTGATTTACATCCTCCTTGTTCCCTCTGTTCCACTGAAGTTATCCTTGAGGAGCTCCCCAGCTTTCTCTACCACTTCTGTTCACTCCCACCTCTTTGGGTTAACACTTCTACTTTACACTACACCAGCTCCAAGTTACAACAACAGAGCCAGGCTAAACTTATCTGAATCTTGTAATCCTTGCTCCAAACCTGTGAAAAATTCCTCACTGACAGGAACCAGGAAAAGTCCCAGCCTCTGCAGCTGCTAAACCCAAAAGCAAAATGAATGACAATTAGATCTCTCTCATTGCCTATCTTACTCTTCTTGGAGCCCAACTGGAATTGCCACTGTGGAATTCACAACATTTTCCCTCAAGAAAGTCACCAGAAAAACTTAGGGAATAATCTTTGCTCACTGGGAGGAGATCAGATCTAGTTCTGTAGGGACTTCGAGCTGGGCTTTGTGGCTTATATGCCTGAGAGGAACAATGTGTGCAAACACAAATAACAAACAAAACAACTAATGACAGCGAGGATAATCACCACATTAACAGCAGAGTTACATTTGAATTAATAATTGTTAATATCAGTGCTACAGCTTGTCATAAATTTCTATATTTCACGTAGTTTCACAGAAGTCTCAGAGCTGTGATCTCAGTAACTGCACATCCAAAATCCCCACTCACCTGTGGACAGCACCTGAGCATGGCAAGGCACCTCTGGCACTACCACTCCAGGGACTCAGTGGAGAGGAAGAACTCCTTGCCATTATTAGCTTAATGAGAATATCTTACTGAATTTTCTTTCCTCCAGGACAGTTTATAGAGGCATGTTTACAATGGCCAGACCCCTGTGAAATGGTTTGTTGGACCCAGATGTTGTAGACAAGCAGCTCTCTAATGACTGCATGTTGCTAAAGAAATTGGTTTCTGTAAAATGGAGAACTACTGGAGAAAGAAACAAGGAAATAGGGATTGAAAATGGCAGGACATTTAGCAGGATGTGTAAAATGTGAAACTGCAAAGTACTTGTGTCCATCTCTGCACAGCAATCCACATCTAAATGTTTTTTTCTTCTGTGCAGAAGCTGCATTATAAATTTGGTCAAAGTAGGGAATTTTAGGGACAGTTCCTGTCACTGAACCAGCATTTCTCATACCTTGGTAACAGATTCAGGACAGGAATAGAGAAGGCTTCCCATCCCATCCATTCTCATCACCAGCCTGCCCTGCCTCCTGCAATCAGCACATACAGATGTGCTCTCAGAAAAGCTTCCAGCCCATCACAGTTTCCAGACCAGTTCCCTGCTAGAGAAGCCAGGGTGGATCAAGTCTCTGGAGAGAGATTCCCTTTATAAGCTTCATATTTTGCCTTATACTTATTATTCCTTGAACAAAGCTGTGAGAATGAGAGGGTTTGCTCCCATGGTTTTTTTTGCCAAGGCAGAAGGCTTTTCCCAGGCTGCTGGTCAGTGCCACACCAGCTCAGGTGACAGAGCAGAGTCCTGACCCCGTGGTGTGACCAGCACAGCCAGAGCTCCACATGCTCCCCATGAGCCCTGCAATGCTCATGGAGCCGTGTGGGCTTTGTCATGCAGATGAGATTAAAGGCTCAGAGCCTGGTAATATCCTCACTTAAATCTGCCATAATGTGCTCTGTTATCTGCCATGAAGAGAGCAGCAGAGATAATGGGTTATAGTCTCCACTTTACATACAAATTCAGCTGTACATCTGTCCAATGGTCTCTTAAGGTACTTCCAAAGAGCTCCAGTAAAATATGTTATTCTAATTGTTAATCATCCAAACATCATATTTGAAACGAGAAAAGCATTGAGAAGTGCCTTAAAATACTCATTACAGTGGGAAATGTCTATTTCTGACATGCTTCTGTTTCCAGGCAATCCCTCACCCTCTCATTGGCCAAACACCACACTCACAATCACAGAGCTCATCCCTGAGCACAATTCCAGCAGCATCCCAAGCCCTGCTTACTCACATGCAGGTTTACAAAGAAGGGAAGGTCTGACCTAAGCAGAGCCTGTTTCAGTCACACGAAATAGCAGCAGCAGGTCTCCCCTGCTCAGCCTCCCTCAGGACACAGGTATTGGGAGCAGCCCTGGTGTGATTAGCAGTATCAGCACACTCCCTGCAGCCCAAACCCTGGGCACAAAGGGGTTGGAAAGCATTTAAGCCTTTAAGCCCCTCCATCTCCCTCTGAAGGTGTCCTGCTCTTCATTTCTAATTCATTAGAGAATAAGTCTGTGATAAGCAAAGTAAATTAGATTCAGTGACATTCTGCTAATTGAGTCATCTTCCTCCGCCTGGCTTGGCTGGGTTTTTAATTACCAGCTAATCTCATCAATATGGTGGATGACTGGCAGCCTGCAGACCAGGGGTGTACAACCACAGCAAACAGAAATGGAAGTTCATGGCTCATTGGCTGACCCAGGCCTCCTCTGCCATACACAGGAATAAATTGGGCAGATCTGCTGGTCATCTGCTGACCTCGAAGTATGGGGAACAAGGAGGATGATGGAAGGCAAACAAACAAACAAAGCCAGCAGAGCTGCTGGGAAGATCTGCAGCAGCTTCAGGGATGATGGAGAGGGAGGGAAAAGGGCTCTGTAAACCTGTGCTGCATCCTGATGAAGCCCTACTGCATGAGGGACTGGAAATGGCAGCAATTGTGAAAGGGCTGTTTTTATACTTGCAATTGTGTTAGTTTTGCCCTGTTGCAGCAAGCTCTGCTCTTCACAACACAGAAACTTTGCAGGATTTGCAAAGGGCCAGCCAGTGTTTGGCACACACCTCCAGGAGCCAGGTCTGGGCAGAGGAACAGTAAATCAAACCAAAATTCCACCCTACAAATCTCCTGTACAGTTACACTCACAGCTTAACTAGAGAGGTTATTTTCAAACTCAGAGTAACACTCCTGCCTGGACTGGGCAGCACCTTCCTGCTCAGCTCACTCAGAGATTTGCAGCACCACTGAAACATGATCCAGACAAGCTTTTGTTGGGTTTTTCAGCAAAACTGACCCTGCTGAGAGATTTCCCTGGGTGGATCCCAGTGTGCAGGATCAGGCTTACATTTGCCTACAGCTGCTCCTCCTTTAGGTTTATTTTTAGACTTAGCTCTGTGACACAAGATAACTTACTGCCTCAAATAAGAGATTTAAAGCAGGGATTTATAAAGTACATTTATAAATTTAAATCAAACACTTGATTCATAAAGCAAAGAACAAGAATATTTCTCACACTGTAACTCTTCCCAAGCCTCACACCTGTGCTGCTGACAGCAGTGAAGTTTTACATCAACTTTAGAAGATGCAAGACCTTATATTTAATTTTTCTAAGGTATTTTTCATTTTTCTAAGGTATCTTTGAAACAGTCAAAACCTGAAGCTCAAACTTCTTATCTATTTTTATCTAGCAGTAGTGGATTCATTAGGGTAACAGCCCAAAGCAGCCCTTCTTGAGCACAAATTCAGTCATTTTTGTCTCTCTAATGTAATTGTTAGTGGTTCAGCCTCTGGAAATAACCAAACAAATTGTTGTCCTGCATAAATACATTCTGACTGTATTAAGTATTTATAAATCATCCATGTCATCTAGGAGCCTGCTCTCTTATAACGTGCTGTTTCAGAGAGCAGCACTGACAGTTCATGCTAAAAAAGTCACCAAAAATGCATGTGGAAGGGCTGTAAACATCACCACAGTAAAACCATTAAATGTTGAAATTAATGTCTCTATTTTAATCCCATAAAATAAAATAAAAAAAGGAGGAGAGGTTTTCTTTAATAGTATTCACTTATGTATAATTTAAAATACAGCTCTTAGAGAGCATGTTTAGGCACATGCCTGCTTTCAGAGGAGCAGCAATATTCCTGTAAGAAATAGTAAGAAAATAAGAAAATAGTAAGAAAATAGTAAGAAATTCCCTTTTTTCCTCCCCATGAGCAGCAGTGACAGCTCAGTGCCCAGCAGAGCTTTGTGCTCAGAGAGGGCTCAGCCCCTGGCTGCTCATTCAGCAGAAAGGGGCTTTGTCCTTAAACATCTCCCACAGCACTCCCAGCACCCAGCCAGCCCTTCCCATCACCTGCACAGGTGAACTCACCCCACCTGCTATAGGGCAGAGCTTAAAATCACTATTTATAGAGCTGTACATCCTTTTCTTATGCAGCCAGGCAGGGTCTGCAGACACAGATGGATTCCCAGGATGGATAATTGCTGGCTGCATCTGAGATGGGTTGATGGTTATCATCCCTCAATGGCAAACCCAATAGACACAGTGACTTCTCACAGGCTGAAAACAATGCAGGAGGAGCCAAAAATAAAAGAATCGATGGCTCAGGCTGACCCTACCAAAAAACAACCAACCAAAAATCCCTCAAAGCCATGTGGATGCTGGCTGGGCAGCCAAGCCCCAGAGCTGACACCTGGGGTGGGAGGGCTGGGGCTGCTCCTCATGGCATGAACGAGGTTTTGGCTTCAGCAGAAAGTGACTGCTCCGGGAATATTCAAGGTGAGAAATCCCATTTGGCCGTTCCTAGGCACCTGAAGGGTATCCAGATTCCTCCTCAATGTGTTTCTCTTCCTGCAGAGGGAAGGGGAAGTGCTCCAGCCACCTCCAGGCACTTTTGGAGTTGCCATTTGCTTCTCCTGCTCCCCTCTGAAAGCAAGTTGACCTCAGCTACTTGCTGCAATAAATCTCCCATTTTCTCCTTCCCTTATTCTTTCCTGTTTAAAGTTGTTTGCATGTTAGACTTAAATACATTATGCTCATTTCCCTAGGAGCCCTGACACCTTGTTAAATGACCATGAATCTGTTTTAGTTGCACCTTAATTTATGAACTCTCCTGCCTGCCTCCAGTGCTGGTGCCTCCATTGTAGGATCACATGAGCTTTGGGCTGATTATCCTCCTAACTCTGTTTCATATGCAGAGCCATCCTTGCACTCTGCTCCATGTTATTATAATAAAGCAAAAAGCTCTCTCATTTTTTCATTTTCAGTTCACATTGGGATGCTACATACCTTATTAGTTTCTTCTGAGTTCTTATATTCTTTTTGTTGTGTAATGCAGTCAGAGAGTGCAGATATATTCTGCCTCTAAAAGCTGCTTTGCTGAACTTAGGGATGGAGATAATCCTATTTTTATCAAGTGAACTACTGAATCTCCACTCCTGAGAGCTCTTTTCCCCATCACTGCCAGAAACTGGCCACAGAGGTGCCATTCTGCACACTGAGATATTTCTTTCCACCACTGGTACACTGAGATCAGTTTCCAGCTGCCCCTGGAGCTCCAGTGCTTTTGGTTTCTCGTGGTTAGGAAGCCAAGGAGACCCAAACACCAGCCCTGCTGGTCCTGCCCATCACCCCAGGGCTTTGCCCTCAACAAAAGGGCAGCTGCACTTTCTCCAAAGGGAATACTCAGATTTTGGGAGCTCCATTTGCACCTTGCTTTCCTCTGCCTCCCCTGCACACTTTTATTCGAGCTGCTTTAAAGTCTTTGCCTCCCACTCAGTCTGCAGCTCCAGTAAGGAGTTTAATAAATGTTCTGAAGTGGCCCCAGAGGCTGATGAGTGCCTGGTGGCCTCCAAGGGGAGCCAGCCCAGCCCAGGGTGGGAGCACAGGGCACTGCCTCTCCTCCTGCAGAGCAGGTATTGATCTGCACAGCTCTTCTTGGGCCAGCTCACAAGAAGAAAATTATTTTCTCTTAAGTTCAAGTGCAGGAGTCTGCCTTGCCACAGGGCTTATCTTTGCCTGTAAGTTTTACCAATACAGTCTGAGTTGTATAATTAAAGCCACACAACCCCCCACAGCGTGGAAAATCCTATAAAAATGCTTTATATGGAGATAACTGTATGAATTTAAAACAGCCTCCTATCAGTATAAATGCACCCCCATGAGAGCCTCTACAAATGTAGTTACTGTCCACGAGCATACATCAAGGGATTTTATAACACTTCAGTGATTTATGTCACTCTATAGCACTGAATAGTGTCTAGTTCAAGCCTTCCAAACATAGGGAACAGATGAATCTTTAAAATCTCACGAGGTAGAAAAAAAAAATCTATATTTTATGTCATATATTTATATTTTATGGTGAGTGCTAATTTAAGTGCCACACAGTTATTTCTCCTTGGATTTCTAGCTCCAGTTCAAACAGGCTTTAGTATTTTCATTACAATTCAGTGTGTTTATTTAGCATTAGAGCTGGCTGAACTATTCATTACTAATTTAGCCTACTTATTTATTTTTATTTATTTATGGTAAGTGAATCTTCACAGAATAAATCCTAGTTCTCCTCCCACAGTGTTCAGACTCTAACAGCATTCCCTGGAGAGAATTTGGGAGGACGATTATTCAGACCTACAGTCTGTTCACATCTATCAATTCCCCATTTATTCTTTGGGGGGTGTACCTGAATGCCTGAGTGTTTGCAATGCCTCCCAGGAGCTCCTGCAAACACATTTCTGGAAATAAATGTATTTCCCATTCACTTGTGATAAAAAGTTTAAATAATTAAAACCCAAAGAGAAGAGAAAGAAAATGCAATTCTCCCTCTCACACCCTGTCCAAGCACTCAGATGAGCAGTGTGAGAGGAAATCACATCTTTTCTGTGTGAGAAGCTCCTGTCCACAGCAAGCCTGGCTAATTCACCTGCCACTAAATTCCATCCTCATCTGCACATGTGAGCTCACCCTGTCCCTGCTCCCTTCAAAGAGGGAAAGAGCAGAACATTTTACTGGGATGTAAATCCCTGAGAACCCCCCTGCCCTTGTGATGTCTGCCTTCCAACACCAGCTGGGACATGAATAGCTGAACTCTGAATTCCTGCAGGGAAACAAAGCCCAAGAGCAGCATGTGCTGCAGCATCCCTGTCCCTGGGGCTGCTGATCCCATCTCTGCTCTGGATAACGTGCTGCAGCTCTGGCTTGTGTCCCCTCTGAGCACACACAGCTCTGGGAGATGGAGCAGCACCCAGGCTCGTGCTGCCACCCATTCCTCTGACAAACTGCCACATGATGCTCGTTCTGCAGGAGGCTGGGGCTCCCCTTGCATTTGAAAGCACTGCACACATCCATAGAGACCTTACAGGGCAAGAGCAGCCAGTTCTGCTGAGCTGGCCCCCAGAGCTCCTGCAGCCCTTCCAGACCCCCCCTGTGAGCTGTGCACCCCAGAAACCACCCAATTTCCACATCTGGGAGGAGGGCTCTGCTCCTGGCTCTGCTGCAGGTGTGGCAGTGTGAGCAGCAGTTTGGTGCAAGGGAGATGAAGCAGCACTGCCCACAGCAGCACTTTCTGCTCTGCTTCCTCTCAAGCCAGAAATTCAGGTTTTTTCAGCAGCAGTAGAGAAATTTCACCTTTAATTTACCTCTTCCAGCACTAGCTAAATATTCCATTTCTCTCTCCTGCTATAACCAATAAAAGCCAAAGGGAGCACACTTATTTTCAGTATCTGACACCAACAGTAGAAATTCAGCTCATCCTTTCATTCCTGCCACAGCAGAAGGGAAAGGTTGTTGAGACATGGCTTCAGGGCTTTCTCAGCTCTAGGCTGTTCTGTTGAGACTTTCTCATTCCCTGGAGACATCCTTAAATTCCCTCTCAGAGACTCAGCCACTGACCTTTCAGTGAACTAACTCCCAGATTTAAAAACACCAAGGACTTCAATCTACTCAAACACAACAACATGTTATCATGGCAAAATCTTTTTCAGTTTTTTACCCTTGTCTCCTTTGGCTCACATTCCTTTAGCTGATCCCTGGAAACCAAAGGGTTTCACCTGCTCACCTTCCACCCCATATGACTCCCTTTGCAGTACTACAATTTTTGTCTCTGCTAATACATGGGGCTGTGTATCAATTTCCATTTAAACTCAGTATGTCTCCCTTTCATTTTCAGGTTCCCAGCCCATTCATCTTGTGCTGCAGTGACAACATTAATCTGATTAATCCTGTGCAGCTCAGGCTGCCATCACCCATGCAGCACCACAATGGTGCTGGAAATGCTGGTGCTGCAGGCAGCAGTTTCTGCAGGCTGTGGCTGAGCCCTGCAGGATGCTGCACATCCTCCCCTCAGGTCCCTGAGCTTTGCTGGCACCCACCCATCAGTGTGCTGGGTGCCCTGCCCAGTGCAGAGCTCACTGGCAGCTCCATGGGAAGCTGAGTGTCACACCACAGGTTAGCTCAAGATCTTCCAGCAGATCATCCCAGGCTGGTTTGTTCCACATCCCAGTCCTATTCCAGTCTTTCATCACAAACTCCATCAGTCCTGCCAAAATTTCCAGACAGAGGCTTCAGCCTCAGTCACTCATCAGTTCTGCTGCAGCTCCACACATCTTCCACATGCTTCAGTTAAAAATTGAGATGTGCCAAGTTAGGATGGCATTCCCAAAACCAGACCAGGCTCTGTTTTACTGGGCATTATCCAAACATGTGAAGTGCATCAGGGCTATCACTCCAACAAAATTCCCTCTGGCCACCTTCCTCTGTGGCAGAGCTCAGCACAGACAAACAGAGGAAAATGCTCCTTAATCTTTTTCAGACTTCCAGATGTGTTGGAGCTTTGAGAAACTCTGCTCTCCCATTCTGACCACTATCTTTTTTTTCTTTACAGCACCATGAACTTACTCAAAATTTACCCGTGGCTCAATGTATTTGAAGGATCATCTTTACTCCATCTAAGCAAGGTTTCTAATCCCCCTGTGTCTGACAAGCTGCACACAGTGCTGCCCTGGCTGATGCCACAGGAGGGCTCAGCAGCAGCTCAGAGGAACCCTGTGCCCATAACACCTCCCCACACACAGCCTCCCTTCTAGGACAGCAGCCACTGAGGCACCAGAGGCACCCTCCCTGCAGCCACAAGTCATGGGAAGTCCTGCAGAGCACAGCAGGCTGCAGAGACACATCTCCACCACCTCTAGGAACCACTGCATTCACGTTCTCACCGAGGGTTAACAGCTCATTAAGAATAAAAATATTGGGTAAGTCCTGCAGAGCACAGCAGGCTGCAGAAACACATCTCCACCACCTCTAGGAACCACTGCATTCACGTTCTCACCGAGGGTTAACAGCTCATTAAAAATAAAAATATTGGGTACTGTCACAATTTGAAATTGTAAAATCACATGAGATTTGTTTCCACTCCAAACTCTTTTTCTTTTCTCCAAAATGATGTGTGTTTGTCAGGCTGCCCAGCTGAAGAGACTGGCAGTTTTCACCCACAGTAAAAGCCTGGAGCTCTGTGGCCAGCACCTTCACTGCCCCCATTGCCACCTCACAGGGCTTTGCTCACAGGCTGCAGAGCAAAGGCAGAACTGTGACTCATCTCCTGAAGAGTTTCAAGAAGCAGTTGATCATCCTGAGCTGAGAGTCTGTGCATGTTTTTTGTGATCTTTACATCCATGACAGAATTAAAGAAACCCCATCATTAAAACCAACACGAGCACCCAAGGCTCTTTGTGTTAAGGACACTGTCAAGAACAGCAATATTCCAGTCTGGCTCTGGTGCAATTCTCACTGTGCTCTGTACTACCCATGGGATACAGGGCCTCTTCAAAAGCACAAGAAATCTCAGAGAAATTCTTGCTTTCTTTAGTTACCAGTTAGAAAACAGTCTTGAACATCCTTCTGAGACAATAAATGGAGATTCACGTCTGTATAAACCACTCAGTCTGCATAATGCAACAGACACTTTGATCCTCTAACACCAACAGAGCACCCCAAGATGAGTGACTATTCTAGGAAAAGCATGATGCTTCTTGCAGGTAACTTTCCTGAACAAAAAGAAGAGAAATAAATCAAAAAACCACCTTGGTCTAACTTCATATTGCATTTGCCAGATGAAACTTTGCTATCAATTTGGAACCAGCTCCATCTAAAGCACAGAGCTACTGAGACTCCTGCAGACATTTGGAACCCTGTGTGAAATTCTGGGCACATCTGCACTGTCCCCAAGGGCAGGGCTGGCCAGTGCCAAGGTGTCCTGGTGCTGGTTGGGTTTGCAGGGTGGGCTGGGAGGGCTGCAAGGACAGGAGCTCCCTCTCCACCCCCAGCCAGGGCTCAGAGCAGCCTCTGTGTGCAGCAGGGACTCTGCAAAGGGTCCTGAATAATGCAGAGGGTGAGAAACGCTTTAAACAAAAATAGTTCCTGGCTAAGACTTGTGATGGAGCCTGGAGCACAAAGCTGCCACCCCAGTCTGTGTCTGGGTCCCCTGCAGCAGCCCCAGTGTCCTGATGCTTCCTGCAGGCTTGGGCTGAGAAAACTGCAGCCTCTGATCCCCCTCCCCTGCCTCAGTACAACCCACCCCAGCACACAAAGGAGCTTTTATTTGCTAATGAAAGGCAGGAAGCAGACTCAAATTAATCAAGTGAAGTCTCTCCCCCTCTCATATAAAGAAAGTAATTCTAGTTAAACAGAGGTTTTGCCGTTCTTCTCATTTTGAGATCCAACAACTGTGCAATTAAGGAGCACACCGGAGAGTGTGATTATCCCTTTATTCCCCAGGACAGTGTAATCCCAGTCCTGGAGCCTCACAACAGGCACACTCCCAGGGCAGAGCAGGGCAGTGGCACTGGGGAGCTGCAATTAATGAATTGGCAGCAGGGCCAGCAGGGGTTGGGTCCTGCTAAATCAAAATCCTCTTAGATTTGTTTTGACCTGGAGACATTCCAAAGCATTTCCTTCACCCCAGATCAAGCTCCAAAGGATTTATTACACTTTTGGATGCCATACACTTTCTTTCCTCACTCTAAATAATTTGTTTCCAAATTGTTTGCAATCCCAGCCTGGGAATTTGAAGGACAGTTGCTGTGAACTGCTCACAGACATGCACTGAGGTGTACTAGGGATCTGGGTGCTTTTGTCTGCATGTTTTAAAGGCTCAAGATTTTTCTTTTCTTCATTTATCACATATATATCTGTCTCCCCTTAAAGGAACCCAGAATCTTAGAGTAACTTTCTTTGTGTAACCCTGATATCTCTAACATCAAGAATTACTTGCTTACATCTATTTTCCCTTCAGACCTCTGACAGCTCATCAGAATTGTAATCCTAAATACAATTCCAAATTAGAGCTTAGACTTCAGTGAAAGTGGAAATTCTGGACATATTCCTG
Source organism: Cossypha polioptera (assembly GCA_027576295.1). Classification (NCBI taxonomy): domain Eukaryota; kingdom Metazoa; phylum Chordata; class Aves; order Passeriformes; family Muscicapidae; genus Cossypha; species Cossypha polioptera. The sequence continues at coordinate 15,153,619 of JAODHX010000912.1, read as the reverse complement.
AGCTGATCATTGAAAGAGCATTAACCTGTGGGAGTTCTTGGCTTTGTTTGCCCATGTGAATTAGGTGAGGAGAGTGGTGCCAATCCAGCCATGCAAGTTTGACCTCTGCAGACTCCTGGAGAGGGAACCCCAGCACAATGACAACAACCAGGATGGCAACACCTCACTAGAGCTCCTCCTCACTTAATCTAACACTGGGCAGAGGTGTCAAAACCTCCCAAAGAGAGACATTTTTCAAAACCTGAGGTAATATCTGGAGTTTGTGGCTGTCTCAAGCCATGATGTGCAGCCACGAGGCTCTAAGTGTCTGAGACACAGAGCACTTTAAGGTGCTGGAGGTTAATATTCTGCAGAGTGGAGGCAGTGCTTGATAAACACCATCTCTGACAGACAATCCCATCACAACTGGGGCTTAGAGCTTTGTTCTGAAATGAGTCTCAGAGCCACAACGTAAAGAAAACACAAGCTCTGAGCAACAGCACTTGCAAGATGATAGGAGGAAAAATGGCTTTATTAGCAAATAAAGAAACAGCACACTCAGCCAGATGTTATTTAGGAGACCTGACCTGACAACTGATAGATTGATACCTAGTTATTGCCAAAGTAGGAGAATTCAATGAGATACCTCTTTTTTGCATGCACAATAAATCAGCTGATTCCCACAGAGACATCAGGGGTGATGGTTTGCACAGAAGAAAGTGAAAGAAGAGAGCACTGCAAGAGATCCCACTGCCCAGCAGGAGCAAATATTGCAGCAGCACACCTGGGAGCTGATGGTGATGGAGAACATGCAGTGGCACAGGATGGGCCCTCCTGGTGCCACAGTGCCACTGAGCAAGTGAATAATGTGATAATAGAAAAAGGAAATGCATGTCCTTAGGTTGATGATACACTTTTGTGTGTGGGATGACCCCAATGAATATTGCTAATGAGCCAACACCACTGCAGTGTTAATTAATTTGGGATCTAACAGTAAAGTAAAATAATTAGATCATAAATCTGACAGATTAGAGCAGTCAGATGGTGAAAATAACAAATCAAATCTACACAAGAAAGCTTCAGCATTCAGTAACAGTGTGCCACAAAAAGATCAGATTAAATGTGGTTGTAGCTGAGAGGCAGAAGTGTATTCTTCTAGAGATTGCCACGTGTTCCCTGGTGAGCTGATGGTAGCTGGAGAGATGCACAGGGTGTGAGCACAGCTCCTGCCCTGCATTCTGGAGCATTCCAGTGCTATTCCATCAGTCTCACAACAGCAACAGAGTTAGTGCCAGGGTACAGCAGCAGTTAAGGAGTGAAGCCAGAGTTCAGAGCTGCCCAGAAGGACCTTCTGCTGAAATCACCTCCTCAGAAACCAGCCCAGCTCCCTCACCCAGCAGCTCAGTTATGGGAAGTGCATTAAGCAAACCAAAACCCTGCAGAGATGCTTTAGACTCAGCTTTGGACACATTATCCTGGCTCCAGTGGCTGCAGCCAGGCTCTGCCTCTGTCGAGGTAACAAGCTGCACACTGCTCATCTGCCATCAGACACGTGGCAGTGAGAGACCTGAGGAGAGCTCACCCAGACTGCACAGCACATCAGGAACATCCCAGATAATGAGAACAAAATGGGGTGTCAGGGATGTGGGGATGATGACAACCAACAGCAACGTTTGCACAAAACCAGAAGCCAAAGCACCTCTGAGCAATGGAGGGAAGCAAACACTTTCTCCCACTCGTTCTGAGGCTCATAAAAGCAAAGTAAGGATGGCCAGGGAAAGAGCTATCACAGATTGAATGCTCAACTCCAGGCTAAATCCTTCTCAGCCCATGTGCTGCCCTGCCCAGTGATGTGGCTGTGTTGTGTATTTATGGCACATTACCATGGATGGATGTCCGTGCTCATTTGACAAAAGCTGCAGCCACTAGAAAACATCATTACAAGAGCATCACACGCAGATTTGCTGACACCCTGCCTGCCAGGATGTCTCCACGTTACAGATGTCCCATTTTCAATTCTCAGAGAGAAGAGTTGAAGGGAGAGCAGAGGGAGAGGAGCAAACCTCTCTGGGAGGAGAGTCCTTGCATGGCAAGGGGGAGCCAGTGGGGAAAACTTCAACAGGCTGCCATCCAACTGGGATTTATACCCCAGTTTTCTATTGAAGGATAGATGTATTCACAGTCCTTCAAACCTCTCTCCTCTCTCAGAATTCCAGGACCATTTATAAATACTCTTTACCCTTCTCATTCAAGTAACTGGGCATGAAGTTTGAAGGGTATTTTCCCCCTTGCAGCATCCATCACTGCAGGCACAGAAAAACCTGCAGCTGAATAATTGTCTGAAGTGAGAACCAATCCAGGCTCCCAGCTGGTGTCTTGGCAATATTCATGGCATGGTCTCTAGTGTCTTTCTGGCTGAAGACATCTAAAGCATATTTTTGTATAGTTTTGAATAGTTTTTTAATGCAGCAAGACAGGTAAAACCAAAACTAAGATCTGCATTTGCTCTAAATAATATTTTTCACATTATTTCCTCTGAAATTTGTTTAACTCCATCATATTTTAGGGCTTTCCATTACTGAAAGCCATCACATTGAGTTATAGCAACTGGGGGAATAGCAAAGTGCTCACTTGCAAGTAGCTCCATACAAGATTATGACAAAAGGCAGAAGAATATGCTCAGGACACTCGATGAATAAAAATGGTTAGGAAATTTTCACCACAGTTTCATCTCAATAATGGCATTAATAACTAAGTGTCTATTAGAATAGTAAAAAATATCCAATTAGGAAACTTGAATGGGAAAGTTCCAAGGGAAAAACAATATTTTGACTAAAAATTGCCTTATTAAGTGGCTATCAGGTCATCTCTTTTTACTCCTCTTTCAGAAATTCTTAGATACTGTTGTGAGTTTCCCAAGTGCTGCTCTGCTCTTCTGTACAATAACCAAAGCTGATTATGAGGAGCCAGCTACCCTCAGTTACTCCAGAGTTAACACTGCTGTTGTTAGAGAAACCAGATTTATCTCTCTGCCCAATTAGTTTGTACTTATTCATGAATCTCACTTTCATTTCCTGACAGCAAAATCAACACAAACTCCCTAAAATATTATGACAATCTGCTGGAAAAAAACCACCCTAATAATGTGATATATTGCAGATCAGACATATTTTCCTACCAAGGCTCCAAGAAATACACTGCCAGTGGGACACAAACACAGGGTGGGAGGGCATCAGCTCAATCTGCCATTTGCCAACACACATGTCCAAAGCCAACTTTAATTTGGAATTCCCCAGCTCCTTAGGCCGAGGATTAGAAAACATTTCTGTGCATTTTGCAAAGCATTTTTAATTTGCTGCAGTGAAAAATGTGACTAATGCCACCAGAATGACATTCCTGAAATTCCTTCACGTTGGAAGTCAGCAGCTAAGGTGCTGCCTGGGGAGCACATCTGGGGGGAGCCAGCCCAGCAGGAAGGGCCATAATCCAAAAAAGCAAAACCAAAAGGCACAAGGATGGCAGCAAAAGCAACAAGAGACAACATCTGTTGGAAAAGATACAGCTGCTTGGTTTTGTCCATCTCACACTTTCTGTTTAGATCAATTTATTCCTCTGGAATAACTCTGGGGGGAGGTTTTGATCAGTCTTTCATATAAAAATTATCCAGAGGTCTGATATATCCCTGAGGTTGTTTTTTTTAAATCAAATACATATTTTAGAAAGTCATCAGGATCCTTTTTCACAACAACTATTTGCAGTGCCTGAGCATTAAGAACATAATGTATTCATATGCTGAACACATACAGACAACATTTAATATGAAGTTTCTTTGCATAATACAAAGCAGTTCTGCTGTCTTTAATGAATATTTTAGCACTGATTGAGGTAAACAAAACCAGCTTCTGAAGGACATTTCACCCTGTGTTAAAAATCTCTCTTCAATGCAAAACTGCACCCAAACTATGGTGGGGGTTTTTTATTAGTTTTCTTTTAAGGACAAAGTTGTTCAGTATTTTCCTGAGCCTGGTGTGCAGGAGCCCAGTGTGTGTGGTGTGTCTCAGAGCACTGTGCTCACACATAGAGGGACACAGCCAGGTTTTGGGTTTGGAAAAGCAACTGCCACACAGCTGTAGCATGAAATTATTTACATAAGGCACTAAACCCTCTGGCATCCTCCTGCCATGGCAATAAACTGAGATAAAAGCTTCAGGCACTCCTGATACCTCACCCTGTCCTTCACCTGCCCCACAGCCCTGCTGCAGAACAAGCACCAGCCCCTGAACTCCTCAGCAGCTGCCAGCCCCAGGTTTGGAGGGTGTTTTACAGCTGTGGAAAACAACCTGGAGAGCTTCAATCAGTGCTCAGTGTGAAGGCTGCCCACTGCTGACACCCAGCAACCAACTCCAGGGTTTCACTTTGTTTGGGAAAACAGCTTGGCCTTGGTGGTGTGTCATTGCTGGTGACTACAAAGAGAAGTTCATGGGGCTTGGTTCATCCTTTTGTTCAGTCAGGGAAGACTCTCAGTGTATATTTGATACACATGTTCCTCTCCTACCCACACACGCTGGTTCAAGTGCCTAATCCTCATCCCTCTGCTCCTTGGGGAGGGCAAGGAAGGCAGAAACATTAATGACCCAAAAAGCAAAGTGACAGAAAATGTTACTACATGGTTCTTAGAAAAAGGATTTGTGCATGGCATGAAACCAAATCTGCTATTAGTGATGAGTGTACATGCAGCTCCACTGTAAATCACAGCATGGGGAGGAGGAAAGGGGCACAGGGAAAACACTGGATTTCAATAATCTAAACCCACCTCCAGGAGGAATTGGATGAAATAATAAAGGGAAGTGTGGAGCTTTGGAAGGGTATCCAGATGAATGAGATTAGGATCATGACACTCCTGTTAGCCCAAGGCTCCCCCACAACTTTTAGGTGCTTAGGATGGACATGGTCCATGCATCCCACACCAGGGAAATGCTGAAAATGTAAAAAGATATCTTCATTCAGAAATAAACCAAAACATGTTCTGAATGTTGGGGATAATATCAGACCCTGTGAACCATTCATTTCACAGTTTTGAGATTCAGCATCTGTGTTTTGCAATATGTCAGTGCTAAATTCATCACTGAATATTTGTATTATTTTCCCATCTCCTGATAAGCTGATAGTACAGATACAGGACACGACACAGGCTGCTCTTGGCAAATCATAGCATGAAGTCATCTTTGATGAAATGCAGCTGTTCAGAGCCAAGCTGTCTGATCACAGTGAAGACAGACATCTCCATTGCAATCTTTCACAAAAGATTATTTAACTCAAGAGGATCTCCCCATAAATTATTCTTAAAATTGAGATAGGAATTACTTAATTGGTGCACTGATGTGCATTTCAAGAAAAACAAAAATGAAAACAACTAAGTGAAAATACACTATTTTCCTTATTTTAGCTGACAGAAGAAGAGGTTAGACACTATTAGGTATGAATTTCTGAACTAGAATTGCCCATCTTAAGTCCATTCTTGGACATAGCACCTGCCAAAGGGCTGGAAGCAGCCATGCATTTATGTTTTTTGCAGGTAATGCAGAATTAGCTTTCCACTTATAATTATAAACAAGACTTATTTTACTATCAAGTGCAAGGTACAGAGTGTTTGGCCACTTCCATGTTGAGTCCAATACCTTTAAAAACTTGGTGCTGAAGACCATGACAGCAGCACCTTAATGTGAGAGGGGTTCAGACCCTACTCTGGCTTTTAGGTGCCACTTTCTGCAGAAAGGAGGAGAGAGTAAAACTCCTCTCCACATCAGGGCCCAGAGCTGCTCTCCATGGCACTGAACCTGCAGATGGGAAAAGCAGATTTGGTTCATTTCACAAAGTGGGGTCAAATATCTGAAGGGCTCCTGCTACATCCCATCAGCTGATGGATGAGCAAGGAGCCAGCAGGGGGAAAAATTGAAGATCCACAGTGTGAGGCAGCATTAACACAGATCTTCCTGAAGAATAGGCTTCTATTCTATTCTATTCTATTCTATTCTATTCTATTCTATTCTATTCTATTCTATTCTATTCTATTCTATTCTAT
>JAODHX010000912.1:15134073-15147459 GCA_027576295.1 Cossypha polioptera | reverse complement strand
TCTATTCTATTCTATTCTATTCTATTCTATTCTATTCTATTCTATTCTATTCTATTCTATTCTATTCTACTCTATTCTGCTGTATTCTACTCTATTCTATCCTACTCTATTCTATTCTACTCTATTCTGCTCTATTCTATTCCTATTCTATTCTATTCTATTCTACTCTATTCTATTCTACTCTATACTATTCTATTCTATTCTTATTCTATCCTATCCTATCCTATATCCTATCCTATATCCTATCCTATCCTATTCCATTCCATTTATAGTGAAATTGGTGAACCATTTCCACAGCACTTCCCTGCCTTCACCAGCTTGTGCAGTGCATTGTCATTAGTGCCCTGTGCCCTCAGCCCTGTCTGAGCAGCACTAAAGGGAGGCTGCCCCACCTCTGGCATCCCCATGCACTCTCACAGGCACTCTGGTTTTGGGTTTTACTGGCTCTGTGTGCATGGCATCAGCAATCACACCTTGTGCCATATGGAAATTCACCTTGCAGCTGAAACATGGGCTGTGTGTTTGGTTTGGATCAGCTGCCACTACAGTATCTGGGAAGAAAAAAGATATTTTATATATATGAGCTTGTTTTAATGAGCTTGTTTGTAAGTAGTAACTGTTTTATTGGCTCTTATATGTGTTGCTAACCCTTTAATTGATGTTTTTGGGTTGCTGCAGACTGCTACTGAAGGTAAAACATAGTTTTAAGAATTTTAATATTGTAATCATGGAAAAGATTGCCCTGTTATCATGTGAGAAAATCTGCATAATGCAGGTGATGATTCTGCTGTGGTCTGCTTTCAGCAGCAAACAGTCAGTGTCTGTTCATCCCAAACCAAAATTAACATTTTCTATGGACTCAACTATAGATACTTCTGGTGTTTACAGTAAACCCTTAACATAAAGCTGCCAAAAAAAAAGGAGGAGGTCTTTAGACAAATTTCTGAAAAGCAAGACTTGCTCCATAACTTTTTCTTTCAGTCATACAAATCTGTGACTTAAAGGTAAGAAATAGAAATAGAGGTTGTGCCCATGTACACTTTGGGCATTCAGTTCTACCCTGCAGATGTCCCAGAGCTGCAGCTCACTGAGTGTTATTTATTGTTCCCTCCCATGCAGGATTTGGGATGTTTTGAAGACCTCCCAGCTCAGGAGTTTCACAGCTGCCTGGAAGTTCAGGTGACACCTCTGGTTGAAGCTGACATTAAAATGCAATCTGCTGCAGGATTTCCTCAGGCTCAGGTGATCTCCCTCCCTCTGCACCCCCTCTGCTCCTCAGGTGCCAATCATGGCTCTTTCCCAGAAAAGACAAACATTCAGCTTACATGGCAGTAATAGCACAGTTTTCAATCCCAGTTAACCTTTACAGCAGTAACACTGATTTGCAGTCTGTTCATACTGAATGCTGAAGTCTCTCTGTTTCCTGCTCTGAATTTCATTCTGTGTCAATTAGTGCTGTGGAGTCAGTCTAATAATGATGTATGGTTAGCATGGGGCTCTGGCTGAGAGGAATTAAGGACAGATAACTGAGATGGTGCCACCCCTGAGCTGCTCAATGCTTTGCTGAAGTTAAAGGGTCTAGAAATGTGCTACAAAAATACCTTTCAACATGGATACCAATAACATTTAGATGTTTCCAGCAATCCTGTTGAAAATAAATAAAAAGTTCCAGCTGCTTTAAATTTATGCGTGAAGGTGAAAGGACACAGACCTGTTCAAGCCATTGCTGTGTTTGCTTTACTGGAGAATGATGTGCAAAAATATCTCAACCAATAATTTCCAAGAGTGCTACTATGCTTATTTACACCAACATGCTGAAAGCAGCACACAAATGAGCACAGAGTGATGCCTGCCATGTCCTCTGGCTTTTTCCATGAGCTCCTGCTGGAGACTGACAAGAAACTCCAATGAGTGAACCTGTCAAAGGTGAGATCAGTGGGTGTTTGGCCACACGAGCTGCTCCAGAGGCAGAGGGAGGCAGGGCAGGGAGGCACCTCTGCCAGCACAAGGGATGCCTGGAGATTCTGGACAGGATTCAGAGCTGGTGGCTTGAGCCATCAGCAGAGCAAAGCACACCTGGAGGAGGAGCTGCAGCTTCACATCAGTGAGGACAAGAATGCACACGTGGCTTGCTCAGGGTGGGTGCTGTGCTCTTGGGCACAGCCAGCCCACTGTGGTGACACTGTGGGAACCAGCCCAGTGCCAGCCTGGCACCAGTGCCAGGGGCAAACCCTGCAGCCAGTGCCAGGCTGACCCCTGGACACCTCTAGGAACCAGCCCAGTGCCAGCCTGGCACCAGTGCCAGGGACAAACCCTGCAGCCAGAGCCAGGCTGACCCCTGGACACCTGTGGGAACCAGCCCAGTGCCAGCCTGGCACCAGTGCCAGGGGCAAACCCTGCAGCCAGAGCCAGGCTGGCCCCTGGACACTGTGGGAACCAGCCCAGTGCCAGCCTGGCACCAGTGCCAGGGACAAACCCTGCAGCCAGTGCCAGGCTGACCCCTGGACACTGTGGGAACCAGCCCAGTGCCAGCCTGGCACCAGTGCCAGGGGCAAACCCTGCAGCCAGAGCCAGGCTGACCCCAGCAGAGCCCTGCTGGCCCTGGGGTCACACCCACTGCTGGGACAGCAGGAGCAGGCCAAGAGGATGATCCTCACTCATATGATGATGGAGATGCATAGGAAATACAAAAGGTATTTACTTTTTTTTTTTTTAACTCTGCCTTTCAGAGCAGCCCTGGTTCTGTTCCCATTTGACTCCTGCAATAACAGGACCCCCAGTGTCCCCAGAGGGTGGGTGATGATGTGCAGGCTTTGCTCACAGTGATCCCTGTGCTTCCCATGGCACTTCCCAGGCTCACACCTGCCTGGAGCAGCCAGCACAGAGCTCAGGGCTGTCCCTGCTCCAGGCTCTGACTGACTCAGCACCCCCTGACACACTCATGGCCTTGGTGGCACATCAGCCTTGATCTTTCTCAGCAATGGCATATTGCATCTTCCAGAAAAGGAAAAAAAACTCAAACTGCCTCTATTCCTCTCCATTTCTCCTTGCATTGTGGGTTGTAAAAAAAGAGCTGCAATCAGCAATGACCTCATGAGCCTCCAGACTGCAGCTTTAGGCTTTCCACCTCAGGAAAACTGCAAATGCCTGTCTGTAGATGCACACAGAGCTTAAGGAAATAATGGGGAGAAATTAGAAATTAATTAGTTTTAGAAGAAAAAGAGGTGAATGCAGCTGAACAGCTCTGGTGCTGCATCACTGAGATCCATTAAAAACCCAAAAGAATCCCAATGTCAGCCAACACACTGCCACAACAAATGAACCTGGTGGCAGAGGGTAGGCTCTGCTGCTAAGCTGACAAAAATAAATTAGTCACCTGTCAGTACCTGCTTAGAATTTACAAACACCTCAGCTTTTGAGGGAAGAGCAGAAAATAGTCAGCATATTTTTCCATTAGAGCTCTGTGCAGAGAGAACTAAGCTCTTTGTTTTCATTTATGCTGTAACTTATCCCCTGCTGCACAGCAAAAGGCTCCTCCTGGAGAAATCACTTCTCACCTGGAGGCACAGAGCTGCCCCAGCCAGGCACTGGTGTGACCCAGCACTGTGCTGGGCCAGGGCCCCAGTGCTGGCAGCCTGCAGAACCAAAAATCTGCTCCAAACCTGCTCACACTCAGGAAAAACCAAGGAGGAGTAAAAACAACCAGCTTGTTTTATGGGGTGATGGGGATACTAGGAACTAGAACCAAGGGAATACTAAAAAAAAATAAAAAAATAAAAAAAAAAAGAGTGTATAATAAAATAGCCAGGGTGCAAACAAACATTTTCCGTAATTAATTTTTTCTGTATTTTGTATTCAACTTCTACATACAATAAAGCAAGTCTTTAGTAAAGCTGAATGATTGAATAAAATATTCAGAATGTCCAAGAAAATTTGGAATTTACACGAAGTACTGATGTGGTTAGACTGATTCAATCAAGAAGCCAAAGCATTGTCTACAAATTTCAGGTCCAGCTGGAGCAGCTTGAGCCACAAATGCCCAGTCACAGGGAGCAAGGGATGAGCAACCCCAGCCCAAGAATCAGTCACAGGGGTTAGCTGGGAAATCGTGGTGAGAAACAAGAACAGTGATCTGCCACAGATGATTCATAACCCAAAAACTGAGGTGATGTTGAGCCAGGCAAGTGATTTGCTACAAATCATTTGCCCAGGGCCAGTCTTGCTGCTAAAGTGATCAGTGAAGATGCACTTCCCAGAGTGATGCAGGAACACAGTTAAGTCTAACAAGCTGCTTTAATTAGGCCAAATGAGAAAAAGATAATAAACCAGCAGGTCAAACGAAGAAAAAAAAAATCTGTAACTGAACAGAATCAAATTATTGCTTTTTATGGTGGCAAGATAAACACTCTAAAATGAGATTGTTGGATTGCATGGTGCCCAAATCCACCTCAAATGAGGCACAGGAGACAAGGAGCAGCCCATCCAGCCAGGCTGGGCTCTGACCCCACCGAGCACGGGAAGTTTTCCAGGTTTAATTTCAGCAGCAACAAATGGCTGGCTGGGCAGAGCTGCTCAAACTGCAAAGCAGGAGGCAAGGACAGGTGTGTAATTTCTTGAAATGTCCTTTCAGGGCTTGTGGCACAGAGACTTCTTTCAGACACAAGCCATACGGCTGAGAAATATCTATCATGCTTAGCTGTGGAAACGGGGATTTTATGAAAGTGTGATCACGAGGTGATAATAAGAATGTGATTGGAAGTTGATGTGTTATTGCTTAATTTAGACAGAGGAAGGCTCTTTTTTTGGTCCATACCATCTGCCAGCCTAGAAACCCAAGGAATAAAGGCACAAGCTGCAGATGGCTTTTATAATGGCTGCACTCCAGCAGCAGAGGAGCAAGGAGGAGAGAGGCCAGATAAATCAGGCAGCAATATCACCACGGCTGGGCAATAACCAGGCTGAGACACTTCCCCAGTGGGCTGCATTAGATTCAGGTGCAGGGCAGGATGCAGAGCTGGAGCCTGCCAGGGCTGACGTGGGAGCCTGGTGGGAGCAGGGAAAGCAGCACACACTGACTGCAGCCTCCAAGGAAAACACATGAACTCCACTTCAAAATTGCATTCACACATGCAACAGTTCCCAAGCTAGCTCTTCTCCTTTCTTTCCTCTCTTTTTTTTTTTTTTATTTTTGTGAGGGAGGAGGGAAAGAGAGTAGAAGCTAATTTACTTCAAGTCAGTAGAGAGAAAAACAAGCTTAGAGGCAAGACACAGGGCTCAGCAGGACAAGCAGAGCTTCTGCTGGAGGAGCAGTCCCCTGAGATGACTGCCTGAGCTCTGCTGGGCAGCTTGAGAGGGCTGCTCTGCTTATCTTGCTGCAGCAGAGCCCAGGTGTGCTGGACACACAGCAGTGGCACAGCACAGGGGCTGCTCCAATGTTTTCCTCTGAAACAACCAGATCAAACAAGCTTACACAAGTATGTATAAAAAAAACCAGCAGCACAGCATTAGAGGAGCTGGGTGTGCAAGTGGGACTGGTGGCACAGATTGAGAGGAGAAACGGCAGAAGGCAGAGGAGAAAGCAGGGTTTAATTGTATTTGTTAATATGCACACATTAATTTCTTTGCATTTTTATCCATACAGAGAATACCAGGGTCTTTGCTGCTTCACTGCAAAGCTCTGCAGAGCAGGGAGAAGAACACCAGCAGGAAGGACAGGCACAAATCAGAGCTGCTCAGCTTGGAGGGCAGAGGGAAAGCCTGTGCTGCTGAGCCAGATGCTCCTGAGAGGGTGGGATAAGGACACAAGAACATCCATCAGGTACCAGGCTCGAAGTTGATGTCATTCCTTCAGCACTGGGACTCAACAAAACCAACAGCCCCAAGAGCTGAAGCAGTGCCTCTGAATGCCAGAAGCTCTGCTTGCACCCCAAGAGGGCACTTCAGAACATGGGATAATTATGTTCCTGTGCCAGGGGCACCTGCTGCAGCCATCACTGGAACATGCACTGAACACCACGACTGGCCCCAGCTCCAGCTGCTCCAAACCATCCCCAGAGCAGCCCTGGGAGATTCAGAGCTCACCTGATTCAGTGTAAACTCCCCTAAAGCCCAGCAATACCCAACTGTTCCCTGCACAGGAGGCAGCCCTGCCATGACCCCACATGGCAGCTCAAGGTCACAAGCTCATGTCCCAAACTGAGCATCATCCTTTATCCCTGTGCAAATGTAAAATGTTACTGTGCCAGAACAGCAGGACTCTACAATTATTGTGGCATTATCTAAATCCATCCTTTACAAATATGCACAAATAGTTCCAGTAGACTCTTTGAGCAGAACCAGCTGTTGAGCAGACAGGGCAGACTCCAGAGAATGATCAGTGATGGATCTGTCAAAAAAATACTGAAACTGAACCATTTTCTTGCTAAATACTTGGCAAGATACCAGAGATTTTGCCAGAACATCACAGAGGAGGAGGAGGAAGTGAAAGGAATGAGAAAAAAAACAACATTGTAAAAATTATCTTTTTCTTTTTTTTTCTAATGCTACTTTTCACTTGGAATCCTTTTTAGTTTGGCATGGGAACATGCCTTATGATAACAGATCAGAATTAAAATCACTGTTTTGACTGATCCCACACAAGAATTCCTCTTCTCACCCACCCCAGATCTTTCTCCCAGGGAAAACTGTGTGAGTCAGGGGGTTCCTTGCCAAAGTTTCAGGCAGTTCACATCAGGCAGTCTAAGAGTCTGGGGATCCTAGAAGACAGGGTGAGAGAGCTTGGTGCAGTGCTGTATTTTAGCCATATCCAGGAGCCCTCAGGGCTGAGCTGGTCTCAGGACACCCTGGGAACACACACCCAATCTAAGACAAGAGCCCCACAGACACAATTTCTAGCTGTGTCCAATAATCTTGTGCAGTTACACAGAGATTTACTTTAGACCAGCTTCAGAGCACTTGCAATCTCCAGTTTTTCTCTTTTACAGGCAATCAGACGTTTCTGGGCTATTTTGATACACAACATTACTCCAGGAAATAACACACCATCAAAGAGCACTGATAAACAGGCTGTTATTTTGGGCTGCACAAGCAAGTCCAGCAGCATCCCTGCTGGAGCAGACTGCCCTCCCACCAAGGATTTGTACCAGATCAGTGTGGTGGTGCCATCAGGGATTTGTACCAAGGTCTGTTTGCCAGGAACTCTGCCACCTGCAATGCTGGAGCACCTCACAGACTCCCAGCAGTGTGAGCATCACAGCAAGAACATTCTGTACCAGTTTAGATTGGCAGCTTTTTTCTATTCCCTTCATATGGAACACGAGTTTCCTTTCAACTGAAAGAAAAAGGATTTCCAGAAACTGACTATCCCAGCAAAGGGAACAAAAAAAAAAAAATCTTCAAATTGTAGGGAGAACAACTGGGGGAGATGAAAATAGTTTTCAAAACAAACAGAAGTGTCCATACATGCAGGACAACTGGCTCTCTCTTTTGCTATGGTAAGAAGAAAAAGTGACTGAAGTTGGAGTGTGGTATAGGTCCCCAGGACTCCAAACACACTGATTTCTGTATTGTACACATAAATAAACAGAGAGCAGCTCAGGGCAGCTTGCTCCACACAGGGTTCACTGAGGGGACACATCACTATTTACTACACAGCACATTAAAATGACAGTGACACACACCACTCAGAGGTGATCATTATTACTGGCTGCTTAAGGGATGATTTGAGAAATGATCTGTAAATTTAATTTTTAATTAAGCCAGAAGCCCTAAGGGCCTTCTGAGTTCAAGCATTAAGGGGGGAAGAGGGGGAAATCAATTCTTGGTGATGGAGTGGTCCAGTAGAATCTAATAGGGCTGGGTAATACATCAAGAAGCTTTTAAGATCAGTCACAGGGCTCAACAGAGGAAAGCCTAAAACCCAATTTCAGATAAAAAACTATGCTGTAAAGTGGAATGGATGGTCACCATTGTTCAAAGCTCTGAAAAGCTACTGTCCTGAGCCCTGACACACGTATTACTCAGAAAACAGATAAATGATTAACACCAGCAGGCAGAACTTCACAGGGAAGCCCTCATGCTTCTCTCCAGCCACCTTGGAGAAGCAGCCATGGCCAAATGACCCTGAAATGACTCTAAAGCTCCAGCATGGTGAGAAAGGGCTGCACTAACCATTGATAACCAGCCATCAGAACACCCTGCAAGGAGGTAAATGTGTGCTGAGAGGCAAGCTGAGCTCCCCTGCATGCACAGCACAGTCTGCCAGGCTCAGGGCAGCAGCTGGGGCTGCAGGGACGTGGCTCTGAGTGCCCCTGGCCCCCACTGCAGTGTCACCCATGGGTATGAAATCACACAGGGAAGGTTTCCCAGCCCAGCTCTCCACCCCAGGCTCACAGCACCAGGGCAGGTGTGCCCAAGGCTGCTGTGAGAAAGGACCAATGGTGTGAGAAGGCCACTCCTGTCATCCTTGAGATATTGTCGTGGCTGGGGATGTCCCCAGGGACTGGAGAAAAGCAAACACTGCACCCATTGCAGAAAAGGCCACAAGGATGGTCTGGGAGCAGTCAGCTTTGCCTTGGCTGGTGGGAATTTACAGGCTCCTCTTGGAATTCTGAGAAGGCAGGAGCTTGGATCAATCAGAATGGGCTAAGCAATGGAAAATAATGCTCATGCAACCTGGCTGCTGTGGGAGAACACCTGGAGCTGCAAACAAGGGGGGAGCTGGGGATGCCCCAGTCACCATTTACCCTCTTCCACAATACTTACACCTCCCACAACCTCTAATACAATTTAATGTGTTGTTACTGCAAAGGTGGAGGAGACAGCTGGGTGGGGAAGGAATTGGGTGGTTGTGTTGTGGAGGGCAGGAGCAGATGGGAGCTGGGCTCTGCAGGAATCTGCACCAAGGTCTCTCCTCCCTGGGATCTCCATCAGGGACCTGCAGGAGCTGAGCCCTCCTGCCAGCTTTGGAACACACCCTGCTGGGCCAGGAGCTGAGCCAGGGCAGGGCTGCCACTCACAGGGCTGTGGGAGATTCCAAAACCTTCCCTTCAGCTCCCATCCCAGCCCATATGCATGTTTTCAGGAGGAAGTCAGGCAGAGGAAATGAGACAGAAATGAGATGAATGGTCTTGTTTTCACAAACCTTCTCTTCTGAGAAACAAGTCATTTATCAAGGTGCTGTAATCCCACCAACTGTCATAACACTTGGTCTAATTACATCTGGAGAACAATGAGCTCATGTTCAGGAGGAAACTGTCTGCAACAAGGTTGGTAGAAAAACTCTGCAGTGCATGATCTGAGATCACAGGTCCAAATGCAAGAACAAACACCTCCAAGAAGGGGCTGGTGATGCTTGTATAATATAAAGCAAACTCCTAGTATTTGACAATCAAAAGAATTGGTGTGTTAGTTTTCTATATTTCCATAAAATGCCATTCCCAGTGTATTAATCTATATCAGGGAAGCTCTAAGTGGGTTTTCAGAGCACATGTTTGGGAGGGAAGTTGCAAAATCCATCTTTTGGAAGACTACAAAGCACATTGAAGAACTGTTAGCAATGCTGGAAGTTGGAGTGGCTGAAGGTGCTTGGGTTGAGACTCCACACTGCACATCCACTGAGAGCACCCAAGGGCTCAGCCAGGAAAACATTTACTGCCTGGTAAATGCTGGGAAAAAATGGATTGTCTTTTTCTTGAGGATAAAGGAGGATAAGGGAGCTTGTTTTGCAATAATAGAGATCTCTATGTCACAAACAAGAACAAACAAGCTGAAACAAAATAATAATAATAATCAGCAGCAGCAGCATTCAAAGAAAAAAATAATAAAAAAACTCAGAAACCTTCTTTTTCCAAAGAGAGTAGCCATGAGACATCTTCTCAATGCTTCACTTGAGCATGGTGCCAGACTGGCTGAACTTGGGGGTGAAGGAGGCAGAGGGGGGATAACAAGTATTTTCAGGTTAGACACCTGTCATTCACCATTCTTCAAAAAAATCTGAATTATTATTTTCTGGGGAACAGAAGTTTTCATTTTGATTGTTTTTAAAAATACTTTTCATTTTTCATTATTTTTCAGTTAAGGTAAAGGAGAAAAACTGATAGAAAATCTGATAAGTGACACCTTGCTTGACCTTTTCTTTCTCCATAATTTTATTAGAAAGAAGCTGAGAATGCCTCCTCCATAAACCCTCACTTTATACAGCTTTTCCAATCTTCCTGTGAAAAGATGAGGGGAGGAAGTGAGAAAACCCAAGTCCTAGATTTGAGGCAAAAATAAGATTTCAAGAAAATAAGATTTCAACAAAACAAGATTTCAACAGAAATACATTACATAAAAATCCCACAAATCATTAATTTCTAAAATAACTCCCTTTACTTGACAACTTTTTTTTTTATCTATAAGTGCTTGACTAGCAGACTGATATTCACTGATGTTATTCAAATATAAATTCATTCAACAGCCTGTAATTCTTGAAATTTTGCATTTAGAGCTTCATTTCAGATACACTTCACTCACCATTTGTTGTTGTCCTGCTACAGAGGTGTCCAGCACCCAACCAGGCAGAAAAGCACCAGAGATCCCAAGCCCTGTGAGAAACCTTGAACAGCTGGCTCTGGAGGGAAGCAGCACCACTCACACCTCACCTGCCAATTGCTCAGCAACTTCAGGTGTGTCAGAGAAAAGTCAAACCCATGAACTCTGTCCTGACCAATTTGGTGATAATTTCATTATTATTATTATTACTATTATTATTATTAGAAAAGTCAAACCCATGAACTCTGTCCTGACCAATTTGGTGATAATTTCATTATTATTATTATTATTATTGTTGTTGTTATTGTTATTATTATCCCAAGAAATGGGCAGAGCTGCCCTGTCCCTGGAGCACCCACAGGCAGCCTCAGCTCTGCCTTCAGGTTTTCCTCCTCCCCCATTAATTTTGGGTGATCACATCAACCTGACAAGAGCCATGCCCATGGGTCATCTAAGAGCACAATGTCCCACACGACAGCAGCTGTGTGATTTTTTTCTTTTTTCAGTTTTTTTTTAAAAACACCATATTGTGTTTTCAGCTGGAAGCAGGACACTGTGCAAACTGGATGATGTGCCAGCAGGAACCATGGAGCCTGAGTAACACAGATTGAATTAACCTCCTGAGGTGTCCCTGTGGGAAAAAACCATACCCACTGCTCCTGCTTAAAGTCTGTGCTTTCCCAAACAGAGCTCTAAATTCAGAGCACTAGGAGTGCTTGGGCAGTGCAGGGCACAGCTGCTGTCAGAGGCTCCTTGCAGCTCCCCAGTTTCACTCTCTAATGTAAATTTGAACTCAGCAGGGACCCTGCAGGAGCACCACAGCCACAGCTAGGGTGCCGGCTCTGCCCAGATAATGCAAATTTTCTGTCTACTCAAGCTTAACAGCAAAACTTCTTGACTCTAATGTAGGAACATTAGCAGAGAAGAAGCCTCCTGACCCAGCATTATTTTCCTTCCAACAAATATTTCCCTTTAGCAATGACAGAGAGACCATTATTTAGGCTGTTCCACAAAGATGGGAGAATCCTCTGGTTACACAGTGTTAGTGTTGCAGAGCCTGAAATTAAACTTCCATTCCTTTACAACTCAAGACAAGTTCCAGACAGTGGGCTGAAAATACATTTCAAACAGATCTTCAGCATTCAGGACCATCTGTTTCCTTTTTGTGTGAAGTATTTCTATTTGCTGCAAGTAATGATCTTAAACAGATTTTAGGAGATTTGTTATTAATAAAGGAATGTGAAAAATTTGCAGGAAGGCAAAAACCACATTCAGCACCTGTGTCTGCTCTGGAGCCTGGGTGTTGCTTTGAAGGCTCTGTGTTCTGCTCCATCCTTAAATTCAGATTTAGGTTTCTGAATAAAACAGGTTCCATCTTCAGCACTAAACCACTGTCTGTGTAACATTTAGGAGAGGGAATGAAGAGCAATTTGCACACCTGAGTGTTGCCAAGAGCTGTATCATCACTGCACGTCCAGCAATAGTTTAATACAACCAACACAACCTCCAGTGCTTTCTCCTCACATCTATTATTGAAGCTCTCTTTTGGCCAAGACAGATGTATGAAACACATCACAGCAACTGGAACAAAATGCATTCTCTGCCTCATTAAAAAATAAATAAATTATTTAAAAAAAAATAGAGCTCCCCTCACTTGTCTGGGTGCAGCTTTGCTGCTGTGCCCCTGTGAGCAGTCATGACCCAGTGGGGGACACAGCAAAGTGTAATACTGTATTTCTATTTTAATTTTCCTGTTATTTATTTTAATTTTACTTTTATCTATTTTAATTTTACTGTTATTTAAATTTTTAATTTAAATAACAGTAAAGAACTGTCATTCCTAATTCCCATATCTTTGCCTGAGAGCCCCTTAATTTCCAAATTACAATAATAATTTGGAGGGAGGGGGTTTACATTCTCCATTTCAAAGAGAAGCTTCTGCCTTTATTGGCAGAGACCTGTCCTTCAAACCAGGACGTATAATAATGAAATATTATCATTGAAGTGTCCAAGGTCAGGTTGGAAGGGCTTGGAGCAACCTGGGATAGTGGAAGGTTCCTGCCCGTGGAACTGGGATTTTTTCCAACCCAAATTATTCCATGATTCCATATAATAATGACACATCCCAATGAGCAAAAGCTGGTGGGGAGAAGAGGATAAAAATCTGGGGAGGGAAATGATGGCAGCTGCTGGGTTTGCCTTTCCCTGTGTCAGCAGCTGCAGTTTGTACAAATCCCAAGGGAATTTAAAACAAAAAAAAAAAAAGAGGAAAATTGATAGAAATAATATCACAATCTGGAAACATCTCTGAGCTGAGAATAATCCATACAAAAGTGTTTAATCAAGCAGCAGAGCTCCCTCTCCTTGTGGAAATCACCCCCAAACAGAGGATGTGTCCTCCCTGCTGCTCCAGCTGTCCCAAGGAAAAATCAAACGGTGATTTATCATCCTTATCCACGTGTCACACAAGCAGAGGTGCATTCTGTGTTTGTTCCCACTTCCCAAATTCAGATGGGAGTTCCTTGGAAGGTGCAGATGAGAACAGGATTCAATTTTCCTCTGGGAATGGAGGGAACAAGAAAAACCATTAAAAAATATCTCCCTGATTCCCCCAGGATTTGTATTTCTTTTCCTTCAGTCATTCTAAGACTTTAAAAAAATTCCATATTCCATAAGTCATTCCATGAGTCTTTATTTTATTGTTTTGAGTCATCCTCTTTCAAAATTTTTATTAAAGCCAAATTGTTTGGGTGTCAATTCAAGGGCCCACTAAAAAATGGGGAAAGGAAAGGAAAGGAAAGGAAAGGAAAGGAAAGGAAAGGAAAGGAAAGGAAAGGAAAGGAAAGGAAAGGA
>JAODHX010000912.1:15119999-15133973 GCA_027576295.1 Cossypha polioptera | reverse complement strand
AATAATTTGGAGGGAGGGGGTTTACATTCTCCATTTCAAAGAGAAGCTCCTGCCTTTATTGGCAGACACCTGTCCTTGACACCAGGACATGCTGTCACCCCCGATGGGTCATTAGCTTTGGGTGGGGGCTTCTAACACCAGTACCTGAACCAAAACCAGCACATTGTTACAACAGCCATGAAGTGCCAAAGCTGGGCCATGCCAGCCATTTATTGACTGCAGTCAGTCCCTGAATCTGTTTTGCAGCTGCTGTCTGCATAAATAATGAATAAAGCAATAAATCTGGCAGGGTTACCAAACTCTTCCATTCAGCTTCTCTTGCACCAGTTAAATTCTGCTGCAATTCTTCTGCCTGCCTGAGCCCAAGGGAGACCCTTCCTGGGGAAGGGAGGAGAGGGGGCTTGATTTCTGTGCACTGCTGTGGAGCATCCAAAACCAATTTCCTTTCAACTGCAACCCTGCTTTCTCTCATTTTTCTTGAGGCAGGGAGCAAGACTAACTCTCTTTTGAACTCCAGCATCTTACCCTCTTGAGGCACAGGTCACTGATTTCTGGACAGAAACATGAGACGCTCAGGTTTTCCTTTCAATGAAAATTTGCCAATTTTTTGTCCAAGGTGATGCCACCAGCAGTCACTGGCTGCTGTTTGCTCAGTGAGAGCCACTTCTGCCTGCCTGTGCTGCAGGAGGATCACACTGCCTTGGGGCTGTGGGGAGTGCCAGGCAGGGCCAGTGGCCACAGCAGGCTCCTGGGTGGCCACAGGAGGCTCCTGGGTGGCCACAGCCTTTGGAGAGCCTTTGGCAGCAATGCCAGGGAGAGCCTGACAGCCACAAAGCAGTGAAGGACAGGACTTGGTAGATACAACATGCAAACAGCCTCCAGATGAATAACAGCAAAAAAAAACCTGTCTAAACATAAAGCCAGGTTTATATCTGGAAAAACATCTCTTCCAGTTTCAATTAATTGCTGCTGCTTGATTGCAAAGCTTTGTGTTTCTGTAACAGCTTTTTTCTGTGCCATGTATTTTACCATTTTCTACAGTCTTTATGCATTTCTGGATCTCATCATGCTCGTGGCACAATACATGAATTTCTGCTTGCCCCAGCTGACTTACTTGTTAATAGATCCTCTGTCTTTGGCATATTTCTTTCATTTATCCACTGCTGAAAGAAATTATCCTACATAGCACTAAAAATCACAGTTACACGATGATCAGCTCTGTACTGTGATTTTTCTTGTTTCAGTCATCAGGAAGAAAGGTCAGCATGTTCAACATGCTACTCAGTTACCTTTCCAGTCATGTTTTTCTATTTCAAAATAATTTCTATTCTTTTACCACAAGCTCTCCCAGTTTGCACCTTGGACATCATCCTGTCATCTCTATCATGGCTTTGGGGATTTTTTTGCTTTCACCCTAAATTTTGAGCTGTCACTCTGGGGGGCATGTTCCTAGAATGTGTGAGACATCAGGACTTGCCTTTAAAGCACCAGGATTTATTTTTTTTTTTTTGCCATCCAGCTCTTTTATGCAGGAGCACTTGATATGCAGCAGTGCCCAGGCTGCCAAGGAGACTCTGACCTGGGACAAATCTCCAATCTGTACTTTGGTTTTGGAGCCATAAACAGGCTGGGAGCTCAGCCCTGCCCTGTCCTCAATGGCAGATGCAATCTGATCCAGCCCACTGCCCCTGCTATTAACACACAGCTAAGGTGTCCTTTATCAATGGATGAGAGTCATGGCTCTCCTCAGGAAAATCCAAAACAGTTTTAACCACTAGCCAAGGAAATTCGCAGTTCATTTACTCACAAAGAGTAAAAGCTCATTTTTCCTTGTTCTTAGAAGACTTTTTAAACTGCCAAAATCTACTTGAGAGCAGGTAGAGAAGATTTACACAAAAATCTCAATAAAATTCGTTTGGACCTTTTTACAAGGCAGAATCTAGCTGTCAGATATTTTTTAAGAACCCACTTAGGAAAACAGTAAATACATAAACCAAGTTTAAAAAAAATAAAATTTCATGGTAATGCTCCCCACATGTCATCTTACAGCCCAGCCCAGCCCTGCTCTGCTGTCTGCTGCTTTAATCAAGCAGACAGCAACAAATTGCAAGCAATCACCAGGAAAAGCCCTCAGTCAGTTTTGGGCAATGCTTTCCACTGTCTCACGCTGTCCTACTCCATAAATTATGTTAAATTGCTTCTTCCAGCTGGTACAAAAGGAGGGTGGACACTGTGCCTATGAGCCCTGCAACTGTGGAAGCCATTAATATCTTTTAAAATAAATACTTTTTTTACTACTGATATTTTCCTTAATGTTTTTAATCTCTAGAATTAACTACCTCCCTTCCTTCCTCCTTCAGCACATATTAGCCTTTCCCTGCCAGATCTTCAGCTGGAATAAATTTGGCCTCCCAACCCCAGTTCATTAAATGATGAGAACATGTGCATTCAGTTAAACAGGCCATTCACATGCTTAATGCTCAGAGATGAATTTTGGCTTGTTTGGCTGGTGTAGGCCTCCAGTTGCCATTCAAATAAGGACAGGCCCAAGTGCAGCCTGCTCACCCACATACCTGTGCAGCAACACATTCCCCAGAGAAGCTTTTCTGAAGCAGGAAACACCCAATTTCCCAGGCACTTGTTCAATTACTGCCTGATACTGTGGAACACAAACATCACTGAATAACATCATTCCTTCAAACACAGAACAGTCATGTTTGAGTAACTGGAGCATAAATATGATTCACCTCAGGCAAGAGATAAATTACATTACTAAAGTGTGGTAGTGTTCTTTAATTAGTTTGATTAGGCATGACAGAAGATGGTATTGTTCAGAAAAGCTCCATTTCCTGAAGTAAGGAATTGTCACTGTAGATCCCAATCTCTGGGGTTTAGGTGTTTTTTGTGCTTTTTTTTTTTCCACAGAGCAAACACTAGCAGAGGTTGACACTGCTGCACCTGTCATTTGGTATCCATGACCTATTTCCCTCTCACACCTGGATTCAGTTGTGCCCCTCTCCAAATAGATCCTGCAGCTCTTCATGCTCTGGGGTGTTCCACAGCTGCACTCTTCATCCCATCAACCTCTCCCACACCCATGGGGAGACACACAGCCTGTAACTGGCAGTCCCTCTTTTACAAGTCCATTTGTAATATACAAAGAGAAAAAAAAAATTAGAATAGTTTTGTTATTCATCAAGCTTACTGAAAACCTTTCAAAGGCTCTGCCAGGTCACCATGCCAGTTCTTGGTAAGACACAAAGTTCAGACATGGCTGCCATCATCTCTGCTGAATGTTATTTATTTATTTACTGAATTTACTGTGCCATTAGGTTCAGTAGGACCTGCTGTGATGCTCATGCTTTGCAAATGTTGGAAGCTGTGAAGTGTCAGGTCTGGAAGATCTATTTAACAGTGGCTCTGTGGTGCCAGAGCTGGCTGCAGAGGATTTGCTCAGGCTCTGAGCCCCTCTCCATTTGAGCCAGACCCCTGAACTACGCTCTGCACTGTAGCCCTGAACTCCAAAAAACTGTGTGCACATTCCTAATTCACTCATGTACATGAGTAAATTCCAAGCCATATCTTTATGTACCCAAATACTGCTGTGCAATCTGACCAATCAGGTCCAGTACTTGTTCTCAGAAATCAGTGCAAATTCTCTCTTTGATTTTGCTGTAAGAAAAATCACACTCATTCTAAACTCAGCAGCTGATTTTCTGCTGACATACAAGAAGGCAAGATTAGGGTTAAGATTTTAAAATGATCAGTGTATGGCTGCAGAACAGCCTGTGTCCCCAGACAGGAGAGTCTGTCCTGTCACAGCATGGGCACCTTGCTGCCACCAGAGCCCAGTGCTGTCAGCACTGCTGAGGTGGATAAAGTGGTCTTTCTTGGCCATTGATCACACAAATCCAATTTGCAGCCTTGTTTTCTCTACATGACAGTTACAGGAGACAGACCTGATTAAATATTTCTGTTCTGATCAAGGAGCTCTCAGAGGCAATGCTGTGGCTGCTCCCCAAAGCCCTGCCTGGAGCTCTGCCTGCTGGGCTGTGCTCAGCTGTGCTCCTGCAGCCCTGCTTGCACAGCAGTGCACAGGGTGTTGGGGTTTAGAGCAGGGATGCTCACACTCCTGCCCTTGAGATCCAGCAGAGAGCACAGGGATGCTCACACTCCTGCCCTTGAGATCCAGCAGAGAACAGGGATGCTCACACTCCTGCCCTTGAGATCCAGCAGAGAGAACAGGGATGCTCACACTCCTGCCCTTGAGATCCAGCAGAGAGCAGGGATGCTCACACTCCTGCCCTTGAGATCCAGCAAAGATTGCTGCAGTCAAAGAACACTCAAGGTTTTCCCATCTTTCCAAAGCACTCACTCACAGACAGATCACCCACTGCTGAGGCTCTGCTCACTGCCTGCAGGTTAAAATGCTGACTGAGAGCTTTATTAATGCCCAGCCAGCCAGGGGCCAAGGCTCCATGTGCTATCTGTTTATCAGGCAGCACCAAAGACTGTACCAACAAGTCTGATAATATTGAACTCAATTTACATTTCAAGTGCAACCTGTTCCCTACAGGAACTCTTCCTTACAGGTCCTTCCATGGCAGGAGAGCAACAACTAATGGAACATGTTTCTTGAGGCCATGGCTATTTGTTTGTGATTGCTCTGTGGCAGAGATTATGGCCTTGATGTTGCTCTCAGTTGAACATTTGAGGGTTAACTCCTGTGAAACTCCAGCATAAGATTTGAGATCTGAACAGGCACTAGCAGAGCTGAGTAATTACAGACAAATAAAGGATGGCAAAACTCATCAGCTCTGCTGCTTTTTCCCAAAGGTGTAGGTGTGGTGTAGATCCTTTTGGAGGGGTACAACTCAAAACACTGTTCCCACTAATGCCAGCTGGCACCACTGCCCTTGCTCTGGTCCAGAGCCTGGCAGCTCAAAGGTAACCAGAGCACAGGGGGGTCACAGATTCTGCATGTGCTCCTGTTCCTGCCCCTGAACCCCAGGGTGGTCACAGATTCTGGATTTGCCCCTGTTCCTGCCCCTCAGCCTCTCCATTGTGCTGAGCCCACTGCTGGCAGTCTGCAGCTCAAATCACTCTTCCCATCCTTCAGCTCCTCGTACAATACCCTGAGCTCTTCTCATCTCACTGTGGAACATTTGAAGTGCTCCCTGACATGGGTTATTAGATGGATTTGAAAGAAAATTCCCTTGAGGAAGTTCACCTTTGAAAACGTTCTTATTGGAAAATTTTGGAGTTCCCAGTGGAAACAGGGAGAGCAGAAGGAAAGCAGATTTCATTTTGCTGGAAGTGTTAAATAAGCTTTTGATTCCAAGCTAAGTTATACATTTTCATAAACACAATTTAAATTCTCTCTTTTTATACTAAAAAGATTGTTTTCCTGTCAAAATACCTTATTTTAATTGGTTTTTCTAAGATGACACTTTTGGGCACAGAGAAAACTAACAGCCTTCCAAACTCTATTTTTGAAAAACCCTTTCATTGGATTTCTTTCAGGTCATCAATACTTATTACTTGCATTGAAAGAATAAGCAATAAAGGCACTTTGTGTCTCTCCCTTGCTACCCTTTAATACAATCTGTCCACCAATCCAATTGTTTCATCTTGAAGCGTTTCCATCTCCAAAATAAAATTGCATTTTACCACTAGGATTATTCTCTACCCAAATCCTGAACAGCTTGTAGCTAAGTATTAATCCATAAAAACCTGAAAACAATGTCTTATTAATTCACAAAAATCAATATTTCAGTACACTTTTTGCTGCCAGTTCATTACATTTAAGCCTAGATTTATATGCTACTCAATGGAAAACTGTCCAAAATATATCTGTTTACCTATAATGAGAGGAACTTATTGCTAAACCTCACTGCACCAAAAACAAGCTTTGTGACAGAACTCTGGTTCAGGGAAAAAGAAAAAGTGATCTTAGAATATATGCAATCCTGATGCAGTGGCTCCTTCTTCTTTAACAGAGAGTAACAGAGGTATCCTTTGCTTTTCTTGCTCTTCCTCCCCTGTGGCCAGGATATTTTTTTATAAAAGTGTCAGCTTTGTACTTGTCCCAGTGGCAATTAATCATGAAGGCTCTCTGTTAATTCAAAAACCCTTGTGGAAGATGTGGCATCAGAACAGGCTTAATTCCAACAGTCTGTGTCCCATCACATGCCTTTGACTACTAAAGGCTGCTTTTCCTAAATAAGTCTAATTTCTTCAGAAATGCATGGGGGGGAAAAGAACAACCAACCAAAAAAAACCCAAAAAACCAAAAAAACCAAACTTCTAAAGCCTATAGCTCCTGTAGTGGTGTTTATACCAGCAATCCAAATGCAACAGCCATTGACACTGATAAGGATTTTTCCACTGGTTTCAGTGTATAAAAGAGCTGAGATCCTAAAAGCAAATGAAGCTTGAAATTCTCAGAAATAGAACTCCATTATTACCAAAAAAAAATGTGTACATAGATATGTATGTATGCATATATATGTATATGTATGATAAATGATGATATTTCATTTGCCAATAAAGGGGGAAATACCTATATATTTTTATTCATGCATATAAGTTTTTTCATTAGTGACTACTGAAGTCTGATCATTTTTCACATGGTGACATTAGGCTCTAAGATGTTCCTTCCCTTTCTCTTCAGCTCCCAGAATGAAAGTGGCTCATGAATCATGAAGGTTAAATACAAATAACCTGCATTACCAGTCACAGCAGACATGTGGTTAATTGCTGTCTGCCTTTATTGCTAATTGCTGAACACCAGTGCACTGGCACACCTACCCCAGGCTTCTGAAGATAAACAAACTCAGCACATGCCCTAATTGTTTGTGTTCTCTTTACAACACTTTTCCTTCCAAAACAACGTGGGTAAAATTCAGAGATCCTGTCCCTTACCTCCCCTCCTTTTTGCCAAATGCCAAGCAAGACCAGATTGGTCTGGCTGGTGACTCCTGTGTTACACCAGGGCACAGAAGAGCCAGGCCAAACAGAAAGGCTTCCAGTAAATTAATCCAGCAGCCCTCCAAGACCAAGATTTCCTCCTTTCCCCTTCCCCACACTCAAGCTTTTGGATGAGCTGGGTGAATTCTGCTTCTGCTTCCACTCAAGATGCTGAGCTGATATTCCTTCCACCCCCAGAGTATGACATGATCACACCAGACACATCCACCTCTGAAAAAAACCCACAGGATGGAGAAAAAAAACCTTAACATTCACCACAGAGTGGTTTGGGGAGATGAAGGAGTTCCAGCATTTGATCAAACATTTCTTTCTGATTCAAGTCCCTCGGAAAGAGGAAACTTTCTGGTGAGGAAAGGGATCCTCATCCTCAACTCTGCTGGTGTGTGCAGCCCCTGCAGGATACCTGAGCCCTTCCTGGGTTACCTGAGACATTCCTCAGTGCTTCCAGGGCAGGACCAGGCTGGGTTATTCAGCCCCAGCCCCTGCACACACCCCTGCAGGATACCTGAGCCCTTCCTGGGTTACCTGAGAGATTCCTCACTGCTTCCAAGGCAGGACCAGGCTGGGTTATTCAGCCCCAGCCCCTGCACACAGCCCTGCAGCCCCTGAGCCTGCAAATGCACCCTGAGGCACGAGAGGAGATGCCCTGACAGAACACCTCTGAGCAGGAGAGCTGCACAGATTACAGACAGCACACTCCTCAGATCAGATCAGATCAGATCAGGGGGTTCACACAGGAAAACAGCCCCAGTATTGCTGGGCTGATACACCATCTGCCTTCCTTCCATCTGCTGCTTCCCTTGAGTTCCCATCTTGGGCTCTTGTTAACTTCCTCACTGTTAACCCTCACAGGCACTTGTTTTTCCTCCCTTTTTCATGACATTGAGTTCTGCTAGAGAGCAAGTGCTTCTTTGCATTGATTTTCATTTCCTCTCTGTAGAAACAGATGAGCAAGAACCACATTTTCCAGTCTATTCTTGGCCATAACATGTTCCTGACGATCAGGCTGAAGAACCTAGAAGGCAGCAACCTTGCCAAAAAATTCAGGTTGGGATGTAATGGAGATAAAATCAGTAACAGAAGTGATTAAGGAGTTGAAGGTGCTACTTTATCATGAAAGACTGAAAAAACTACTCTGTATAACCAGGCTGAATGATAGTGAAATTAAATCAGCACCTTTGCAGAATATTGAAGCATTAAATGCAAATCTCAAAAGACACGAAATTCAAGAGGATTTGGGCCCCTAAATGTTTCTGAGAAGTCAGGTGAACATGCCAGATTAATTTTTTTTTTTTTGTCCTCAGGTTTTTGAGAAGAATTTTATTTCAACTTCAAGTCATTGAAATCACTGGAGTTTCTGGAACCCTAAATAGCTACTTGTTATGGAAAAAGCAACAAAATTACAGCTGAAAAAATTAGATGACATTTAGAGTGATCGATGGAAATGTTACCAAACAACAGGGTATAAATGAAAGCAAAAAGTCAAAGTATGAGGTGAAAATCTTGTATTTGCAGACTAGTGACACGTTGAAAACTGGAGTGGCCAAAAGATGAGTGAGGAGAGTGCTGTCCTATAGTGAAGAAATCTTTATACCCAACTGAAATTTTGTGTTTATTAACTGCTCTATCACTCAGTAGCCATTTCTTGAGAGATAGGAAAGGAGAAAGGAGAGGAAAGGGTGTAAGGAACCCCAAAAAGTCAACAGTCAAGAGCACATTTAACAGGGATGGAGAGCCTGGAGCCTTCCTCCCTCATGGAAGTTATTTGGAGCTCTCACCTCTTAATTTTCCTGTAGGAAAAAATGGAGCACTGGAGGAGGGTGCAGTGAGTGACCAAGGGCACTGAGCAGGCCAAGAGCAGGAACACAAGAGCTGAAAATCTCCAGAATCCTGCCTGAGCCTCCTCCCTCTCCTCACCGGCTGCTTCCACTCCTGGTATCCATCACTCACTGCACATGCCATTAAAATCCAAATAAAACACAGCAAATACTTATTATTAATTTCCAGAAGAATACAGGCCTATTTTCCCCATTGATTCCTGGCAGAGTCTTTCCTGAAATTTGCCAGATTGGTAGGAAAACAAACACATATAAATTAGCAATATACGACATGACATGAATGAGAACGTTTACTCTCTCTAATCATTCCCACAAGCATTTTGTCATTTTTTTTCTGTCAGTTCTGTTGATAGGAAAGGAAACTGCTTTGCAATTTTAATCTCTTTTCCCTGAGCACATTTTTTTCTTTAAGTTCAGTGATATAAAGCGAATGTATTGGAAATGGGGGAGGCTGGTGAGAAATTTGGGAGAGGATTTTTTTTTGTTTCTCCCTGTTCCAGAGGGAACAAACATCCACTGGCACTTTTTCAGGCATTCTCACTCCTGCCCCCATCTCCTCACCTCCTTAAAATATGCAGAGACATATTCTCTTTGAACCTCTCCAAGAGGGAAAAGGATGGGTACTTCCTCTTGATTAATCAAAAAAATTTGAATAAAGCCACCAGCTGACCTTGATGTCAGGCTCAGAACTGCACAACTGCATTTCCACATTTTCAAAACCACATCAAAAGCATCTACACACTGCCTGCACCTTCATTTTCTGGCACCAATCAAGTGCAGAGGAGGGGCAGAGGAGCAGCAAATGGTGATCCCCAGAGTGGTGATGAGCCCCATGGCCACACCATCCTCCCTGCCCAGCCCTGGGCAAGTTTGTTGCCACATCTGGATTTCAGTTTCTCTTGTGTTTTCTTGCACTCTCCAAAGCAATCCTGGAGCTCTGCACAGCACATGTGGAGATAATAAAAGAACATGATGAGTTTGTGACACAACTGATGGAATATGATATGCTGCAATAATGGGACCATTACATGGCACAGAAGGGAACAAGAATGGCTGGGAAAACACTAAATTATAAATGATGCCACTGTTTGTTTGACAGGAACTGAGGAAAGTATCACTAGAAAGGAAGGGATGAGGAGCTGCACCTTGTGCCCCAGAAGTCAGAACAACAAATGTTGGATGGGGCAGCAAATGAACAGGGAAGCATTGGCAGCTTTTGGTTAATTGGGCCCAAAATCCTGGAGTGGTTTTCAGAGGGAAGCCCAGGTCCATGGGACCAGGAGTCTGGCTCTGTGAGATGTGGAATTACCTCTTCAGAAAGGGGCACCCCCATGTAACATGTCCTAAACATTTTATAAACCAGAAAGACAACGAGCTCTTGTGAAAGCAGGTGTTCAGCCATCCCCAAAGCAGAGGAATCTCATAAAAATCTGCTCTCCTCTCAGTTTAGATCACATTTCTTGGCTAGGACCCATTTTCTATGAATATAAATTATGTTTTTGTGCCTATTGCTTTATCTTTTTCATGCCCCTCAGACCTAGCTATTATCCATCTTGCCAATAGTTATTTATTACTTTGTGATTATGGGCAAAGTAGGTAATGACCTATTAAATCACAAACCCACACTTATTATCACCAAACCCAAACTCCAACTGCTAGAAAAGAATCACTTAATTTCATATGCAGCTAAGAGTTTACTTTCTTTGCAGCCAAGATAATAGATGGCCATTGCAAACCTTTTTCCCAGGAAACTGGCAGTTGGAGTAAGTACTCTATAGCTCATGTTTAAACTGCAAACAGAGGGATTGCTCTTGATGCATATTCCAGGAGCAGACCTATACCCAGGGCAGCAGAAAACAATAGCAAATATATTTCAGGTTTTATATTACAATGTGCTCTGAAAAAGTGCTGCCATTTGTCAACACTTCCTCCCTTGGAACAGCTCCAGGTGGATTGCACAGACAGGCACAAGGCAGGTGACACACACACACCCCCTTCCTACCACCATGTCAAATTCTCCCCCAAAACCAGGCATGAAGCCCAGATCCAGCACATGGGCACATTCCTCCCCTGGAAACAGGAGAAGTAGTGAGGCAAAAAAAAATCACCAACCTCAGCATCACCTTTGCAAGGAGATGCTCCTTCTATCAAAGAGAGCCAAGCATCAGCACCATCACTTGTGCACTGAGGTTTTTGTGATCCCTGATGAATTATCAGTACTGGCTCTGAAAAGGACACAAAATCATATTTGTGATGGTACAAGCCCTAGAAAAAAAATTAAAACAAAACAGCAAGAAAAAAACATGACAGATATTTAGATCAAGTGCAAACCAACTGCATGTGTTCTACATGAGAAACTATATTTAACTAGCAATCAAATAATTACCCAGGAGACTTAGTTAACCAGAGGTTAAAAAAATCTTATTTGGAGAGAATTCAAAATCAAGGCCAAATTAAGGGGAAAAAAAAAGTGTAGTTAATTTGACAAGCTTACATGAAAACTTTTGTGATAAGTCACTGCAAGTCTCCTGCCAAGACCTGACTGACTGCCAAAAGGTTGTGTTTATAAAGGTTGCAAGCAAACCATTGGCTCAGGTCTCTATCCAGAAACCTGTGAAGTTGTAAAAAACTCTTTGCAATGTTCAGTGACTTACTTCCCCCACTCCCAAACAGCAACCCATGTTGAAAAATAGCATTTATGAAGCAAAATAGGAAATCCCCAGTGCAGTAGGTAAACCCATTGTATAATATCTGCACAAAAAATCTGGTTCTCGAGGTATAATTAAAACTCTTTCACAGTTTCTCCTCCAGCAAGGCAATTCTTGCCACAGCTGGATGCAATTTTCCTTTTGCAGCACCCCTGCACTCCCAGGCCAGGTCTCAGTGAGCAGCAGACTCAGTTCTGGTCACCTCTGGAGGGGCAGGAGCTGCCAGGCAGTTCTCCCCTGTCTCCACCTGTGCCCACCTCCCCATGCCAGCCTTGTCAGCAAAACCACAGAAATCCCTTCAGAGTCACTTTGTGCTTTCCAGGGTCCAAAATCCCTCTCAGAATGCTCCTTTTCATGCCCAAACCTTTGCATCCTAATAGTAGAAGCCAGTGCCTGGCTGCATTTAAGGAGATACAAAGCACACTTGGGCATAATAAACCACATGCTAGTACTCTGGAGAGCCTTTCATTATTTTATGGGCCCTTTCTAACAGAAATTTCTCTCACAGAAAAAAATGAAAAAGAAAAACATTAATGTTTCAGACCCTTTGGGCCCTTACATTTATCTTTCCTTCCCTCCACCAGAGTGTTTTGTCTGTTTTGGGATTCCCTTGCCTCTGAAAATCCAGCTCTAGAGAGAGTTGGTGCACAGACAAAAAGCAACAGAGCATTGCTCCTGACCATTTTTGATCCACTTCTGCAGCTGCAGCAGCGTGAGATTTAAAGTAATTTCTTATGCTCACCATAAAGGCTGAATCCTCAGCTGATGTCAGATGAAAATGTGTCTGGATAGCCCTGGAACCCAAAGCCAGGTGTCCCTGTGTGACCCCACAGACAGAGGTTTGTACAAATATGTTACTTATTTCTCTTCCAAGAGTAGCCCTTATAGACTGTTAACAAAATGGCTTTTTCAGAAGTTGTCAGCTGCTCAATGGAACACAGAGACCCAGAAAATCTCCAAGGTGTCAGCAGAAAACAATGATGAGGCACCTCAGCCCAAGAAAGCACATAAAACACATCAGTTGCAGCATGTGGAAAGTCCTGCTGATTCTTTCCAAAGAGCCCAGAGGGTCTCAGATTCCAGGAAACTACTTGTTGTTATGGGTATGTTAATACTGATGTGAAATTGGGAGTTGTCTGTGTGAGATCTAATGGAAATATTAACTGTCCCTTTTTTATTAGCTCCAAATGCTTGCTGTTCTTCTCGCTGTTCTAGGCACTTTCAAAAGTGAGGACCAAGAAGAAACATATTCTGGGGGTTCCCAAAATCCTGCAGCTCAGAGAAAAGTGCAAGGGAATTATTACTGCTTCCATTTATTCATTTCTCTTGAAATGCTGCCCAGGATGTGGCATGACACGATAGGATGCAGGATCCCTGCAGAGAATAATTCACAGTCTCAATAAAAAACCAGCCAAGTGCCTCACTGGGTGCTCACACTCTGCCAGCATCCTCTCAGATGTTATCAACAGCCAAGGCAAGAAACACTGATCTTCCCCTTTTCCTTGTGCCCCTGCACGGGGGGACACATCAGGGACTGGAAGGAAAGTCAGGCTGTGCTGCCTGGAGACACAGAAAATCCTTGAGCATTCCCACATTTGCAGGATTATCCTGGCAGCTCTTTTCTGTCTCCCTTGCCAAGGAGCTGGAGGACCCTTGGAGCTGGAACCCGTGCTTGCCATACAGCAAAGAAATGTAAAAAATATGATTTCCATTTAAAATAGCTATGTAAGGTTCTCTGCACAAAAATAAACAGTCTTTAGCAGAAAGGAAAAGACCTTTACAAGTTACAGAGATACTGTGGACAACATGCCTTGGTAGATTTTCTCTTCCCACCAAGCAAAGCTCAGCAAAAGAACTGGAGGAAATTAATCTCCACCCTGAAAAGCAATCTCCCTGTTTGCTCATTGCTGGCTGTAAGTGCTGTCAGGTGACTCACTGGGAAATTTTTTGATGAGTATTTGCCAGGACACTTTAAAATGGGTTATATTTTAAACAGTACTCACAGAACCCATCCAACTGAGAAACAATGCACAGAAACAGCTGCTCTGGGGAGTCCAAACTCAAAGATATTTATAATCTTACAGCATTACAGATGTATTTTAAGTCTTACAATTTCTTAAGGAAAAATTGTAGTTTAAAAGAGTGATGCTGGGAAAAAAATCTATGTGAAGCCACAGGAGCTCACATCTTTTTAGTTCCAACACACGAGGGACTAAGATGTAACCATTAGCTGCAAATACACCTCCTAAATGTTTTTAACAGAAAACACAGGCTTGGAAGCCAGTGCATCATGTTAGTGTCTAGTTCTTCCCATTTCAGAGGGAGTTTCTTTAATTATGTCCTCTGCAGCCTAGGGATCTATACATTCCTGTATAGCAGGTGCTAGATACTCTAAAGAGATCCAACCCCAAGAACCCTTGTCCCTGCCTCACAAAAAA
>JAODHX010000912.1:15094285-15119913 GCA_027576295.1 Cossypha polioptera | reverse complement strand
AAAAAACCCAAAACAACAAAAACACCCCCAAACACAAAAAAATCCTAGTATTTCTGTACTCATCTGGTGAAGGCATGGCTGCACCTGTCTGTAGGTCTGGCACCAGCTCTGCCTTGTTGCAGGTTCAGTGTTCTTTTGCTTGAAGCTACCCAGTACCTGCAGAATCCAACTTGCACATCCAAGGGCACCAGATTCCCTTTAAAAATACCTTATTTTTCACTTTCAGAGCCTTTTTTAAGCTGAGGCAATTATTACTTGTCATAAATAAGAACTGCCAGCTGTGAAAAACATCCCATTCACTGTTCTAAAAACGCTTTATAATTGTTTCTCTGTTCAGCAGAGAATTTTCCAGCTACTCTGTGGTGCATTCAGCCAGCCAGGGGATGCAGTGGGAGGATTACTGATAAGGATATCCATCACTGTCACTCAAAAGGATTGGACCCCCAGAGTGCACTCACTAACAGAGAGTGTTTGCAGCAAATCTCTTGGGATTCCACTGCAGAATGAGGATGCTCAAGAACTATCACCAGCTAGGATGAGAAGTGGCATCCATCACGTTAAAATCCTGTCTTTAGCAGAGCCAGGGTGTGGATCTTTGCTTTTAAACTGTCACTGCCAAAAGAGCATGTGTGGGTTATGGGGGGAAACAAAGAAGTGCCTTAGTTAATGCCTAGGACAGAGCTGAGAATGAGGAGTGAGGCTGCAGGAGACATCAGGCTTGCAGACAGCATTGCCTGCAGATGGAGGCTCCAAGAAAGAAGCAAATGACTAAGAAAATAGCTCTTGCCTTAAGTAACTTTCTTGCAGTGTCTCAAAGAGAGCTGGAGCATGGGAAGATGAGCTGCTCTAACTTTACTTGTCAAAAAATTCGTATTATTTCAGACAGACTTTAGTTTGTGAGAGTTTCACATTTCCAGATTTTCCCTTTTATATTTATAGGTTCAACAATCCCAAAATGAAAAGAAAAAGAAGTCTTAGTTTAAATGAATGGGGCCCAGTAACCACGAGAAGAGATGTTTCATTCACCTTTCATCATCCTCTGAGATTTA
Organism: Cossypha polioptera; assembly: GCA_027576295.1. NCBI lineage: Eukaryota > Metazoa > Chordata > Aves > Passeriformes > Muscicapidae > Cossypha > Cossypha polioptera. The sequence goes on along the minus strand of JAODHX010000912.1, from coordinate 15,118,864 downwards.
AGCTTTTTGGGAAAGCCCAAAATGGGGAAAGATTTGGAAAAATCAGCACTAATGAGTGGCTTCACTTTGTTTGATCTACAAAAAAAAAGAAAGCAAATGGGACAGCTTGATATTCTTTCTATATGTTCTTGATATTCTTCCTATACCTTAAACATTGTTATTAAAGGATGATGAATTCTAAGTTATATTCTGCCCTAGTGGCTGAGGAAGCAGGAAGAAAGGATAAGAAATAAAAAGGGAATATTAGCAGCAAAGGCTCTTTTTGGACAGTAAGAGAAGTATTTTCCTAAGGTAGTAGGGGACTGAGATCTGCTGCCTTTGGCTGTGCAGGAACCCTCAGAGCAGCTGTGGAGAGCAGTGACTGTGCTGTGCCAGGGGCTGTGGGGACTGCCCTGATCCTTCCCCAGAGCAGCACCAGAGCCAGGAACCCTCTGGGGCTCCCTCCAGCCTTTCAGCTCCCTCTGGGACACCCTGATGCAACACCAAGAGGAAATTCAATCCTGCCTGCCTCTGGCCATTGCAGCAGTCAATATCTGAGCAGGGAATTGAGAGGAAAACATCTTCATGCCAAATGAGACCGTGGATGACAAAGTCAGCCTTTGGGCTGGAAATGAGGGAACAATCAGACAAATGCTCACAGCAAATCCAGCTGGAGCAGGCAGGGTCTGAGCAGAGGCAGCTCAGAGGGACAGATTTCAGGGGAACAGGCACAGTGTCTGCTTTGCCAGCCTCAGATGAGCTCATGGTTTCCACAGCCAGGTTTTGGTGCTTACACAGATGCTCCCACTGCTAGAATGCCTCCTTCAAACTACTCCAGGTCCCTGAGTCTGTTCAGACTATGGGTCCCCACCTCCACAATTTCTTCTCCCACCTCACCTTTCCTTCTCTGCTGCAGCTGAGCAGCTCAAGTGGCACACAGCCCACCCAAGGGAGAGAATAACAACAAAAAACCCACCCAAGGGAGAGAATAACAACAAAAAACCCACCCAACCAGAACTGCAGGGGCAAGGTGGGCACACTCAATAAAGAAAGGTGCAAAAAAATGACAGGAATGTTCAAATACTCCTTTGATGCAAAATGTGTGTAGAAAGGAAAACATCTAAATGGAGCATTTGTGCATTGAGAAGGTGGTGGCTGTGTTTGAGGAGGGTTACTTGTTCTCTGTAAGAGTTCCCACAGCCAAGACACATAAATTCTCACAGCCTAATTTCCATCACCTGTCACTGATTTAACAGCTTCAGGAAGAGCTCAGTCATACCCAGTAAACACCTGACTTTCAGAGAGGCTTTCCATCAGCTGTTTTGCAGACTGTGATTTGGATCCACAGCCTTTTGAAGGCTCAGAGAGCTGAAATTTGCTCTGTCAGGCAGGTGCAATTAGCCCCATCTGCTCCTGCAACTCATTTACTGGTTTGTGTAACTTCCAGTGCAAAACTGAGCTTGAGGGACGAAAAGTAATTTCAGAAAATCATTATTAGGAAATAGAATTTGCTGTTACCATGGTCTTGAGTGATGGGACAGGGAAATCAAACATCACTGGGCAGTCCCAGCTTACCCAGCAAGCAGCTTGGGCAGTCCCTACATCCCCTGCCAGACTTTGTTAAACATAAACCTGCACAGGGCTGATCCCAAATCCTGATGCCCACGGTGCTACTGCTGCCCAGGAAGGAGCTCTGCAGCTCCCAAACTCACTCTGCATTCTGTCCCCAAAATGCAGATCCCCAGGATCAGCCTCAGACTCTTCCTGACCTCCTTGTCTGCTGGTACCAAGCACTGAACTACCTGTAATTCAGAGCTGTAAGCTGGGCTGAAGAAAACTGGATTAATAGCAAACTCACACTTTGTAAATTTGGATTGAATTCAGCAAGCACTTAATCAAAGAAGGAGAAGCACTGAAAGCCTGCTGGCCTTACTTTATATTTTCAAGATTCATTACTGATATGGCATCCCACAAAAATTTTGTTCTTTTCTTTTTTGCAGCAGAAAGTAAAAGGCTTAGATCATTTGAAAATAAAATTACTTATTCATTTCAAGCTGAATAAAACATCTGGGTTGGAATGATGAGGGGTTTCATTTTACCTGCATTTCCCCCAGAATTAATTATTTTAATGTTTTCCTGGTAAGAGGCAATAGCCTGGTTATAGCACCCACTGTCTCTCAAGGAACCTCAGGCTGGTATGTTCAGGGTTTCAAGCCAGGAACCAAAATCCTGTTTTACATTTACAAATGAATGCACAAAAGCCTGTTTGTGTAAGACAGAAAATGACAGCTACCTCTGTGGAGTGAAAGGGGAGATGCAGATCCATGTACAGCTTAGATCTACAAATACCTCAATTTGTTTTGAGAATCAAGTCATTTCAACAGATTCTTTCATCAACCTGCAAAGAATGGATCCTACCACATCATCTTACTGGCATTTAAAACAATGGGCTATATTTCCATTCTGCCAGAAAGCATTCCCAGCAAGTGTTACAGCTGCTACAGGAAGGTTTTTATTCTCCTGCATCAAAGCACGTGGAGCATTATTTAAATTATTATGATTTAACCTGTCTTGGATACAGGTGCCCACATCATTCTAAGATGGTGGAGTGATTGCAGTGTTATAAAGATGAATGAGATGATATTAGTCATGTCTATAATACACAGTATTTTGGAGAAAGAGCACACAAAAAGGACAACCAAGCCCTTCTTTGCAGGTGTATGAAGACACAAAGGAGTGGAGATGGGGCAGTCCTGCAGCCCAGGATGGGTGTGAGTGTGGGGAGGGAAAGGCACAGAGTCACACTGTCATTGTGCACCCTCAGTGAATTCCTGGGCAGCCCAGGGGTGGGAGAGCCTCACACACCTTCCTAGCACTGGTTCATATCAATTCTAGTGCTAAAAGGGACTAGAATGGCCACTGATTTCTCCACCTGCATGTGACAGGATCTCCCCAGTAAGACCTTCACTAGAAACCACCTCAGCACAGCTGATCTCACTTTCAGAAAAACCTTCAGAAAATCCAGTTTTAAGGACTACACATTACACAGCACAATCCAATGTAAACTGTTCAAATCATTAATTCCCCTGGCAACAAAAATGTGCAGACATTTCTAGGCCTGATACATCTGCTCCTTCTTCACTGGTTTTCCAGGGACAGGAGAGATGCTGCCACACACTGCTCCAGGTTTGAGCTTGGCCAGGGGCAGAGACAAACACAAATGAAATAAATAAATAAAAATAAATGAATGAATAAATAAATAATAATAAAAAAAAAACCCCAGCCTGTGGCTATGTGCTTACACAAATGCTGCAGCCAAGGAACCTGTGCCTCTCCTTGCCAGGATGTGGCAGGCAGAGCTCACAGAATCCTGCAGCCTGGCACTGCTGAGCATGAAAGCTCCAAACTTCTCCATCCTGACAACAGCAGTGATTTACAGCAGCACAAAAGCTCTGCAGAGCAACCTAAAGCAAGGCTCCAGTGGTTACCAGACAGAAGATGGGAGCAATCAATTTTGCTCAGTCTGGACTGAAGTTCTGGGACTTTCCTTGGGTTCAAAAGAAACATGAAGGTGTTTGAGCATCATTTTTTTAACCTACTGAAGAGAAGATGATCAAAAAACCTCATAGGAAAAAAACCTCACAGCTTGCCTTTCTGCTTGGCTCTTCAGCATGTGTCAACAAAATTTGAATAAATAGTGGTTGAGATAAATGAGGATTGAGTTGAGAGTTTTGTGTTTCTCCTGCTTTTTGCCATGCTTCCTGCATTAAATAGGAGCTTGCTCCTGAAACAGTTCCTGGTGAACAGCAAGATTGTTCAGAGAAAAAACTCTTTATACAAGAGGCTATACCAGACTACAGGAAAAGTCAGGACTTGAGTAAGAGGGTGCTTTAGGCAACTGGAGCTCAGCTGTGCTGAGCTATATCCTTGGTTTTGCACTGCTCAGTGTGTCAGGTGCATATTGCCTCATTTCATCTTCAGTAGGTGAGCCAGAAACCATGGAAGAAGCAGAATAAAGAGAACAATGAGAAGGAGACTAAAGAAAACAATGAGTGATGAAGAGGGCTCTGAGCAGGAAAAGGTTTGTTGTGGATTTTAAATAAATTACTTTCACAGAAAGGTTTAACAAAATTTACCTATGTTGTAATACCCTGCTAGATTAAAGGCTTAAGTGCATTTGCAAAATGAAAATGAATCCTGTGTTTAATCATTCTATTATAAAATTCATTAATATTGCAACAGCTTTGAATTACACAATTACACAAATATTTTGCATTCTATTATTTGATTCAGTAATCTCATTTATTTTAGATTTTATTAGCTATTTGCTTCAAAGTGTTCAGCAAGATGCTCATTTGGTTTGCTTCAGAATGAGAAGGATGATTTCTTCACCCTAATGGGAAGATCAGAACCAGCCCTCACATCTCAGAGCTGCTCTGGAGACTGTCTCCCTTCTCCCTGGAGCATTGCCCCTCTCAGGCAGGGAGGTGAGTTAATCTCCTGCCTTCTTCTAATTTTCTTGAAGCAGAGAAAATGTACTGAATGAACAACTGGTGTTTTTGCTTGTGGAACTCTTCCCAGCTCCTCAAGGGCTTTGCTGCACCCGCTGCTGTCACAGTGACAGTCCCAGCCTCTCCCCTGGGGACACTTTTCATCATTTCTCCTTTCCTCCCCAGCACAGCACAGCTGGGGAAGGGGCACTGGTGCAGGGATCTGCTGCTGGGAGCAGAAAAAAAAGCAGAACTGACAGCTGGGACTGTCCTGCTGCTCCTGTGCAGGGGGAAGGAGGAGGGTGCCTCAAAACTGGGATTTCTTCAAAGCCTCACAGGAATTTGGATTAACTGTGCCAAACTTAAAGACCAAAACTTAAAGACTTAGAGACTTCCTCCCCATCCTCCCCCAATACACAGGGGTTAAACAACTCAGCTGATGATTTTAGGTTAAGAGAACAAGTGAACAAAAAACACCAAGATGAAAATCCCCATGGGCAGACCTCCACAAACACAAGCACTCTCCCCAGGCTCCTGATCTGGAAAGCAATTTGTTTTAACAATGAATTGTGTGGGAAATACACCATTGTAAGTGCATTTGCAAAAGCAATGGTTCAATTCCCTTGTCTGCTGCCAAGGCACCCCCAGATTAGAGATGACTTCAACATTTGGAGCCAAAGATCACCAGGTGTAATCCCTGTCTGGCCTTACTGGATCTGTGAACAGGTAAGGCAAAGCCTGAAGAAATGATCTCTGCAGCAGGTCAGCCTGCACAGACATGCACACACACTCTCTTCCTCTCTTCTAAAGGTTCAGAGCATTTTGTTAGCTGGAGGTAGGATTAAAGGAAAATTTAAGTCCTCCAAAGCCTTTCCCTAAATGTGAACATGTGATAAGAGTTTGAGTTGAATCATCAAAAGCTGTAAAGGTTGGGACTGAGAACAATGACAAAATCAGTAGTGCAGATTCACATGAGCAGTGATTCACATGATTAGCTCTTTCCAGGGGTTAAAAAAATGGATATAGCAGGATTATTGCAGCCAGCCTTAGGCTTTGAAGGCCCACACAGACACATTTCCAAGGTAGAGGGCTTCATTCCAACTTGAAAGGCAGAGGAAGGAAAATAAGAAAATAACAGGTGTGATGTTCTAGTGCACTGAGAACTGAAAATCTGCTTTCCATATTCATTACAGAAGAATAAACCTGGAGTCACAACATGATATACCCACACAGAATTAGTAAGATCTGCAATTTATACAAGAGTTTAAACCGAATTTTCAAGCCCCTGTAGGTATTTCTAATTAATAGTACTGATGTATCTCCTTAAAATAGCTGGGATATTTACCCCATCCTCACACCTCTCCCTGGCTCTCAGAACTGCAGGATGGATCAGGTGTGCTGCCTCAAGTGTCATCCCCTGTAAGCAAGCCCTGTCCCTTCAAATAACAATAATTTATAAATATGCAAGTGTGCAGCATTTATATGGAACACTGGCAAACACAAACAATTGATACAAGGTCACTCAGTCAAGAATTCATAATATTTTACATCACATTTCTCACTGGGTATCAGTAAAGAAAGGCTATTACTGCCTTTGCAGACCAATTTTAAATGGTTCAATCCTATAGTGTTTGTACACAGAGCATTGCATTTTGACTTATAAATTACACTGACACCAGTAAACCTCTATTTCTTGGAGTTAAAGCCCCATTTTTTCACTTGCAAAGTCACTTCAAGGCAGGGAACATCTTCATGTTGTGTATATGGGAACCCCAGTCCCTGCTTCAAGGGAGGGAAAAAGACCCAAATACACCCCTGGCCCAAGAGCAGCATCTCTGCCAGTGATGAGAGCCTTAGAGGGGTCTTTTGATACACAAAATGTGTGTCTGTGGCTGGTTTTTGGTCACTGAAACAAAGCTGCAGAGTTGATGATTAATTTAAACCTGCAGATATGGTACCACTGCCCTCCCAGCACACATCTACTGGGTGTTTGCTCTGCCCAAAACCCTTCCCTGATGCTGCTGCACCTCCCAAAGCAGTGATCCTCCCACGAGGAGTGCCACTACCTGCACTCTACACCTGGGAAACACAGGGAGACTAAATGGCTGTTCAAAGTCATGCAGGACAGGTTTGAGCTCCAGATTTCTGACATCTGCCTGCTCAGTGCCTCCTTCACTTCAGCTGGTCCCTGCATGGCACCATCCAGCCTCACAGACAGAGCCAGGCATGCATGACAAGGAAATGACTGCAACAGAGGCAGGGGGTGGACACTAACAGACATTTGAACTACAAAACCAAAACTGAATTAAAATTAAAGCTTCCCTTATTAAATCCCTAATTGCTGTGCAATCATTTTTAAACCACTGGCACCTTTGTTTTTATGCGACAAAAGTAGAGGAAAATATGGGCTGGATCCAAACCTTTGCTTGGCTTTATTATGTGCAATTCCTTTTTTAGCATTCTGAGCATTTAACCTTGAAAAATAGTGTTGTTTTGCTGCTGTGTTTTCTGATTGTTAGTCTCAAGGCATCTCGGTGGCATCTTTATAAATCTGCTGTAGCTGGTAAATATTTCTTGTGGTCCAGAGCTGAAGACTGAAAAACCCAGATCACTTTTGGCTGTCAGGCAATTAATGTAATCCAAAGGAAATGAAAGGTATGGGCAACTGGGACTGCTTTTAGTAACACTGGGTTCCTGACTCATTCTTCTAAGGGGAACAAGGGAAAACATCAATAAAATAAAGCATAAACAGGGTACTGGAAAAGATCTTGAGACTCTGAATGCCATTTCATTGCAGATTATGTGACAGCTATTACTGTGAGAGAAAATGCTATAAATGTATTTATTGATATCCTGCTTCAAACAACAGCCATATTATAGTCACACAGGGCTGCATCACCTCACATCATCTGTTTCTAACCTCTCCTCTTTTGGGTCATTCCCTTTTTTTTAAGTAAAGCCAAGCACAGGAAAGAGGTATTTGTGTTTAGAGGTGATGATGGCTGTTCTTAGCCAAAAGGCAGGGGGACAGAGGGAGTTAAGCTGCTGAGCTACAAAGGTGGGAAGGCACAGGATCAATACACCTGGTACAGAGCCAAGGTCTGAAACAAGGTGCAGACTCCCTGTGGGCACAGAAATGCTGCTGCAGAGTGCAGGGCAGGGATTCCAGCCTGCACCCAAGTGCTGGTGCCACCAACAACCTCCCAGCAGGCACCAAGGGAGGAGCCACTTCAAAACCCAAACCAAAGCTCAGGGATCTGGCAATCCAACAGCAATTCAGAGATCTGGCAATATAGCTAGTAACCTTTTTGTTTGGTCAATAACTACTGCCAGTGCCACAGAGGACATGCAAAAGGAGTGAGCTCAAAAGCCTGCCTGGGGCAGGGCTGGAGGTGAGTACAGCAAGGGACAGGTTTTGTGAGCTTCACCAAGGTCCCTGGCCCAGCTGGGGATGTCACTGCTTTAGCAAAACAGGGGAAAACCTGGTGGGACACGAGAGAGAATCTTGTAACCCCAACAGTGCCCCTGAGCAGACCTGGAGAGCATCAGTGCCTGTGGCTGGCAGGACACAGCTCCAGTTCTGTGGATTTTCCCTGCACCTGCACATCCCAGAGCCTGGACAATGTTCCCCTGCCCAATCCTGCCCTAACCACTGGATAAGCAGAGCTCTGGGGCATCTCTGCAAGCCCAGAGCCACAGCATCCCCATTTGCATCTCCTGAGGAGTTCAGCTTGCATCTAATCCTTCTTTCTCCCTCTGCAGTCAGAAAGAGTATTGTCTGCATTAAGATGGCAGCATCAGGCCCTTTTATGGTACTGCCAATATAGAATAATTAAAGCAAACTAAATGAATAATTCCAGCAGATGAAAATTAACTCAGCCACATAGGCAGATAAAAGCATCTCCTGTTATTTGAAGTGTCTGTGGAGCTGCACCTTTAAACACCATGGCAACCAATACCATTACTGAGTTCTTTTTTAGATCTCATTTAAAATGTAGGAAAATTGATGCTTTAGTCACTCTGGGTTGGTTTTTTTTTTTAAATATAAAAAAATTGATTTGGGTATGGTCCTGCTTTTAACAGCTAAATCCCTTTTTCTTGCAGCAGCTGTCCTCATCCTTCTGCACACAGCTTTTCCTTCTCCAGCTCCCTGCAGGCTGACCATTTAACCAGCACCAACCATTCCTCCCCAGAGCCCCTTATTGATCTGTTTTCTGCTCTTTCCCAGTTCCAAAGGCTGCACCTCCACTCGGGGCTGAAAGCACCTTAGTGCATTTTCATCGTGGCACCTGCTTCTCTCAACAGCCCACAAATGCTGCGTGTTCCCAACCCAAACAATCATTCATTAGTGCTGTTTGCTGACCTGGAGCAGGCACTGCCATGGCTGTGAGGAGCAGTGCTGTGCCCCCTCCCCACACTCTGCAGACTGGGGAGGGGGCTGCCCTGGCACAGAATCCCACAGTGATTTGTGGGTTTGCTCTGCTGGTTTGTATGGGAGTTATGGTCAGCCACTTCCTCTGAAACACGACTGCAGGCATCAGCAAACATCCTGAAATCTACATTTTTGTCCCAGAAGATCTGGCTTTAAGCACAGAAAGGCTGAAAGCTGCATAGGGATTGGATCCAGCAGCCAAGCCAAGCGTTTGCTGAGCAGCCCCAGACACCTGGGGAAAAGCTAATTATTAACAGCCTGTCCTGAGAACAGGCAAGCTGCCTCTCCACCCCACTCTGCTCATGTCTGCACCACGGCTGCTCTGGAAGTGCCTGCAAGGAGTAAATGTGCATGAGAGCTGCCAAAACCAAAATACACCAAACCTCTGGCTCCACAGATCCAGCCACAGGACAGCAGCAGCTTCAGATCCACCAGCACACAGGAGCTCCTGTTCTCACTCCAGAAAGCTTCACCTGAGCCACTGATAAAGTTTCATTTACAGCCTGAAGGGCAGCACAATGAGGTCCCTTCCATCAGCCTTCAGGATGTTTTTGCTGCTGCAGTTACCAGTTCAATCCCTTTTTTTATTCTGTCTGTGATTTGGCTGCAGTGGTGCAGCTCCAGAACCCAGCCCCACTCTGTTTCCACTGCTTGCTGTCATTATCTAACTGTTCCCATCCTGCTGAAAAGACCAGGAAGCTGCTGCAGCACCAAAATATACAGGAGGCAGTTTACACCAGAGTAAATATAAAAAGCCCCTTAGGTCCACCTACAAGCTACTACAGAGGTACCATACTTTTGAGCCAAACTGTTCATTAAATAAATTACTTATTCAACAAATTTAGCCCTTCTTCAGCTCATTAACTGTCCCCCTAAAAACATATTAATTTTTACATGTTTGTTCATTACTCACAGCTGATTAATACATTCAAGAACACAGGCAACTCCCAAGGTGGATATAAAGAGAACCTGAACTCTTGGTGGCTGCTCTGAGTTTGCCTCTGTGTGTCAGGGGCTATTGGGTGTCCATTCTCCCAGGAGAACTTCATCCTAAAATCATTTTTGGTTGTTCTTCATACATATTCTGTTTCATTAGACCCACAGAAAGAGTTTGTCTTTTCTTGAAAAATTACCTGAATTAAACTTTGGCAATAGAGGTGTCCATGAACAGTAAAATGGAGGATGAACAAACTGTGGGACAACCTTGCTGCCTCTGACTTTCAGAGAAACATGAGGTGTATCATTTCAGTGTCCTGCTTCAAGATTAGAAAGTATAAAAGAACTTAAGTGATGCATAAATCAGTTAGGATGATGATGTGACCCTGTAAAGCACTAAGCAAACAGCAGATACAACTAATGGTGTTGAACATATTAAATCCATAATTCTACCCACCAACAAGTTTTATTCTGAGCCACCTTTCCATGGAACTGTTTATAGCAAGTGTGTCAGCACTAAATCTTTGGACAGTTAGATCCTTTAGAAAAGTTTAAAATAATTAAATTTAAATAATTTCTGTGAGCTATTTTTTGATGAAATTTGGCCTCACCAGCAAACACAGCAGAGCTTATACAGATCTATTTTGTCCCCAAGGGAGTTAAAAAACTGCTGTATATTCTGTTATTTGCACTTTTCTACTCACTTAACATAAAAGCAATGACATTTTCTCCTCAATTCTGCACACTCTGAGTTAAAGCAGCAATGGCCAGCTCTGAGCTTTCAGCTCAAGAGAATGCAGCCACTCTTTGCTACCCCAGACAGAGTGACAGAACTTTTCAGGGATGCAGTTTGCACTTGCTGGGCTCCTGTCCTGCCCCCTGCTAGCAGGGAATGCCCCAATCTTACCCAAGTGGGAGTGTTGATACAGGTGGTATTTCTAAGTCCAGGCATTGGTAGAATATTTTCCCAGCACTGCAAATATTTTCCAGGAAACACCACACTGGTGCAGTGAATACTTGATCAGCCAGGATCAGAATATTGGGAAGAAAATTAAAATCAACCTGAAGAATTTCTCTTGCCTTCAGCTTGCAGGAAATGTGGTTCTTCTGCATGGCTGGAAAAAGAGCCTAGCACTCCACACAGCTCCATTTGAGAGTCAGGAGAATTCTGAGATCAAGAAAGAGTGCTGGGTGAGAGCTCAGGATTTGATCTGAATGGTTGGGGTTTTGAGATTCATTACCAATTATCAGCAGGCTGCTGGAATGGTGGGCTATGCTAAACACAGGGACAGGAAAACAACTTTATCTCTGCTGTTGGAGCAGACATGGGATCACCTCAAAGCCACCACTGGTGACATGGGCTGAACCAACATTTTCAGCTGCCAGAATTGCCATCCACAGCACCAGCAACATTTTTTCACCAGCAGCTTGTTTACCAGATCAGCTATTGCACCCATCTACCAGCAACATTTTCCATTTGTTTTCAGCAATTTTTTTTTAATCTCACTTGACTGAGTGACCTAAAACACATCTGTGACCACAAAATGTACAGGGGGATGCATTATTAGAAAAGATTCAAAAGAACTGAGGAAAATGAAATATTGTGCTATAAACCAAAATGCAATCTTCACAGACCTTCTTACTAAAATCTGAGAAGCAGCTTTTTTAGTACTCTTCCTTCTACTGATAAATGGAGAAGTGCCCAGGATAGCAAATGAGCTCCCCTTGGTGGTTTTAATGCCAGGAGCAGCACTCCTCCTCCCCCAGCCAAACAATATACATTGCATTTACATCTCTGATGTGCTGTGCACTTATAAACACTTGGCCAAATTCAGCCCTGAAATAAATATGTCATTACAACGGGAAATCATCAGGCCTGCCTGTCCACAAAGGAATTTGCCCTTTTTTTCCTTAAGGATACACTTTGTTAGAAAGTCACATAATTTCAAGGAGCTGTCTTTGACCCCTGTATGGGAGAAACAGGAAAAAACCCACAACTCTTGCCAACCTCTGTATACAGATGGCCAAAAACTAAGATGTATGACAAATCAATACCTGTTAATATTGAAACAAACCATGATATCAACTGGATTTTTCTTCCTGAAGAAAAAATAATTTTTATTAATTTTTTTTTTTTCGAATTTATTTCTATTTTGTGGAAGCAGGAGCAAGGAGTTGCTTAGGGATTTAGTTTGAGGATTTTGCATTTGCAGTTTACAGGAAAGTTCTACCAAATGAATTCCCATTACAAAGGCAGCACAAATGAGTAAACAAAACAAAATACAGTAAGCCAGCCCTCATTTAGCTGATCCCATGTAACTCACTGTAAAACCCACACACTGCCTTGCACAGGTGGAAAAGATCAGTTTAAGGCAAGTCAACTTCATTGCAACTTGCTGACAGCTCCATTATTGTGGACATTTGTTTTATAGCACAGAAACTCAAACACTGCTGATGTGTCCACACTTTTAATGTGCCACATTAACATGTCAGTTAATCACTTTTGCCATCGTGAACAAATCAGATGAAGTTTCTTCACAAAGACATTTCCATAATAAATACTTGACACCCACAAAACACAAAATATTCCATCCTTTGTGTAAAGACTTGAGCTCTGCAGGTGCCCTTGATGAATTTCACAACTGCACTTGGAGTGAGTAGAGAAGTTCTGGTAACCAGTTAAGATTTGTATGCACACAAAATATGTATCAGGTGAGGAAAGACAGTGCTGAGGTTTTACAGGGACACATTTTACAGGGATACATAAAAGGTTCTCTGCTTTCCCCCAGTCCCTGCTAATATCTACTTCCACAGTAACTCCTTCCTCTCTTTTGCAATGTTTTGCAAAATAAGCACGATTTAAGAAATTTCCAATATATAAATTGCAGGAGGAAGTCTTGGACATGTCATTGAGGTGCTACTTGGCCCTGCTGGCTCCATTATTTCTCCAGAAGGAAGCATGTTTATCAATAAAAGATAATTATTGCCAAGATGCCTCACCCAGGAGGTCCTGTCTAGGATGCTGGTGATACCATGGCACAGCAGCAACAGAAAAAAAGATATTTACTCATCTCCTTTTGTGCTGCAAAACAAACAGGTTTGGCTGTCAGAAATCCTGCATTAGGCAGCTCCCAGCCCTCACAGCCACACACCCAAAGGATGGAAGAAGGCAGAGGGAGGCTTGCAGACACACCTGGGGAACGAGTCAGCAGCACCTCCCAGGCTGGGCAGAGAGGGAAGGGCCAGCTGAGAGTGAAAGGAAAATCTCTGGAGAGAAAGCAGCTGCTGTGGAGAGCAGGATGAGGGGCTGGGACATCCCCCTCAGCTCCTGAGGGTGACCCGGGGCTGGCTCTGCCCAGTCTGCAGCTGTTTGCACCCAGCTGGCAGCTCCTTTACCTGCCTCTTTCCCCACCTTCTGTTCTTCTTCTTCCCCCCTTTTCATCACTTTCTCTCAGCTTTCTGCTGCACCATCCTCACAAGCAGCCCTGAGGAAAGGATCTGCTCACAGTGGGATTTCCTGCCCTGACAGCTCACTGTAAAGCTCCTAATCAGCCTGGCCCCATCGTGCCTGTGCCACTTCACATCTCAGCTCAAACAACAGGAATAAATCAGGTAAATGAAAATATGCATCCTGAAGGCCTAATGCAAGTGATTTCATCCATTTTAAGGGTCACCAGCTGTGATTTACCTTAGAACCTTGCTTCTGCCTTGAGGGTGCTCTGAAGTACCCTGTGACTAATGCCCCTATTTTTAGTTTTGTAGCAGAAGCCAAGGAGAAATTAAAGAAATAAAATGGAAAAAATAATGAGAGCTCATTTCAGCTTATAATGGTATTTTCTCAGGTGACTAAACATTCATTTGACTTTTGGTAGTGTTGAATTTGTTCTCCATTAGGGCAAATATGATTTGGAGGCTGGCTTGACCTCTGAAGTGTAGAACTTTCCTTTATCTTTATTGCTGGCTCCAGTTATTTATCAGGTCAGTGTGCGTGCCCAGATTCCAGGAAAGCAGAGCAAAGAAATGAAATTAGCACTGAAGACAAACACAGTCAGAGCAGCTGGCTGTTGACTCAGATGAGCAATTTCCTTCAGACTGTCACTAGCCTCAATACAAGATGAGATGCCTGTCAGAGTCCAGTACCTAAAGATTCATTTCACTGAATGATGGGAATAAGAAAAAGCTTTTTTTTTTTTTTTATCTTTAAAGAATCTAATCTGGAAGAATTTACAATAAGTTTCCACAAATACTTGCTCTTTTTTGCATAATCTTACAGCATTCAAGTTCTTTAGAAAAATCTAACAAACTCTAGGATACATATTTTTAGGAACTAAGATTGCTGTGAAAAACAGATTTATTAATAAATTCCATGTAGAAGAAATAAATGTTCTTCTTGAAATGCAATCAACTCATACTCTGAAGGTGGACAGCTTTTTCTGTCTGTCCATCTGTAAAAGAGGAGAAGAGGGACCAGTTTCAGATTCTCTATGAGAAAATCACAGATTTTTCTGATTCAGATCAGAATATTTCTTCCTCTCCCCAGCAGGTCTGAGGCCCCACTCTGGGTGTTGGCTGCATGAAGGTTGAGATGTGCCACAGCTTTTCCCTCAGCTCTGCTCACTTCACCTTTGTGCAGCTCTACCAGCAAGTCTGGAGCCATCCACAGGGGATGGGAGATTTTGCTAACTAGAGCATTGCTAACTTATTTAGCAAAAAGTCATCCAGGACAAAAACCTTGCTCAAGAGAGTTTGTTATGAAGGGAGAGACTAAAGCTATTAGTAATCCTGCCTCTGTCCCTTGAGAAACACTAAGCCAGATTCAACAGGGCTGAGCAGCTCTGTGATACAAGTGAAAATGGTTTCCAGTTGCAAGGAAAAGAAAAAAAAAAAAAGAGCAGAGCTCAACCCCAGCTCTGTCAGTGGGAAGTGCTCCATTTAGCAAATTCAATTCTTAGAAATGCAAAATGCAAACTGTAATGCTCCCTGCTGAATAAACAGCACAACTGGCTGTGTTTAGCCAGCCTATATGAAAAATGACACTTTTTTCCCCAGGAATACCACTTACAAAATTAAGGATTTTTGGAGGTTCTTTTTTCACAGATCACAACAGGAATTTCTGCACTAGTGAAAGGTGTCAAAAGCAGCTGCAGATAGTCAAATCCAATTTATTCCTCGGCATGAACAGAGCAGCAGCAATGCAATCCTCTGCAAACAAGCTTTGAAAATGTCCTTGGAAGAGCCTTTTGCAGAGGTGACCAGGGAGCTGCAAGCCCCAGCTCCACAAACATCTGCCTGTGGCAGGGCTCTGCCCACAGGAGTGTCCAGTGCAGCCTGTGCAGGGCACAGATGTGCTCAAAGGGGTGAGGTTACAGCAGCTTTCACCTCTGGGACAAAGGCAAGGTGATTTCCAGGCTCTGTCCAAACCTGGGGAGAGTCCTGTGCAAGTCAGGCACTGCTGGTGGAGCAAGGATCCAAGCAGGGAAAAAGTTGTTCCTCACTCACCTCAGGGGAGGAGGAAAAAGAGAGGGCTTTGAGTGTGAAAGGTAAAGAACCAATAATCTTCATTAATTGAAAATAAACTGTGCAAGGAGTGATTTCTGAACAGCTCAGTGCACATGACTCACTGCTGGCCCTGCTGTGCAGGCTCAGAGCTTCATTCAGATGCAGTGTTTCCCTCAATTGTTTTTTTATTTTTTTTAATCAAATTTCTAACTCCACTCTGCTCCATTCTCTGTGAATGCCAGATGTTTTTGCTCTGGCACCAGGAGCAGGGAAGGCAGGATGGCTCTGACCCTGTGCTGTGTCCCTGTGCACCCAACACCCAGCTGTGCTGTGACTGACAGGGGACACACAAAGTGCTGCTCACAGGGGCAGGGTTTTGTCATTAATGCTGAAAGGATAAGGGGGATCAACCCAACTGCTGCACCAAGGCCAATACATGGCAGATCTCTGTTTGAGTTTCCCAGTTAGATAGAAGAAAAATTAATTTTCTCAAAAACTTCCTCTTTGGGGTGGCAGGAATGGCCACAATGGCTGTTCCAGCCTCTTGTTCCAGTGCAGCACAGCAGTCCACAGGGCAGGAAATGAGAAACAGAGGGTAAGATACCCTGCTCCAAGGGCAGACTCTAAAAGACCAGGACCTCAGCAAATCCTGCAATGCAATATTCACTTCTTTAATCCCTTTCACAGAAATGAGGATTCCACCCATCAGGAATTCCTTTCTATGAAAACACTAATTTCTTGTCTTTAAAAAAAAAATTGTCTGTGAAAGCAGCCTTCCTGCTTTGGGTAGGATTTCAGCTTTTGATAGCTGCTCCTTCCACTTATTTAACAATGTAAATTATAGTCACAGTGCCATGTCTTCATTCCACCAGTCAAAGGATTTTGCCTCCCACAATGAATTAGAAAATGCACATTAGGAAAAAGCTGGCAGACAGATTATTGTGATTATCTTAACAGCAGGTATTTAAAGCTCATTGTCACTAAAGCTCCTTGCCAATGCCCAAATTCTTAGCCACAGTGGTCAGGTCTGTGCTGCCCTGACAGGCATCACCTCCACTGTTTGGAGTCAGTGAGCAGGGCCACCCTGACAGGGGCTGCTCAGGGGAGGAGATGTGACCTGCCATCTGCTCATCCTGCATTTTATGCTCTTTGAATTGCACTGTAATAATTTCCTGGCTGTCATCCTGGAAGGAGACACAGGCAGTGTGAGTTCAGCCAGCCAGCAAGGCATTGGTGAGCAGAGCTTTCAGGCATTAAAGAGGAGAATTATTCAAGCATCAGGTGCTGGAAAGATTCTTTCATCTTATACATGGCGAAAATGAGAGGAAAGGAATTATTTTCTGGGCTCCAGCTTTCTCCTCAAGGTTTGCTCACTTTGTGCCATATGAGGTTTCTGAAGAGGACACTCAGTGGACAGGGACTGGTCTCAATCCAGCTTGGGGAAAAGCACAATGACAGAGTGAAATTACTTGGAAAGGGTTGGAAAAAAAACAACTTCCCATCACTCAGACATCTGGAGCCTTAAAACTCTGAAGGTGTAAAGCACATAACAAAGTGCAAGCTGGTTAAGGGCCAGCTTTGATCACAGGAATATCACCTTGCACCTGAGGTTTTGAATAAGAAATCTGCACCCCAGGCACATCTGCAGGGAATAGTGACACAGTGGCCCCTTGGGTTTGAGGAGTTGATCTGGACAATGACTGTGGCTGCTGGATACAAACACCAGGTCAAAAAGGCAGTGGGAAGGGCAGGACAGGAAGGACTGATGCAAAGCAAGAGGCAGAATGTTTGCCTCTCCACGAGGCTGCAGTGGATGCAGACAGGAGAAGCCATGTGCTCCCAGCAGCATTCCCAGGGCTGGGGGAAATATGTCCTAAGGAGAAAATACTGAACACAGACAGACCAGGTTATGATTTTTGCCTTTTCTATTATTTTTCCTTATTGAGCAGATTAACAGCAATTATGAAAGCTCAAATGCTGAAGGTCAAATTTTTAAAGAGAGGCAAGAATAAAAAATTAGCCAACTTCTGGGGAAACACAGAGTTATTAACAGTACAGACAAAGCAAACACTGGAGCAAAGCCTGAGGAAACATAGGATGCTGGCATGAGAGTCAAATCATTTGCCTTTCCTTTAATTTTTAAATTTCCTCTCCTCTCTGTGTTATATGTAAGGATGAGAACGTGTTTTAGTTTGCTTACCAGAGAGAACAAAGGTTTCAGGAGGTGTCTGTCCAGCAGTGGCTCAGCACAGCTCCCTGCATGGTCCATCAGGGGTGTCTGTGCCCCAGGAACCTTGCACTGCTGACAGCACAGTCAGGTGTGGAGAGGGAGGAAAGGAAGGGGAGAGCTGTGCTGGTGAGCAGCTCTGGATCTGGACTGGGTCTGCCACAGCATCCCCCTGCTGCAGGTCCCCCAGCCAGGCAGCCACAGTGGCAAATGCTGGCAAGTGAGACTTCCACCTCATTCAAATGAAGAGAAATGCACAGGGAGAGCTCACAGGTTATTGCAGCTGGGATCACTCTTTACCTTTCCTTGCCAGAAATGTCAACACAAGCAGGGTGAGCTATGAGCTCAGGAGAGTGGCTGGTGTTTGCCAGCTGGCTCCATCAGACTTTGTGATAACAGACATGCCACACTGCCTCCCATCAGCCAGCTCCTGTCAGCCTCATCACAAGGAAAAATTATTGCTGGTTTTAAAAATTCATGTATTTACCTATTTGTTTCTTCCTTTTTGGGAATCTGTCCAAAGAAACTGAAAGCAATCCTCTCTTCCCAAGCTGCAGATTAAAAGAGATCAGAAGCACTTTAGAATCCAGTATTAGGGAGAGTCAGACACTACAACACAGGAATCACTTGTCTTGTGTCTGATGCACATTAAAAATGGGAGGTGAAGGGAGAGTGTCCTGTGAGGACACAGGTCAGTCTTTCCTGTGGGATGCTGAAGTGGTTGAGAGAGGTGGTGTGCAGCTCACAGCCCTCTGCCAGTCTCCTCAGGACTAGCCCCCCTGGCAGGCTCAGGGCATCAGGCCAGACCCCAAGGGATGTGCTGCTTTGTTCCACATCACCATCAGCTGAAATCCTTGGCAGGACAGTTGAGTGTTCCATGTTAATAACCAAGTACCTTGTGACAGAACCTATTGTTTGAAATAACCATAATTCCTGCATTCATTAATTTAGACACTTTAGCCATAAAGGAAATTTACAGTGGGATGTAGCAGGATATGTTTGTGCTTATATTTACAGATCATGCTATGGTGCATTTTTGTCTACCCCATAAATCACACAAACTGCTGCTGTGTCTCATGTACTCCAATATATTAAATGCAATAGTCTCTTTTATATTCTTCAGCACAGAGGAGGATCTCACACTGGCTATGGAGATTGCTCCTAATGTCATTGAAAGTCAGCAGCCAAAAATCCCCATAGTACTGAATGTCACTGGCAATATTATGGTACATGGACAGATGAACATGATGTCAAGCTCCCTGTCTGCTCCAGAAGCTGAAAGAAAAGCACTGAGTGGAGAACAGGAGCCTGTGCAGGATGGTGACTGTGCAGCAGGGGGATTCCTGGAGCTGCTCCCATGATAACTATTAAACCACAAATCCTCATTTCACAGCAATGCTCGACAGTTTTCTAGGAATCCTCCCTTAGGAAATGAGGCCATCTCATCAGCAGTGCAGAGCTGGCTCCTCTGCAAAGCCACACTGCAGCTCTGAAGGGCTGGAGAGCTACTGGCACTCAGAACAGGCCAGGCTCTCACTGAAAAGCCCAGCACACAGCCCTGAGCTGGCTCCTGCCCTGGGAAACACCCAGGGATCCTCACAGAAATCACAGCTGGAGCACAGCTGGAGCACAGCTGTCCCCTCACACAGCCCATTGGGCACTGTCACCAGGAACCTGCAGAGAAATCACAGCTGGAGCACAGCTGGAGCACAGCTGTCCCTCACAGAGCCCATCAGGCACTGTCACCAGGAACCTGCAGAGAAATCACAGCTGGAACACAGCTGGAACACAGCTGTCCCTCACACAGCCCATGGGGCACTCCCATCAGGGATCCTCACAGAAAGCACAGCTGGAGCACAGCTGGAGCACAGCTGGAGCACAGCTGTCCCTCACAGAGCCCATAGGGCACTCCCATCACGCCTGGGGACACTTTGTCACCCGTGCAGTGTCTGGGGCCAGCAGCTGCCCTGACTGCACACCTGCACAGACAGAGGTGCAGAGCACCCCAGGGCTGGGCTCCCAGAGGGATCCCGTGCCAGACACAGGCACAGAGAGGAAGGGGACCAGAGCTCCAGCTGTCACTCCCAGCCATGTCCCCGGGAGAGCAGCACAGTGCAGGTGTGACAGTGCCACCTGCTGACCCTGCCAGCTGCTCCCACCCACGGCAGCAGCCACGACTCCACAACTCCCCAGATTCACAATTCCCCAATTCCCCAGATTCACAATTCCCCAATTCCACAGCTCCCCACAACTCAACCCCACAACTCCCCACCACAGAGGCAGAGACACAGGCTGCCACTGAGCCAGAGACAGCTGAGAATTAAAGAAATCTTTGGGGTTCCACTAACTGTTGCTCCTTTTTCCCTCCAGATTTAGCAACCATTGCACAGATCAGGCAGGGCAGGAAGGGCTGCCAGCACACAGCACACAGCACACAGCACAGCCCTTCTCAGCTGCTGGCACCCCTGCTGACATTTGCTGTTGTGCTCCCATTCATTTTTTCAGCTGCTCTAATATTTGCTAGCTGGGCAGGCTGGGTGGTGCCTTGGCATCTGAGTGCTCTCCCAGCCTCTCCCAGCTCAGCAGACACAGAGCTACGTGGCCAGACTGTCCTGGCTCCCCATCCCTCAGCTCCCAGCACTGCTCATCTGCTCTTTTCCCCTCCTCCACCAAAGAGTAGATCCATATTTCTTTCTTTCCTCTGGTAATATTTAGGATTTTTTAAATTATCTGTTGCCAGAGACGAATCCCGCCCTCCTAAAATCCCAGAACATGGACCCTCTTTGCAGGCAGCAAATATCCACCTGAAGGCAGGTTTTAAACACCAACCCCTCTACTCTTTGGGCTCAGCCCCTCCAGTTAATGAAAACTCACAACCCAACATCTCAGTGTTAAAACACAGATTAAAAGCAAGTTTTGAGTCCTATCTTGTGCTACCTGCAGTTCACACTGACTGGGGAACCTTGGTCCATATATTAGCCACTCAAGAAACTAAGAAATTATGAATTCTACTTTCACATCATGAACTCTTTGCTCTGGTCAGACTAGGAATTATTTAGGGAAGAAACTATTTGTTGCAATTAATTTTCTGAGAATTTAGCAATCTGCTCACAGGCCATTTTCAGATAGAACAAAAGAGGAATTTGTCCAACAACTTAATTAATTTCAAATTAATTTCTCATGTGTAACAGAAGGACTTTCCACTGAGCTGTCCCTCCTATGCAGAGGTTTCAGAACACTTTGCACACAGCAATGCAGCAGCACAACTACACTGCCAGAAAGGAGAAACTTGCTCTGTTGTAGAAACTGAAAACAATGAACCAAAGCTCACTGAAGAGTAATTAAAATACCCAACATAAAGAGTAACTGGAAATTGTGACTTTCAGCTTAATGAGAGCTCAAAATATTTGTGGGGGAAACACTTCTTGTCCTGCAAGGGGAAAAAAATTAAAAAGACAAAAAAAGATATTTCCCTTTTCCTAGTTTATCCCAAGAAGTCAGGTCAAGATTTCAACATTTTCACAAACAAACAAACAAACAAACAACACCAGCAAGCTTTGAGGAGTGTCATCAACTATCCTGAATGCCCCATTGCAGAATCAAGCAGATTTGCCAAACACATTTTATAAAGAAAACTTTGAATCCTGTTTTTGCAGCTTCAGAAAGTCCCCAGCAAAATCCAGTTTGGGAGACTTGCAGAAACCAGTACCTCCCTTTCTGAAAAACACTGAGCTCCTACTTAATTCCAGAGTGAGAACACAACCAGAACCACCCAGCTGATAAAACCCAGCTGGGATGAGAGGGGGTGAGCAAGGCACAGCTCTCTGAGCCTCTGGGGCAGCTGTGGGGTGGTGACAGCAGCACAGGGAGCCCTGCAGAGCAGGAGGAGCACAGCTGTGCCCAGATGTGCCCAGCTGTGCCAGCCCAGCCCTCCTGCAGAAGAAGGTTGCAGGTCACCTGCAGCCCCACCTGCTCTGCTCCCCATGGCCAGGACAGGCAGCATCCAGCCCAAACCTTTTCAGCCCAGATGAAGCCAGGGAAAGCTTTGCTTTTGCAGCAGGAATAGATGTGTCTGTGTCTCTGGGCTGGCCCAGGCTGAGGCTGCACTCACTGTGATGCACAGAGCACTGTGCAGTGACAGCAGCTGCTGGTTACAGCCACCAAAAACAGCCTTTACAACTCCAGCAAAGTCTCACACAAAGTCAGGCCTTAAAAACAGAGCTGCAGCTGAATCCCCTTCCAGGAGAGCCCTGCATGACACAGGTGCAGTAACAGCCCTGCTCCCTAGCACTGACAACAGATTTCTCAGCTCCGTGCTGAGCACTCTGTCACTGGTGGGGACACAAACCTGACTCGAGGCATTTTGGTTTCTAGTTTTGAGCTTGGATGTGAATATTTTGCTTCCTCGAGGAAAGAGGTTTGTTTTCCTCTGTGTCACCAAGGTCTTCTCACCTTCTAATGTGAGGATGCCAGGGTGGTGCTGAGTGGCTTTGCATGGAGAGGTGACAACACGAGGAGAGAGCCAGAGGGGGATTCACCCCTTCAGAGTAACTCTGCCAGACAGCTCAACCTCATCCAGGCAACTGTGAGCAATAAGCCCCAAACCTGTATCAGTATCCTTTGCTTACACCAATCAAAAATTTTTGAGACCTCTAGTGTCAGGCATAAAATAGAGCTTGCATGGTAATGTACTTATGTCAAATGCATCCTTATATTGAACTTAACTTTCAAAAACGCTCAACTAGAATATCCTGTCAAAGGATAAAGCAAAGTTAGAATTTCAGAAGAGGCTGTTCAGTTGTTTTAATCATCTGTTCCAGTTCTAAGTTCCTATTGTATAAATAACATGTATCTTAATCATGTCCCATAAATTAACTCCACATACCAAAGTGAAATCAAATACTTCAATTAAGATTTGTGTGGTAGAAATATCCTCATCTAAATGAGCTCAAAGGAAAGCACTCTCAAGGCTTGAAAATCATTTTCATTCTTTATCTCAGCACAGAAGGAGCAGATTTGAGTGGAGGGAGGCTGGAGATGTGCTGTTCCAGCAGTTCAGGGCTGTCCCCAGAGCTCTGCAGCAGCACTGAGCCTGTGCTCCCCTGCT
Source organism: Cossypha polioptera (assembly GCA_027576295.1). Lineage (NCBI taxonomy): Eukaryota > Metazoa > Chordata > Aves > Passeriformes > Muscicapidae > Cossypha > Cossypha polioptera. The sequence goes on along the minus strand of JAODHX010000912.1, from coordinate 15,096,194 downwards.
CATCTGCCCCCAGACTGCTCCTCTCCTGCTCCAGCCTTGCCTCCTGTGCTGGACCTGCTCCATCAGCCTGTCCCTGCAGCACTGACAGTGCCCAAAGCCCTCTGAAAATCACCTTTAATTCCATTAATCTCCCCAGGCCCTGCTGCTGAGCTTTGGGCTCTCTCCCCTGCACGTTTCCCCACCCTTCCCTCACACCCAGCTCTTCTCCCCCCTCTGCACGTGTCAGAACCTGCAGAGACCACAAAGCACCTCACTTATCACTTGGTGATTAATAACACATCACTTACTCCTTGTCTCCCAGCAAAAACCCCACACCATCTTCAGCCCTGAGGATTTATTGCAAAAGTTTCATCGTCACCACCTCAATATTCACAGCTCAGTGAGAAACCCAGTGTTCTTCCAAAAACCTAGCACAGGATTTTCTTGGAAGAAAAGCATAGGTGACATCAGTAGCCCAAGAACTTCCACAGATTAAAAAAAAAAAACCACCCTCAGACTTCAGAACAGTTCTGTCTCTCAAAACATCTGCCTTAGAAAGGTGATTTTGGTGGCTACTTAAAAGCAGAGCAAACTTCAATTGTCACACAATCAGCACAGCCAATTGAATTAGAGAAGCATATTTATGCCCCTAACAAGTTTGAATCTGCAGAAAAACCTGCTGGGAGCAATTTGAAAAGACTAATGAGACTTTTCCCATCACCAGACGGGTATATTCTCCTTTAAAGGTTTATGAGCATGTCATTTAGTTTCACTACAGCTTTTTCAAAATCATTAATGAACTTGTGAAAACAATTAGAGAGATAAAAGGCCAAGAAATGTATGTGTTAGCCTGAAACCTGTGATAATTCAGCCTAGGCAAGGCAGAGGAGAATGCACTGCTTTGAAGGCATCAGACAGAAGATCCTGGTGGTTTATGCCTTTTAAAATTATCACTCCTCGTTTTGCTCCTGATAATCTTTAAGTGGAAAAATATCTTTTTAGAACTTGATCTTGGAGACTCTGTTGCTTATTAAAACAAGAGGGACAGCAGAACAATCTCGTTAGGGTGAACAGAAAGACATGAATGCCAGGCCATATAAAACACACCTCATTAATATCTGCATTAGCTGAATGGCACAGGCATGAATGCTATAAAGACTTCATCTGCCTTTGATCTTTTGAAGCTACCTTTGAATAAGTCCCAACCAACTACAGATTGCAGAAGAAAAGCAAATGTTCAAAGGGAGAAAGGACCTAGAATGACAGACTGAGTGCCACAGCAGTCTTTTCTTACTCTGGGCATGCATGGATTACTTTGGCAAATGAGCCCACCAAACACTGTGACCAGTGAATACACTGAGTACTTTCCCTTGCAAGGGCATTTTATCTTCTGTGCCAGGCTTACAGGAACAGGAATAGGCATGGGGAAAGCCCTGTTCTGCTTTAGAGCACCACGTTCTCCCTGTGAGCAGCTCCAGCTCCACAGCAGCACAAACATCCTTCAGGGATGTCTGTGCACATCAGAGCTCTGGGCACCAGCACCTCCCACACCTGGGACAGGGCTGGGCTGCCCAAGGTGCTGCCACCAATTGCAATGGTTTGAAAGTAAAACCAGTGACAGACTCTAAGTCAGAAATACAATTCAATAGGAAAAAAAAGAGAAAAAACAAAATGCATGCAAGAGTACAAAAGAAAAAAACACTGACAGAGTCAGAATAGAACCTGACACCACACTAGTTTGGGTGGTGGTAGCAGTCCAGATGAGGTGGTCTTGTTGAAATAATGATCTTGTAGAAAGGTCTGGTAGCTATTGTTCCCAGGAAACCAACAGGTAAGGGCTGCCTTGGTGTTCCAAATCTCAGTTTTTATCTGGGTAGGAAAGGCTTGGCTCCTCCCCTGGGTGGAGCATCTCCCAGTGGGATGATGTAAT
>JAODHX010000912.1:15061627-15074153 GCA_027576295.1 Cossypha polioptera | reverse complement strand
CTGAGGCGGCGCCGGGCGCGCGCCCCGGGGCCGGGCGGCCGCCCCACAAAAGCGACAGAAAAAACCTCTGAGGGCAGCGTGTGAGCGAGCGGCGCTTTGTCAGCTGCGCCTGGCACTTACCAACGGGAAAAGCAGGCACTGCCATCACCTGCAGCTCACCACATTCACCATCTTCCAGCCAGCCTTTCACATGCCAACTGCCCTCGCAGTCGGGTCCCTTGCAGCTTTCCTCCATCCCAGAGGGCCCGCACAGGAGCCTTCCCCTCCTGTTCAGTGTTGCCCCATCCCTCAGAGGTGCAGATGAGTGTTGCTGGGTGCCCTCAAATGCAGCAATGCCCGAGGGGCCGGTGCACTGCAGAACGCAGGGCAGGGCTCTGCCACCTGCCCACCCCTCCCTGAGCAGCCAGGCCTCATGAGGCGCCAGGTCAAACTGAAAAATGTGTGCCTACATCTGCATGTATTTATAAATACCACTGTTAAAATCTCAGCCGTGGTGCAGGAGGCAGAGAATCAGCTCAGTACCTCCTGTACCTCACCTGAGCTTGCCTCAATGCATGGCACAGACCGTGCTGCAAGGGGATCAATTCTTCCTGCACCAAGATTCTCTCTTAGCAAATCCACAGAAAATTAAAGTCCCAAGCTGGCTTCAAAGCACCTTTAAAAGGAGAGTGAATTGCTCTGTGCACTTAGAGCAGGCACACAAAGTTTATATGTCAAGCCTCCATCCTCCTTCCAGCATACCTAATATGCATTTATTATGCTGTTAATAAAAAATTAGCCTGATGAATGACAATTTCTCTAATTAGCTATGCATTTATGTACATAGCAGTTGCTGTAGCTAATATCTGCAAATTCTGTGGAATTCTTTAGCTAAAATGTTAACAGTATGCTCACAACTTCTCCACTAAAGAAAAAAATACATTTTATAATTTGGGACCACATTAACAAACACAGATGACAGGTGTCATCTCAAACTTTTTTCCTAGTCAAATTCTTTATTGCATAAAGTGTGTCTGCTAATTTTAGGAAAAGCTTGACAAAAAAAATGGATGAAAGAAAGCAAAGAAACCTTTGAAGTACTTGAGTGCATTAAAACAGAATGGCTAATATATTAGGCACAGAACATGTAGATGAATAATTGAAGTAAATGAAACTTAAAGACTACAACACTTAGAAAAGCAGAGCTTCAGCTTGGGGGAACTTGAGTCTTTTACAGACATTTGAAAAATTAGACAAAACATTACTATTTAAATAGAATAATATCAGAATAATCATTGCCATCAGTGGAACTGTTTGACTTCTTTAGCTTTAGCTGGTTTGTATGTATTTAGAAAGGTGATTCTAGACTTGCATTATTCTAGGTGTGCCTCACTGCAGAGAAAATAAACATCAGTTTTACTGAAAAGAAAGGAAGTACCCTTACATCTTTGAAGAGAATGTAACTAACAGTCTTATTTACTATGCAGGATGTGTGAGCAGAATGTGAATTTTAGATTTCATCAAGACTCCATCAACCTCCCCATACTGTCCAACACTTCCAAGACAAATGCATCAGCACACAAGTCAACAGTGACAGTAACTCCTGCACATCTGAGCTGTCTCCTTTGCATTACAGGCAAATGTAAGTCTCTGGAGAATCCTGCTCTAATTTGGGGTTTGGTTTGTATTTGTTTGTATCAAGGCACTTTATTCTTCCCTGTCATTTTCACAACCACACAGTGTTGCATAGAAGGAAATTAAAAACACGTATTCTTCTTTATTTTTTAAAACTTTATTAAATTACGCAGTAAGAACCCATCTCCACACAAGTGTTTCATTTCTGGATGGCAGAGGTATAACACATGAGCCACAGGTGAGTGCATTACCCCTCCCTTCCCTCCAGCTTCCAGGAAACAAAACAGCAGGTACAACACACTCCTGTCACTACACTTCTCCAACAGATTGTTCATAAGGTTATTTTTAACTGGAGAAAAAATGAAAAGGACCAACAGTGTCAAGTGTCTTGTTCTGCATCTGAATGTTTTCACTGCAACACTCCCACAGCTTTTCCTGCGCCGTGCGTGGCCAGGGGCAGGAATGGATCTGCACGGGCTCTGGTGGATGCAAAGCCTGTCACTTCCCTAGAGGTAATCAGGCAATCAGAGTGCAAGGCAGGCCATAGGACTGTTGAAAACTCTTACACTTCAAAGTGCATGTCCATAAAAAAATTGGCAACAGAGGAGAAAGTGAATTCTAAGACCTAGTGCGGAGGCAGAGCAGTCAGCATAGTGCAAATACTGAAAGGAACAGAAGTTTGCCAGCATTATCCAAAAATCACCAGCCAAGCTCCCTACTCAGATGAACTGCTGCAAACCCTTGCAATTAAATTAATTTTATGCCACTAGTGGGCTTGGCTCAAATCTTTTAATACTTGGATTTTGACAGAAAAAAATGCTGTATTGAAAGTGTGGTTTTACTCTGAAAAGTGACTAAAATGGCATTAAGGATCTTCCCACATTTTTCAGCAATTGTGCATAATGAATTCACCAAGTTTGCAAAAGAGAAACTTTTTATACAGAGCTACAACAAATTTATCTGGGTTCAGAACTCCAGGGTGCATTTCTGCTTTAGCTATCAGCATCTTTACAATTCTGCAGCTGTAGCTGAATTCTGTGGGGTTGGTTTACTCTAAAAAAAGGAAATTGTTTTTTCCTAAAGGTGTCCTACTTAAAAAATGAAGCAAGAAGTCTTTTAGACAACCAGCAGACAAGCAGGACCTTGATCTAAGGAAGAGGATGCCATTTTCAGAGAGACTTTTCTGACCATAATCACACTTTGAGAATTGATTAAAAAAAACCTTGGTGGAAGATTCCCTACAGATGCATTACTGAACAACCATCTACAGAAGAAACATGGCAAAGGAAAACTACTTTGCAGAAATCTTTACAGGTCTAGTTGAACAAAAATTTGAGAGTCCTTCATTTCTTGGATTATATGTATACCCCTGTGAAGTGAAGCACTAGAATTTACAGGTGTGAACTAAAAGGATTAGGAAAATGAAGTAAAAAGCATATCACTCTACCTCCACCAGAACATCACTTTATTGTTTATCTGTCATCAACAATGTAAAACTCTACTAGATACTCTATCCTGGTTTTTAAAAAGGTAAAGATTACATTGGATTAGCTACGTAGTACGAAAGAAACTACAGCAATCACAGTAGAATGAGATTGGAGGGACAATTTGAATTACAAAAAAGTGTACACTGCAAGCAGAGGGAAGTGCACATTAAATCAAATGCCTGTAGGAATCATTACTTTTAAATGCACAGTGACAATTTTGAGAAACTGTACATAATAGAATCACAAAAATGACTTGAACCAAAATTACATTTTGCATTTGACCATCCAACTCATAAGTAATCATTGATGTTCTATATTTTCAGACCTTTTGGAAAAATTGTTTACCAAACAGAATTTTAAGTTGTTAATTTGACTAAACTGTGAAGCAGAAGGATTGAAATAAAAAGTATATTGGAAGTACGCCTAACCTACAAGAATAAGCCAAGAGGGGTGTATGCAAGGAGAGGCTGGGAAGGAGGAGTGAAAGGAAAGAAGAAAGGGAGAAGAGAACAAAGGCTTTTTCTTCTATCTCAGAAGTTCTTCCAATGCAGCGTGTATCTGCTGTACAGCTCTTTGCTTTCAGTCCGTTTCTGAAGTTTACATTTTGTAGCCTTTTCCCGTACTAACTGGTCAACTCAACCAGCACTGCTGCCACGTAACAAGAGGAACAAGAATCTGAATGCATCAAATCTGCCCTTGCTGTGATTTCTTCACGGCCCCATTTTTCTGTTTTTTCTTTGAACAGGGTTCGGTGTTTCCTGAATTGTTCACAGGGTCAGGTGGAATTGAGTTCCAAATCACTCTGCCGTTTGTAGCATCCTGATTTCTTGCTGCAGCTGACCCCCAGACACGTTTGCAGTTCTTCCGTAGCAGAAAGACAAACCGTGTTGCTCAAGCGGTGAGCGTTCACCCTTGACCGTGGGGGTTGCAGACCATTGTGTTTACGTATCCCTGAGTGCAGCTATCCTGCAGGATTCACTTCCCAGTGCACCGAGATTTCCTAGGTTTCCTCAGATTAAGCCCCAGTATGCATCACCACCGACTGTGGTGCGGCTACGGATGCCTGAGGCCGAGTTGATTCTGGTGGATGTCTGACCTCGCTGAACCAGACCGAGCTGCTGTCTCCCTACTCATACCCAGGCAGTCCAACCTTCATACAGCTGAGCCAAGTTATCTAGATTAGTTGCTTCCTTAATCACAAAGTCAACCTATTAAAAAGGTCAAACAAGGAATTAAATAAAAATAAGCTAGAATTTTAAAAGCGTTTAAGTGATCTTAGAACTTACTGTCGAATGCCACCTGCAAATATTTCACTGAAAAAAATCTAAAGTAACCGTAGACATAACTTTGTGCAGTCCACATAAGAAACAGAAAGCTGTACTGCAAAATAAGACCACATATCTCATTCACAGCCCCTATCTCGAAAGTATTCTCGAACAGACATGGACAACTGCGTCCCCTGACTCCGTTGCCCAGAGACAGAAGTGGTTTTGTGTTAGTGAACACAGACAAGTTCTGTCCCTTGGGCAGCTGGACAGATCTCCTGTTCTCCCTGGCTATCAGCAGCTCTGGAACAAATGTTGGCTTACTGACAGACAAAAGGCAGTTTTATCTAATTCATGGTTTTACATAAACCTCCCACATGGCAAACAAAAGCATATGACAGGAAAAAAAAAATGCAGCAGCAACCTTGATTTGCACTGCAATAGCTCCCACCCTCAAAGAAACCCCTCACTCACAACAGGATTTCAGCCCTGAAGGCACACTTCAGTATACACACCTGCCCATCAGCAGGTATTTAAAGCAAGGACCAGTACTGGAACTTTATTTTCAACTCACCTGTTCAGCCACAGACATTCTCCTGTTGGGATCCACATCTCGGCCCTCTAACTTGGCTTTGACCCGCTTCCACACGCTGACTGCGTAGGAATTCCTCTCCTGCACAGCTACAGGTACAAAGTAAAGTTAATGCAAGTTGACATTCCTGAACAGAAACCCACTGAGGTATTTTTTTGTGGCTGTCAGTGGTAAGGTTGCTGGTTTTTTTCAGTTTGTATTTACCTTTTCCTGTTTTAGGGTCCCTGGCTGTCTTTTTGGGACTACAAGCAACACTTTTGCCAGTTCCTGGGACTGTGTTTGGAGGAGTATCTGCTGATGTTGCAAGATTTTTCTGAATTAGCTTTCTTGCATTCTGTGACATCACCTCTGGCTGAGTTTTCTGCCCTGTATTGCTACGTACAGCTGTAGAGAAAGTTTAAAAGTGCTTAAAGTCTTCAAAATAATAGCATATTATAGAGGCAAGAAAAATCACAATTAAATGCATTTGAAATAGACCCATCAGTTTTTCAGTACAAATGCATTAAATCTGCATTTTAAATTCTGCACCAGTTTTCAATCTTTCCATTCTCTAATTTCTTTTGCTACGTAAACAAGGAATTTTATTCTGCTGCTAAGAATTTATTTTTATTAAGCAAATTGTCTGCGTTTCAAAGTTCAGTAAGAGCTATGATCCCCTCTCTAATACCAATTCCTGGTGGTTTCATGTTTGTACTTTGCAAGTATTACCTGCAGCAAAGGTTGGCTGATATGTAGCAGCTGAAGTTGGGCTGGAGCATTCATTTGCTGTATCCGTGACTAAGGGTGATGCAAACCCCACCAGGTTATTGTAGACACTGGGAAACATAATGGAGTTGATAAATACTCATGAAACTGCTTGACTTACTGAAAACCCAAAAATTAAATTAATTCAAATTTTGCAAGAAGATTTCTGAGTTCTAAGAAAACTATCAAGTATGTGCCCCACGATGTGCTCCTGCTACATGAAAGCAGGTATGCAAAACGCCTTTTCTCACCTGAGACAAGGTAACTCTCTTACCTTTGGCTCTGTGTTTTAAGTTCTTTCAAGGTGGGAGTTATTTCCTGCAGCATTTCAACATGTTCCTGACTGCGGACTTGACCCATAACCTGAACTAATGTAAACAGAACTGTCTGAATATTATCTTGCCACGATTTATATTCACCCAGGAACTGCCTAACACTGTTCTCATAGGGAACATCTTCACCATCAGCCAAAGCTGCTTCTTCATCCTGTAACCAAGATGTGCAAAAGGTCAACTGCTATATTTTGGCTAAGAGAATAAAGGAAAGCATGTCTTAGCCCTTTCAGCCCTTCAGTTTGTCATTTAACTACAAATAACTATAATTTTCAGTAGTTATGTATGAAGAAATCAATTTTAAAATTATAGTTTTTTTAAAAGATTAAGAACCAAAAGGATTTATAAACACAATGTTTCAACGGCCAAGACAGAGAAAAGGTTCAGCTCAACCAAAGCCTGCTAAGGCTAATGCTAGAAAGTTCTATGAATTCTTAAGCACAAACTTTGTCTTGAACTCCATATGCACCAACATTTTACTGTTTCTAGATACTTTACAAAGCACAAAGCTACAACTGTTATTTTCCTGAAACTGTACTGACATAGGTTTGAGGAATAAATTCAAGGATGTTTCAGGCATACCTTTGCCATAGCTTTCAGTAGATGCTTGACATCTCCCAGCTGTCTGTTATGACCCGTGAGCACAGTTTTAATATTATCCACCAGATTCTGAATTGTTTCACAAACTGTTTCTATTTGCTGTTCTCTTTCTGTTTGTACTGTTCTCTGTGTAGATATCTCCTGGGACAACTGCTTGTGAGCTGAGTGAAGCCATTCAGAGCTGCCAATAGGATGTTCAAGACCAGTGCCCTAAAAATAACAGAAACATTTCTTTATCTGTACCCAGAGATAAAATTCTCTTGCTGTGTAGACAGCACTACCAAGTGTTTAACTGACAGCATAAACTCTGTAGCCATACTCCATCTGAAGGTATACATAACACTGAGAACAGTGATTCTGCAGTGATTGTTTTGCTCTGCCCTGTGCTCACCACTCTCTGCAGCAGGCGCAGCTCCAGCTCAGACACGGAGCTGTTGAACTGGGAGGCAAAGGAGCACATCTGTTGGCAGCGTTTGAGGAGCTCAAACAGTGCAGCATCAAGATTTAGGGCTTCTGCTGTTCTTGTACGTAAACTTTCAAAGTGAATGATATTACTGCAAAGGAAAGTGACCTGAAAAATCAAAGCAAGAGTGAGAAAAATTATTCCACTTCAACTGTCTCTTAGACAAACAATGCTTTTTTCATGTGCTTTGAAGTGAGGATTTTAAACACACAGATATCGCTCTGGTAAAGCAGCAGTATCATCCCAGGGTCATCCAGCCCTGCAGCAATTCTCACAAAGATTATTCCTATTGCTTTCAAGTGGGATTCCCAGAAGTATATGGTTATCTATGCATGTTCTTTAGATGCAGAGCAGAAAAATATCTACATAAACCTTGAGTAGGAAATGAAGAGTGAACACACTCATGGAGTCCAGAGTACTGTATTTATCTGTAGTACCTGACTTGCTCTTTGACTTTCTTTCAGTACAAGGTTTCTTCTTTCAGCAATAGTGGCATCAAAATCTTGCAAGACTGGGGCCAGTGCAGGATTAGCACCTCCTGCCCATTTTAAACGCTGCTCAATACTTGCTTCAAGTGCTGCTAGTTTCTCCTGCATTGGGGAAGAAAAACCCATATAGAGAAGTCATACTGATATACACCATTCTAAGCCTTATTTTAAATACATTACACATCTCTAACACATGCAGACACTTTCTTATGCCCATATATGAAAAATATTGTGGCATTCATAATTGACTAGTATTAGTTTATGTTGTTTAAAAGTTTATTTCCAGTACACATCACAACTGGATTTGACTGTTATAGAAAGTCTACCTGTCTAGATTTTAACTCACCAAAAGAAACCCAAAAAGTAATCAGATTTCTAGACTAGGAATTATATAAAATCATAGGAATCCCTCCATTATTTTGAAAGTAATTCAAGAAATTACTATAAACAGTACCTTCACAACTAAAAAAGGAAATTAAAAGTCAGGAAGCTAAGCAGTATTTAATAAACAATTAAACATTCTATATTACTGCCACCAAAGACATCTAAAATACTGGGCAAAGCCACAGCACACAAACCTTAACACACAGAAGAATTAATTTGCCCATTTATACAAAGGGAATTTCTGACATTTAGCTAGCAAAAACAATAGTAAGGATGATCTAAGGCTGACAAAGAAAAGGAGCCTTCAGAAAAAAAGGTACTTTCACAGATGTATATTTTCCTTCAAAGAGATTTACTGCTATTCCAAAGAGAACATTTGGGATGAGACAGCAAAATAAAAAAATATAACAGTATCCATCAAACAGACTGAAAGAGATATGGCAATACCCCCCACACTTGTGTAAGACAGCAAGCCAGACAATGCAGCTTGAAGGAGGCAGATGATTTTGCAGCTTGTGTCAGTCACATTTCCATGTGCTGCTGAACAACCCCCCCAAACCAGCCATACCTGGACTGTGGCAATGGAAGCTTCAATCTGACTGAGAGTGTGAAGTTTCTTTTTCATGCTGGCTAAAATTGCTGAGCGAGGTGGAGGAGTGACAGAAATAGCCTGGGGGCGGCTGAGGAGGAGATCTTCATGCTGCCACTTTAAGAAAAACAGCAACACTTGATTAGCAATATTGCTCAGCACAAAATACTTTGCATCACAAACAGCAACTCCAGTGCTCTGGTACCCTTTAGAAGCAAGGGCACTTAAAAGGGCTGCATGTCAGACAGTACCAGAGCAGCTCAAAGTTCTAAATCATTCAAGAGTGTTAAATTATACAAGCAGCTGCAAATTATGTTTTGCTGGCTTGGATTTTTATACCATTAATCAGTCCACTAACTTACTAGAAGTGATTTACACACTTTTTTTTTTTAATCTAAAGGAAAATCCATCAATATTGAGAAACAATTCACTTGTGATACATTAAAACCAAGACAATTTTGCTTACCATTCTATGAAATGGTTTATTAACTGACCTGGGGAAAGCTTTGTCCCTTAACTTACAAATCACTATAAAATAAAGATCACTCATAGTACAACAGAACTGGATACCCACATAAAGGTAGATAATGGCATTTATCTAAAGCCTCAGAAGAGCATTTTTCAGGACTGATACTGCTGCTATTTGTATTTTTAGTGAAGCAAAGAATGGAGCAAGGAGACAATCAATGCATTAAAACTTTGAAGGAAAGGTACAAAATGACATTCAGCAACTCACACCCTCTGTTCTAAGCCATCTCCTCCCTTAAAGCCATAATCTGTTTGAGAAAAAGGGGGAGGATGGGACAGCATTGCTGGTAAGAAAGCCAGTGAACGATCTATTTTCTAAAAAACAACTTAATGGCTATCAAAAAAAATTACATGAATTGATTAAAAAAAATCTGTAAGTTGCAGAATTTCCTTCTTATAAAGCAGCTAGTCTTCAAAAAAAGCTAGCAATAACACTGTTCCTTATGTATTTACAGCATAATTAAAACCAAAATACCTTAAAAGTATTTAGAGCTTATTCAACAAAATCTCATGTTTGTCGTGCCCAGACACTGTAACTCATGCTCATTTTCCCAGCCCCAGTGTGGACACGGGCAGCCTGTCTGGGCCCTCACCTGGAACATGGCAATGTGCAGCTGCACTCTCTGCAGGCTGGTCTTGCAGGAGGAGATGCTGGTCTCCAGCCTGCGCACCAGGTCGTGCTTCTTCCAGGCCGTGTCGTAGGAACTGGCCAGGACTGTGGCCCTGTTCATCACCAGCTGAGAGAACTTGCCAATCTGGATGTTGTGCTCCACAGCTTTCTTGCACAGGTCATCCACAGAAACTTTGCTTTCTGCTCCAAAGTCTTTAGCCTCTACCTGAGCAATGATATCAACACCCAGAGCGCTGATGAAACTGCACAAGGTCAGTCCCAAAGCTTGATTTGGAAGGCCAATTAAAAGCTGCCTCACAAAGTCTGCTGTAAAAGCCTTAATTGGCTTGGCCATTTGATCTTCACTAAAACAAGAGTTCCTGTAAAGGGCTTTCACATTGACAATTTGAACAGGTCCATTTACTGCATTCTGGTCTTCAAGTGAACTGATTCCTTTTAAAGGGAAAGAAATAGTATTTTTGTTATAAACTAAACATTTGATGCATCCCGAAGAATAATATCCAACTTAACAAACACAGCAATTCATTTTTAGTTTCTGCTTCCTTACCACCTATCAAGGGTAAGGTACAGCAAAAGTGACCATTTTACATTCTTCTGAACAGGATGAGAAGTGGATAAAGGCATACTGAATATTTGATAACATTTATTTACCTGACAGTGTCTTAGAAAAGGTACCACAGAGCCTGAAAAATTCTTTAATTGTTTGCAGTCTCTTCAGAAAGAAAATTTCCTCCAGAACTTGCCGATTATTGTCATCATCAAAGAAGTTCACTTGGGTGCTGCGGGCTTCCCTAATTATGTCAATCTTACGCCATGCAAGAGGTATCTCCATCTTGTTTAGCTGAGCAATGCAAAGGAAACTAATTAGTTTGGTTTTCTTAAAGGTTTCCTAATTCTGACTTAAAAAGAACAAATCCACACCTTTTCAATCAATAAACCAAATGCAGTTTCCACTTGAGCAAACATTCCATCAAAAGCTACCAAAAGCATCTGACCAGCTGACATTTTGGGAGTTTCATCAACTGAACCATTTCTTGGCTGAATCAGTTCACCATACTGAGCATGAAGTACTCTAAAAAGGAAAAAAAGAAAGAAAATTTACATGGTTTCATTTAGTCCACAATAAACAGAATTTTCTTAAACTGACTGATTTCACAGATTCACTGTGCCACTGATGGAGCCACCACAACTGGCTCAAGGGAAACACCACCTGAAGCTTTTGAATTGGTTTGTTGTACCAAGCACCTACCCAGGAATGTACTGTCCCACATTACAAGATGCACAAGTGTTTGTTTGCTCAGTGTTTTGTCTCATTTTGCTTTTTTAATCAAGTCACTGACTCATTAAGCAAAAGCTGCTCATCAAGCCTCCTGATGAGGAGTGCCATGGTTACAAGCTCTTCCTTACTCAGGTTCCTCCCACAAACTATTGAGCTAGTTCCTATTTTTAGCATCCTTTAATTTCAAATATCAAATCACAACTACATATTTTGAAGAATGTGACCACCAAAAGTCAGCTTTAAGCAGATAAAAGTGTAAATTGCCACAGCTCCACATTTCTGTGTATACATGTGGATGAACATACAAACACACAGAGAGGAAACCAGTGCACACCTCACACCCTGCACTCTGCTTAAGGTAATCTTGGGCAAGAAAAGCCTGTCTATCAAACAAAAAAAACTTTAGACAAACTGATGTTCTTCAGTCTTCACTCTCTCACACCTACACTGAAAAAAGGTGATTTACCTTGCAACATCAATGTAATGAGTGTGTGTCTCCTCCTCCATACCCATAGCAGCATTTCGTAAGTAGGCTTGCAGAGATTCAACCAACGTTTGCAAAGGGACTCCATCAGTTGTTTGCTCTATAAGATTATCCAGTTCATGGAGCATACTTTCTAAAGTATACTCTCCTTTCATTAAGCACCTCAGTGCTTCAGGGAAAATGATCTGTCGGAAGTTTGAGTTCAATTCCTGTTGGGAAGTATGAAAAGAAGACATGAAGCTGGTGTGTCTATAAAGCTGATCCAAACCTCTTCCTCATGGTTACTTACTTGACAGTAGTTTTTACAATTTGTCATGTATAGATTAAAACGATTTCTTTTAACCAATAAAAATGTAATTTACAGAAGCAAATACCTGTCCAGCTCAATCAAATACAGCAATCAGGAGCAAGACTTATGAAAAAAACCTCAGCAGCATCATAAACATTTAGCCCATTAAGGAAGAATCTATAAAGAATGACTTCACTGAAGCCTTGAAGGATGGGGGAGAAAAGTAAAATAAAAGAATCACCTGAAGTGAGATATATACTCCATTGGCTAAGTGAACAGCTTCTGATGCTTCCATGGGGTTTGGAATATCTAAGTCCTGGGGTACAAGATGACACTGCTTCAGCAGCTGCACAAGGCACGTGACATTCCCACTCATGCTGCAAAGCTCCTCCAGGAACCAGGCTCCATCTCTGGAAGTCAAATCAACCAGCTGCTCCCCAGCGCTGGACGCTGCCCCTTCCATCATCAGGTTTCGCCTGGATGAATGGAGACACTTAGACATGGTGCCTGCTGTGGCACTCTTCACAGAGCTACATCCCTGCCTGCTCCTGTGATGTGGTCTTGTCCTGGGTTGCAATACAGGATGTGGCCAGAAATGTGTATGGTATCACCATCTGTTGCAGCCAGGTGGGGCAGTGACCCTGATCTCCTGGCACATATTATCTGCTAATGGGCCATCCTTAAACCAGCTGGGGCAATCATCTTTATCTTTCCACAGCCCATCCTCCCTCCAGGAGATATCTCCTGTTAATGGCCA
>JAODHX010000912.1:15022440-15051606 GCA_027576295.1 Cossypha polioptera | reverse complement strand
AAATCAACTCCACCATTCCTGACTCCACTTTTCCTGGCAAGCATCTGGAAAGCTTCCACCTCAGTATCATCCTATTCAGTATATAAAAACATAGTACCTTAAGTTCATCTGAACACTTTTTCCTTTTTCCATACCTGAAGTCTGGGATTCACTGCTAAGTGAAATGGTTCCCACTATTGCAGGATAGAGGATGAGATGAGGAGAATCCTGAGCAACTCGACAGAGTAAGTTGCAGATGCTCTGCCGAACGTACACCTCTGGGTGATTGAGGCGGGAGAAGAGCTGGGGAATTATACCTGCAGAGAGAGGAAAAGGAAAAGGGCTGATCCACTTCATTCCTCTTCAAATGAGACAGAAGTACAGAATTTTATTTTTAAAAGCATGTCTTGCATAGGGAGAAAGTAAATCAAAGCAGTACAAGTTTACTAATTTACAAAAAAGTCCAAAAGAAAGTGCGATTTTACAATAGGTGAAAACTCCCACACTAACTCCATTACTTCTGAGGGAAAGCTGAACAACAACTGCAGTGTAGTGACAAACAACTACTTCTGAAACGTGGCTTTTGCCACACATCTTTCTCAACTATAGCTAGAAAAAACCCACCTCATTTGTTTTTTAGAGTGGTCATATGATGCAATACTTCACAAACCACATCTCTTTTCTCCTCTCTGTCTCTTCAAGTGAGGGAAGGAGGGGATCAAAATCTGTGCTACTTATCTACTTCACAATCAGACCATATGGCAGACTTCAACATCTTCAGTGACATCATTTAGTAAAAGACAGATTCTCTTTTCCTCACACTTAAATAAAAATTTTATCAAAGTGCAATGAACAGCTTTCTGCATTTAGAGAAAATGCCTCAAAATCCATTTTACCAGACAGAACATACACTCACCTCTCCAGGGAGCAGTAGGGGTAGTTTCCAGCCCATGCTCTAGATACTGGCGAAGTTCTCCAGCATGTTTCACCAGCAGCCGTAAGAGTCTCAGGGTTGCCATCACAATTACATCATCAGTGCTTTGCTCAGAGTTGTTTCTTAAGTGCAGTCTGGGATCTTCTTCATCAAGTGGAACCTTGAAACAAAGAAATACTCCTCTAAGTTAAGTATATAGTTCAGATCACCATTTAGAAAAGTTTGTAACTTGTTTTCCACATCAACACGAACACTCACCTGACCAGCATTGAGTTTGAGGAAAGTAAAGTATGCACTGCAGGACAGTTTATAAAGACTGAAGATTCTGTCTACAACTTTCCTCCAGACTTTAATTAATCCTTCTGTTGCATTTTCATCAAGATCTGAAAGCCAGGGACAACTTGTTAATAACTGACGCCATATTACATCCACCATATCATCTTCTTCATTGTCCTCATTTTCAGTGATCTGTAGAGTCATATCTTCATCCTAAATGCAAATAAAGGGAAAGCAGATTTGATTAAATCCTCCAACAGTTTCTACAAACATAGTTTCTAAGTCAGTCTAGCAACTCATGCAACTGCATTACTTGATCACATTACCATAGTTCATTCAACAGGTGTGTGACCACTTAGCTAACAGATGGTTTCTTCTACTGTCTGAATTTTAATTTTAAGACACTTAGAAGAGTTAACATGAACTACAGGAGGAAAATAAAGTTCATGCTGAAGCTGAACATTTTTTAAGCCAATAAATCTACACTTACTTGAATCCCAGCTGGCCGACACACTGCCTGCCCAAGGATGCCATAGATCTTCTCTTTATCCTCCTCTGCAATGTTGTCTGGAAGCAAGTTCTGAACCTCAGATTTCTCCCGGGGGAGCAGCCGAACACCTTCTCCCTGACTGCAACATTTAATCCATTATTGATCCCCATCACATGAGTATTTGGAGAGCTACTGCAAGTCTATATATAAAACTTTTTGAAGGAACAAATCAGCTTTATCTCAGAATTAAGTTAGCTTTGTTTTACAGAGGGCAAGTAACCAAGAGAATATTCATTTCTCTGCTTGTGAAACTTCAGACCACATACAATAACCATGAATATACAGATAAGGTTTAGATAAGAAAACCAATTGTGCTGTAAAAGTTCAAGCATAAGCCTGCATTTACCTGGCATTATCAACTACTTTGCGGCCCCATCTATAAGCCCAGCTAGCCAGGGCTGCCCAGGACTTGGCTACTTCAGGTGCCTGTACTGAAGACAAGTGATACAGCTGGCCCAAGATGAAGTCTGGTTCTCCAACTCCAATGTTTACTGTGATGGGAGAAATAGAGTAATACGTGTTACTGTGTAAAACCTACTTCTGCCTTCCTTAGCACAGAAAATACCAAAAAATAATGGGCGTACAGAGTATTTTAAGTCAAATTAGTACCCAACAGCATAAAATTTTCCAAAATGCAATTATTTTTCAGTTTTGACACTGCTTCAAAATAAAGCCCAATTTCGATTTGCCAACAACCACTGTTGATACCCTACAATTCCTTCCTCTGTTACAGAGAGTTGGAACTGAGGCAAGGAACTCATGACTGGTGTTATCCTTCAGTATAATTATCAGTAACTAATTTTAATGAGAACAAATGTACCTGTAGATTCACTTTCAATCCTAGGGTATTCATCTTCTAGTGTATTAACAGCTGGCAGATCAATCAAGTTATATATGTTTTTAGACAAGGTAGACAGGCCAGTGTGATTCTGCTGCTGTCGAGCTCTATAGACTTGTTTCAACTGTCCTGAGATCTCTTTCCATTCTGCTTGAATCCATTTAGCCAGAGTGAGAATAGATTTAGCAACTGCATATTCAGCTTTGGCAGATTTGCAGAAAGATATGGCACAAGAACTCAGCATTTCCATGGCATGTGTTGACTGACCTGCATATCATGAAAAACAGATCTTCAGTAAATTGCTGCTTTTTAAAATAATTCTGAAATTCAGCACACTCAGATACAGCTTGTAGCAATATATTTTTACACAGAAAATTTTCTTTCAAAGAATGACAAGCATGAAAAAACTTGGGAAAACACTTTCAGACAGACAGACAACAGGTAATGGGATAAAATCAGTTTCTAATAACACTGCCCTACTGTGATGACTTCAAGGTGAGGGGAATTAGCCTGGTTATAAGGAAAAAAGCTCAATCACTACAACATAACACTCACCTGCTGTGTATAACAACTTTGTTTTCTCAATATCAAGTTCAGGACCCCATTTTTCATCTATCTGACCCGGTGCAGACAATTTTTTGAAGTGCTGGACTAAGTCCTGTGCAGTGGTGGTCCTGCCCAGCTGCACCTGGCTGCACTGGGCCAGCAGCCGTGTAGCCAGGGCGATGTTTCCTCGCTTCCGTGCAAACTTCGCTGCTGTCAAGCCCAGTTCCATCAGATGGCTTTTAATTGAGACTGTTGGCTCTAAAGATGGGAGCAAGACATTGTAAACAAAGCTATTAAATCACTGTCTGACACACAGAACTTCTGCCCAATGTGTTGGGTACATGGCCATCAGTAAAAATGGCTTCAGAAATTTAGATGGCTTCATTTTTGCCTACAATACTTATATACCCAATCTCAAACAAAAATTATATCCATAGATTATCTGCTGGGCAAAAGATTTTTTTCCACTACAACCATTCTTCTCAGCCAATAAACCTACTTCTCCCCTGACAGAACCTTTTTCTCCCATTATTTCTTATCACACTGCACATTTAAATGGCTTTCATGACTGTTTGTGAAGATCCATTATTCATAATGTTAAAGTGTTCAAAAGTGAAAGCAGGTAAAGTATGAAATGATGAGCAAGTAAGGGGTTATTAGGAGAGGAGTACACAACTATTATATACTTCAGAGATCTGGGGGTTTTTTTGACACTGTATACATCACAGCACTAATCAAGACAATGAGTAGTAAAGCAAGACACCAGAAGGAAAAAAATTTGGCTTTTAAAAAGTACTCCATCCAAATAACAGAAAAAGACACAGCTGCTGCTTTCAGCAGGTGACTGAAGTTCAAATTCTGCATTTGCTTTCCATAACACCACCATGAGAGCTCACACACCTTTAAGCTTTTCCATCAGTTGATTCTGGTACACTGTGTACCTCAGGGCATGCATCCATGGCCTGACATCGTGCTGCTTGCATGACCTCAACGCCTCATTGAAGAGAGGTATCAGACAGTCCTAGAACAGGCACAGAAGTTGCACAGTTGTCATGAGAGACAACTTTACTACAATGCATTTTCATTAATTAAAAACAAAGATCATTTTTAGAGCAAACATTCTTATCTATATTAGTAGCCACACGTTATCATTAATTGAGAGAAATATGTTTTATGCTTGATTTTGAGAGGACAACACTAAGAATTGCTCAAAATCAAGCAGAATTGCCTTCTGAACAATGTGATTAGAAATTACATCTAGAACATTCATAGTGGTTGAAGTCTGACATTCAGTTTTTAATTGAAGTGATTTTTTTATTAGAATATTTTTAAGTTGCTTTGAAAGTAAATTTAGAGCATGTTACAATGTATTCAGGGAAGAAATACCAACAATCTAAAAGGCAACTATTGATAATGCTTCAAAAATACTGTAAGTGTAATTGAAAGAGAGGTGTATTTATAGCAATAGAGAGAAATCCAGTTGGGATGCAAACTTATAAAAATTTGGGTCAAGGCACATTAGAAAATTTAATTAGATCCTTTTATGATCTTATGATTAACAGTCAAAACAATTAATGTATGTTTTATATTCAACACTCCACAACACGACTTGGCAAAAGACACGATCCCACCTGAGGTTTTAACACACAGCATTACCTCTGATGTCAGCCTGTTGCACACAGTGCTCTCCAGAGCAGCAGAACAGTACAGCTGCAGAGTGCTCAGCACAGGCAGGGACTGGGACATGGTGAGAGTGGAAAGCCTCAAAGGCCCAATAGCGATGCGGGATGTTTGCTTTAAGTACTTAATGAGATTCCTGAAAGTAAAGGATCAGCACAGTCATTCTTCTTAGCTAGACTTTAAGAGTAAATAGTGATATCAAAGTTACTGAAGAAAAAACAAATTCAGTATCTTTAAAAGGATGATGAGAAGTGTTGCAATACCATTCAAGTTATGTTACAATACTTTATTATTAAGCTGACACACACAAGTACTTTATCAACTCAAATACTTTATAAACTATATGAACTCCAAGTTAAACATCATCTTTTTCCTCAGTTAGCTTATAACTCACAACAGCTAGAGCTGCCAGGGATACTGAAGCTTTACACAGTTATGTTTAACAAACTAGAACAGGTTTTCACAGTGCATTACATTAATTCACAGCACATTTCAACTTACTCAGATATTGACTGCCACTTTTGCTCCTGCTCTATGTGGTTTACAGCTGTTGCCAGACATACTGAACTTCTCAAAAGCTGTACTTCAACTGCTTTTTGAAGTTCTCTTGGATCAGGACTTAGCATATTAGGAAGGAGCTTCTTCATGTCTACATGGAGATTAAACAATTGAAACCAACTAGAACTGCCAAATTTTATCATGTTTCACCATCTGATAACGCATTTTTGACAGTAAGGAAGTTAAGGAAAAAGCCTCTTAATATACATTTATTTTATATGTGTATGTATTCATAATAGAAACTCATCACAGATTACTTATGAACAGTCACATTAACTCCAGAAAACACATTTGCATCAACATTTAGGATGACCACTGCCAATCATTCTGAAGTTTGATTCATAAAGGTTATGGTCAGTCCACTGAAAAACTGCATTTAAAAGTTTCAGTCTATCATTTATAGAGACAGATACATGAAGAAATATTTACTTTTGCATTTGAAGTAAATGTTAGTTTATGCATTTATACCTATTTTTTCTTTGGATCCCCCTGCAAGCAGGTTGATATTTTCTCCTGGTAATAATTCTAGTTGTTCAGTGCATTCAGTAAGTTGTCCAGACTCAAAGCTGCTCAAAGACCTGCAATTCAACATTTATAGTTTTATTTTCATATTTCTTACTTCACTCCAGTTGCTAAGTATACTACATAGCAAAAAAAAAAAGACTCAAGACTAACTCCAAATCCTACAGAGCACTTATGATTAATTCTAAGCAAAAAAAATCTCAATTTTCACACATTATCAATAAAAGGTACTAGTTCTGCACCAAATGAATGAATCCAGTACCAAAGGAAAAGAGCCCCTTTCTCTCACAGAAACAGTCACTTTTTCAGACCTGCAAGATTTTATTTCACTGCTTCCTTCTGTGCTTTTATTTTCAAGTCAAGAAATTTCAGCCAAAAGGATTGTACTATGTTTACCACAATCATGCAGGAATGGAAAGCAATCAAGTTGTCAAATAAAAAGAAACTATCCTTAAACTCTGAAGGTCTATTCAATGTCACAAGTATTTTTTCATGGACTAGAAAAATATCAAAGGTCAGAAAACAAACGCACAAGCTACAATTCTAAATTTCATTTAAGAAACAAAACTAAAAAATTCAGCAGCTAAGACCACTTCTTTCCTATACTTTTTCCATTAAATTAGTAAATTAAGATATTTTTAAGAACCACTGAAATACATTTTATTTAAGTTGTGCAAAAGGATTCATTTTCTGCAGAGTAAAGCAGAATAAATTTGGTATCTTTTTTTTTCAATGAAAGATTTTTTCTTGAATATTAAGCAGCCTCAGCAGCCAGAAAGCTGCAGCAGCTGTTTAGAATGATGTTACCTCTTCATTCATCTGTAAATGCCATGGCCAAGTTCTCACCCTCCCAAGAACACACCTTTCTTCCTTGCATGCCTCTACTTAGAAACTGGCATCTAATTTTTAAAATCCATTAAAACTTTAATATTTCAGTTGTAAAACAATGAACTCTAAAGTACTGCTGAATAAGTTAATTATGCCCTTACTTTATGTAGTTAAAATCTGCTTTCAGATTGATTGAGGTATTACTATTGCTTTTCTTCAGCTCATGGACCATGTTCTGCCACTCCTGAACAGCAGACCAGTCAGCAATGGAAATGTAACATTCACATGCCTTGTTACCCAGGTAGTTTATCACTTCAGGTGAAGAGTCACTTGGCTTAGTCAGAACAGTTTTTCTAGTTTCTCCTGTGAAATAAAAAAAATTTATAGAAACACACAAATATATATTTTCAAACAGCAGTTCTATTATTCAACCATTATTTCTGTCTTTTGTCAAGAAAAATTCTTAATTAAAAAAAAAACCAAATAGTTACACAACTTCTACAGTATTCTTGCACTGACACTTTCTAAGGGAAAAAAGAACCTTTTCAAACGAGGTTTTGAAAAAATTTAGTTCATATCTGTAAAGGAACATCAAAACAAAAAAACAGAACAACTAAATTAGGAACAAAGGAGGTTCATTTTCAAAGATGAAACAGAATACTGCAACCAAGTCTTAGTAGTTAACCTCTGAGTAACTTCTGATATAATTATGTCATAAACACTAAGATTTAAGTTATGATGATCTAAAATAAACTAGATTTAAATCAGTAAGTTATGAAATATTTTACTTATCACCTCTAGTTTCATTCAGCTAGACCTCAGTACTGCAATATTGGATTCAAGGGCATTAGTGGTTCAGTTTAACTGCAGACAAACTGGTTTTCAGATTTCAGAATCAGACATTACCATCACTGTACCACTGAACGTTCTCATTTTATGCACACACTTTTTCACAGCTGTATTTCTCTTAAGAAGAAAACAAACACTGACCATTGAAGGAATGCTTTGGGCTGGCATTATTCACACTGTTGGAATTGGCTAACTTCAGCACAGTCTTGTCAAAGCCTGCTATACAGCAATCCACTCCAGTCATGGAGCACAGGTGCTCCTGGTACTCTGCAGTTGCTTTTTCAAACCTAAAACAGTTGAATGTTTCAGTCAGCATCTTAAAGAACCAAGCTGGGAGTTATTTTTGTAAATATACAAGATTTTCAGCATTATTTTATCCCAATAGTCAAAAAGCTCATATCACCTTCAGCAAAAGAAAGAGATTAAGATAGGATACAAGTTTACTGGCTGAATTTCCAAGCTATAGCATTTGATAAAAGCTTGTCCATGAAAGTTTTAATGTCAATTTCAAATCAAGTAGAGATAGAAGGAAATAAATGAGTTTTATATTTGACTGTCACAATTTTAACCTGAATGAGTAGAGCTGAATACCGATTAAATACATATCTCTGAAAAGATTCACTGACTATAACTGACACAGAAATTCATCAGCAGCCTTGACATGTGCCACAGTTTAAAAGACTCAGAGCTGAACTCTCCACAGAAGTAAAAAATGTCCAAGTTTGCAGCATCCAATGATTAGTGAAAACTTACCGTCCTTCTGCTTGCTGAGCCACAGAATTGATCCAGGAGAGGCTCTTCCCAACTACAGCAGAAGACCAGACAGCAATACCCTGAATAGCTTCAGGACAGTGAAGCTCACATAATGCTTCTACCAGCATCATAATTGTCACTTCCAATTCATTTCCCTAAATCCAGACCAAAAGCATTATTTCACAAAACTCATCTAATGCAAGAGCCACATATCTGTGGGTAAACACTCAGAAATGGTGATGCAGGATTTCATTAAACACATCTACAAGTGCTTGTCATATCCATCCACTGCACTGCTTTTGGAAAAGCAGGGGAGCCAAGGGAAGAGTTTGTGCTGTGAACCCACAGCCTGAACATCCCTGGCTAGCAATCACTGTGTGGTGGTTTTGAGAATCCATATGGGAGCACAAAGTAAATCTATCAAACCACCTTTGGTAAAACATTTAAGCAAATCAAGTCCTGTACTGAAGAAACTGTTCAACCTTTTGAAGAAGGCTTTAACTACTTGATCCACCCATCCCACCCCTGCACTTAGCAGCTAGTTAGAGGAAGGACACCCCTATGACACAGTCCTGCTTCTCATACCCACAGGTAAGCAGACATCACACTACCACAAGCTTGGGATGGCCTCACCCTAATGCAGCACCAGTTCCACAAGGTTTTCACTAAATTAGAAATTGCTCCATTGAAACTGTGAATCAACTATAGCATTCATTCCTGTGTAGTATTTGACCACATGTCTTCAGAATATCCTAATCTCCAATCCACAAATATCAATAAAAATACACAATCACAACAAAAACATACAAATTAAAAACGTGGCTTCAAATAAATCATTATTTTACATGCAACTTGTTTTAGCAACTACTGATTGCTTTAGCTTAGTTCTTTTAAAATATCACGGTGAATATTTCTGCAATAGTCAACAGAGTTTGAAAACAGAGTACCTGAGAGATACTATTATTAGTTTTCATTTCTGTGAGTAAATCAAATCCATGCCTGACTGTCACAGCAGGCTGGCCAGCCAGCAATCCAACTCTCATGATGGAAAGTCGAATCCGTGTCAGCCAATCCTGGCACGTCTGGCGGTTGGTGTAAAAGAATGTCCTGATAACCTTCAGAGACAGGAAAGAAGTTTCACCACAACATTGTTCTGCACAAACCAAAATAGTTCAGTACTTAAGATACATATCAAAAGCAGGAAGGTTTCTTTCCTCCAGTTTTCAATTAATCTTTAATTTTATTAATGCAAATGACTGAAATCACATGTAGCATGCAGCTGGCCAGGCACACTGGCAAGCCAGAAGTCTTAATATGAGCTGACTATAAATTATGTATTACTGTCACATCAAAGTCTGGTAATTAAACAGCTTATTTCAACAGTGAAGAATGTTTTGCACTTAGAACTACACAACAGGGTACATTGCTTATAAATAATTACTACATTCCCCAAAAAGCAATTAAAGCTTTAAATAAGTCTTACTTCATAGCAGGACTGCTGACAATCTACAAATAAACAACTGCTACAAATCAGAGGTACTACAGGCTTGCTGGATTTGTACTGCTATGCAATCTGCTACAAAGCCTGGTTTAACATGTTCTGTAGGAATACACCAAATTCAAAGCCAGAGTTTAAGAGCTTCAAACTTTGTTTGAGAAGTTTTTCTGAAATTCCATGGCTAAGAACTGAACAATCCTGAAAACACTATTCATTCAACAGACTGCCAGACAAACCTTGGGTGGAGAGGTAAGGGCATTGGCACATCCTTCATATGCATTGTACATCAATTTTTCTAAATTCTCCAAATACTGCAGAAGGAGAACAAGCCTGAGCTGGTTGCTGCTGTGTCCTTCATCATTGTCTGCAGTAGTCCACTGGCTGACATCTTGATCAGGGTTTAATGTGTGGGCTGCAAGGCTCCTAATAATACCTGCACATTTTACCAAAACATGGGGAAAAGAGAGTTACCAGATGGCATTGTATTTAAATGTGCAAAGGGATAGCAATGTTATCTCTCAACATCTATCCCAAGTTAGCAGCAAATATGCAACATCTTTAAAATCTATAAGCACTGAAAAATAAGGTCATTGTGCTTCTTGCCTTATACATTAACACCTTGCTTTCACAACCTTACCAAAAAACCTCATTAAAATGAAGTGGGTTTTTTACTTTACCTTCAATTGTTTGAAATGTATCTTGGGCTCTGCCCAGAGGAGTTCGCAGCTTTGAAAGAACAGTGAACTGAGCTGCTTCCCAGACAGCCCACTGCCACAGCACAGCATCAGTCTTCAGCAGGTTCCGAGGGATGCTTGGCTGATCTCTCTTATCTAGCCTTTGACAGCTGTAGAATAACCTTTCTAACCAATTATCCTTCCTGAAAGAAACCATCAGTGCTTTAGCAAGTTTATACTGTACACACTTCATCTCCCTATCGCTCACAAACAATGTACATAGGAAGCTATGCCAAAAGTGCTTATAAATACTTAAAGGTACACAAGCTTGAAAGTAAAGCAATGTAGTTTGTAATGGTAATTAACAAATTTTTAACGAAATATAACTTGGACTTGTTTACTACAAAGTCAACATTCATAGATTTCAGTTCTACAAGTTCTTACCCAGTTCGGTGGAGGTTCCCATACAAAATAAAACTAATGACATCAGAGAAATCCTGTGGGTGGAATGTGTTACTTGGAGCTTTGCTCATGTGACTTCTTATAGCCAAAGAAATTTCTTGTATTTCAGTGTGGGTACGGTTACTGCAGGAAGAGAAGGAAAACAACCCATGCTATAATGTACTTGAATTAACCAAAAAAATTGTGTTAGATTTACACACACTATATATAAATATACATAATGACTAGAACTAATTATACACTTTGCTACTAATACTAAGTACTTTCAGAGTTCAGATATTCAAGACAAATTATAGGACTAAATATTGCTCAAGCTCTGGATAACATGGACCTTAGAGGTATTCAGTGTTTGCTTCAGGAAGTGATGCACAGCTTACCAGAATTATTAATTACTTTGTGTACTACATACTGTTCTTAGATTTGTAAAAGTGTAAAAGAAAGCAAGACACTTAGAATCACAGAGGGTTGGATGAGACCTTTAAGATCATCAAGCCCAACCATCAAGCCAGAACTACCCCTGTAAGCTCATGCTTTTTGATTTTGAACTAAGACAGTATGATGACAGTCCACTGGCATTATTTTCCAGGTTAAGTGTCTCTGAAGAAACTAAACCATTCTTTACACTGAAGTTGTGTGAGCAACTCACCTCAACACAACATCTAAAGGAATTGACTTCAGAAGTTTTCCAAAAGCTTGTCTCACACGAGCACCACTATGGACTAGTTGAACACGACACACATCAACACACCTGCAAAACCAAAAAGGAAAGGAGTGTTAATACCACCACTATCAGCAAAATTCAAATAACATACAGAACTCTATGCAAGTACCTCTGTAAAAGGTCATCTGGAAGGGAGGAAGACAGGGCATGGAGGCTACTACATGCTTGAAGACAAATGTTCACATCTTCCAGAAGTGCTGAATTAAGGAGTGGAAAGGAGAAAAAAAAAAGTTATTCTTGCTGGAATTAGGTAATTTCTGCACTACTCTGCATTTGTTCCCATATTATTTACAGATTCTAGAATTGAATACATCACAGAACTGTTCCAGTGCTTTTGATAAATAATGACTTGTGACTGGGAAATTGGTCTACCAAAAATGTCAGTGGTGTGTCAAATCTTTTAAGATTGCAATTTATTTTAAGAAAATTAATTGTTTAAGTAACAGGCAGAGATCCACTTTAAAAAAAAAAATCATGAAAAGAGTGTTTGTTCTTGCACAATACAACCTTGAAGCATCCTTAAGGTAAATGAAACAAGAACAGTTGCTACTATCATTGGGACAAGGCTATTTATGTACTTAATTTTGAAATGTAAAAGACAAGTAGGTAAAAATATGCAGTATCTTACTGTTTGCTAAAAGTCCTTTGCAAAACTTATGAAAAGATGGGAGAGAAAATAACGGTGTGTATGTTTCTGATTTCTTCATCAGAAGAGCCACTTCCAAAGCCCATGTTGTAAGCAGTTTCCTTCAAAAACCAAGAGTTTAGTCACTCTACACAGTTACAGAAAGGTACCTGCTGACACAACCTACTCCACATTGCACATCAGTATCACACCATAGCTTTCTAAACAAAGGTATTTCTTAACTTTAAAGATGTCCCCAGCTTTCACAGCATTTTGGTAATACAGGATGGCAACTATTGCAAAAGGGTACTTTCAGTGAGCAAACCCTTTCCTCCAATTTCTCTAATAATGTTTAAAAACCTCCAAATATTTGACTGGTTAAATTTACCCCAAGTTTTACAAATTCAAATTACCCTGGTTTCTGAATTAGTGTATTCTACTGGATAAAAAAACCCCTCCCAATTTCTAAGAAAATTTTCCTTACCTGGTATCTTGAGTAAGGTTATCCTTCTTAAGCAGTAGCCCCAAAAGGTTCAGTATGATTGAGAAATGTTTTTTTGTTGCTGTAGTTACAGTACTTATAACTGCTCCATCAAACAGAGAGGGAGAGGAAGAACTGAGGCTACTGGATATGAAATGGTCATGCCTGAAAAGGCAAGGAAAAAACTGTAAAACTACCCCAAGATTACAGATACTTCCCTCAAGTTTACAAGAGGAGAGAAAACATCAACAATCAGCAACAAAAGTTAAAATGAACATATACACACACAAACCACACTATGTCAAAATCCAAATATTTTGATGCCTAGCCTAAAAGAACAAAGCTACAATTTGCCATCAGTCCATGCAGGCCAGTAACCTGGCTCTAAACTGTGCCTGGTATCCAACCCTTAGTGAAAAATCACCACAGCTAAGAATGTAGAGACTAACAGCTAAACTGGTATATTCCCTTACTTTAACAACAGTTTGTATTATTAAGGCCTAAAATGTATTTACATCTGTTGTTTACATCTCATTACCTCTTCTAGACCTCTCAGTAAGCAAAACAGTAAATAATCTTGCCTCATTTACTTTCAGTAGAGTTCTCCCTTAGTTATCTCCATTCAAACACAAAATTTCTAATCAGCCTTTGAATAAAAGGCCAACTTTAAGCCAGGATATGCTTTCCTGGCTGAGTTACAGTTTCCCTGCAATTAATGAAAGCAAAAACAATTAAGGAAGTTTGGGCAAAAGCTTCATTGTAACAGCCTGTTTAATTTCATCCCTCCAACTATATATTGCATTCTATTCAGATCAGTCCATCCTAGTGCTCTTAAAACCCTGAATTATGGAAGCTCTTACCTGGAGCAGTGTGAGTACAATGTATAGAGCACTGCATACTGGACAGCAGGGAAGTGAACTGCTATGTCACCATGAACAATCATCAGGTTTTTACTCAGCAGTGCAAACACAGTTGGTGAAAGGGCCCACATCTATAAAACAATTGCAACACAAGTACAGAAATATTAAAAGTAGGATCTGCTTTTAACTGTAATTTTCATACCATTGATTAATGTCTTTTCCTTTTTCCCCAAATATAACTTCAATAATTACATTATTTTCTGACTGTAACTATTTTCTTTCCCATTTTTTAGAAGTCTGTAAAAAGTAGCTCATGTCTCTATATGGAAAAATCTGGAGAGTGTTTTCACAAGGCTGATATACTACCAAAGAACACACTGCAGCTGCTTTTATCAGTCTTGAGTTTCAAAAGCAATTATTACAATATCTTAGCATTAAACCCTTAACCCTGATAAGACACTCTTCCCTAGAAACTGCTTTTCATTATGCACCAACTAGAGACACAATCCACCCACTGCTTCCCCTAAGTTTTAATATTGGAAGTTTTTCTAAAACTTAGGCAGTTCAGAGACAAATATGATAATTTTAGTTATACATTTGTGCCCTACTGGTGTAATACATTAACTTTAAGTAATCAAGTTTTTTTTATACTTATTGCATGAACTGTCTGTTGAGTTTTTACTCACCCCAATTAATGAGTTTTTAGCATTTCCAATAGTACTTAGAGCACTGAGGTCAAATATAACAACAAACTTGGCATTATCCACATTGGATATAAGCTTCTTGAAAGAGTCATGCTGGATTTCAGAACAGGCCTCAGGAAGATGTAAACTATGGAGAAGACTATTTAAAGCACAGGTCATTTCTCCTAGAATCAACCTGTAAGCAGTCTCCAGAACAGGAATGTTCTTCAGGCTCAATACAGCTTGGTATACAGCAAGGGCTGCTGAAACAACCTGGAGAACATAATTAGAGCAATAACTGATTAGAACAAAGCAAAGAACATAAATCAGCAACAAAGAATTTAAAATCCCTGTCTATGAATAGCTTAGTCTAATGAACATTCCTATCTTCAGTTTCCCTTACCTCTTACTTACACAATCTACTAATTAATGTCTTGATCATCCATCTAACACACTGAGTATCAAAGCCAGATGAATTAAGGACTTCTCTACCTGGAATGTTGGCCAACTTACAATTTCTTATCAAATCTAAATGCTACAACCAAGAAGGAGCTATATCTGCCTTTTCAGAAGTTTAAGATATTCAGTTAGACAAAAAAACATATTTGAGATTACAATTTAATATATTCTAGGAATTGCATGAAGGCTGTTGGAATACACCTGAACAAGTTTCTTATTCTTACCTCTTTCTCCTTATGATAACGAAGAACAAGTAGTTTAGACTCTGGTATAAATAATTTCTCTACAAATGATGATGGTAGTTTCGTATTTATTTGTTCAACAATCTAGGGATAAAAATCAAAACAAGTAACTTTACCTGAATTTTTGCTAATTATTAAAAATTAATCAAAATAGTGGTTTTTTAGTCCCCCCAAAGCAATAAAAACATGTACAAACCAGTGTCAACAGATTCAGGACTGAAATGACATAGTCAGTGCCACAAGTCTGACAATTTTCCATTTGATCTAATCCATAGGTGATGACCATGTCACAGTGTATGGTCATACTGGGATCCAGGCTGCCAAGTAAAACCCCAACACACTCATTGGCAGCTGTAAGCACAGCTTCAGAAAAGAACACTTGGTTTGCTGCAGTCACACATCTCATTACTCTGTACAGAACCTGCAAAATTAAAAATACAACTGAGTTAAACTCCATTAAAAAGAGATACTGTTTAATTGTATTCACACCCATTTGATATCCTGTCCCATCACCTACTCTGCAGCTTGGTCAACTCTATTCTGAATAGTGTCATCTTGGCATTACAGCTCAGAAGTGTAAGAAAAAAACCTTCCAACTGCTTGGTTTCCAATTGAGTTAGAGACCTACAAAACCTAAGTTCATTGTTCACAGTTCTGTTCAGTTCCCACGAACATCAACAGAACTCCCCTTGCAAAAGACAGACAAGTTTTCTTGGGCTTTTGTCACAAAAATCCTCTGCAGGTTAAGACAAAAGTTACATAACTGTCTTGCCTTCAGCTGGGAAATCCATACACTTATTTACCCCAGAAGTTGTGTCCCTCAAAAAATTCTGCAAGGGCATAAATTCCAGCTGCAGGTTATCCAACAACCACAAGACTTTGACTGCAGGTATTTTTATCTTATCTACTCACCCATTACAGAACTATTGCAGCTGTTTAGCATATTATATAATATTTATTCTGAGTTTACACCATCTTATACTACAGATATAGAGAAGTTTGCTATCAGATTTAATAGATACAGTTTCAACAGGAATAAAAACCATCACATTTTATAAAATCAAACTCATAACTAGAACTCAAGTTTTTATAGTGGCATAGTTATCTGCATAAACAGTAACATGGTTTTGATGATAACAAGCAAACCCAGCTACATGAAGTTAAAATGCCTACAACAGTTGCTGATACTATTCCTATGTGCCACTATCATGATCTATAGTAAAGTTATTGTAGCATATTTCTTGGAAAATACAGATTTACTCAAAACTGACAATCTACATATTCATGTAACATTCAGAAAACCTAAATAAACTCAGCCAGTGGCATTGCTATACAGTGACAAAAGAGGTGAGCAACAAGAGAAGCAGAAGGAGCCCTTACATCAGTGACATAGGCCTCGGTGATGGGGGGGCCCCTGATGGGGCTGAAGCGCTCCCCGATGCTCCTCACCACGGTGCTGAAGACGCGCAGCAGCGCCGCCAGCTTGGGCAGCGACACCGACGGCGGCGGCACGTCCTCGTCCACCGACTCCCCAGAGGCCACGTGGCTGAGGTCCTGCAGCACACAAGGGTTATGGACCACACACAGCATTGACTTACACGTGGGGAAAAGAGCAGAATGGGGGACTGAACATACTTCATCTCTTTTTCAGACATTAAACTGTACAATAAATCCAGTTACAGATGTATTTATCCGGTATCTCTTCACTGCACACACATACCAAGGTGGGATATAGGCACACAAAGACAATGAGAAGCCAAAGAGTAGCAATGAATTCAACCACTGAAAGTACTCAGACTATATATTGTAAATTAAACCTGAGGCTTATGAAGTTCCTGGTCTCTGGAACATGATCATCTGTATTGCTGCACTGTTACAACAGCTGTCTGCACACTTTTACCACTCTCCCAAAAAATTCCCATGCCCAAACTGGAGTTGAGGTATTTGACTGGCCATTCCCATCACCCATGCAGACTATGCTGATCTGGAGACCAAGAGTTCACTAACAGACTGCTCCATGCCAGCTGGCACCAGTGCCTGGGAACATGCCCAGAAGTGCTGATCTCATTAGCAGAGCTGTAGCCTTGCTCTACCCACTGTGAGATAAACACACTGGCTGGAAGCACCTCCTCCATGTTAGCACACGTTATCTTAGAACTCACTTGTCTGGGACTAAGAATACACACATTGACCAGAGCAGCAGCCAGCTTGATAAGCAGTGATTTACTGCTCTGCCTGTGAATCCTAAAGCTGCCCCAGCAAAGGCCCTGGTGTACAGAGAAGGGCACTGACCAAATTATTGACTCTGCTTTGAGTGAAACAAATTATACTCCAAGTACAATTTTACCTACAGGACCTGCATAATCTGCCTATATGTATTCATATAAGCACATACACCTCAGAACACAGCATTCCTCCCAGCCCCAAAGCTCCTCCTTTAATGATAGCATCAGATAAACTCTAGGCCCTATGAACTAAGCAAAGGTTAAAAAGTTCAAATTAAGCACATTAAATGAATATAATCTAGTTTTCCATCAGTTCCAGTTGCATTATTTCCTGCACAATACAATCTGCTGCTTTATTTTAAAAAGACAGATTTATTATTAGTCTTTTGAAGTATTAAGACTTCCTCTCTCTCCCCAACAGCTACAAGTTCTGAAACATTCTGAGGTTGGACAATTAAAGAAAACACCAAAGAAAGACCATGAATTGTCTTCATATCAGCTCTTTAAAAATAAAGTCATTCCTGTGTGGTCAATTGTTTATAGTTTTATTACAACACAATATTCTCAATCAACAAAGGCCTGGTTGTGATACTAATTAAACAGTTCACGAGTATTTGTGCAGTTGGACATTGTACATCACTAAAGCATACTCCATAATTTGGTCCTCTTTTCCTCAGGAAAGCCATGTAATTTTACTTTGTAGAAAAGTAATAAAGCCATAAAAATCACAGCTGAGTATTTATTATGAAAACAGTAACAGTTAACTCTGGTATATACTTTATATACATAAAGTCTTGTTTACCTCAGCATAAGCTTCCATATCTTCCAAAAACTGACCCAAGAGTGTGGTAGAAAAAGTTAGATCAGCCACCCAAAAGGGTTCCAAGCTCTGCAGCCATCCTGTAAAAAAACACCACGCCAATTAATACAATCATTACATTTCAGTTGCATATTGCTTAGGGAAAAGTTGCTGAACTAAGGTCAGCAGAGGTCATCTACATGAAAATACTAACACTAGATGTTTCTAAAATAAATATAAATTGTATCTCCCTCCCCTGTCCTTTTGCAAAAATCATTTTAAGGTTCAGCTCTGTCCCAGAGCAGTTAAACATCAAGGATACAATCCAAGACTGTGACACAAGAAACATAATAAACTTGCTGTGAATACTCCCAAGAAAACTGATAAAGCAATTGGAAAAACTTTCCCCATTTTTTACATGTCAGTACAGTATCTCTACCACAAAGATTTTCTAAAAGTACTTAGGAAAAAATATATCCCTTCACAGAGGATATACTAAGACCTATAAAGTTATTGAAGACTGTTATAAAATTGCACAAAGCAATTGGTGTTTAAATGTACCCTGAATAAAGCATCTCATTTTTCCAGAATCAGCATAAAACGGCAAATGCAAATTTACTAAAAAGTTAGGAACAAAGTATCTTGCTATGCAGCCAGAAACTCAGTTTTATTCTATGTCAACTTCCATGCCGGCAGAACCAAACTCGTGTAAGTAACCCCCAACATCTGCAAGCCAGAGCAGGCTCTGAGACCCCCCATGAGCTCCTCTGGCCAAACTTACCAGAGACCTGCTGTGTCAAAGAAGGTTTCTGAGTGTGATCTATGTGCCACCCAACCAGTATGTCCACTGTGTCCTGGAAAGCAATTGTGAAAACAGAGGCATTACCCAATTTGCTGCACCAGTATTTCTGTTGTAGAAAGAAAATACACAGCACAAAGAAAGCTCACCCTAAAATTGGTGCTGAAAATGTGTGGGTAGCATCGAGACACCAAAAGGATGCACTTGACACACTTGCACAGCAACTCTGGTGTATCAACATTTTCTAGGATGGACTGCAGGCTGGTCATTACAAGCTGAAAAGTAAAGCAAAGCCACCAGACATTTCACTTAATTAAAACATGAGAGAGAACACATTGCAACAAACTACTTTGATTCAACCAACAAAACTCTACTCCTCCTACAGGAACAAAATGTAAAAAGCATCACATACACTGCATGGAAATAATCACTTCAAGGGGGCATTTGCTTGATACATGGCAGAGCCAGGGAACACTTTTCTTTAGTTCTTTAGCCACAGAACAACTGTGAGCTGTTTTAAGTCCTATTTCTCCTGCTAAAGTTTTTTTGCTCTATAAACTAACTAATAAATTGAAGCACAGACCTGGCCATAGCTGTTCTACACCCAAAATCAACCCTAAAACTTGAACAAGGGGACCTCATCTTGTCTGCACACATCCTACTCCTTCTCAGATCTATCCACAATTTCAGTTAGAAATTGTAAATAGGAGGTAAGCACAAAACAATCAAAAGGCTGGACTTTGTGTACCATTCTACTTCAGTTCTCTTTTTGGTCTCAACAAGATTCTTCTTGGATCTACCATAAATACTAGAAAGTTGCATCAAAATATCTATCATCCTACAAAGACTTGTCATTCTTTTTTAATGTAACCAGAATCAAAGAATCCCAGTTAAAGTTCCCTCCCAATTGTAATATTTACTTCTTATGTCAATATAGCATTACCTACTGTTCATTTCAGCTTAAAAAGCTCATTCAAGCATTGCACTGAGAAAATCATTAATAATCATGTTTTAACTTGTAGTCTTACCTGCATTAAAGATGAAAATGCTTTCTTTTCTCCTACAGTCTCTAGTGCTTTGTAGGTTGCACACAAATAAAGAAGTTTAACTTCATCTTTTGTGGATGAACTGAATTTGCTAAAAATCCATTTAAAGATCTTCTCAGCCTCATAGCTCAGAGAAGCACAAAGAAGGCCAAGACAGCAAGCTCCTTCCTGTCTCAATTCCTGAAGCAATTTGCTACTGTATTTTTGGAGAGAAAAAAAAAGAAACTTGGGATCTCCAGCCATGACAGCAGAACAGAAGCATGAAAAAAATAAAGCATTTTCTAAAGCAGAAGAAAATATATGCAGAAGTGAAGCTGCTTTTCTCCTACTTAATGGCAGTAGTGATGAAGCTAAAGTAAAATTTTAGGAAATATTATTTCTACGGAGTAAGTCAACTTGAATAGAAGTATACAAACGTGCTTGAAACAGTTTTTAGTTTGCAGCTGACTCTGGGAAATGACACTGACCTAACCCACACAAACCTCACCATCCTCTACATACACTTTGTTACTCCCTCCTAATTTCATTCTGTGTCTGCAATGGGACACCCATGCAAAACTAGCAAATAAATTTCTCTCAACCTTTCTCACTCTATTTCAAACCTAATGCTGTCATTATTTTTCCCCTTCAGAGCATTTTTCCAGCTTACCTTTCATTGAGCACATCATGAATGGCAGTCAGGATATTATCCAGTTGTTTAACAAGTACCTGTAATATAAGATACATAAAAGGCATAATAAGCACAGTAATTGCCCAATACTGCCACCACAATAGGTCCTGTTTATACCCACATTAAAAACAACACTGCCAGTTCTCCTTGCCAAGAAAATGCCATTAAGCTTTCCATGGCCACTGCAGACTAGCATGAACTATATTAAACAACTCTGCAATATTATCCTAGATGTTATATTTGATATTTATTTACAGTAGCCATGAAAATACTGGCAGCCTGCTATCAAGGTCTGTTCCAAGTTTAGTTCTTGCTGATAACATTACATCACCATGGAAGACTCATCACACAGCTCATGAGTAGCATCTACTAAAGACCAAATCTATAATACTAATAAATCAATTGTATCACTGGCAAATTTAATGGAACACAATCTGAAGTATTAAAGTTTCTATTCAAGCAACCCTGCATTTCAGTGAAATGGAATACAATTTTGGGCATGAAGCATTATTGATGAACCAGTGCTTCTCAGTAAACATAACCAGAAAGACTTGTATTCCTAATATGCACTAAACCCCTGCCACATTAGAGATCTGATTGAAAAATCACACGTTAGCTGCAACTGTATAACGTATTAACAGGTAGTTTTCTTTACAAGTTAATAAAATGGTAAATTCTCTTTTTAGAAAGACATTCCTCTTTACCACAGTGGATAGTACCCAGTTTGTCATAAGTTTTGAGCAACATCATGCTTTTGAAGCTGGAGGGACAGAGATCCATATGCCTGACCCCCTGAACTCATAAGGGCATTTTGAAAATATATCTGGTACCCGCAAGAAAGGCTAAAAAG
Source organism: Cossypha polioptera (assembly GCA_027576295.1). Classification (NCBI taxonomy): domain Eukaryota; kingdom Metazoa; phylum Chordata; class Aves; order Passeriformes; family Muscicapidae; genus Cossypha; species Cossypha polioptera. Next base: position 15,030,199 of record JAODHX010000912.1, on the reverse strand, counting down.
GAAAAGGCATCTATACAATTTAGAAGGTAAAGCAGGACTCCATTAGATGACAAGTGTCCACTGACTTCTAATACTTTACTTTGAACTTGTATTTGAACTCTGAAGATGTAAAGCACTCAGTTAAACTACACTAAGTAGTGCCATGACCTGCAGGAACTACTGCTAGGTTCAACACTATCCATTTGGAAGTTTTGGCCTTGATAATACTTGACATCTGATCTTATTCTCATTAGTGAGCTCAGAGAAACTTAACCAAAAGTTTCTCAGTGACAGACTTTTAATATTCTGACCACTAACAAAGTTTGTCATGGCTGAGTTAGATATTAGAATGGCAATTTCAGTATGTTCTGAGATACCAATAACTCTAAATAAAACACAGCTACAAAATGAAATTTAAAAATGGGGAAAATGCTATGGAGAATAATGAAAGTAACTGAAAAAATAACCACAGAATAACTGTGGAAAGTATTTACTTCCTAAACCCTTGTAGTAACAAGAAGAAAGCTGAAGTGTTAACTAGGCTTGCACAGGGACTGTTTACACCTAGATGCACAGACTAGAACACTCCCCATATTCAAGTCTCATGTCCTTTGAAAAAGAGCACAATTATCACTGGTTAATTAACAAACATTGAGAAAATGAACCAATTTCTTATAAATAAGGATAGACACAGACCCCATAGCTAAAGCATCAGAGAAGTGCTTGGAAATGAGCGTCAGGATATTAAACCATCACTTCCTGCTTTTTCAGTGCTTGGAGAACTCAGAAGCTTTCCAAAACAGTGGGGGAGATGTATCAGACAATATGCTCTTTAATATTTGATTTCAAAACACGTCATATTAAAAATTTATACCCACAGTGGGATACTTCCCATCCCCACATCCTTAAAAACACTTGAGGAGATTAGAGACTTCAGCAAACCACCAAAAATCCTAAAGATGTAACAAAAACAAAGATTTACTTAGTTCTCTTCCCATGGAAGGGAATCCACATACAGAGATGTTTAGCTGGAAAGCTGGGTAGCTCTAAGATGAGCTGCTCACCAGACCAAACATCTGTGCATTTTTAATTTACAATAAGAAAGTTCTTGAACAAGACAACAACACTTTCCCTCTGCCTCCTTTCTGAGGGATCCAGAGGCTATTCCTAAGAGCAAAGAAAGCCACATACATGCCACATTAATTCCTACAGTTCAGGCATTCAGCAGTTTGGTTTAAGGCAATACATCCCAATAAAACATTTCCTGAATTACAGAAACAAGACAGATAATCCAGGAATACACTCTCCTTTCTTGTGGAACGAAATTCGTTGTATACAAAACAATCCTTGCAGACATATCCAATATTCAGATTTGAAAAAGGCAGTTTTACAAAACAAGAAATAGCCAATGCTATGGAAAAGGAAGAATGACTGACCAGTTTGTTTTCTGGTTGCTGAATGAATTCTTTCAGTTGCTTTACAGTAGCCAGTCTTCGGTCTCTGTCGTCTTCCCGAGTAATCCTCCGAAGAAGATTTGACAGTCGAGACTCGTCAGAATAAGACAACGGTCGCTCTGAAAAATGCAATTATTTCTTTTTTTCCTACCTGTATTGTCCAAGATGTCTATGTGTGAAATCAGTAAGTCATAATAGTCATTTGAGAAAACCAAAATAAATCCTGAGCGTTTTAAGCTTTCATAAAAAGAAAATTAAATGTAAAATGTAATTTAGCTACCAAAATCTTTCATTTCTTCATATGGACAGCCCAGTACCTGTTTTAAACTCATTGAGAACTAAGCAGAACTAAGTCTAACTTCTACACGAAAACCTGGACTTAGTTCCCTTTTATATAAATGGAACTAAAAAAAAAGAAAAGTGGTGTGGGGTAAGATTAACTCAGACTTCTGACTGAATAAACAAAAATAATTCAACAAATAATATTTCAAGAAAACCTTGTGAGAAAAATAAACTGCTTGCTGAAGCAAAGAACCAGATTTAAGTTCAAGCAACTACAAAGAAACTATTTTTTCTCTGATAGGTAGCAGGGCTCTCCTTCAAAAAGGAACATAGATCTGCTCTTCCTTCATTGAGGAAGAAAATCTCCCAGGTGTGAAGAGGGACCTGGCTGTTCACTGCAGCAGATCACAACGGGGCAGAATGAACACCTTCCTAAGAAAGCACTTCATTCATTAAACTTGGCCAATAGCACATGACACCAGAGAAGGGTCACAACACAGTTTACCCACTTCAGGGACATGAATTCATACAAATAATTTATTTCCCTCATTGGCAAAAAGGAAACAAAATTTCTTTCAATAAATTTCATGTTAGATGTTCTATGGTGGTGGCTCCAAATCAGAGGACTCATGGTACATGATGAGGTTTTCTGAGTCAACATGACTTTAATGAGAAAATCCAAGACAGTTACAGACAGCTTTTTGCTCAACTCTGCTAGACATCAGTCATCTGATGTGACTAAAGCAGCTTTGTCTTTATTCAATTAATAGCTAATCTACATTGGCATTACTCCCCAAGAGTGTCAGCTAATTGTCAAGTCATAATCACAACTCTAAGAAAAAAAACACAACCAAAAAGCACTAACCAGGAACATGACTGAAGCTACACTAATCAAAGCACTAGTTAACAAATACCTGTGACATCCACTTTGTGAAAATTCAGCAAGGTCTCAGCCACATGCTAACCCACAGAAGACTATTTTTAAAATTGTTTAATGAATATACAACCAAGAAAACAAAGAACTTAAAACCCAAAATTTTGTTGCAACATAATCCCATTGTATTTTAAAGACCACACGAGAAACCAAAATGATTTGCTGAAATCTACAATAACTAAAGACAGCCAAGTTCAAAAGGAGAAACTCTTGAAATCTGACATCTCAAGGAGAGAAAATATACAAGTCATAGGCAGCATCTTCAGTCATCCAAAATTATATATCCTAACCTTTTAAGGATTAAAGGGATGCTCATATACCCAAGAGAACAATTAACTATTTTTTTTGAACTATTATTTAGTACTGGCAGAAATTTTTTTTATTTGAAGAGTTTTCTATTTCCTCTGCATAGACATAAAAATGGGATTATAAAGTCTGAGTTTAACTTATTCCTAAAATCACATTTTTGAAACAGTCATGTCACCACTTACACCTCAGTTCTTCCACCTGCAAAGCACATTGAACATTCTTTTTTCTCCTCTGAAATATTAAACCTTGAGAAGAAACAGTCCTCATGTTTATAACATGCCTGGCATAAAGCATGCAGTTTTCACCAGTGGCTCAACTACTGCTTATACTAAGTGATGCAATAAGTGACAGTGCTTAGTCATAAAGTTTCTATTTTCATTCAAAAATGCTTGGAATAACTTCTTTTTGCTTTTTTTTAAACTATGACTCAAACCTCAAATAGTGGGAAGTGAAGCCTTCTTCCTCAAAAACACAAGCCCAGCATTCCTGCACCCCCTTGAAACTCCAAATTTGCTCTTGCTGCATCTCCCAAGACCTTGCCCACATTCTTAGGATGCTTCCAGCTCCTCCCTGGCCTCGGCTGCTCAGCTGAGCAAGAGGGAGCAGGAGCAGTGCTGGGCTCAGGAGGACACACAGGGTGACTGAGCTGGCAGCAAGGGATCCCTGCTTGTCCTGCAGCCCAGGGAGAACAGAGAATGGCTGAGCTGCTCCCACTGCTGCACTCCCCACACCAGGGCTCATTCATTACCAACTTTTCACTTGGGCATCCATTTGCAACAAATCCAAAGCAAGCTCTCCTTCTCAGAAATGGCTTTGCCAAATCTGGCTAATCTAAGTAAGGGTTCAAAAGCCATCTAAAAGAAATTGAAAGATTGACAGCCTAAGCCAGGTAGTTGAGAGATCTGCCAAACCAACAGAGGAAGCCTCAGCACAGGGAACAGTAAAACAAGGTAACAAAAAAAGCAAAATAAGTTTACATCAACACCATCTCATCATAGATCATAAAAAATAAAACCCATACAGACTGCCCAACCACAGTGAACTTCTTTTCACATTCAGAACACAAGAAATGTTGCCAAAAGAGATAACCTCTTCCTGAAAAGCAGTGATGCCCTTACCCTGTGTTTTCCTCATGTCTTTTGTGGCTAAAGCACGATTCCCATGCGGAACACTGGTAAAATCAGGATTGGTCACATTGTTAACTCTCAGCTCTTGCCCCAACGACTTCCGACCATAAGTATTTTCCCCAGATCCTCCATTGACACTGTAGCCACCTGTGGACAAACCAATATGAGATTAAAAGAGGTCTCAGACCACGTATCTAGCAGGATGGTGAGTTTTGAGTTATTAAATTCATATGCAAATCATCAGCTCAATGCTCTACCACCTTCTTCAGCTTCCTTTTTCACTTACTTCCACATGCATCAATGTTTCGTTATATCCTGTAACTTTCCAGGTCACAGATTTAGAATCTCGTCTTTTTTTTTGAAGTACATAAAAAACCACTACTGCCATGAAGTTTAACATCAATTTTGTTGCATTTAATGTTTTATTATTATTACTTTGACATGAAAAACTTTGTAAAATGTAAGGTGAAACTGCTAGAATACGTGGCTAGATACTTTCACTTACTTGCTCCTTTATACACATGAAATCTCCATCCTGTTTTTGCTATGAATCCACCACACAGGCTAAGTAAAATGGCCAAAAAAGTTTTTGAAAAGACAAATATTATCTGTTTGCACAGAATGAACAACTCTCCTTAAACATAAAAAGGTCAATATTTTCACTAATACTGCTATCATCTAATTAAACTTAATCCTACATTCTCCCACTTTAGATACATCTTTGGTAACAATATAAAATGAAAATAAAAGCATCACTTGGAATAATTAAATTGATTAACTCCTCAATCCACAAGAATAAACATACTCAAATGTTGAGACTGGAAATTTTCCAGCCTGCCTCACCACTTGGAGTGGTAGGTTCTTCCCCTCAATACTACAGAGAAGTGAAACTGTCCCCTGAGCCTGCCCAATCCTTCACTGTATTAGAGTTCACTTCCAAGGAAGATTTCTAAAGTGCCTTCCCTGTCTAAGACAGGAAAGAATCAACTAATAAAATTAAACAATTAAACCCAGAACAACAAAAAATATGCAAGATTTCTTTCAGAAAAGATACTTCCACAAGTCCACCTGATAAAAGAGTAAGTTCTAATGTTGAGGTGAACCTGGACCTTAGTAGATGTAAAGAATGTTTCTTTAAGACAAAGTTTTTGATAAAAAATATTAACTACCAGGATATATCTGTGCATTCATATACACATGGGGCTACCCTCCCATTACAGAAAACCCTGTGCAAAGTCTCACTCATAATTAGTTAACTACAAATACAGTAAAGATAGTTTGAGTCTATTTAGATTTACAACATTATTTTTTACAGCTCAGTTTTTAAATATAAACTAGCAAACGTGCCACCTTGACATTATTTTGCCAGAACAAACCAACACTGTCCTATGAAGGAAGTAACTTCTAACAGCAATTAATGCATTTGAGCCTAAGCATAAGAGCCACATCCTTTGAGATTTTTCAAACCTGAAAAATTTCCAGAAATTATCAATTTGTAAGTAATTTTTATTATCAACACCAGAAACTAGGAGGAGGTGGGTAGGGGATATATGGAAGCCAGGACAGAAAAATCTCAAAATGAAAATTCCATGCTGGCAGACTCCAATAGATGAAGTGAAAAATCCTAGTAAACAAAGAAGCTATTCTGCATCTGTAACCTCACAAATTTCTCCAATAATAAAAATGAACTAGAGATACCTGGAACTTGGTTTTATAGTTAGAATATCCTAATCACCTCTTTTCAAGCCACACCTGAACAAACCAGCACGAAGTGCTGAGCTAGCAGAGACATGCCCTGTGAGACACAGCACTGCAGGGAGAGCCAGGTACATTTTTCTTCTCAAATGGTGCCTTCCCAGCAACTTCACAAACTACCTTCCTGAATTTTCCAAAAGTCACTATTTCACTGCACTGCCAGTACATTCTTTAAATACTAGCACCCTTCAAATTCTAAGAACAATCTCCTATGCCAGCCTGTGTTAAAGGCAGCACAACATTCCATGTCAGCAGACAGACAAATACACCCACTTCCTAAGCAGTTTCTCTACTGAAGTAAAACAAATCTTAAGGCTCTCAAACCATGCTGATAAACATGCTTCATGCTTCTGCCACCTACTAACACTAACTTCTACTTATAAAAAAATTAATTTGCATCCATCTGTAACTTCCCCTAAGATACAGCAATTATTTACAGTCAGTTACAGGCCAGAAAAATGGGGTAAGTTCAAATACATTTTAGGTTCCTGAACAAAAACTCCCACACGACCATTCTTGTCAGTTTTTTTTTTTTGAGTCTGGCCTGCCTGAGGATTTACATAGTCAAAAACTGACTCTGCAAGTAAGAAATCTGCCAATTGGATATCTGTATTTGACAATTAAAGAAATAAAAAAATCAGAATACAGATTTTTCATAAATACATAAAACATGATTCTGACTGCTTAGCTATTTTCTAGAGATAGTATTTCCATCCTAAAAATTAAAAAAAAAAAAACCAAAACCAGTAAAAAGATATGAATCACACATCACACCATTTATATGAAATCAGACTGAGGTACATGAAAGTAGAAACTGCCATTAATGATAAAAATATAGATCTGATCACTAAACAAAGATTCCAGTTTGGTGCAGTAAAGCTACAACAGGCAATAGATCAGTCTAGCAGCCTGTTTAATCCAATACCAGAAGTACTAGAGACTCTTCAGGAAGAAATTGCAGCCTGAAGACCAGAATACATCCAGAATACTGTTCTTCAGAAAAAACTGCTTATTCTGTTAACACATCAGGTCTTCCCTTGCATTCTTCTCCTAAAGCAACTGCATATCTTTCTCAGTATTCACATCAACCACAACATTTCTTTGATCCCTGACAAATGTCCCAAAACAGTGATACTGTGGCAATGCAACAATTCAGTTCAGCCTTTTATTTGGGGAGGGGAAAAAAAAAACCAAAACAAAATAAACATTCCTCCACCATTTCAGTTTACTGCCTTGCCATGAATGTCCCCTCACAACCACACAAACAGCACTCTGTGTACCTTTTTCTTCATTCTGTACGTCAGTGTGGACTCTGATATCATCGTGCCTTTGCCGAGACACCACAGCTGAATTTGAGGGTTGTAATCCATAGGAGGCAGAACTGCCCCGATCTCTGGATGAAGAATATTTTAAATTGTCCTGGTCAGCTGATGCACTGTCAGTTCTACAAAGAGAAAAATATTTTTTTTTTATGTAGGGATATAACAGAAGTGGGATTCACATTCACTTACAAATACCACATATTTAAATGACAATCCCAAATGTATTTCCTTATGTCAAAAAAGTTGTTTGTCTAACCTGTTGCTTAAAAAGTGACCTTAAATTCACATTGGCATGGGAGTTGACTAATTATCACAGCAACATGCAAAGGAAATGCATTCTAGTGTGCCAGTGCCTTTTCTTATGACATTCTCAAGTCTCTTTTCAGTTGGATGTCTGTACAAGGTAAAAATTACTTCCCAGAGGTGAAAAATAAAATACAACTAGGTCTGGATGATACAGTGCCTACCATTTGTGAAAGTCATCACTAATCACAGATGAACATTTACATAATATGCCATGGGCCTTTTCTTTCTTTCTTCATCATGCAACATTGAACTCTATTTACTCAGCTGTGGCCTGGAGACAGGAAGGAGCAA
>JAODHX010000912.1:14996353-15015443 GCA_027576295.1 Cossypha polioptera | reverse complement strand
GCCACTGCCCTGTGCCACTGTCCCCGTGCCACTGTCCCCTGTGCCACTGCCCCTGTGCCACTGCCCCCATTGCTGCCCCCGTGCCACTGCCCCTGTGCCACTGCCCCCATTGCTGCCCCCGTGCCACTGCCCCTGTGCCACTGCCCCTGTGCCACTGTCCCCTGTGCCACTGCCCACCAACACCTCCCATGGCCCAGAGCTGTCCTGGCCTCCCCAGGGACTGGCACGGGCACAGAGCAGCTCCTGGCACACTTGCCCTGTGCCCAGCCCCAGGGACATTGCCCTGTGCCCAAAGCCAGCCTCTTCCCTGCCCACACTGGATCCGTGCCTAGCACAGGAAGGAATGGAAAGAAGCCCCTGGGCCAATCTAGTGTTAGAAGGAGCAATTTGATTAAACTGACAAGATCATGCACAAATGACATCTACAGACACAGTGCAAACACGAGGAACAGCATACACCTCCCTCTGTCTCTTCAGTCTCTTGTTTCCAGAAGCTGAAATCACTTTGGTACCTCATCTGTACCCAACCCAGTTTGCCTCTCTCCTCCCACTGGGATGGCACAGAACATAAACCAAAACACAGGAAAAGGTCTCCATATACTTTGTGCAGCAGTGTTTGAAGTTCTAGGCCTGGAAGAGGGAGAAATGGCAGGAGGGAGCCCCTGTGTTTTACCTGTTTGATAAAAGCACACTGCCCTCATCACAAGGGGAGAGCCTTCTCTCCACCAGCTCAGTCCTGCCCAAAGTGGGCCACTACACCTTTTTTGGGGAGGCACAGTGCAAAACCACTCCAGTGAACTGATGCAATGCAAGAATCACCCCACTTTGTCCACTTCTCACTTTTAGCAGCAAGGTATTTCTCGAGCACACCCTTCATGACTGCAGCCCCTCTCCAGCCCCCTTAACCACATCAGGGAAATTATCAGGGTGAAAGGAATCCCCAGATCCCCTTTCCCCAGGGTATTTTGGGCCAGGTCTGCTCTCTCAGAGCACCATGGGCTCTGGCAGGGCTCTGGCAGGGCTGAAGTGGAATGGAGGGAGTGTGCTCCTGTCAAGAGCTGTGGGCAGGAAGGGTTGGTTAGTCACAGGCATTGAGCAACAGCCTCCTTCACCTCCTTGCCACACCAACTGCAGGAACAAGAAAGTCCAGGCAGGTGCTGCCCTGCATTTAAGGATTATTTTGAATAATGCATCCAAAAGATGTGTTTAACTCCTTGAAATACCACTTTCTTTTAAAGCAGAGCCCCAAGATCCTGGGTAAGTTGTATCCAAAGCTGCTTGAGTACAGAATCAGCAGCAAGAGATCCCTGCTTCAAAACAGCAAAGAGCACACCAGCAATGAGCAGTGACATGCAGGGGTGCTCCTGGGAACTGGGACAGCTGAACTCAGTGTTCTTGGTAAACCAGGCAAGCACCTTTACCACACATTCTCCTGCCTCATGTCTTCTTCTAAGGAAGCAGTACAAAGCCTTAGGCACCAGCCTTGCAAACTGATCCCACATCACTGCCCTTGGAGGTACCTGGGATGGTATTTCTTCTTCTCCAACAAGCTGCTGTTATGACCCCAGGGTGCAGCTCTTATGGCAGGGGATGTTTCCAGCTGCAGCCAGCACACATGACACGGATCAGCTCCTTTGGTGCCTGAAAAGAAGCCCCAGGAGGAGGCAGCAAGGTCTGATGAGCAGCAGGTGGCTCCCAGCTGGCACTGAACTGTTTGCTCTTTCTAGGACCTTCCTCCTCCTCAAATGGAGGAAGGGCAGAGATAGAAACCAAATTTTGATGTTCATTGTAGAGAAAGTGGCCTCTCTGCAGCTGGGCCATAAATTTCCCTGTGAGCATTAGGGGAATGTGGGTGCATATGTCTTCCAAATACCAATTTCATTTTCAGAGGGAGTAAAACCTAACATCTTTAACATGCAGCAGTTAATTTCAATGCCTTTTGTACATCAACACTACTAGTGAAACAAACACCAGATTTTACTAAAATGAGTATGTGTCAACATACCGGTGACTCACACACGCTCACACACACAGAGTTGCAGACTCTGAATTATCCAGAAGCTTTCTGCTTCAGCACTTTTCATCCAGTAGTGATAGAAATATCTCAGCTGGAAATCCTGGTGCATCCCCAGTCTTTCTTGTTCTTGCCCTGAAGCTGAGGTTTCAGCATGTTTGGAAAGAGATTTCCAAGTGGGAAATACCGAATGTGTCAGCCACACTTATGCAGCATTGGAAACCTCAAGGCAGCAGCTGCCACTAAACCTTCCTGCAAACCAGAATGGAGAGGGCTCAGCCAAAATAGGAGGTCTGTGAACATTTTTGAGCAGGCTTTTTGTGACCCTTCCTGACCATCCCTGCCACCCAAGCACACTGAGCACTCCCTGGGAAAGTGGGTCTGCCTGGGATGCCCAGCCTGTGGCTGCAGACTGCCACAGCTTCACTTATATTTGCTGCTGCTCTTAGCAGCTTACTTTGAATGAATCATCACAAAAAAGCTGAGAGTTTGATACCTCACAGCTATGAAGTATAAAGAAAAACCTTTATAGATATCTTGCACCACAAATGTATTTGTCTGTGCTGGTCTATATCTAGGTGATAAATGAAGACACTTGAAAGAGCTTCTTAATCTTTGAAAAGCAAACCAAAGCCAATAATCCCTTCTAGTTTTATTATGCCATCCATCCAATTTCCTTTGCTCTGCTTCCGAAAGCATTGGTGGCAGATGGGCAGCCTACAACTTCCAGCCTGGTTGGGTTTGCTGGTGGGGTTCATTGCAGGGCAAAGGCACTGGAGCAATTATCTCCACTGTGCTGGCCTCAGACTTCACAGGTCTGGAAGTCTTCTTTTTCAAGGCAAACCTCTGACAAAATCTCATCTCAAACCAGAAAATCCAGACTGACCTTAATGTATATAAATTTCTCTAAGACAGGTACCAAGAGGATGGTGCCAGATTCTTCAGTAGTGACCATAAACTAAAACACAGGAAGTTTTCTTCCTCAACATGTGGAAGAATTTCTTTACACTGAGGGAGGCAGAGCACCAGAACAGGCTGCCAGGGAGGCTGTGGAGTCTACAGAGACCTTCAGCACCCATCTGGTGCATTCCTGTGTGACCTGCTCCAGGTGACCCTGCCTGGACAGGGGGACTGGACTGATGATCTCCAGAGACCCCTCCCAGCCCTAACAATTCCATGATTCTACTAGATACAGCTCTACAAAGCACCCCTCACCTCCTGGGGAATCTCACAAGTCCCAGGCATCCACACCAGCCTACAGCCACCCAGAGCTCTCTGAGCACCCAAACCCAGTGGACAAAGAGGACCTACCACCATCACAACCCCACAGTGAGGTGGGAGGATGCCACAGAATCCAGAGCCTGTTGCTATGCTTCATTTTCCCTCTGGGGTCCACCATGAAGCCTCTTCAATAATGGCTTTATGTCTCCATCAATCTTATTTAAACTTCAGCACAAATAAATTGCAGCACATTCAGAGTCCCATCACAGCACTCTGACTCACCCAGTCCCAGCAGACATTGTAGATTAAATTAGTTTTGGAATGTATTCAAAAGCAATTGTTACAGCTTCTTGAGCTGAGAACTCCCCATGCTGTATGTTAGGGCAAAGCAGAGCAGGATGTCAACCCCAGTCCCTCTGGGCTGGGTTCTGGGGTTGGACTTGGCATTGAATTCCCCTCCTTGTTCCCAGCCTGGCTGCAGCAAGGAGTTCCTGCTGTAGTTCTGTCTGGGACAATTTCCACCGTGGGTCCCCGTGGCTGCAGACCTAAAGAGAGAGACTGGGAGTTGTGGTCTTAATCTATCACAGCATGCCCTTCACAAAACCAAAGATGTATTCTTAAAATAATTCAGTATTATCCAGCACATGTGGTCCTTTACCACTGAAAGCAGTTAAAGACTGAATTCCTTTCCAAAGGGTCCCATCCTTGTAATTCAGGGGCCTGTTGGATGCAAAAAACAACAACAAAAAATCCACAAAAAACCCACGACAACAACAAAAAACCCAAACAAACAAAAAGAACTAAAACCCAAACCCAACACCTCTCCCCAGAGAAAACTCCTCCCAAACCACAGAAAACCTAACCAACCAAAAACCCCCAAATCCTGGTGTTTTCTCCCCCTTTGCTTTCCTGCAGCAGCAAGAGGCAAGGCTTCAGTGTCACCCCAGGGGCTGGGATGGTTGTGTGCCTGTGTCCCACAGAGCCTGAGGGGTCCCTGACCTGCACCTGGGCAGCATCACAAGGGCACATGGAGAAGCAGAAAGTGTCAAGCATGCTTCCAAGTAGCAAAAAAAAAAAAAAAGTAAAAAAAAGTGCTAAAACTGAATTATTTTTTCACTCACTTGCTGGCAAGATAATGATCTGACACAGTTAATTAGCAAATTCCTGAGGCTGCTGTAACCCTCAGACCAGAAGCAGACCAAACTTCTTGTTGATTCAGCTGCTTGGTCTCCTCTGCCTCCTCTTATAGTGTACCCTCATCTCCTTTGAGAAACAAATGGGAAACACCTTCCTGTTTAACTGCCTGTGCTCTGGAGTGATTTCCAATCAGTGTTCATCAGCTTTAGAGGCAGAAATCCAATCAATCGAACCAGCCTGCTGGTTGGTTGATATGTGAGAGATTGGTGTTCAAGGGAGAGTGCTCTGGTCACTCACTGAAGTGCTGGTTGTGCAGGCTCAGCTTTCCCCAGCCCAGGCTCTGTGTGCAGCAGCAGCTTTCAGCTCCACTCCTTTAACTTCAGCCGCATTTCCATTCCAAAGAGGCAGAGCATCTGTGGTGATAAGGACTTCCAAGGCAAAAGGGCATCTCTACTGTCCTTGAAAACCTACTGAAATATTTACCTCTGTAGCAAACTCAGCCTTCCCCGCTCCTGCCAGCATGTCTCATCATTTTCTGCTTTTGCTGCTGTTAGGGGCTGTACCTGTAAGGACCACGGGGCAGCTCCAGCCATGGACTGACCTTTCCTAAGCTGTGCTGATCAAGCCTGGAGAATGTACTGACTACTGAGGCTTTTCTGCTTCCTTTGTAAATCGTATCAAGCTGCTCAGCAAAAGCTGCTCTGTGTGCACTCCTGCAGCTTTCCTGGATAAATCCAGGTGTTCCCCAGCCTCTGGCCATGTGTGTGCTCAGATGTGGAAGAGACTGGCACTGCCCCAGGATGCCCACTCTGTCCTGCTGAGCACTTTGCTGCTCCTCCTGCCTGGAGGTTCTGGGGTGGGCAGTGGTGGTACCTCCAACCTGCAGTGCCATGGTGAGCCTTGGGCACTCATCATGGAATCATAGAATAATTTAGCTGACAAAAGACCTTTAAGACCATTCAACCCAACTGTTAACCTCAGGGGCTGCCTCTGTGGCACTGAGCCACCCATCTCGTGGCTCCTCTTCCAAAGCACCCATCAGATGGAACCTTCCACAGCCTCCCATCCCAGCACAGGGGCAGGGCGCTGCTTCTTTGGTACTGCAAATAAAACGTGGGTTCTGGCTTCTGCAAGCATGTTTCCAGGGAGTGGTGGTGTTGTTTCGGTGCTGAGGGTGGCAGGGCTCAGCTCCTGCCAGGGCAGAGGGGAGCAGAGGTTTGGGCAGCCCGCACTCTGCTGCGAGCCCCGCGGCAGCTGAGCCGTCTGCCGCGATGACTCACTGCTGTTGATTTGGGCAGAGGCAAGAAAAACAGCCTGAATTGCACCCATTTAACATTCTTATTCTCAGCGATGGGCTATTAGCTCAGAGCAGATCCTCAACCCATGCTCCCCCCCCTCCTTTCAGTGCAGCATAATTTAAATTTATTTTTCAATATTGGAAAAGTGATTTATTGAGAGCCTTATATTTGAGAAACCAGCTTACATCACTACCAGAGACATCACATACAAATGGATCACATCTGCATCACCAAATACCTGACAGACTTTGACTTGATAATCTCCCCAGGCAATCCTATTTTTTTTTTTTAATGGCTGCTCAAACGTGTGCTTTATCACCATGGGAAGGATAGGAGGAACCTGTAGAGAACATGTTCAGGATGACTATCACTGGGCTGTTCTCCCAAAAGAGAGTTTAACTCAGGGTGAACCCTCAGGAGGTGTTTCAGTCCTGCTGCAGCTGCAGCCAAACCTCTGCAGGAGCTGAGCCGAGTGCCAGTGGTGGGTGCTTCCCCACTGGAGAAGGGACCACACAGCACAGAGCAGCCCCAGGGGGTTCAGAACATGCCACTGCAGTGTGGGTGGCAGCCCAGCTCCAGCCTGGCGTGGGAAGTGAGCTGTCAGGTTGCATTTCCTACTCCCAGCCTCAGCACCCACGACTACTCACTTATATTTTTCCAATAATTCCCATTTTCTCTTTTTCTTTTCAAAGGACCACAGATGAGCTGTATGGTCTCACACAAATGAAAAAGAAGGGCTGTCATTCCAACAAATAACCTCTACAGCTGCTGGTACCCTGGAGCTGTCAGAGCATAATCTGATTGTTGTGAAGGAAATCACAGTGGTAGATTTTGAGGGGATAGATGGATGGATGGATGGATTGAGTCACACTTAGCTCTGGATGGGGCTCACCAGAGAGGGATCAGATATTCTACTTTCTGAAGTTCATTTCTGAAACCTCTTGTGCCTGGTTGTAGTAGTTACCATTCAATCTTGAGCCAACACAGACCAAACACTATATATAAAATAGAATGCTCACATCTTTGCTGCTTATAAACTCCATTTTTAAGCCCAGGAAAGGGCTCATTATGTGGCTCCAGATATTGCAGCATGTCCCTGAAGCAAACAGGTGAGCCTGAGACTTTCCATTACTTTCAGTAAATAATTTTCAAACTCGCAGAAAATCTTTATCTACGTTGGGTTGAAACACTAAAGACAGGCACTCGAGTATGATGTTTGGAAGAAAGAGCTGCACAGCGAGGTCTCTTGGACGCTCAGCCTGGTGACAAGTGCCACCACGGTGCCACCTCAGGCAGCACCCAGGGTCACTCGGCAGGGTACAGGGAATAGCGGTACAAACACACAGAGCACAGAGCAGCGCTGAGGGACATTTCCCCGGCAGGGCGAGCTGCACGGAGCCGCTGGGAGCCGGCTGCGCCTCCCGGCTCGCACGGCCGGGAGATGGCAGCAGCTTGTCACGGATGGGAGCGCTCCCTGCGAGCGGGGGACATCGTCCGAGGGACAGCGCTGTGCCCGGCCCCTGGCACACGGCCAGGGCAGCCCTGGTACAGCCCTGCACTGGTGCATCCCTGGTGCAGCCTTAGTGAATCCCTGGTACATCCCTGGTACATCCCTGGTGCATCCCTGGTGCAGCACTGGTGCATCCCTGGTACTGCCCTGGTGCAGCCCTGCACTGGTGCATCCCTGGTGCAGCTTTAGTGCATCCCTGGTACAGCCCTGGTACAGCCCCTGTGCAGCCCTGGTACAGCTCTGGTACAGCTCTGGTGCATCCCTGGTACATCCCTGGTGCAGCCCTGGTGCATCCCTGGTACATCCTTGGTACAGCCCTGGTGCATCCCTGGTACATCCTTGGTACAGCCCTGGTGCATCCCTGGTACAGCCCCTGTGCAGCCCTGGAACGTCCCTGGTGCAGCCCCTGTGCAGCCCTGGTCCCCTCCCAGCAGTGCCACCCACGGAGGACACGGCAGGAATGGTTTTGGATGCTTTGAACACACCGTCATCCCCTCCTGAGCAGGTGATGGGCTGCTCATCCTGCTGAGTGTCAGTGACCAGTTCTGCATCTTCTGAGGGTTGCTCGGGGGAGGAAAAAAATGAGTTAACAGCATCCTTTGTCCAGCTGTGTATCTGGAATGACTGTCCCTTCCCCTGTCCCCTGCACAGTGCAGCTGCCAGTGCCCCCAGTGCACCATCAGAGCTCGAGCAGTGAAACTCAGAGAAAAACCTCAGTCTTACTGTTTGCCTTTCCCAAAATAATATAAACATCACGTGATTGCTTCCATTTGCTTTTCCCCCTACTCTATCCCTATTTCTTGCCTGGCTTTGCTCTTTGGGGTGCATCCCCAGGAGCCTGCTCTGCTCCAACGTGGCTCACTTCCCATGGGACCCCACCAGGCTGAGATCACAGCTTCAATCCCAGCACTTTGTAAACACAAGAACCTGAAGTTTGCTTTCAGATGCAAGGCTGCTTTATAATCCCCGTGAAAACAGAAGGAACTGAGCAGGGCAAAGTGCTGCAGGTGGGTTCAGGGGGCAGAGCAGCTCACAGGAGGAAAGGCTCTGGGTGGCAGCAGTGCCCTGTCGTGGGTGCACCCAGAGCAGGCACTGGGTACAGAGAAGCCCATGGGTGACAGGGCACAGCAGCTCACCAGGAGCTGCCCTGCCTTAGGACAATCTCATCTGCCGTGCATTAAGGTCCAAGTCAGGGCTGAGCACTCCCAGTGCCCCATCTGGCAGGTCTGGAAAGCCCCAGCAGGGGAGGCACCCTGCCTCTGCAATCTTCCTGTGCCAGGTGCCCCCAGTCAAACCCAGCTCTTTGGGGTTACCTTCCCAGCCTGATCACAGCCCTACAGCACTGCCCACCCACCCATCCTCACCCTAAATAGTTGTGTGTCATCAACAACAACAAGATCCTGGTGGGAGAGGATTTCAGCAGTGGGAGCCGTGATTCATCCCCCAATGGTCTTTAGCTCACACAACATATGGCAATGCATTTGCAGAAATTTGGGATGCAAAGAGGGAGACACAGCATGTGCCAAACCAGGCAAGAGGGTCTCTTGATGACAAAGTTGGGACGTGGCTGCAGATGGGCTCCTGCATCCCTCTGTGCCTGGAGGGGACACGTGAAGCCCAGGAAAGTGATGGTGGCTGTCCTGCATCCCAGCATCCCTCCCTCACTGTCCCACCTGTGTCAGCTGCACTACTCACACCCAGCCTGCTTGGCTTTCTAATGGGGAATGCAAGCCAGAAATACCCACAGAAAACCAAGCATCCTTTGGTTAATTAAGAGAGATCAGATTCCACCTTGCCAGAAGTATTTGTGTGGCTCCTTTTCTTTTTCTGGATGGTCTCATTTCTCAAACACCAAAGGTGATTTAGCCCAAACTACAGACTGTGAAGACATAAATCAAGAAGCAATTCCACTGCCATTAATGATGGTGTTCTGGGTTCATTCCAGCACACTAGAAATGAGAGCCTGGTGCAGGCAGGGATAGATGAAGTATCAATACATCATTGTGTCTGCCTTCTTCTCCTCCCTTTATTTTTTTCTTTTTCTTTTTTTTAAGCAATTCAGGAATTATTGCTCCATATTTTAGTGACTTCTTTCAGGGCTGCATTTGCAACGCTCTGGGCTCCAGCTCAGCACCACCACTGTGAGCTCTACTGCAACATGAACACAAGCTGGGGCAAATCTTGTTTAAAGGGAACCCCTCTGGATTCAGGGCTAAATCATTTAAAGGAAATCACAATAACTGTGCAGGAGTACAAACGCTCAGTAAGTCCTTGGTGATGGCTGAAACTAATTTAACCCTGTGGCTGTGCCATGTAATTAGCACTCTTATTGACGAATCACAGGCTGATTGTTCAAATTCATGTTGTAAAAGGGAGCAAGGGAAATCACACTGATGTCAGATTGCCAGGGATGCAGTGGAGCTGTGCTGCAGTGTCTGCATGATGACAGCCTGTAATACAGCAGCCCAGAGCAGCCCCAGCCTTTCTGAGAGTGAGACTCAGGCTTGTGCCAGCTGAGCCCCCGACCCCAGAGCTCTCCTGGGCTCCAGAAACTGCAGGAGCAGAGAGCAGCTGGAAGGGATTTCCCATTTATCAGGCCAAAATTCCATCCCTGAAGCCTGCCACGGAAAACTGCTGTCCAGCTCTGCTGGGCACTCCAGGAGGCACCAGAGGTGCAAACTGCCAGCACTGGCTTTCCCAGGGTGATGAATGCCACAGAGGGTGATCCATTTCTCCCTCTCTATCCCACCTTTTCATCAAACCTGACATAATTTTCTCTTTGATGAAGCTGTACATGGGACTGCCTCTGCCTTGATAAAAGACTTTCCTTCTCCTCTTCTTCTTTTTTGTGAGAAGCACTACCTGGGGAGGGATCCCCTTCTCCTGCTTATGAGAAGAATTTCAACACATTTCTAATATGGAAAAAGTGTTAAGCATGAAAGCAATGTCCTTTAAAAGTACATAGACACTAAATCTTTTGCATGAAGCCTTTGGCATATGCCATTCATTGTGAGGGCTCCTTGGTGAGCACAGACAAGGCTGCTGCCACTGCTGGAAAATTCAGACATATCCCCCAAATGGCATATTAATAATGAGATCTTTCAAAGAAGGATCCATGACTCATCCAAGAAGAAAAATGGGTCATTCACTGCCTGAACTCTTCAAACAAAATAGCAGGGTTTTTTTGGGTTTGCCCAGTTTAAACCAGAAAAATAGAGAAAGTAATGGGAGAGAAAATGTGGTGGCTGCAGCTGCCAGACAACATGAGCAGTGAGAGCCTGCACTGTCATTTTGGGGTTAAAAATCCCACCCTGACAGGCATTTGCTGTCTTGTATGGCTGTTTCCTAAAAACAAGAGTGCAAGAACTGCAGCATCCTTCATCACCACCTCGCCTCACTCCATCCGAAGCCACAAACTCTCTAGTCCTTCCTCAAAACTTCACCAGTCCTGTCCCAACAGTGACATCCTGGGTGTACCCAGGGTTGAAGGGACCAAAGCCACCAGCAGCAGGATGCTTTGGGAGCCTGGTGGCTTTTTGCCTTGGCTTTTTGCCTTTTGCCAAGGGACATGCCTGCAGCAGGGAGCACCAAGGGGCCAGGGCAACGTGCAACGAAGGGTGAGTTTGCTGTAGATGCAGAACACACCCAAAACCATCAAAGCAAGGATTTTCAGTGCCCAAACTGTCAGAGCAGGAGCTGCTCTGCCCCAGCTGTGTGGGTATGGGGCCCTCACACTGCAAGCCCAGTGGGGCAGGTGCACACAGGGGTCAGAGGGATCCTGTGCAAAGGGACATGCAGCCCCCAGGCAGCTCCTGCTCATCCCTTGACAGTGTCAGCACAGAAAAAAGGGCAGGTTGCAAAGTTGGCATTCAAGATTTCATTAGAGCTGTTAATCTTACTGCTATTACTGTATTATAATCACTTTCACAACACATCTAAGTCCAGGGCAGCTATCCATACTGGATTACTACCTTCATCAATTGCATTCAGCATTGATTTGGGACCATGATTTCATGTAATGCTTTGGAGATTAATAAAGGCCATGGCCCTTCCCTGTAAGCAGTTACCCTCCACACTGATGAAATACCACATTTAATTGCTTTAACCCATACTGCTGCTGTTTCCTTCCTCTCCCTCTGCCTGGGATCTCCACATTCAGTGTCTGCTGAGTGCAGCCTGTGCTGCTGGTTTGAGGACAGAGGCAGCTGGCCATGATGGGGATAAGGTCCAAGCAGCCCCCATGCTCCACCTGGACACCTGTGCCAGTGCTGCTGAGCAGGGTGGGACCCCATGAAGGTCTTACATCCTCATGTGGACAAGCTCCTAATTTAATTATCTCAACAAGACAAAGGAGGCTCATGGCAAGTGGCTTTTTGCTGCTAAGCAAATACTTGACAAGGAATGCTGAGCTCTTAAACAGCTGCTGGGTTGAGTCAATTGACTTTCAGGAACCCAGGGCTGTAGAACCTAAACAGCATTCAAATCAAATCAATTTTTCCTTCAGGATAAAAAGAGAAGCCTGCCCTATCCTCCTCTGCAGCCACCTCTGCAAGTTCCAGCCAGCCCTGCAGCATTGTCCTTTCCCACTGCTCCACACTTAGTGCCAGCTTTGCAATACCAAAACCCAGTGAGCATTTCATCTGAGCTGGCATTCTTCCAAGCCTCAAAGTCCCTGTGCACTCTGGAAGCAGAGGATGGTGGTTATTCCCCTGTGAGCAGGATCACAGCCATCCCACCCCAGCTGCTGTTGGGGCCCCTCCACTCGTGTGGCTCTCAGCTCCTCCCCTGAACACATGGGACACAGTTAAAAGTTAAACCTCTTGCCTTCCTGCCCTGTGGCTGGCTCTCAAGAACAGCTAGAGAAGGATATTTTATTTGAGTCGTTTCCATGTAAGAAGACATTTCCTGTCAAGCCTTCCCCCATCCCATCCTGAGTGTGGTCTCCTATGACAAGTCACTCAGATTTTATGTTAACCCAAGCAATGGCACAAGGACAAACGGAGGTCAGAGAGGATGAGCAGAGCAATCACCCTTTTCCTAGGCCAGTGGTGTGCTCCTGGGTGTCTGTGGGAAGGATGCTGTCACAACACACCCACACTCCAGCAGAGTTCCATTCAGAAATCTGCTCAACAACAGCACCACTCGCTCCCTCCCAGCCCCTGACAAACAGGGATTTGTTGGCGTCCTGACAAAGAGCCTCACAAACGAGGCAATCAGCAGCCCAGTATAATTTTTCAAGAAATACAAATGAGCAAATATCTAGTTGCCATGGTAACCCTGAGAGCTGGACTAGACTTTTTTTGGGTAGATTCCCAAATACAGCTACATTTTGCCTGTGCCCAGGACCCCGCCTGGGGACAGCAGCCAGGACTGCTGAGCAGCATCAGCTCTTCCAGCATCAGCCCAGAAGAGCCCTGAGCAGCCCCAGGCACCCACACACAGTGCCAGCTGTGGGTCCTTCCTCTCTCATGTCACCTGTGTTTGGCTCTGTGTCCTTCAAGGCTGGCTGGTGTTCTGAGCAGGGACTGCAGTGGGAATTGTGCTCCCGTCAGATCTGTGCTTTTTCTCTGGCAATTTGCACCCAGGAATGAAAGTTTCCAGCCAAGTTACTGAGCCCCAGCAAAGCAAAAGTGGTTAATGAAGAATATAACCACCCTTTTTAGGTTCTGGCCCCAGCCAGCTCTCTCTACCAAGGCAGTTTTCTCAGGAGGCCTGGAAATCCTTGGCCACAGAAGAGGAGGAGAGTTTTGGGGTACCAAAAGGGAACAACCAAAAGCACAGTGAGCCCTGGCATGAGCCAGCCCCATCCCAGGGTCCCCCATCCTGCAGGAGCCCACAGCAGCTGTGAGTCCCTCCAGTGCTGCTGGAGGTTTCACTGAGCTTTTGCAATTAGTTCAGCTGCCATTACACCCAGCTTCCTACAAAGCCAGCCTGATCCAGGCTCTTTCAGGAGCCATGGCTGCTGCAGCTGAGCCCTCAGGCTGCCCAGGAGGAGATACACTTCCCAGCAGGTTTGTCCCCACTGGTTCCCACTGTCCCCTCATTCCCTGGCAGCAGCAGGGAGCAGAGGGCACGAGGTGGGATGGGAAAGCATTCCTGCAGAACAGCAGGAGCATCTCAGTTAAGCCAACATCCACTGGGACCCACAGAGACCCTGCTCAGCTTCCCTGTGCCCCACTGCTCCATCCCTCCCTGCTGCAGACATTTGGGATGCACTAAAGCTGTGGGGGTTAACACTAACCCCACTGCACAGATGGGTAACCTCATTCCTCAGAGGGGTTTGTGGCTTGGGGTTTTTTTGGTGGTGCAGCCAGCCTGTAATGTACTCTCTGAGCTGCTCAAAGCATGTTTTTTGGTCCCAAGATATTTTTGTTCTCTGTCAAAGGGAACCACTCTGTGGCATCCTGGCCTCAGGGCAGGAGCTGAGCCACTGCTCAGGCAATTAAATCCAAGGGAAATGCACAAGAAAAAGCTCATGATTCAGCCATGCAGCCCTTATTCTCCCAGTCATTTATGGGAGAAAAAAAAATCTTAACCGAATTAATAGAGGAAAGGACAGCTCAGCCCAGCCCAGGCAGGCATCAGAGCAGCCAAGAGAATCACAGGGGAGGAAAACCCTCAGCAGGCTGTGCCAGGGCAACACCAGTGCCCATAATCTGTGACATCCATCTCCCACATCACAGCACCCAACAGCACATGCCAGGAAATAATCAAAGCAGGAATCAAAGGAATCAAAAGGTCAGAGGTGCAGGCAGAGCCATCCCTCCCCACTGCCATGCCAGGGCTGGGGCAGTTCTGCCTCTACAGCTCAGAAATGGGGTACAGGAGGGCAAGGACTAGTTTGGTTCACTCCCAGGATGGATCACACGCTGCTCACACTTACCCCAGCTTTCATGCATTACAAAAGAAGGTGTCCAACCCCTAAGAAAATCAGTGTCACAGAAAGACCCTCGGGAATCAGTCACCTGCAAGGGATGTGCAGAGGGGGTGTCAGTCCTGCTGCTGCCAGGTTTCCCACCCCTGCACCTCAGAGCGAGCCAGAAGGGAGAAATTCACCCCAACAAGGGAGTGAGGGGTTGTGGGGCAGGAAGGACAGAAAAATAAAGAAGTTCAGCCTGGAATCTGGAGCTGCTCCAGGCCATGCAGAGTCTGGAACCGAGAAAAGGCGTGGCTCATCTTTCATCAAGCCAGATCCACTAGAAGTTCATTAAGGAGGTGCAAACTCCTGTTGTTTCCCGAATTTGATTTGATTACTGTGAAATAGAAGACACTGGCAAGGACAGAGGGTTGATTTTTGAGTAAGGACCCTGGAGCCAAAGAAGAAAGACAGGGGGGTTGGGAAACAAAGCCCCTATTAACTTTGGTCCTGACTTTCAGGTCATGCATGTTCGGTTCTTTTTACCTGGAAATGAAGATGTTAATTGGAGGTGACAGCTTTCACTGGGCTCCCCATTAGCAATATTTTTAACCACAGTAGGGCCCGGGTCTTCAAACAGCTTTCCCAAGGGAAGGTTTTAACCTTTCTTTTGAAACATCTCATACCACTTGCAGGGAAAAAAAAGACAGTTGTTTGGCTGGAGGCATACCAATCCCCAGCCGTGATGAACTCCCGGCTCCTCCGGGCAGGAGACACGGGAGGAGCAGGGAAAACAAAGGGAGGGGCAGCCTGGGGCCAGCTTGGCACTGGAGCAGCATCTCCTGCAGCCCCAGTCCTGCCATGGGCACACTGGGGACACTGGGGACACTGGGGACACTGGGCTGGGCTGTCCCCACCCTGGGCTCCATCCAGGACACAGCACCAGCAGTTCATCATTCATGTCCTGCAGCACACCTGGCTCCTCAAACCCTTTTCTGCCACATCCACTTTATCCAGCTTGCTGCATCCAAGAGCTTTCTTTTCAAACAGCTGGTTTCTTTACACACCATTGTCATCCATACATAACTTATTGTTTTCAGGTGAAACAAAAGCCTCTAGAAAACACATCCAATGCTGAAATCCAAAACTGAAAACTACACAAATGGCCAACTTTCCATATAAATATATGAATAGTGTGTATATTTTAAAAATACAATAAAAATTATAGTTTAATTTATATGTATTATACATTTATATATATATATCTGTGTGTGTGTGTGTAAATATTTTTATATATAAAAATACAAAATCTGGGATGACAGCACTTTCTTATTTTAGAAACTTGCTCCAGCACACACATTCCACTTACAACACCATTACTACCCCCACCAGATTTTCCAGCCTCTCTCCAAGTGGGAGCATATCTCAGCTGAAAGCTCCACTGCCATCTGAGGAAGCAGCTCCAAGCTCCCAGTGGAGCCTCAGCTCCTGACCTCAATTGCATCCATGTGATCACTCTGGAAAGTTTTATTCTTGGACTGTTTTATTTCTAAGGTGGTGGCATCAAGGGGACCACACAATTTTATGGTAATGCTTTACTCATCTCTGCAGGCAGCAGCTGGGGTGGGTCAGAGCAGGGACAAAAGGGACTCGTGGCTCCCTCAAAGCACCTGGATGGTAGAGGGCTGAGGGATCAGAGCTCACAGCCCACTGGATTTCCTGTGTCTGACTGGCTCCAGCAGTGCCCTGGAGCTGTGTCCCCTGCAGGAGAAGCCTGTTTGTTCCTCAATAGCACTTGGCACCAGCACAGCCCCACTGCCACCCAAACCCTGCCAACCCACCCTGCTCCAAGGAGGAGAGTCCCATCTCCACACTGAGCAGCTCAAACAACCACCCTCACCTCCCCAAAAACTATTTACCTGGGAGACAGAAGTATTTCTGTGGTGCCAGTGCAGCAGAGGATACCAGCAAGGACTGGGGGAGAAAACACCATCTCACAAGGAAACAGGGCAGCAGCCAGCACTGCAAGCTCTCCCCAGGCAGGAGCAGGCTGTGGGGCTGGGCTGGCCCCAGGCAGGGTGTGCCAGCCCCTCACCTGCCCCCCAGCTACACCTGAACCAGCTGCACCTGCCAGCCCAGGCTGCTGCTGGGCTGTGGGGCACTGCTCCCACCCTCCATGGGGACTCTGTGTGTGCTGGGGGCCAGGAAAGGGCAGGGTGAGCACACAGGCTGCCCCACACACCCCAAAACCAGGCAGGGTGATAAAATAAACTTTCCTAGGCAGCTGCTTCCCCCCAGCACGCCTCTGTAAAACAGAGTTTTTCCCTCTGTTCCTTCTTTCACATGAAACTCCAAATCCCCAGGGAATCACTGCTACTCCAGTGCAAGAAAGACACCAGTCTCCACCTGCTGTTTGCTGTTTATTTTAGCAGAGAGAAAAATTACATGGACAAGAGGCATTTCACATAACTTAACAGAAAATAACACTTTCCCTCCACTCTTCGCAGACCAACAGGCAAAAGCATTTCCTACACAGGGCTATTTTTGGGTGCTAACAGTTTGGTGTCTTGGTAAGATCGTGGGTTTCCTCTAACACACTGTGGTAGTTGAAGTCCTCAGCCAGAGTCAGGCTTGGGGGCTCCTTTGCAGTTGAGTGCAGCTGAGTCAGTGCTGAGTGCCAGGTTCATCCCCACCACACTCCCAGGAGGGATCCTGCAGCCAGGGCCTGCCTGGGGATCCAAGCAGCTCTGCCAGCCCCTGCCATGTCCTGGCTGCTCTTCCCTGGCACAGCTGAGAGGTGACCCAGAATGAGGGGGGTGTGGGCAGCAGCAGAGCCTCAGTCCAGGGCCAGTGAGGGGATCTTGCAGACGAAGGGGAAGGCTCTGCCACAGGCGTTGTCGTTCCAGGAGCGCAGGGCTGCCCTCCAAAAAAAACAAAATTAGCTGAAAAAGGGCAAAAGGAGAGAACCACGCGCTGCCCTTGGGACCTGGACCTCCTGCCACTGTGGGCTGTGCTCCCATTTGTGCCATTCACAGCCATGCTTCCTGCCAGCATCCTCATCTGGGGGTTGTGACGGGGGAGGCTGGGCCCCAGCTTGGACTTGGTAGTGGAGGGGCAGCTGCCAACAGCCCTGTTCCCCCAGAATTAACCATGGGCTGCCCATGGGCAGGACATTCAGGCACATCTGGGAGGCCTGGACACACCTGGCTGCTCTCACTGCAGTGGGGGTGTGAGGTGGGGTTTTTGCACAGGCAGGGTCTTGTCCCACTTCAGCAAGATGTCCTGGCCCAAGCACAGGAGAGAAAAGCTGGCAAACCAAGGAGTGTTTCCACAGGTTTCCCATCTGGGAGGGGAAATGGGAAAATTTGACCTTTGACTAAATTTGGTAATTCTTCAAGGCAGCTGATGCTCCTGTCCTGCTGCTACTATGGGAGAGGGAGATGGGCAGGGGGCAGAGGGAAAATGAGCATCTATGCATGTATGTAGATGGTGAAAGGGAAAACACCTTTTCACTACAAAGAAAAAAGAAGAAAATAACGCTAAAAAATTAAAATGCAAATCCTCTGCCTGCCGGCAGCCTCTTGAGAAAAGCAGGAGCCAGGGTGGATTGAAGGCATTGACATGCAAATGGCACTGGAGGTGCCCGGGGCGCTCACCGCTGCTGTGCCTGTACCAGATCTGCACACAGTCCTCCTCCTCCGGGATGGAGTGGATCCCATCGTCAGGCTGGCTGCCGTCCCAGTAGTGGTAGTCGAAGGAGGAGCCATCTGTCCACTCAAAGTGACCCTCCTGGCAGCAGGCACGTGGAGAAAGGATCAGCACAGAGCTGTGACTGCACAGGGGGGAGGCACAGCCCCATGGAGTCCCCACCCCATCCCCAGTGCCACAGAGCCAGGGACAGGGGGACAGTCTGCCACCACTCAGCATTGCCATCCCCAGTGCCACACCGCCAGGGACAGGGGGACAGTCTGTCACCACTCAGCATTGCCATCCCCAGTGCCACACAGCCAGGGACAAGGGGACAGTCTGCCACCACTCAGCATTGCCATCCCCAGTGCCACACAGCCAGGGACAAGGGGACAGTCTGTCACCACTCAGCATTGCCATCCCCAGTGCCACACAGCCAGGGACATGGACAGACACCACTCAGCAAACAGCACATTTGGGTTCTACAACTGGAAATTTGCCAAGAATAGCCCCACATTTTGCAGTGTTCTCACCAGGGGGAGCCCAGAAATTAAATCTATATATGTTTTTAACACCCCCACCCAGTTATGCATTTCTTTTCATTTTCCATTCCTTTTCCAGTATCTACAAAAAATTTACTGACATGAGACTGCTCTCCTGATGGTCTCCATTTTTCTTCTAACATATTAGACTATATATTTCCAACATGTCAGCTTCCAAAAGTCACAGAGTATCACAAGAGAGCAATGGAACCTGGTGATTTTTGTCACTAAAGACCTTTGCACTTCATTTGCTCTTCTTGGACCAGTAGCACAATACTCTGTTAATCCAGTAATAAAATGTGATATGAGTAATTATTGATTAATCTATTAATTCTAGTAACACTTCTCTTTTAAAAGTAGAATGGAATGGGTGAAATAAGTTTCTCTACATGCTGCCCACAGGCTCTATGCCACCTCCTGATTAAAGGGGGCATAAGGGGAAAAGAAGAGAATCAAGTGGCTTTCCAGGAGGAGAACAGAGAGAGGTGAACTGTGTTGGGTTGATGTGGCCAGAAATGTGAATTCTGTCCCCATCTGCTGCAGCCAGGTGAGGCAGTGACCCTGATCTCCTGGCACATATTATCTGCTCATGGGCCATCTATAAACCAGCTGGGGCAATCATCTTTATCTTTCCACAGCCCATCCTCCCTCCAGGAGATATCTCCTGTTAATGACCAGTGAGTCCCAGGGCATGACTGATAAAATTACATCATCCCACTGGGAGATGCTCCAGCCAGGGGAGGAGCCCAGCCTTTCCTACCCAGATAAAAACTGAGATTTTGGACACCAAGGTACCTTCTTTCCACTGGATTCCAGAGGAAAACC
>JAODHX010000912.1:14939230-14978810 GCA_027576295.1 Cossypha polioptera | reverse complement strand
TCAGCACAAAAATGAACAATACTAAGCAATAAAAACTCTTGTTGCTCTGAAGAGATGATAAAGTTCGAAGAGTTTTTTTTGTGGGTTGCAGCCTGGCTTATTCAGTTTGTTACCAGTCTTTCTGGCACTGGGGAATTCTGCAGCTTAGGCCCAGCCCTAGTGGGCTGTGGTTGTGAGCTCCTGGTGCTCCTCTGGGTTTTCAGTTCAGCTCAGGTTTGAATAACTTTTAGATAAAAAGGAAAAAATCACAGTTCAGGGAGTTATAGTGGAGTTTTAGTATGTTCAGCACAGCATTTGCATATGCTTAGAGCAAACGTGTTAAATTCCTGATGAGCATTTCAGTGCTTTTGGCACTCCCCAAGAACATCTCCAGCATTTTTGGTGGCTGCTCTTGTGGAGTTGAGGGAGCAGCTGGCACATCCTGGGTGTGTGTCCCTCTAAAAGCCTGGCTGTTGCCTTGGCACTGCTGGTGGAGATGATTTAAGGGAAAACCAACAAAGTTGTGAGTGACCCATTGTTACCTTGCTGGGGAAGGTTGGTGTCAGTCCTAGGCCTAGTCCTAATCCTAAAGGACCAAGATTTATAACATATCCAAAACTCTTCATCTCTGCTTTTGTCCCCACCTTTTCTGTTTGCTTCATTATTCTGAATGTTTCTGCTGGGAAAGTGTTCAGGGCTTATTTGAATCCTCCTAAATAGGTGGTCTCTATTATGTGACCTCTGTTGTTCACTCCTTTATGTTTTATAAGAAATGCTGTCCATGTCTTCTGAATTTAGTCTCCTTTTTAATTTGCTTTACCCTGAGTTTTAACAGCAGCTCCCAGCCTCCTGCTTCTAGTCACATAACCTGAATTTAAGCATCACCCTTCAAAATTTGGTTCTTTTATATAAAATCAGTACAAGGACAGCAACAGGGGACTTGTTGGTCTGTCTCAGCTCCCAGGTAGAGCTGACTCAGTTGGAAGTGGTGCCAGTCACTGCATCAGGCTCCAAGGTTCAACCTGGCTTGAGCAAAGCCAGGCTTTTATTTGCATTGGAAATCAGAGTTTTTGCACAAGAAGATGCCCCCCAGCCTATTGAGACAAGAGTATTCAGAGCTCTGTCACTTCAGTCTTGTGTATTACTGCTCACATGCTCAGGTTGTGTGATCAGCATTTTATTAAGTTCTCATCAAGTCAGTCATTGCAATTTGAAACTGAATTTATTCCCTTTTTGATTTGGAATTTACAAATCCAAGTAAGAGACTGAGCCAAGGACTGATTATTTTATTTTGGTGGAGGCAGTTGCACAGTTCACTGCCTTCATTTCATGGCCATTAAAGCAGGTGGTGTGGCCCTGCCTTTTCAGGGGGAATAGGCTGCTTGAAGATAATGTTCTTTGTGAACTGGGTCAGTTCCTCAGTGCCTCTGCAAATTGAAAGGAATAAAATACTTTTTAAGGTGAAGGAACATCAGCTGTAACTTGAATGTAAAGCAAGAGAAACAGAGATTTTTCTATGCTCTGTTTTTCCACTGCCACATTCACTCCAGGGGTGGGCACTGACCCTCCATGGGTCCACACTTCCCTCTTTAAGAAGCAATGAGGATTTTTTTTTTTCAGTTTCATGTTACTTGTTCTTTTTCTGCTGTGACAATTTAGGTTTTGATGATTTCAGTCAATTGTGCATCTTCCTGGCTAATAGTAGTTGTTATTAACAGGTAATTTATAACTGGGGACAATAAAAGATATTTTTGTCTTTATATTATGAAATACCATAAAGGCATCATTACTGCCTGCCAGCACCCCTGAGCACAGCACCAGGTTTCTTTATCCTGGAAATTCCTGTTTTCATGGCCAATGCCAGTTACTGTCTGCTTTGGTTTTTATGAAGAAGGGGTGATGGATGCTCTTCCATCTGCACACACCTCATTAGATCCTTTGGGATCTCAGGCCTGTCTTAACAAATACTCTGGTTTCAGAAGGCATTTCTGATGCTGCTCAGTTGGGTTTTAGGGTAATAACTCAAATCTGTAAGTGCCTTTCTGAGTCCCAGTGTTGGAATAGTTAGTATGCAAGTAATCCTGTGGCAGGTATTAAAAACTGCTCTGTTGTTAGAGCTTACTCAGGATTTTTTGGGATTCTGCCTTGTTTTTATATAGGCTGGCAGAGCAATTCACTTTTTCAGTGATTTTTTAACACAGGCAGCAAAACTTGCAGTAATGAGTCACAAGTCTTTGTTCCTGCTGCAGTCATTTAGGGGGAAAATGAGCAACTTAAGTAAATTGTCTTGAGTGGCCTGAAAAATGAAGTCTGACAGTGTCAGATTGGCTGAGCTTTGTAAGGAGGGGCCTCAAACTCTGACTTTTTAGAGGTCAATTTGCTGTCAAACTCATACAACACATTATTATTTGATTTTAAGTCACCTTTATGACAGTCTCAGTCACGATTAGCTGTGTTGTCTCACAGAGTTGTCCTTTACCTGCTGATCCTCTCACTTCAGCCTCACCACTGACCCAGCCCCTGTGGAAGCAATGATGGGAATTGTCATATTTCCCTTTTTTCTTTATGAATTCTGCCCTTTCAGCAATCCTGTAATGGATTTTGTGTACTTACATTGTTTTGTCAGCTCTACACCTAGTTCTGTATCTATAACCCATATATCTAGAACTCCTGCTTTAGTTCCAGATTTGCTTTTTCTTCCTTCACATGATCCTTACATCTTAAAAGCCAAACCAGCATTAGTGGAATTGCCTCTTCAGTAGGGCAATTAATGATAGGTACAAAGGTTGTTAGTGTTCTTTGTTAGTGATTTCCTGAGCTGGCTGCAGGGGAAGGAGAGGAGGATGGGCTGATGGCTAAATACAGAAAGCCTAAAGTGTGCCCCATGAGTCCTGTTTATCCCAGAGGATGAGTGATGTGTCTGTGCCACTGACTAGATAAAAGGTGTGGTGATAACTAATAACCTTTAAACAGCTCTGGAGGAAAAGAGGATCTGGGCATGGAGGCTTTTGCCCTCCAGAAGTACTTACTAAAGTCAGAGATGGACAAAGCCATGATAGATTTAGTGCCAAGGAGAGGGGAGTTACCCTGCAGACCTACATGCTCCTTCTGCATTTCCCATGTGAGGAGTTTAGGGAACAGAAGTGAGGCTGATGTCCCTGCCTTTGATGGATAGCCATGAGAGTAGGTGACAGAATTTTGTGACATGTCCAGTTAAAAGTGGGATCATCCAACCACTGTGAATAGTTTCACATCAGGGAGCTCTGCAGTTTAGGAGGCACAGTCCAGCATACACATATGTAACCTGGGAATTTCTAGGCAGGCAGTGGAAGTGTTTTGGACAGCTCATCCTGGTTTTGACAGCATTCAAAGCTGGCAGCCTGCTTTTGTCTTGGCATGTGAGTGGAAAGGGTCATGTGAGGCTTTCAGGTTACTGCACTGCCTCAGGTTTGGGGAAAAGCTGGCATTCAGTTCTTGTCCAGTGTCAGCCAAAGACTTGGGAAGAATTCAGTATGGAAAAAAAAATCTAAGGATAGGGATAAGTTATGAGGCCATGGCATGTGCAGCTTAAAGGAAAGGCAGAAGGGAGATATAACTGTCTCAGGAAACACAAAGAGTCACCATAAAGGAGTCTGAGGCAAGTCATTTTCATCAATCAGGAACAGCAGAGCAGGTAATGAAATACCTAAGTGTGCACCAGGGAAAGTTTAGTTGAAACCCAAGGCAGGTTGATTCCTGTCCCTTTTTCCATTCAGCAGGGGCAGTGCTGGTGGGTCAGGGGTTTGCTGTCATGGGTGAGTTATTGAAAGCTGGTCTTTGTGCCTCAGTCAGAAGGTGCCATAAATGCTGTTCCTAAATGATTCCTCCCTAGCCCAAGTGAGGAAATTTGCACCAGAGAAATCAAACCTCCCCAGTGCCTCACCCTGAAAGGCAGAGGAGGAGTCTGTGGAGTGGTTTTGGGGGCCTCAGGATTATAGGAGCATATGGAGCAGCTGCGTGTCAGCTGTAAAATCACAGAATGTCCTGAGTGGGATGGGACCCACAAGGATCATGGAGGCCAACTCCTGGCCCTGCCCAGGACACCCCAGCAATCCCAGCCTGTGCCTGAGAGCATTGTCCAAACACTCCTGGAGCTCTGGCAGCCCTGGGGCCATGCCCATTCCCTGGGAGCCTGTTCAATGCCTGACTACCCTCTGGGGCAAGAACCTTATCCCAGTATCCAGCCTCAACTTCTCCTGACACAGCTTCAGGCCATTCCCTTGGGTCCTGTCACTGGTCACCACAATATCCAGTGCTCCAGGAGTGTTCAGTGAGGGTGGCATGGTGTGGCAGTACATGTGCTGCAGCTGCTTGTGAGCATGGCTGGGACAGGCTGGAGCACAAAGGAGCAGCTGTGGCTCCTTTGTTTGGGATGGATGCTTCATGGGGCAGCCACCTGGTGAGAGAACACCCCCTGCTGCCTTGCTTGTATTTGGACCAGTGACTTCAGCATGGTTGATGCAGTGGCTCTGCAGGGGAAGCCGTGGAGGATTTTATTGGAATTTCTATTTATTGCATCATTAGCAGCAGTGGAAGGCTTTGCTCTGTACCAACAGGCTCCTTTGGTTTCTGAAGGGTGTGTAAATCCACTGCCAAGCTCCTGCAGTGCAGCAGAGCCTTGTGTGGGACCCCTGTGAATAAAATCCCAGCAGTGTTATTGGATTCATTACCTTGCCACAGGAATGTGTGCGGGTTTGTATCAGAGTCCATGAATCAGGAAATATAAGCTATTTAGCATAGATGCTCTCATTTTTGTGTGCACAACCAAATTAGCCAACAGCCAGGGAGCAGCAAAAGTTGGTGGGCAAGAGGTTGGGGATGTCTGTGTGGATGTGTTCTTGTAGCAGGTCCCTGACTTCTGCCTCCTCCTGCTGGATGAACAAACACCTCAGTCCTCTTGCTCTTTCTCCCCTTTCAGGCTCTGAATTCAGAGCTGTTCTGCACCTCCACACGTTGCTGGCTGTGCTTCAGCCCTGGCTTTGCTTCTGCTGATGCAGGAAGGACATGGAAGCAGGACCCCTTTCCCTGCTAGACTGAATTAAACTCCTGCAAACTTATTCTTCTTGAGGAACTGAGCACCAAGGTCAAGCAGAAAATAGTGTGAACTCTTAACAAGCAGCAAGGGAGCTGTATTTCTTAATAAAACTGTGTACAGCAGTTCCATGGAGATTTAAATATTGGTATTTTTCAGAGTAATGGCTTCACTCGGATGCTTGCAGCTCTGCTGTCCTGTGTGTTTTCCTGCAGGAGGGCTGGGAGTTTGTTCTGCTTCTGAACTTTCCTCTTATTCAGGGAGCATGCAGGACAGGAAAACTGCTCTGTTCTGTGGTGCCAGGAGCACTGTCAAGGGCAGGGATGGCAGTGCCAGAGCCAGGTCTGGAGAGCAGACAAGGGAGGAGATTGCTCAACTCTTCCCCCTCTCCATCCCTTTAATTTATCAGGCCTGTCCTTTCTCCTTAGCATTACAGATTCCTTTTCTTCAGGTTTCCTCCCTGTCATTCCCTCACTGCACAGAATTTCAAAACAGGGATCTGCTCAGAGCCTGCAGGAAGATATTTTCATTCATGGGGCTGAAGTTCAGGTGCAGCCATCTTTACATAACCTTTTTTTAATTGCTCATTAAAGCAGAACAAGTGGCTGGTGATGGCAATGAATTTTTCCCCCTTGCAGACAGCAGTGGCTTGCCAAGGTCAGTGAAATCTCCAAAGCTTCTCTCCAACATCAGGTCTGCTGGGATTGCACTGCTGCTGACAGATGGACATTTTTAACCTGGCTGCTACATATTCTCTTAGGCAGAGGGGGGAAGGTGTGAACAGGGAGAGTGTTTGGAAGATTGGATTTTTCGCATGTGAAAATAGCTCCCATTTCTTTATTATTCTCTAAGGTAAAGAGAAGTGATGGTCCAGGCTGGGTTTGGCATTTCCTCCTTCCCATTTTCATTCCTCCTGCTGCTGGCAGCTCTGAACATCTTTAGAGCTGTGTCTTTGAGTGGGTTTTACCAAATAATGCAGTAATTACACCTTGGGGCTCTGTGTAGGCTGTGTCCAGAGCAGGCTGAGCTTCATCTTGCAAAACCCAGTGCTTTTGATCCATATCCACAGAAAAAACCTTTCAGCATAATTATTCCCACTCCCCCCAAAAAATTAGTATTTTAAATCTTCAATCAAAGTATTTTAAATCTTCCCAAACAAAAAGCCTTTAGAAACTTATGCCTTTCTTTTTTTTTTTTGGCAGTAATTTGGTGCCTGTGCAAACACTTCAGCTTACTCACAAATACATTAAATTTTTTTGGACAGACGAGGTTGCTGGGATTTAGGAAGATAAACAGTGTTTTCCCCTTTCTTTTTCTTCCTGTCATAGTTGTATATGCAACTTGATGAGAGATCCTGGCAGCCTCCTTCTCCAGAACAGTAAACAGAGCCAGTGCTGCAGTAGTTTGCAGATAAATAATGTATTACAGCCTGTCAAATAAAGCTTTGAGCAAATACCACTTTAAAGGGTCATATATTATGAATCTGAGTATTACCCTACAAATCATTATTTCCTAGACCCTTTTGATTCCTTATTATGCACAGAGCAGGTCACCTTTTTCAACTCCCCCTAAACCTGATAGAATTCATATTAGCAATATTTCTCCCATGGATGTTGTTTTTTTTAACCTCCAGAAAGAAGCTCCAAGATCATCCCTCAACACTTCTCTCCCCATCCAAAAGTCCTTGTTGGATGTATTTCTCTTTGCTATCTCAATTAGCAATGTGGCACACATACATTTATTTATTTAAGATCCTTGCTTTGAGATTGTAGGGGATACATCATCTGTTTGATTGGATTTTAGGGGAAGCCTTCCTAGAAATGTAAGAGCCTGCTAAAATACAGCTGGATATTTAGCTAATATGAGTGTTTGAAGAGGAGGGGAGGTGTATCCTTTTGGCATTGCTTTAGGAAAAGTCTGAGCTGTGTTTTCATCCTGCTGGCTCATGTTACAGCTGGGTGTTTCTCTCCTGCACTGATGGGATTTGGTGGATCCTAAATGCTGTCTGTGCCAAGTGCAAGGGCCTGGAGGTTATTTTAGCCATTTTCTTCTCCAGCAAACAAAGCAGGAGACACAAGCCACCAGTGTGTCAGGCCCAAAAATACCAGGTTAGGAAGGAGGGGCATCATCTCCAGGTATAATTTATCCTGCTTTCCCATGGGAGGTTTTGGCATCCACTCCTGGTTGTCTGGTGGTGCTGAGCCCTCTCTGAGGGCTTTGGTGTCCCCTCCCCAATTGCAGAGCAGGGTTCAGTTGGATCTGCTGGCAGCAATCACAAAACACTGCTCCTCCTTTTTCAAGCAGTTTTTTAAACTCCTCTTTTCTGCTTAGAGAGGATTTTAGCACTGGAGTTTTAGGTAGAATCTTCCCCTAGTGATACTATTGATTAGGACAAATTTATTGAGGAGGAAGGAGAGTCAGCTGGGAAGGGAAACCTTCCCCTGAGAAGTGTGTGGTACCCAAACTTGGCCTTTTTCTGAGGCCATCAGAGCTGCTTCATTTCCCACCAGTGAGCCTTGCTGGCAGAAGGAGAGCTGAAAGGAAACCAGTGTCTGCATTTAGGTTTGGTTTTTGGTTTTTGTTCCCCACCAGGGTGTTTCTCGTGGTGGTGTCTCTGAATTGGTTTGGGCTGGATGCTCCTCAGAGCCTGGGATTTGATTTCCTGCAGGGAAAGACGGATTGAGTTAGTGGAGGAAAAAAACAGTGAAGCAAGGAAGAAAAGATATTATGAGTCTGTTGTTTTATGATGGATCCTTGTATTGCCTTTCCATAAAGTTGTGCAATTGAGGAGATGGAGAAGCAGGGAAAATTGCTTATTTGTCCTCTGCTCTCCTCGTGTGAGAAAGCTTTTCTCTCAGAAGGAAGGAGAATGGGGTTATTTGAACAAAACTGGGTATTTCATCTTATAGAGGAGCAGGAATGTGCTCATCCTGTCAGGTTTGTGGGGGGTTGGAATTTGGGACTATTTAATGTATGTTTAAGGTTATGGATAATCTTTTAAATTAGAAATAAATCAGGGAATACCCTGCTGTGTATTTGGACTGGCTGCTGGGCCTGGGCTAGCAAAACTGGTGAAGTCAAGGGCTGCACCCCATTTCTCCTGCCTTCTTCCCCTCCCATAGGATTCCAGAATTTCTTGGAATAGGCTGGAAGAGATCTTAAAGCCCATCTCATTCCACCCCTGCCATGGGCAGGGACACCTTCCACCATCCCAGGCTGCTCCAAGCCTCCTCCTGGCCTTGGATACTTCAAGGGATCCAGGAGCAGCCACAGCTTCCCTGGGCACCCTGTGCCAGGGCCTCCCCACCTTCCCAGGGAACAATTTTTTCCTAATATGCCATCTAAACCTATTTTATTTCAGTTTGAAACTATTCCCTCCTGTCCTGTCACTCCAATTCCTGCTGAACTCTTCCATAAGCACCCTGGATTTCCTTTCACGTCACGTTGGCTTTTCATGAATTTTAAAACACAGCCTTTTATATTTCTAGCTAATTTCTTCAGCACCTCAGGTTTCCTGGCCTGCAGGAAGAGCAGTGGCCAGCACTCTGTCCCATCCTCCTTGCCTGGTGCAGATGCAGAATCCACTGCTGGCACCAAGTGGCTGCAAGTGGAAGCTGCTCTGGAGGTGCTGGACTCCCTGGCCAGTTGTGTGTGCCCATTTTGGGGCTGAATTTGGGGTGGTGTAAGACCCTCCTGTCCTCTCTTTGTCCCAGTGGGATTTTGGGATTTTGGAGCTGCTCCATCCCCTTCTAGACAATGCTGCATTGACCCTGCTTTTCCTTCTTTAAGATCCATGAAAGGGGAAAAGTCTGTCAGAGGAGTTGTTTGCCTGTGATAAATCTCAGCATGCTGTGCCCTGCATCCTTTCCTTGTAGGATTTGGGATTATCTCCCCCCCTAGTAAACAGAAAAATAAAACAGAAAAACTGTACAGTATCATCCTGTGCATGGAGGCAAATAATTGTGGTTACCTGGGAATGGGCACTATTTTTCCTGCTTTTCCAAATACCCAGAGGATTTTAACACTTAACACTGTTTGTAGGCTGTGTATTGAGTACTGAAAGAAAAATTCTTGTAGGCTTCCTTCATTTCCAAGGGGTAAATTGTGTTTGGCTAGAAGACATTCCAGAGGGTAGAGGAGCATGGATGTACCTCTGCTCCTGGGCAGGGAGGTGGGAAAGGGGATGTCAGGAGTAGCTGGGGCTTTTCTTTCATCAGGAGTCAATGGGTTTCCACTCACAAATCCTTTGAAGCCCAATTTCTTTATGGATAAACACAATCTCTGACATACCAGAGGAAAAAAAAAAAGCAGAATTCCCTCCCTGAAGTTTCTCTTTAAATGACATGCCCTGTTTATCCCTTTTGTAATTAATTTAAATTCATCTGACAGTAGCTTGGAGGCAAGATTTGAACTTTTTTTATCCCTCACTGGGTTGCTGTTGCTTTTTCTCAGTTCAGTGGTGCTCATATTTGAATTTGGGAACTGGATGTGTTCATCCAGCTGACCTTTCTGGGCTGACCTTTGCCATGAGCACCACTGTACATGACAGTGGGCATCTGAGTGTTCTGGTTTAATGCTAGAGATGTTCATTTTATAGTGAGATAAATAAAAAGCAGAATAATTCCACAGTTTTCAGGCTTTTTTTTTTATTTTTTGTGAATAGTTATGTGGTGTATCAGTAGAAAAATGAAGATGAAAACTGTTTTAATTTTTCTTTTCTGGTATTTTTTGCATTTGGTAGTGCAAAACTAAGCACAATCTGAAGGTTTTGTTCCAAAAAAACCTGCAGGGAGCTGGTTCTTCATTTCCCCATCTGCAGGGAGCTTGCTTGTGTTATCCCATGGAGCTGCCCAGTGCTTGATCATTAATGCAGGGCAGGGGGAGAGGGGGCTTTTAGACACCAACTTGAGATTCTCTAAGCATAGTCACCACTTAGGAGATTGAGTTGAGATATTTGGACCCATTTCCTAGCCTTTAATTAAGGATGCTACCTAAAGCTCTGCTAAAACTTGGGGTATTTTAAGGCTATTGGTAGAAAAATGCTGATTTGTGTCTTTGGGGATGAAATTAGGAATATTACAGCAGAAGAAAGCATCAGGGCTGCTTTTGAAGCAGTGCTGAAGGCAGATTTTTGTGTCCCAGGGGCATTTTCTTTGCATTCTTCAGGCGTGGCAGAAACTACTACTTTTGCTTTTCAATGAAGAACATTTCCAACAAAAGAGTTTTCCCTCTCCTTCCCCCAGCACAAGAGAATGGGAGATGCCCACGTTTTGCATCATGAGTGATCCCCAAAGCCTGTATCAGATGACAGTAAAAATCACCATTTTTCCCCCAAAACTGTGTGGGCCACTCAAGTGAAAGCACAAGGGGGGGCTGAGGAGCAGAAATTTTCCATTTGGGATCTGCCTCCTGCCAGAGTCACCCATACAAATCCCTCCAGCCTTGGTGCTCCTCTTACCAGGAATCCCTTGGTTTCCCACTGGGAAAAGCAGCCAAAATCTGGTTGATATGGTAATAATGAAAAATTCATTAGCACTGAAGAGCAGCTGAGGCAGGAATGGTCAACTCAGCAGGCAGCAGAATGTCAATCACTGGTACCAAGTTGTTCCCCATGAGTTTAAAAATTAATTTTGTTGTTAAATGTCATCTGGCTTGTGATCAGCTGGAGTGCTGGTCTTGTTTCCTGGTAAATTTGAAGGGATATAATCTATCCCAAATAAAGGATCCTGAGTGCTGAGATCTGTGAAGGTGGGTGAGGTCTAGTTGGTGTTTGTAGATTCACAGAGGTGGGGGAAAGGAAAGGCTGAAATCCCCATTCTTCAGCAGGCAAAGAAGCACCTTCCCAAGCTGAGGAATGGCTCTTCCCTCCTTCCTTGCAGTGGAAGCCAGGAGACAAACTACTGCAGGAGAGATGGAGCAGTGAGGAAAGCCTTTCTCACAGCAGCATTTGGAAGAGTCAGGGACTTGGAAGGGTCTGAGGATGAGGAGAATTAGGGGAAAGTGAAGCTTGGAGACATCCATGAACCTTCCCTTGCTGGGACACTGCTACAGGCCTTGGAGCAGAGAAGAGTAAAATTAGAAGACCTTTGCAAGACTTCTCTTTGGTTTATTAAACAGTCCCTGTTTGGAGGAGCCATGGAACCACTCATTAGCCCAGTCCTGTGGGATAAGACTGGGAGGGTGAGATACAAAGGCTGTGAATGTGGAGATTCAATCCTGGGGACAGCAGATACTGGAGCACATCAGGACTTTCTCCTCCACCAGTGTTTCCTGCAATGTTAACATTTTATGGTGCCCTTTTTAATGCTTCATAGCTCAGGTGGAGCTTTGTGCTGCTCCTGAATTACCAAAATATGAGTATTGGTCTAACACTGTGACAGACAAAAGACTCTCTAACAATTTAAAGATACAAAGTGTTTGTTTATTCAGCACTGGGCAGCAGGTGAGGTAATCCTCTAATACAGACTGCCAAATCACAGGTGATCACAGAGTCTATTTATTAGCAAAGGATTCAAACAAATACATATTCACAATAACAGCCCCTCCCATCCCACGCTTCCTATGGTAATTAGCTTGAAGAGCTATTAAGCATTGATTGACTTCTTAAATTAAGTCTGGGGTCATTTTTTTGGGAGGGGTCTTAAAAGGAGGAAGTAAGGCGAGTCTTCCTCACCCTAAACTCTTGACCTTTTCTATCACTGACAATACAAATGATTTCTAGGGACAGTCCAATTTTCCAAAGAATGGGTTTCTGGTTGCATTGTCCATGTTCCTTTGGATCTGCTCACTAGTTTTGTCTTTTCCCATTGTAAGCACAGCTGAGCAAACACAAAATGACAGACAATCAATTATTTAAGTTTCAGATAACTACTCACTTTTAACTTTTAATTATTTTCAGCAAGGTAACTAAAATCCTAATTTTCCAGGATGAGTGTTTCACTGCCCTGCTGCTGCAGCAGTCCCTGGGAGCCCTGCAGGACAGGCAGCTGCACAGAGCCCTCTGCTCCTGCACACTGACACACACAGCACAGCATCCTCACTGCACTGCAGCCAGTTCCACACAAATTCAGCCTTGGAGAGGGCAAAAAGCTGCTGCTCTTTCCTTCCAGCTTGTTCCACAACAGGTGAAGGAACTCCATGGGCAGCAGCTGAGCACTCTGCCTCACACTGAGCCCAGGGGACTGAGCTGTGTTCCCTGATATCTGAACATCCCCTGACAGAGTCTGAAAGGAGCTCACAGTACATTTCAGATTCAATCTGCCTTTGGCCATGAAAACAGTGACAGCATGGAGCTGCTTAATAGCAGAAAATTAAGTAATTAACATTTGGGATTTTCAGACTGACCCAGACTCTGGTTATGAGCTGGTAGATGCTGCTTTCCATTTAAGAAGCATATTTTCCTGACAGAAACTACACACCTGATCTCATGAGCTCTTTTTCCACTGTCACAGTAATTTACACAATAGCAACATCCATTTCTAGGCCAACAGAGCAAAAAGCAATTAAAGAAGCAGAGGTCAAACCAATTCCTTCTGCAGCTGCTCTTCAGAGGGACACATTTGGTAATAGGCTTCTTAAAAAGACATTCTTCATAACAGAAATGCTAAAATTCAGAAGAAAATTGTGTTTACAGCCCTGTCACCAGATGCAGCCAAAACATCTTTCACCTTTCCCTCTCCTTTGCCTCTACACTGAGACTTGCAAACTGAATAGTTGTGCAGAGCACCACTGCAGATCATTGCCATCTATGAGCTATGTGCAATAGTAACATTCAAGCTGGCATTTCAGAAACTAGTTCATCCTTTGACTGAACATATCAGCATCCCTGGAATGACCAGGGAGGAGCACTAACTAAGAGAACTTCCTTAAGCTAACCTCAAGGCTATCAGTATCACTTACAGGATGGGGACAAGCCTGAACGCTGCAGCTGGGGCCATGAACCATCTGCACCTCCTGCAAACCCTGTGCCAGGTGTGCTGAGCAGTTACTCAGCAGTTACTCAGCAGTTACTCTGTGCTGAGCAGTTACTCAGCAGTTACTCAGCAGTTACTCCGTGCTGAGCAGTTACTCAGCAGTTACTCAGCAGTTACTCCGTGCTGCACTGCCCAGTGTGGCCACACAGTGCCTCTGCTGCTGCCTCTCCTGGAGGAGCAGCAGGGGAATCTCAGCGTGCTGCAACAGCTGAGAGCTCCACACAAACAGCTAACTCTGCTCCAGCCACCTACACCAGCACCTGCCGTGCAAACAAAACCATCTAACTCAGGGAAAAGCAAAACCAGCAAAAACATGAGTCCCCCTGAGCACACAGACCTCATGGGACTGGGTGGCATCTCTGGCAGAACCACAACCCTGCTGGCACTGACCCACCAACACCTCCTGCACGTGGTGGGGTCTCACAGTGCCCCTTTCCCCCAGTCAGGAGCCAGTGGCCAGCAGCCAGCCCTTTCTGTGCCCAGCACTGCCTCAGCCTGCTTAAGTGGGACTGAAAACTGCTCCTGAACTGCTTGACATCAATATTAAAAGCTGTTTAGCACCAAGAGGAGCTGTGAGGAGCAGCAGCAGCTGTGCTAATGATGCACACTGAGAAGGTCACAGGCATGGCCCAAATCCCACCCCTTGCTCCTCCAGCGTGGCCTGTCATTTAGCAGAGAGGAGAGAAAGATGCCAAAGCTTCCCTTGATCAATTTAATCTCCATCAGGGCCTGCTGGGTACATTAAAGTCTTTCCAGCCCTCCTCTGTGCAAACACTCCCTGCAGTGGCTGCACCTGCCCAGCCCCAGAGGGAACTGGAGCTGCTGCAGACCCACAGGGAGAGACTCTGGAACCCCCCCAAGGGCATCCCCTGGGCTCCTGCACCCCAAACTCACAGGGAGAGACTCTGGAACCCCCCAAGGGCATCCCCTGGGCTCCTGCACCCCAAACCAGGCGTTTGCCACAGCACAGGCTGCTCTCAGACAGGGAGAGCAAGGTCCTGCAGCAGGGATCCAGGCAAAGGGCAAAGGCACAAGTGTGTCTTGCAGAGATCTCAAGGGCATGCAGGGATGACACCTCATGAAATTACCTCATCAGGAGAAACTGGAATATGGGCTGCATGCATCTATCACAACAGCCCAGCAGATACTGAAAAGGAGTGTCTGTGGCTGGCTTTGTCCTCTTCCAATTCCCCTTTAATAAAAGCTGCATCTTGAATCTCTGCACCATGAGTCCTAGATCCCTCAAAGCCCACAGATGACTCCATGCATATTTACACACCTCACAGAAGAGGCTCCACACAGCTCTGCAAACACAGGCAGGGACAGCCTGCAGGAGAGGTGGGCTCTGCCTGCATCATCATCCATCCCCTGGCACAGGCATTCCACTTCCAGAGACTGCTCTGCTGCCCACAGCAGCTCCTGCCACCCTGACTTTTCTCCATGTGATACACAGCCAGATTATGGCCTTGCAAGATGTTTGAGC
Source organism: Cossypha polioptera (assembly GCA_027576295.1). Classification (NCBI taxonomy): domain Eukaryota; kingdom Metazoa; phylum Chordata; class Aves; order Passeriformes; family Muscicapidae; genus Cossypha; species Cossypha polioptera. The sequence goes on along the minus strand of JAODHX010000912.1, from coordinate 14,964,304 downwards.
AACTCCTTTCACTACAGTGTGAGCCAAACAGATGAAGGGCTGAGGGCAGGAGAGCCATGACACTGCTGAAATGAAGGTAAAAGGAGAAAGCACCCCTCACCAGCCAGGAGAGAGGAGGGTTTGCTCCTTTCTTTAGGAGAAAAAGATTATCAAAAGATTCCAGAGAACTCCAGGACAGGCAGTTTCTGCCACATCAGATGCAGTACATTTATTAACTGAAGTCAGGCCACTTGATGAATCTAATTTTGCCTGCTAAGCAAGCAACAGATCAGATCAGGAAGCATCAGCATCTTGCTGCTCTCACCCTGATTAATGGCATTTCACTCCTCCTCATTAAAGTCAGTCTGCTGCAAAAAGCCAAACCCAACCCCAGAGCATCTTTCCTGAGTGACCCAAAACCAGGATTGAGCCTGCAGGACCCCACTCAGCATCCCTGACCTGCTGCCACCTGCTCCAGGCTGACCAGCAAGTCACAGAGGGGGCTGAGGATGGAGAGCAGAGCTGCCCCTTCTCCTCCCAGAGGGGTTTGCACATCTGGAAATGCACACAGAGCCACTCAGAGGCTCTGCCAGGCAGGCTGGGCTGCAGGGGCTCCTCCCTGAGCCCCTCTCCCTGTGTCCTCTCAGCCAGGAGCTCCCTGCTCTGCCCAGAGCTGCCCAGGGACCATCTGGTGTCTGCTGCATAAATCAATGAAGTGTTTTAGAACACCAGACACAAAGGCCACATTCTGATCTAAATTAAACAGGTATAAATCCCCAGAAAACACAGTGCTGACATCAGTGGTTCTTTTCCCTTTTTTTTTTCTCCTTTGGCTAAGATAGGATTACACAGGTTTAATCAGGGATTAGATTTTGCTTCTGAGCTCCAGATATGGGAAATATACAGACAGCTCAATATTTCCAAAAGACATGTCTAATAGATGACAAGAAACTATTTTCTAGCAGTGAGTTGCCTAATTATCCATCCATCTAAGAGATGTTATGGTGCCTGACATGATAGCATTTCAAAAGAGAAACCACTTCCTCCTCCTGCATTCCAGCATGGGAAAAAATAGTTTAATTTGACTCATATATTGGAGATTTCTTCCCTATATCTGTGTGCAAAAGACAAAGTGCCTGAATGTTTGCTGGGTTTTCTTGTGGGGAAAAGCAAGAGGAGAAAGGAGAGATGAGCAAGTCAAAATGTGGATGTGTGATGACTCCAGACACATGGTGGTTTCCATCCCTGCCAACAGCAGCTAGAGGTGATGCTGCTGTCTCAAGGTCATACTTCCACACAGCCAGGGAAATCAAAATTCAGACATATTTCTGGAGGAAGCCTCAGGACAAAAACTTTATCAGCATTCAACCTGCTCAGCTAATTGGGACATTTGGAAATCAGTCTGTTAATTAAAAAAATACCACTAAAAAGCCCCACTAGCTCTGCATTTTGTTGAAGCAGGCAGCACTGCTTCAAAAAGGAAACATTTCAGTGAAAGCAACCCAACACCCAGAACTACATCATTATCAATACACACCAACAATTCTTTCCCCCTTTCAAAATACAAACTTCATTAAATGGTCCCCATATTTTCCTAAAGGCCAACTGAAAATGAGCCAACAGAGGAACCAGGTATACTGCAATAGAGCAGCAATCTGTCATTTTAATCAAGTACTGCCCATGAACTGGGAGGTAATTAGAGCCCTGGAATAAAACATTAAAGTTATCCAGGGGTCTGGAGACACACCTTGTTACAGCACTTGGGGCATGGAGGTGGCTGATAGCATTGCCAGGGTCCCTCTGCTGCAGCCTTTGAAACCATGTACAGGTCTGCAAAGCCTCAACACTCTCTCAGGAACAAAAATATTTAAAAAAGGAAATAAATAAAATGGAAAAATTGGTCCTAAATCTTTACAGAAAACAGAGACATTGCCAATTTTTAAAACATGTTGAGAAGTTAGGAGTCTCACCAAATCCTACCAGAAGACAGAGCAAGCACACCCTGGCCCAGCCTGCAGGCAGGAGCAGAGAGGGTGAGCCCAGCACTGCCCTGCATCACACACCACCCCAGGGCTGCCCCAGCTCAGCCACACTCTCAGCCAGGGCAGAAAGCAGATTTTACCTCTACAACTGCACAGAGAGCACCCAGAGCATGGAGATGATTTCTCCCTCTTTGGGGACCCTCTTGTGTCACAAGCCCTAAAGATCCTGCCGTGCAAACACTCATTGAAATGGAGAAAGACACACAGTCACCAGAAGGACCTCGGGGAGACAAACACCCCCCAGCTGGGAGTGCTGAAGGTTGTCTTTATGGTAAGTGATGAAAAGGTGCCAAGCAGTCACCAGACACAGCTTGCCCTGGAGTGCTGCTGGTTTTTATTGGGCCATCTGGGCTTTACTGCACTGCAAACAGCATCACTGACAATTCTCATTAACAACATTATAATCATTAACAAAATGCTACAGTGCTAGGGTTCCAGGTGCTGCCTGCCTCCCTGCTGCACAGCCCAAGCTTTGGGACAGGCTGAGATTTAGAGGACAGCCCAAAATCCCCCAGTGGGGACAGCACAGGGTCTCTGGGTGCCCATCACCCAGCCCTCCCAAGCACAGGGGCTGCACTTGCATCTCAAGTACTCTTTATCTTCATGGAAATGACCTTGGGCAGCAGCTGCCAGTGCTGCTGTCGGGGCCAAACTCCACCTTTCCCTTGCCAGGAGAGTAACTAACACCTTTGTTCACAGGAGTGCATGGTTAGGAGAACACCCTCCCCTTCAGAGCCCATTCCTCACCTGCACTCAAGCAGAAGATGGCACATGGGGGATATGTGCCAGGTTGCCAAAAAAGCCCCAGAAAGTGGAAAAAAGAACCATTCCAAAGAGTGCATTTCTGTTACAATATGTATATGGCTGCTCATTACCTAGACAACATGTTTGATGAAGTAAATGAAAATCAAACATCCTCTCCACCAGCTGTTGCCTCACTCATCTCTCTCTTTTTTTTTTTTTTTTTGGTCAGGACATTAGACTTGTTATTATGAGTATCAGTGGCTTTCCTGGTTTCAGCCTCTTTTTGGGAGAAGCTGTTAACAGACAATACTTGCAGCAGCAACCTCCACCCTGGATGCTTTTTCCTGGAGAGGACATTTCCACCAGAGCTCATCCCACCTCGTTCTGGGCACTGAACTGGGACATGTGAGTTAGTGACAGCTCCAGTAAAAACTGAGGAAGGGACAGAGGGGAAGGCAGGAAGACAGCTGGTACAAGGTGTCCTGCACCAGTGTGGAAGGAGAAGCACTTTGGTTTGTAAATGCCAAAAATTTACAGGATTGAATCCTTGTGTGCCTAAGGAGGGGAAAGATCAGAGAACCAGCCCAATCAGCCCTTCCTCCAATCCTGGCTAATGCAGAATTCTTCTGTGCACATCAGCCTGGAGGCACCCAGGGCTCCTCCCCAAATCCAGCTGTGCTCCAGCCCCTCCCCAAATCCAGCTGTGCTCCAGCCCTGAGTCTGGTCTGGAGTTCACTCCCCAGAGCCCCACCAGGAGAGCAGGGACAGTGCTTTAGCTGAGCACTGCTTGCACACACAATCCTTGCTAAGTCACAGCAAGACAGGGCAGAAATCCATACCAGAGTGCACTGAGCACAGCTGGATTCAAGATGCACAGGAGAAAAGCAGGCAGGGGGAAACAAAATTAATCTCAGTTTGTCTGGGTAGTGCCTCACTTTGCAGGGGTAGCAGCCCCTCTGGGAGCCAGGAGCCCCAGCTGATGGGAACTGGCAGAGCTCCAGTGAAGCCAAGCCAATGCAAAGACAGCTGCAGACTGGGTCCAAAATATGAAGCCACAATAAAGGTTCCCTTAAATTATTGATGACTTACTCACTCCTGGCTCCCATGACTGCTTTTACAGCTCTCTCTCCATTCAAAGCATCATCACCCACCCTTCAAGCAGAATTATTTTGCTTCTCAACTGGACTTTGACTCAACAGCAAATTTAATTAACTGACCTAATGGACTAGAGATGGGGATTAGAAGAGAAAAGAAATAAAAAACAACTCGAAACAAAACACACAACAGAAAGAACTACCACTGCAGCAAAAAATAACACCAAAGCACCTAAGTTAAAAAAAACCAACAAAACTACACCCCTGCTACGCAGAGATGCAAAATAGAGCTGTGGGGAGCACCACAACCCCCTTCCCAGAACTTCAGAAACTCCTTTCAGCAGAACCTCACAGATACACACAGGAATAAACTGTGGGACACACCTCTACCAACATCAGGAGAGGAATGTCAGATTTGTCTTTACAAACGAGCTGTGGATCTGCTGGTAGATAAGGCTAAAGAAACAATGGGATGGGTTCCACCACTTGATGAATGGGAAAAGATATTTGCCTTTACAGACAAACTGCAGGTTTGCTGATAAATGGAATTGGATATTGGAAGATGAAAGAAGCAACGGGGAAAAACTGTGAATTGTATAAGAATTAAAAATTAAAAGGGAGGGTTGTCCATTAGAGGGGAATCTCAGGTGACAGGTTCTGAGAAGTCAGTGCCTGTCAAGCTTTCAGACAATGGGGAAAGAGAGAGGGAAATGGGGATGGGAAGATGGGATAAAAAGGGAGGCTGCATCCTCCAAAACTTTGAGAGATCCCGGGGGAATGCCCCATGGGCTCTCCCTTCATTCCAATAAAGCAAAAAGAACTCCTCTGTCTCCTTTTTGGACATAAACCTCTGGTGTTTGTGGATTAATTTTGCTGACAATCAGGAGCAGACCTGTCCCTTGGATGAACAGGGAATGTGGCTCAGCATCTTCCCCACATCACAGCCCCTGATCCTCCTGGCAGACAGTGCAGTGCCCACACACAAACATCAGCAGCTGCCCTGGCCCCAGCTCTCTGCACCAAGCACACATCTCACCCAGAGTGACCCAGCAGCACCAGCCCAGGCTGCACCAACCCTCCAGCCCAAGGGCCACAGGGCAGCCCGGCCCCACTGCTCCTCCCAAAGCTCCTTCCCAGCTTTGGAGCTGCTGGGGACACTGCTGGCCTGGGATTATCCATTGCAACGTTCACAGCAAGCAATGTGTCACCCAGAAAATGAAGCCTCACTCGGGAGGCTCGGTGCTGAAATCTGATTGAGTGACACAGGGTGATGGATCAGCCAAATTCCCACTGGCTCATCTGGGAACACACCCCTTTGCACAGCAAAGAAAATACTCAGAGAGCCACTCATTAATCCTAACAAACAATATTCAAAAATTGTTAACAAATTCACTGTGGTGAGGAGCAGAGGGCTGCCCTCACCCTCCCAGCTGCAGAGAGCTGCTGCTCTCTCTGCCCTTTCTGCTTCCAGCAGGAAAAGGGGAAAACAGAGAATCCAGTGATTCACACCTGTCACAGGATCACCTGTGAAGCTTCCAAGAACAAATTCATCACTGCACGTGCAAGGTACAGTCAGGGTGACACCCATGCAAAGTAGTGATTAATTACAGGTGTTCTGTTGAGGAAATTTCTGAGCATGAAGGGCAAAATTTAAATTGCTAATCGGCATCACTTTTTGTTATAACATGTTTGAAAACAAACAAACGGGTTGGAATAGCTCCTTGAACCAGCTTTGGCACCTGTATCTTCCATCTAAAAAGTAAAACTAAAAAATACTCCAAAATACATGCTTTCAGAAGCATATTAAAATAAATTAAAAGAAAATGGTGCTTTGTTCACCTCAGAGCCAACCACAACCCTGCCCAGCCAATACCAGCACCACAATTACCTGTGAACACCAGGCTGGCATTCTCCAGCTCCTCCTGGGGAACCTTGAAGCTGAAGGACTCGTTGTAGAAGGGATCTATGGTGCCCCTCATGCAGGAGGTCTTCTTGGTTTTGGTTAATTTTAACCCGTGAACAAGCTGAATTTTCACAAAGGGATCTGGCAAAAAGCACAAAGCACAGGCTCTGTGTTACAGGGATCATCAGCCAGCAGCTCATGAGGGCTGTGCTGGGAAATGCCTTTGGAAATGGCTGGGATTTGTACCCCCAGAGATTTGCAGTGGGGACAAAAGTCAGGCAGTTGGATTAAAAACAGCCCCTGCCAAAAGCACAGTTAATGGCAGCCTTGACAGAGGCCAAGCATGCTGTTCTTTCTGGGAAATGCCAGTACTGTGGCAGCAGCAGAGGCTGGGGCAGGAACATGGGAAAGCCTCCTGAGGACACAAAGCAGTTCCCAGCCAGAATTCCCAGAGCCAGCAGGGAGCAATGCCACAAGCTGCTCACAGAGCACAGCACAGGGCACCACAGCCCCTGCCTCCTCACCTCAGCCTGGCCCAGAGACCTTCACATCTGTCAAACCATCCTGTCTCAGGGTAAGTGCTCCAAACACTTTCATTATTGTTGTCTATACATACAAGACAGACATCCAGAGCCTTGCAGGAACAGGAGCTGAGCATCAAATCCCCCTGGGTCCCCCCCAAACTGCAGCCTCACTGATCTGCTTTAAAGGCACCCATAATCAGTGCATGAGCAATGTGAGAAATGCAGTGCCCTTTACCTGAACCTTGGCTCATATCTGTCTGAAGAAGCTGTTTTGCTCTAATGATGTCCACGTTCAGTCTTCCTGCACTGGGCAGGTAGTTTAGTGACAACAGCAGCTCTCCCAGCTCCACTTCATTCTGCAGGGAAAAGAGAATGTGGAGATTCAGAACAGAGCTCAGAGGGGAAGAGAAAGCAGAGAAATTAAATAAATCCCATTTGTCTAAGTGCCTGAAAAATGAATTTTAGTCACGCTCTGAACTGCAACCAAGAACCATCTGGTGGTACCTCGTGCTAAGCAGAAACAAGAAACCATCCAGATGAAGATCTTTCCTGATCACCAATCCCCCCCAGCCCCCCAGCAGCCATGCAAACAGGACTGTCAGGGGGCAGGGGTACAAGGCCAGCAGCTCCCACCTGGTCTGTTTTCAATGGCTCCAGGTAGTTCTGATCTTACCAGTGTGCAGAACACACTCTCTCTTTCCTCCCCAGGCACTTGGGGAGTTCAGACACGCAGTGGTTAATGCATCCCTGGGTCAGCAAGGCAGCTCAGATCCCCTTGGCATCCAGCAGGGACCATGGCACAGCCTGCCTGTGCCCCTGCTGCTCACCAGCCACAGCTCCACACCAGCACAGCCCTCCAGCCACCATTCCTTTGCCTTTTATTTTATCGTGCTTAAAACTAGCAATTAAAGAGCTGGAGAGCTCACATCACTGCTCCTCAGATGTGAGGGTTAAAATAACCTCTCCCCCTTTGCCATGACCTGGCTCTGAGAGGCTCTTGCTGTCAGATGCAAAATACACACACTGAAACTCTGGGGATTGGAAATACCAGCCAGTGCAGGCAGGGAATTGATCCACCTGGCCAGTGCCAGGCAGGAGTGCAGGGCTAGTGCCTCACCCCACACAGCCAAACAGTCCAAAACCAACCCAGACCAGGTGTCAGAGACCATTCCCAAGAGGAAAAGGAGCTGTAGTGGTATTGCAATCATAAAAAAGGCTTAAATATCTTTTCTGATGCTCCAAATATTAGATTACAGAAAGCAGAGACTATGGGTGGACAGTAAAGCAAAAGGCTCTCAGAACAGTCACAGCCTGAAGTGACCCAAAGAAGCAGCTCAGCAGCAGATGGGCACAGCAGGCACAATCCTGGCCAAGACAGACACCAGGGCTCAGGGAAACTGAGGCTGGGGCTGCTGGGAAACCCAACCAGGACAAGCATCTGATTTCTTAATTCAAATTCCTGTTGTCACAGCATCTTGTGGTCACATTGTGGGGCAGTGTGGTGACTCCAGAGCACACACACTCACATTTATCACGTGCATTTTCTTTTGTTGCTACAATATTCCTACCTCACCCAGAGGGCACCTCTCTTCCATTAACCTGGGCCAGCTCCCACATCACAGTGCTGCTCAGTTATGATGTTTTAAGTTTTTTCCATCAGAAAGTCACTCCCCAACACAAGCCTGACCCAATATGCACACAATACTCTCAACTCTGGCAAGGCAAAGCCATACCTACACACACCTGTGGCTGCACAACATAAGGATCTGAGAGTTTCACATCCAAGATGGTCTAAACACCATCTAATTGATTTTAAACTACCATCTTTCATTTCATTTTGCCAAAAAATGCTGCTCTCAGGCCTGTGGCTGGAACAGCCTGCAGACACATTTATCATCAAGAACAGTCAGTGATTTTTAATCCTATTACCAGGACAGGGTGGAAGCAGCACAGAGCCCACACCACCCTCAACAGGAGCCACACGAGGCAGCCCTCCACCCCAGCTCATTTTTTATAACACATAAACAACATTTTCACAGACACAGTCCTACTTCCACTTCCACTGGTGGTCTGGCTCAATTCAGGCTTCAATTCCTAGAAATTCAGGTGCATTTGGACAGTGCAAATTAGGAAACTGATCAGTGATTTTATTACCTGCTGGGAAAGGCAAACAGCTCCAGCTGCACATACCAAACTTCTGGCACAGCCAGGTGCCAGGCTGGCATGGGGCAGTGATGCAGGACCTTTCCAGTCACCTCAGCCTTAGAGAGCTGAAATATCTGCATTAAGATTTGGGATAATCACTTGTGGAGTTCCCCATTGATGGAGTCTGCTGGCCTTACCCAAGAACTGCAGGAAATAAGGCTTTTCCCTAGGCCAGAGAGGAGCTCAGCAAGGGAAGGCAGATCCCCATGCTTCCAATTAATTTGCATTTATGATCCATTCACAAACAAAAGCCTGATGTTGTACACTGACAGCGTCAGGCTGGATCTGGAGCACCCACTTAGGCACTGGCAGGAGAACCAGCTGCCACCATCCCTGCAGAGATTATGGAAGGATTCACTACATGGCACCATCACACTGCTGCCCAACCCACCCAGCCTTCCACAGGCAAAGGTAGGACCAAGTTTTCTCTAACAGAGATTTTGGCACCTCTAGAAAAATCTTTTTGGCTATCTAGGCTTAAATCTGCATAAGGAGAGATATAAAATGCTGTATTGTCTGTGATCCACCAAAGCAGGCAGACTGTGAGTAGCTCTAATCAGTCTCAGATCAAGATCTCACAAATCTCAGCAGCACCTGATGCTTTTCCAGAGTGCCCACAATGGTGTTAACTATTTTGGGGGAAGGCCATGCCAGGATGCTCAGAGGCAGCAGGGAGGAGCAGCCCCAGTGCAGGCAGCCAGCACAGCATCTGCAGCAGTACCAGCAGGTGTTTGCAGAAGGAGGATTCCCAGATTCACCTCCCTGACAAGTGACTCAGCCTTTCCAAGGCACTGAACGCCAGCAGCCAGCTACCCCTGATGTTATAAATGCATTACTGCTGGCTGAGCCACGAGGAGCAGGGAAACACGCTCCAGATGCTGCCTGGTGCCTCAGGGGGTGTCAAACACACAGAAAATGAACAGGACCCAGGCTGGCACTGTCCCACCAGCTTTCCCTGTGCCTCAGTCACCTGCTGTAGTTAAACAGGCAGAGAATTCACGGGGTGCTGCAAGAAGCAGGAGGGACAGGGCAGGAGGGTGCAGCTCCCTGAGCTCAGGCTCAGGAGGTGCCACCAGCACCCTGCTCCCTGCAGGGCAAGGCAGTGCCTCAATTTGAGGCTTCCCAGGCCTTTCCATCAGGAAACTACAGAGCTCTTGGTTTTGCCTTCAGTGTTTTGCTCAAGGCATCATTTCAGCTGCCATTGTCATGCTGATGATGCTGAGATTCGTGCCCAGCTCCCAGGTGACCCTGGAAAAGCAATTTCCTGTTTGATGAGAAGCCGGAGTGACACCAAGTCTGGGATGTCTGAGACTCTCCTGAAGCTCTGATTAACATTTCACTCCCGGCTGTATCACACTGCCAGGCTGGATTTGCAGCCTTGGCTCCCCTGTGATCCAGAACCTTCTCCAGGTTCTGCCTGGGCTGAACCCAGAAGTTTTGAACCAGAATTTTTTCTGTTCCTTTCTGTCATCTCTGAAACACAAAGAGGCTCCCCCAAAGGAAGATGAGCTTTTAATTAATGCCATTCACACATCCTGTTTGACCAGGTAATTCCGTCCTCACAACCCCCCAGACTGCCCCTTGTGCATTGCTGCACCACCAGCAAAATTCTGGAGCTGAAACCCTTCCCAGCAGGAACCAGAGCACATGACATCAGCACTGACATCTGTGCATCACTCCTAATGAAGTTTCAGATTGATTTTCCTCCTCAAGGTTATCTGTCTTGGTACCTCCAGGCACATTAGAAAACTGATGGGTTAGAATAGTTTGCTCTAACAGGTTTTCTACAGCACCCTGTGACATAGCCATTGTTTTTGGAAGGTTTTTGGAAGGTTGAGCTATTAAGGACCAGAACCTGAGCAAAAATAGATTTACCAATGAATAGGAGCAGTGTTTCCTACATAACTGACACCAACTGGATGTATGATGAAGAGTCACAAATTCCCTTCTCAAGTCAAACTGTCTTTGCATCAGTTTGAAAGGCCATGGCAAAGCCTCTGTTGTGCAAAAAGCTTTGGGAAGAAGAGATCCTATGGAGAGGTCCTGCTCCTGGACCCCACCAGCCTCCCCTCTGAGCTCCTGCTCCACAAAATACACCCCACAGCATCCCAGCTCTCTGCAGAAGGGCAAGGAGTGGACAGCACTGAGAGGAAAGGATGAAGTGACCAAGAAGACAGATAAGGATAAAGAGAGAATAGTCAAGAAGAAAAATTTTCAGAGCTGAAGTTTTAAAGTCTCAAAAAGGAAAGGGGGAAAAAACTACTGAAATGGAACTGAGGAAAAATAAACATCCAGAGTGAAAGGAAAGATAGCAGAACAACACAAGCCAAAATATGAAAACAAAGCACAGGTTAAGAGCTAAAAATGTTACCATGATGGACAAGCACCCATCCCAGCACCCCATCCCAGCTCTAACCCCAGGGTGGGGTGTCCTGCCCTCTGCCAGGCCTTGCCCAGGGCATCACAGGTAAACTGCCAGGGAGACTTTAACACCCAGCTGATGAGCAGACACAGCCCCATTAACCATCCCACACCACCCAGAGCATCAGAGCTGGCAGGGCATTCCAGTGCACTCATAGTATGAAGTTAAAAAAGCAAGTCCACACTCCCTCTACTATAAAAATGGCTTAATTTGGGGGAAGAAGGAATTTTCCCACCACAACTAGGCAATTTTTTTTCTTTTGCAGAATTATCTCCAAGCTCTCATTACTGCTGGTCTAAAACATTTATTCCTGCCCACTCAAATCTGCCAAAAGAGAAATGAATCATATGTCAATAAAAGTTGGGGTCCTGAACATGTGCTTCAGAATTGGGAAATATGGGAATCTGAGCCCTGCTACAGCTTAGGCCTGCCAACTTCATTCATGGTAATTAACAGAGCCACACACATTTCAGGGGATATTTAAGGAGTGCAGAGTGTTCCTGTGGGGACTGGACTCCAGAGCCTTTCCCTGAGCAGCTCCTGTGCTTTAGAAAGGCATTAATTACCCTGCAAGGGAAAACCTCCCAGAACCAGCAAGGATAAAGGATTTGGCAACACCTGCACTGACATTTTCCACCGGGAATATGGAATAAATCCTTCTGCTTAGCTGCTGGCTCTGATGATGCATTGGGCAGCAGCTCCCCTGTGCCTCCACTCTGGGCTCAGTCCCCCCAAACACAGAATGTGTGACCCAAGCTCAGAGTGCCTGTGTGCAGCTGGTGATGAAATTCCTGCAGCAGTGAGGAGCTGTGCATCCCATCCACAGAGCTGAGAGCTGATCTTGGTCCAGCTCCCAGCAGAGCTGCTGGCTGTAGAAGCTGGACCCTGCCTCTCCTGGGAGCAGCTCCCTGCCCCAGTGACTCTGCACACTCCAGGAGATTCCTGTTTTTCCCCACCTTTGTGCTGCACAGCCCTGTACTGAGGCTCCAGCTCTGGGTGAGGGAACTCAGTGTGAAAGTGGGACAAGGACTGAGCACCCAACTTCATCAGCACTCTGTGCCAATGGCTCCCAGGTGGAGACAGCAAGTGCAGGACAGATATTCATCTTGGCTCATGTCATCTGGCCACTTTCTCTGCTCTTTCACAATGCCTGCTGTCCTCCCACTCCCACCAGCATGAAGAGAAACCTTCTCCACAGCTCCTGCCATCTGGATTCACTTTCCTCCATCTCCCTCCAGCTCATGATGTTTCTGTCTATAAACTCCAGCTTAAAAAAAAAAAAAAATCACATATTTTGTGTCTTTTGTCTGCACATATCATGTCTATGACTGTCTGTGTTTCTCCCTCTCCTGTTACTGCTTTTCCACCTGCTTCAGCCTTCTCTTCTGTGGCTGTGGGGTGCTGCCAGCTGCTGCTCTGTGTCACAGCCCAGGGCAGCCAACCCAGGCTGGAAATGAACCACCAGAACTGCCCCACAGCAGTTTGTGGTGCTCTCCAGGATCCAAGGACACCTTCTGCAAGATAAAATGAAACTGCACGTAGTTTTTTTTTTTTTTTGTCCCTGCCTATCACCATCTCTCAACACAAAGCATTCTTCAGCAGGCTCAGGTTCAATCCAACAAGAAACTGATAAAGGCTGTCTGTCCCTCAGCTAATCAAACAAAAAAGTGAGAAGTGTACAAAAAAATTGCCAACATGTCAAATCTATCATTCCACAGGCAGAAGGTTCCAACTAGTATTAAAAAACCCCCCCAAAATTTCTAGCACAAACACCAGTTATCAAAAGACATTCAAATGTATTTTTTCTAAGCAATAAGTTTTATTGTTTTACTTCTTCCAGGATTTATCTTAATCCTTTTATCAATGAATTTAATCACCACTAGGATGAAATATGCCTTACTCAATGAACTTCAAAAATTTTATCATTGAGAAAACATGGGAAGATGATGCCAAACATTATCCCTGGATGTCCTGCACAAGCACTGTTGCTCCCTTTACAGTTGCAGTCTGCCAGCTGAGGTAAAAACAGCAAAAAGGTATGAAAGGACCACTTTCCTGATCAAAGTGTGGAGGAATTTTTGCCTAAGCTTTTCCATATGATAGCAAGGGGATGAATGCAAAAGGCTTTTAAGCCTGTGCATTCAAATGGAGTTTTGTCTTTCTCCTTCCTTTTATAAATATCAGAAATGCCAACTTCTGCATAAATAATTTATCTTGATGCTGGTGAAGCAGACAGCACTGCTGAAAACAGCAGCAGCTTTCAATGAAACTTTGGAGAGGGGGAGAGGAAGAGCTGGCTCCAAGCTTGGCACACGAAGGCAGAGATGATCTTCTCTAATCAAGGTCTGTATTAGCTGTGGAATGAGTCCATGTCACTCAAAGAGATGCAAAATACAGAGAAGTGTTTATCACACAAAAGCTGGGAGAGGGGGGAGAAGCAAAACTGCATGGTGGGAATCACAGGAGAGAAGGGGATGCAAAGACATCAGAAACACACTCAGGACACACGATTCTGACTGGTGCACAACTTCCAGAACTTCCCTTTCTGGTCTGAACATGGTTCAAGCTGATCCCACAACACTCCTGTTCTGTGAGAGGAAACCCAGCTGGCTCTCCTGCAGCTCCCTGGAGCCCTGATGCTCCTCCTCATACAGTGCAGCAGGGCTGAGCAGAACAAAATGCTCCCAGCACACACAGGGGGGGCAAAGCAGAGTCACAGCCCCAGCTGTGCACCTCCAAACACTGCCTGGGGCATTTCCCTTCCACAGGTGTCTGGCCAGAAGTTTCCACTCCAAACCAGACTCAAACCCACAAGGTAAAACAATGATTTACTGCTCATTTCACCCTGTATCTCTGGCTATGGCACCCTTTTGTGAACACCTAAAAATCAAAGGAAAAGTGAAACATCCAACAGGGTTTCATTCAGCAAAGACTCCTTGGAAATTGCAGTTTGTGAGCTGGAAAGGAATTGGGAGAGGCAAGCTTGTTACACCAACCTGATATTCCTGTCCTGAGTAAAAACCATCTGAGATGCTGCTCACACTGTGTTCTTCTCTTGGTTTTTCACAGGGTTCTGTGCCTCTAGCTGTGTGTGTGATACCACTAGAGGCAAATTTGGTAGGTAACCACCACTCCTGGCTGCAAAGCTCAGATCTTCCCACTGAACAGCCCTTCACCTGGCTGCAAGGAGGTGGCCCTTTGCAGAGAGCAGAGGTGAGAGCACACAGACACTCTGCATCTCCTCTTCCCATCCCACTGGATGGCTGAAATGCCCAAAATGCAACATCCCACTTGCACCAGACAAATATCTATGGCAAATTTAGTTCTCTCAGGGATCTGATGAAAATCAGTCTACCACTCTTGTGCAGATTGTTGTTCATGCACTATGCCACAGGTCTGGGTAGATTTCATCTTCCACATGTTTTATTGAATCAAATCCCTGCTGAGCTGGCACCAGCTGCTCCCCTCATGTCCTCAGAGCACAGCAGTGACCTGGTGGGACAGTGTCACAGCATTGCTGAGAATGGATGCAGGTCACTGCAGTGACAGAAACACCTTCCCAAAGGTGCAGACTTCCACAGCAGTCTTGAGTTGCTCTCATTTAAGCTGGCATAGGATTTTTGCTCATGACTATAAAAGACAGCTCCTCTACCTCATGCTGTTAGTTATAAAACCAGTCACAGGCCCACATAATCCCAACCCAGCAGATGCTGTGTTAACAAGATGACAATTACTAATTAGAAGCAGCATTACTTGCCAACAGGCAAAGGAACCACACATACACAAAAACCCCCAAAACAGCACAACTGTGGCAATAGTTTGATAAATTCTGTTACCTGAGAACTAGGCACAAGGGCTTTCCACCAGTGTCCACCTTTCACAAGGTCTACATCACTCAAGGGCATTGACACTTTGCCAATAACACAGTGGCGTGAGAATTTGTCAAAATCCACTACAGTTAAAAGCAGAGTCCTTCTCTGGGCTTCCAAAAAGGGGATTTCAAATGTGTACCTCTCCTCAAACACCGGGCTCTGCGTTTTGCGTTTCACCCCCGTCTGCTTGGAGTTCTTCTGGTCAGGCAGGAGGCAGATCTTCACATAGGGGTTGGAGTGAGCCATGTCCTGCCTGGAGCCATCATAAGAAATGGGAGGAGGCAGATCCTTGGCCTCGATGACTCGCACTATTAGATAATTATGCAGCAGGTCATACTGTGTGCTGAAATGCAGCATGCCCAGCTGGTACTTGGACAAGATCTCCTCATCTGTCAAGGAGTCCATGTCATCACTATTTGAGTCAAGAGAGTACAGCCTTGGTTCAAATTTTCTAAAATAGTCATCTGGGGTGTAGGTTTTTCGCAGGATAGTTGGCTGAACTATTTCTTTCTTGGCTCCTATTATTCCAAACTCGATGGGTTTGATGTCAATTAGTGGAGAACTCGGCCTCCTCGACTCCAGACCTGAACGAGAGAAACACACAAATGTGATTGTCAGAAAGTCCACTGCAGCAGCTACAGGTGCTTCTTTGGGTTCAGCTATTCTGTGTGTGTGCAATGCCAGCACAGCTCCACAGAGGGGCTTTTTTTGTTTTTTTAACAGCACTGAAGCAAAGCTCTCCTGCCTTTTCCCCTCCCTGCCCACTTGCACGTGCAATCACCACGCTCAGCAAGAAAAACAGGGGCTGTGCTCCTGCAAAACAGGATGAGATTTTAATCAATGTGCCTCCAACTTGACTTGGTTCCCTGTCTAAAAGACAAAAGAGCAAGCACTGGAGTTTGATTTCTCCCCCCCAGGAGCTGCAGCAGTGCTGGGGGAGCTTACTTGAGAGGCGGCGCGTGCGGCCGTGAGCGGAGCGAGCCGTGTCCGAGGACGAGCTCCTTCTGTCAGGGGACACATCCTGCAGAGGGGCAGGCAGCTCCCCGAGGGCATTATCAGAGTCTCCATCTTTGTCCTCGTGCTGGCTGCTTATCCTGTTGGAATGAGAGACCTTTGGATGATTCAGCCCAGCAGAAGGAGTTTATGCAGAGTAACAGCGTGTTCTGCCATTCTGGGGTTAATCCTGGTGCTCGTCCCTCCGTGCTGGGGGCTGTCTCCTGATCTATCTGGCAAGCAAAAGGCTTTCAGACCTATGTAAAAACCAGATTCTTCACCTTTCTGCCTGCCTCTCAAACAGAGTTTTATCAGTATTAAAGCGTGACATAGGCACATGTAACTCAGATGTTGATCAGAAATATTATACTTCCCTCTAAGGAAAAAAATCAAAACTCCACAAACCTCAAGCAGTAGCTTCCTGCTGTAATTCACAGCTGCACTTAGGAAGCACAGACTTCACTAGGAATGAACAAGCACAGAAAACCACCATGCTCAGGTATCCCAACCTACCACACACTTCCAGGTAAAATATTGCAGCTTTGCCAATAAAGTTTCAAAACTTCATCTTACAGAAACAATTCATTATTTGCTATTTATTGGCATGCTTTTTAAAATATTTGGCTGCTTTTTATCCACTCGACAAACCAGATGTGATTCTCAGCAGAAATAATTTTACTGCCCAGTGATCTTGGTGGAAGCAGGGAAGTTGGTGATGCCTGGAAAGGGTGACCTGGAACAGAGACTAGAGAGAGCAAGAGGGATAAAATAGGAATTTATTGAAAGGATACACCTTGGGCAGTGCAAGAGCCTGGCTGGGGCTACACCCAAATCAAATCCAAGAGGGATCCTGGTCATGAGTTTTACTCTTTTATAAGTTTTGGTTCATCTCCATATTGGGGTCACTTGTCCAACCACAGCCCCAGGCTGAAGTCTCCCTGCCTTGCCCCCATTCCTTTGCTGCTGTTTTTGCTTTTTGGGTAACAGTTATCCTTGATTCTCCAGCTGGCAAGGGATTGTTTTGTCTAAACACCCTGTGAAGAGAACTTACTAACACCTAATATGAAGTTTTAGAGCTACACACTCAGCAGCTGAGAATCTGAAAACTATAAAGGCTAAAACCCAAGGCACCATTTCCCCCCTAGGGCATTTCCCCCTGAAAGAAGTGAGGATCTCCCAGATTTGACTGGGAGAGGGGCAGGAGCAGGCAGTACCACCTGCAGGAGGTGAATCCTGCAGCTGTGAGCTCAGAGGGGAGTGCTCTGCTGGAAATGGAATCTCACAAGGGGTGCAGGACGTGTGGTGCATCCTGAAAGCAGCCAGGCCACCAGACAGAGAACAGCAGCAGATCACAAGGAAAGCATCAGCACAAAACCAGCAAACCAAAGAGGAATTCTATGTGAATTCTGCTTCCAAGCCACCCTTGCTGTGTGCACAACTCAGCTGGGTATAAATGAAATATATTGAATCATTTCCATTAGTAACCAATGACTGGAGCACAGCAATTGATATATTCTGCAAAAAGCAGTAAACATGCAGAAAAACCCAACAAGCATTAAAAAAACAAGCAAACCCCCAAAACCAACTGGAAATTCTTATCCAAGCCCACAGAATTCACAGTCTGACCCAAGTCAGACTCACACAACTCATCCACACTAAAAAAAAAAATAAAATCTGTTAATAATCAAAACCAAACCCTCTGCTAAAAGAGGTGCACAATATTTGCACAGCTCTGCAGCCCATTAAAGGCAGTCCAAACTATAGTTTGATATATAATCAGTACTTGGAACACAAATAGCTTTTTCATGCCTAAATGCAGGTCCACACAATCACAGGTGGCATTTGGATATGCCTGTGTTTGAGAAGCAAATGCACAGAACAAGGCAGGGTGAAAAGGGAATCAGGAAGAGAGGCATTAAGGATGTTCTACAATGGGTAAACCTAATAGTGAGTTAATAACATACAGATGACCTTTAGTAAGGAAATTGCTACTGAGCCACAATAATTTTTCCTCAAATAAACTTTGGCTCTGGTTAAAGCAGCTCTGTTTCTGTTTAATCCAAACCTTTGGAAGGAGGAGTCGTGTCCTGATTTCAATTCAGTCTCACAGCGTGCACTGTTTATCTTTGGGGTTTGTGTAGAATATTCCATAACAAGCAGCTCAAACATCCACCCTCATTCCCAGGCCCTTTCTGCAAGGACCAGGGTGCAAGTGCTCCCCAGGAAATAACAAGAAGTTACCATGCACTCAGGTCAATGCAACTGGACTCACTGCAGGAAGAGGGGTTTTTTTTCCCTAAGTTGCCACTGCAAAAAATTCAGAAAATGAGAAAAATCCATATTCTCCTATGAAGAAGGGCTTAAACTTGCAGCTTTATCATCCACTCCTGAATTTTCAGGACAATAAGGTGTCTCAGAGCTGCCAAAGGGAAAACCTGGGGCCAAAATATAAAGGATGGGTCATTAACCATGGGCATTTAGATGTTTGCTCATTCACCAATGCAGAGCATGAAAACAGTTTTCTCCTGGGGAGAGGGCAGGAAGGCACAAAATGCATTCTGCATTACACCAGTGTCTCAGCCCATGGAGAATAGGCAAGATTGAAAGATCTCAGCTGAAAACGTAGATCTATTTTTAAGACACTTTCAGGTTGCAATCAGGGAATACAATAAATTGATTTGTTCCCAATTCAATGTGTGCATCTAAATGCAAAATAAGGTGACATCAAACCTGCTTTTCATTGTAGGGGTTTCCACTAAATGCAAAAGCCCTGTCTTCAAAAATAGGAGAAAAAAAGAAAAAAAAAGAAAAAAAAAGAAGGGGGGTTCAACTGGCATACACAGAACAAGTCCAAACTCTTACTCTGCTGACACATCTAACTCCAGAGATCACTCCCTATTCCCTACATCCAAAAATGCATAGAGAGATATAAAAACATAAGGTCAACACAATGAAAACAGAATTCTTTGGTTTCTGAATTCTCAATCAACATGGGATCATTTCCACCTTAAACATGCACAAAAAAGGTTGGTCTCCTAACTTGGGTCTCTCAGCAAACAAAATGCACCAAATCTGGCTCCTGCTTTAACCTTCTTTTCCTCTTCCCCAGCTGCACCAAACCATCCAGAGCTGGATGGAAGGATGGATAAATGG
This sequence comes from Cossypha polioptera, assembly GCA_027576295.1. Classification (NCBI taxonomy): domain Eukaryota; kingdom Metazoa; phylum Chordata; class Aves; order Passeriformes; family Muscicapidae; genus Cossypha; species Cossypha polioptera. The sequence goes on along the minus strand of JAODHX010000912.1, from coordinate 14,945,373 downwards.
CCTGGGGTCACAGGGGCCCTTCCCAGGGCTGTGAGCATCTGCAGGTGAAGCATAAAGTGCAACAGGGCTGGTTTCTACCAGAGTGTTGTCCTCTGCTTATGGCCATTCCAAGAAGTTATTGCAGGGGCTTTCAGATGGAGCAGGACCAGGGGAAACAATACAGGCTGGAGAGAGCATTTTATGAGTCCAAAGGTCTCCATGCTCTCTGCCCGTGGCAAAGTCCCCCTCATCTGCAGAGGCACCAAACATCTGAGATCTGAGATAGTAAGAACAGGGCTTCAGTGCTCACATCACCCCTTTAGCCAGACAGAAGGATCCAAGAGTCAAAAACTACACCCTGGTACAATCCCTCCACCCCCCAAACACACCCCTGCTCAGCACACCAGGTAAGCTCTGGATCAGCTCTCACCAGCCCAGCTCCTTGTTCCCAAGGTGTAATTGCTCCTGCACCAACCCTTCCATGTCCAATACTGCAGCCTCATCACTGTGCTCTCCTGTGAGTGATGCTTTCCTATTTAGCATTGATTTTGTTTCCATTCCCTGTTAATTGCAGGTGAATCAGTTTCTGGGCATATATCAGACTCCCAGATATGCTGCTCCACATTTAAAAACCACTCTAACACATCTTGAACAGCTCTATTTTTATTGCTTCAGTATTCATTACCATCCTGTTCTACCTGAATTTAAAAGACTGCATGGACAAGACTGTGGTTTAAACATGAAAACATTTATTTCATGCAGCACCAAGACTGACAGAGGTGACAGAGAATAACAGCAGATACTCATAGGAGTAGATAAAATAACCTGAGTGCCCAGGTACCAAAGTCTGAGCATCACATAATGCACTGAACAGGCACTGGACACACTGAAGCTGTGTCCACCCAATGGTCTGCTCCACAAAGCTGAAAAAGCAGCCACTGGAACACCAGGGAGCTCTGCTCCCTCCTTGGTTTCACTATTGCCTCCACAGGTCACCTCTGTGCTGCAGATTCCTGACTGAGAGGGAGTAAAAGAGAGGAGACTTCACTGACTTCCTTTGTAGTGGATTTGCAAACACACCAATCAAAGCTCCAGATAAGACCTGGTGCTGTGGTTCTTTCATGATTTGAGAAGAAACTCTGAAGAGTACTGTGGTGATGCAGGAGATCAAGTTCTGCTAAACGAAACTTTAAATGAATTTCCCCTTCAGAACACGTAGGAGCTCTGCCTTTCATCTGCCTGTATGATAACCACCTTCATGCTAGGATAAGTATTTCAAAACAACCTCATCAGCATGGCAGCCAAGTTGAAGTGCTCCAAAAGGTTGGTTCATTTCAAGAGGAAATAGGACTGAAGATGAAAAGCATCTTTAGAGAAAGGGGCACAGCTAAACCAGTTATCAGCTTGTTATGCCAGCTTACAAAACAGCTTCTGTCTTACCCATCAGAAAAGGTTTTTACAAAGACTAACCTTGATTTTGAGTTAACAGAGCTGTCCTTTTTCACCATGCCAGGAGTAGTCTGCACTCCCACCCTCAGGAATGCTAATTCATCCTCTGCATGTCCCATTGCAATTCATATCAATACTCTCATCACAGCTGAGCACTCCTACCCCTTGGTTAAAGCTAGGAAATCGTGCATCCAGACTTACAGCCAGGCTGGAGTTTGAGCAGGAAATGGTCCCAGGATTTCAACTTCGTCTTCATTTGTTTGACAACAGCTACAGTCAAAACACTTCTGACAGCAATTTCTGCAAGTCCACCGGCACAGCAAGAGATCTGAGATCCGAGCGAGCAGACCCTGGAGCCATGGCAAACCAAAGCACAAGATTACAACCCATCAATAGCTATTGAGAAAAAACAGCTCTATTTGTGTTTCTGCAACAGAACATTAAGAACTGTATTTATTTCATCTATACCAACAGACAAGTGCTGTGCAGTTACCAGCCCAACCCCACTGATGCCATAACAAGGCAGGAAAATAAGCATTCTCTGCAGGTGTTTTCCCTTCTAGTAGCAATGTGTTATTATGTAGGTTGGCAGGAGGGTGATTTGCAAAGCACTATGGCACAACAAAATGCTGGAGTGGAAACATGCATATTCCTCCACACACATCAACAATCTAATAGATCAGCAAACATACAACAGAAGGAATTAAAAACAGAAGGTAAGTGAAAGCTTCAATTTAATCCAGCAAGGATCTATTTAATTAACACAGCTATGTGAACACACTTCATCCCTGTGGACGTACCAGCAGTATTTGTACCATCCATACACATGGAGCATTACAGCCCAACAAACTCACACTAAAATGGATTAGCCAGAGCACACCATCCTCATGCTTCTGCTCTGCTACCATGATTAATTAATTGAAGAACCTCCAATGATATTTTTTAGAAGAATAGTTGACCCAGAAAAGTCCTTCATTTCTTAGGTTTCCACGGTGGCTCTGGCAGCACCACTGGGACCAGTGCTGTGCCAGCCAGCAGCACCCCATGGTCCCACTTCCACCCATCCCCACAGCCTTCCCCCCACTACAAAGCTCTGCTTTGAGAGGAGCAGAGAGCCAAACCCCAGCTCATTTCCCACCCACACCAGCCCCAACTTCTGCCCTTCGTGGGAGGGCTCATTAAGACATGGTGGGAGACACAGAACCCCAAGGGCACAGCACCTGCACCCAGGGTCACACTGTGTGTGACTGTGAAATGCTCCTGAGAAACTGAAGAAATAAAGTATTTGAGAGATTCTCCACAGTAATTTCCCCAAAATACTCCAGACTTTTGCAGTATTCATGAGTGTGGACCATGCAGATGGGTTTCCTCAGAGGAAATTGATCTGCAGAGAAGACATTGGAACATGGCTTTTTGCTACAGTAAAACACACATTTTTTTCCATAAACAAAATCTGGGCACCGCAAACCAAAAAATTACCAGCCCAAAATGCAGTACATTACTTATATCTAGGACATCAGTAAAGAGACAGAAAACACGAGACAATCCCCTCAGGATGGAGCAAGAGACAGAACAGGGAGTGAATCATCAGATTAACTCACCTCATTTATTGGTTCCAACTGTCCTTTTAGACATTCAGGATGAAGCAAAGGGGAACAAAATGAAAAAGACAAAAACAAGTTAGCAATGCTCAAACAACTTTAAATTTTCTGCCATGACATGCCCCAGCCTGGGATGAGTTTGAAGTTCTGGCAAGACAGTACCTTGTTGATGTTGGAGGAGGGAGAAGTCTGACCAGGCATCAGCTTTTGCCATTTTCAGTCCTTCCCTACAAAGCTCCTTCTACTCCTCCTTTCCCACAAGCAAAACTCCCAAACCCACCCTGAAGCATGAAAATCCTGCTCATTGCTCCTTGCTAATGGGTACCATATGCAACCACTTATTTTGTTTTCTTTAGTAACCTGCCTCTAATTGCAGCAAATACTTGCTGCTGACAGTAAACCATATCCAAATTTTTCAGTGGAAAAAAAGGCTTTTCTCCACATTCAGCCCATGTCAACGTGGTTCCAATGCCAACTCATCAAAGCAACATTTCTAGGAAGATGTACAGACTGAATCCTCTCCATTAAACCCACATCTCTGGGCACCTTCAGCCTCATCCTCAGATGTGACTTGAAGAGCACAAAGGATAGAAGTTAAAGGCTTGAGTTCCATGCTCCCATGCAAAAATCTGCACTGCAGCCACCTCCCCAAGCCACAGAGAAAATCTACAGCAAAGGAAGAAGGCATCACAAACCAGTTTTTTATTCACAAAGCCACCCTTGGAACAATATACATATATATAGATATATAAATAGATATAATGGACTCATTTCCTTTGGAGACTCACTAGCACTTCTGACACCTGCTGAAATGTCTTACCTATTGCATTCCCTTAATAATGTCTGAAAGTTTCCTTTATTTGTCCTGGCTGCCGTTGTATATGGGGAATCTCTTAAACCCAAACCAATGCAAAACCACAGAACAAAACAATTCCAAAAAAAATCCATCCTACTCTTCCAAATGTCGAAATTGGTTGAAGCTTCATGTTCATGACAGGATACCAGCAGCCTTTTCTAAAGAAGCTGGGATGCAGAAGTTGCCTTTAGTTCCAAGTGCTCTCCTATGGACCACAATTTGGTGCAAGCCTTCCTTTTAAACTTCTTGGGAGCCAGTGCTTGTCAAAAAAGCTACCACTTATTAGGAGCAGTTAAAAAACCAGAAGAGCTGTGGTGCAATGAGACAAGCCAGTGATTACAGATACCCATGGGCCGACTGTTTAAGAAAATGCCAAACGGTTAAAAGGCCTTTATCATTCCTTATTAATACAAAGTTGCAGCCAAAGCTACAGCGGTTTAGCAGAGCTGCAAGGAGGGGATTTAAATTGCTCTAAAACAAGGCGGCTGGACCGGTGCCACACGATGGGAGGCTGGAGCACGTCATGCAGAGAGGGTTTTTCCAAAGGGACACACGGCAGCGCTCCTGTCACCACCGGTCACAGCCACCCCCGTGTGCCACCAGCCCCAGGCACACACGGCCATCCCACAGCGACAGAGCGAGCCTGTGCCACCAGCCCCAGGCACACACAGCCATCCCTGTGTGCCACTAGCCCCAGGCACACACAGCCATCCCACAGCGACAGAGCGAGCCTGTGGCCGCCCCAAACGGGAGGGCGGCGATCAGAGCGGGGTATTGGAGTGCTGGAGAGGTAAACAAGGCAACAGCACCGTTTAGGGCTGAACGCAGGGGCCCGTGAAAGGAAAGCAAACACGAGCACCTGTCCACCCACCTCGCTCACAGCCGGCACCAGGGGCAGGGCAGGGCTCTAGGGAAGGGCAGCAGGGCAGGGTTTTAGGGAAGGGGAGTAGGGCAGGGCTTTAGGAAAGGGAAGGGCTCTAGGGGAGGCTGCACGGGGGGGATCCCGCGGCACAGCGGCTGCCATGTGCTCAGCACCCCCCGGAGAAGGGCTCAGCCCCCAGGGTCAGGGAGGCACCATCCTGCTCTGCCACGTCATCCCGAGCACAGAACAAGGCAGATGGGAGCCTCCAGCCGCGAGTGAGCCCTCAGCAAGGGCGAGGCTGGGGCAGGGCTCCATCGCCACAACCTGCTGCAGGGACCCTGCGAGGGGGAGAGCTGCTCCGAGTTAGCAGAGCCGCCACTCCCGGCCAGCTCCTCAGAGCAGCGACAGCAAATCACTGTGGCAGTACCCCAGGGATGCTGCAACAGGGTGGGGTCCCCGCTGGTCACACACCGCGTTCTGCCCCCGCAGTTCCACTCTAGGAAAGGCTCACAAGCTCCATCGGCAGCCGACACCCTCAGCCTCACATCCCCCACCATCCCGCCATGACTGAGATGCCGGGGTGGGGATAACGGGGTGCTGATGTCCTGCTCCGCTCCCGGGTACCCGCACCTTGTACCCCCGACGGCCGTGCTGCTGAAGGCCCGGCCCCACTGGAGACCCCCGAGCCCCACAGGACACCCGGGGCGGGGTCCATCCAGCCCGGCTCCCGGGGCAGCTCCCGCAGCATCCCCGCTCCCAACGGGGGGACACGGCGGGGACACGGCGGGGACACGGCGGGGGGGGACACGGCCCCGCGGGACGGGGGGCATGGCTTGCGGGGTCTGGAGATGCCCCCGCACTCGAGTTCATCGCGAACCGGGCGGCTGCGCTCGGAGCAATGGCTGGGAAGGGCAGCTCGGGGGTCGCTCCGGGTCTGAATCAGCCCGACAAAAATTCAGCCCCACAATGCTGGGAGAGCCCATCCGTCACGGCGCAGCCCGGGGCGCCAGTGCCCGCCACCCGCCGGAGCGTGCCCGCATCCCCGTCTGCCCGCGGGCTTCAGGATCCTCCTCCCTCCAACAAGTCCTTGTGCGGGATCGGGACGCGCTTCCACGTCCCCGGGGCCATCCCGCTCCCCCGGCAAAGAGAGGCCCGAGGGCTGCTCGCCATCCCCGCGGGGATGCTCTCCTGCCCCGGTGTCTCGCTAGCGGCAGCTGCCGGCCCCGCTCCTGCCCCGGCCCCGCCTGGCCCCTCGCCGGGGGCTGCTGTCGCCGCCGGGAACTCCTCCCCAGAAGTTTAACCCGAAGTTGCGCACCCGCCCCCGGCGCGGGGCACGGGGGGCTCCTCACCCCTCCCGGAGCACCCCCCTCCATCCCGCGGGGATCCCCCGGCCCTC
>JAODHX010000912.1:14921877-14938460 GCA_027576295.1 Cossypha polioptera | reverse complement strand
AGCGGGCGGGCGGCTCCCCCCGGCCCGGCCCTGCCCGCGGAGCCTCCGCGGGCCCGCAACAGGTCCGCCGCAGCGCGGGCGAACACTGACCTCCAGAGGGCCCGCCGCGGAAATTCAGGGAGGCGAGCCCCTCCTGGCCCTCGGGACACGGCGAGGGGCGGCTGGGCAGGTGCGAGCGGGGCCGCGGCTGATGAAGCGATTTCACAGCAGCGCTTTCCCGCGGAGAGTTCGCTGGATGAGAAGATACACCTGAGTTTCGAGACAGATGCGGCTGTTTTGTGAGCTTGGATGAATAACGTCAAAACATACAAACTCACACCTTCCCCAGCTGAGCCGAGCTGGAGCGAGGAGTGAGCCTGTAACCCACAGAGCACAGTGAGCATCCTGTCCCTGCATCCTGTCCCTGCATCCTGTCCCTGCGCCGATGTGCTGGGTCCAGCCACAGGCAGGGTGGGAGGGAACGTGGTCCGGCAATGGGCAAATCCCACCACGGGGGTGGCTGGAACTGGAGAACTCGAGTAGCAAAACACTGCTGAGGTCAAACTCTTGAAAGGGAAAGCACAGGAAAAGTGCAGCTTTTTGGCCGTTCTCTGGGTCGCTACCTTGGTGCCACACAAATTGGAGGCTTCCCAGCATCCTGGTGTAAACACAGGCTTCTGCCCTCGGTTTTGCAGGAAGCTCTCAGGCTGCACTTCTGGCACCTTCCTGGGACGTTGACTCACACTAAACCCTGGACAGAGGCAGAGGGGCAGCAGCTTTCAGCTCAGCCGAGCTGGACGGTCAGGGCAGCTCCCTGACTCACCCCAGCTCTGACTCACCACATTCCAGTTTCCTGGGGTGAGTGGTGAAAACATCTGCTCTGGAGAAGGGGACACTGCAGCTTCAGATATTGGCCAGCCTGAGAACACTGGTGACTGCTGCTCCCTGTGGTAAGGAGGGAGCATCTGGGCCAGGATGTCTTTGGAAAGCTCTTGCATTACTGATCTCGTTTAATGGCCCATTTAAGTTCTCACTGGATTCAATGAAAAACTGCCTTGACTTCCGTGGGAAGGGCCATACTCTGATTTTTTAAAAAAATGAACTCTCTTTTTCCCCAGGGAGGGCAGCTACTGCTTTAGAAGAATAATTATCACAGTGGAGATAAGCAAGAAAAAGCCTGTAGTGCTTACTTGTTTCAGGCAGTTTTGAGCATGTGATTAAGTGGTGGTATAAGTTATTTGTCAATTTTTGCTCTGCAATTCTCTTTAATTACACTTCTTTCCAAGTGCCAGTGTTTAAAATGTCAACCTGTACTTTGAATATTGTTGCTCTTTTCCCCACTGCCTTGATGCAGCTTGCAATAACCAAACACACAGATTTTCTTTTCTTTTTTTCATGTTGCAACATAATGAGGAGAGAGGCTTAAGCTTTCTGACAGATTTTTTTTTTTTGACTCCTTAAAGGCAGAATGCCGTGAGTCACAAACTGTGGCAGGCACTACACAAACATTATGTGCATGTTTGCACTTATTCCTTTAAAAACTTTTACGGAAGAGAAAGATCAAATGCTGCATCAATTCACAGTGACTTTTTTGGCTGACACACATAAAAATTATGAGCCAAAAGAAGAAGAGCAAAATAAGTTTATATGGGGAGTTGCCAATACTATTGATTTTTCCATGAAAGGAATGCCTCTTTCCCCTTTCACATGCTTTGGTAGCAGCTTGTAGCACAAAGCCATAAGATACATGTGCTCCCCTTGCACACTCATACATATACATGCATTTAAGTGCTTTTTACATCATGGCCTGAAGGCTTTTAGATGATTTTCTCCCAGCACACACACTCACAAAGCAAGCACAGCTCTAACCCAAGGAATATGACAAGGATTCAAAACAGTAGACAGGTGGTTATTGTAAAATCTAATTTCAAATCTGCATATGGCTGATGCTCTGATTAAGCTCTGCTTCTACAGCACTCAGAATAAACAGATCCATTTGACATGATGACAACATAACCTTTGGATGTCCTTTGCTGTGCACGCTCTGAGTATGATAAGACACATTCCATACTTCCCACATGGAATGGCTGTGATGCAGATGGAGAGGCTTGCAAATGCCGGGTTTTTGAGCAGAAAATTAGGAAATGAATACTGCTTTTGCAGAATGTGATTTTATGGCAGATTTCTATTCTTACAAATACACACTGGGAATAACATCAGCTACATCCAAAGCATGCACTCAAATCATTACAACCAGCCCAGCAAGCAGCAAAATCTACCTCCAGCACAGCAAATCAGTTCAGCAGCTTCTCAGACAAACCAAAGCAGGCATGCTGGTATTCAAAATGCCATGCCATGCTCAAACCTACCCAAAGACTTTCAGTCTCCTTGTGCCTTGAAGTTAAGAGAAAAGTGCATCACTCTGAAAAAAGTAAAGAAAGCAAAGGCAGGCAATCTGATGGCTATTGCAGAGCATTTTCATTTGAATCCTACTAGGGCAGTTGACAGTGCTTTCTGCTGCAAGGGGGAAGCAAGAAGAGCAGAGGCTGTACAAGGTAAGATGAGGTGTCTTCCTCTGCTGTTCTTTTGCCAAATACTTATTATCAACACTTGAGCCTGCTGGAATTGACAGCTACCACTCTGCCTAAAAATAAGCTTCTTATCTCCAGATGTTTTTATAAATGGAAAGCCATTGTAGCTGGTGCTTCCCCACTGCTGTTGGCAGCTGGTAAAGGTCCAGCTTCTCTTGTCGTTACAAATTGCCTTCAGTTCCTCACAGCAGCATCCCTCTGATAAAGGTATCTGCAATTAACTCTCCAGAACCATCTCTAGCAACGTTTGTCTCCTTACAGGCTTTGTGGAAATGCAGTTTCTTTCCCTGTGTGATTTTCAGGCTTTTTTCTGCCTTGGGTTTGTACCCTGAAGAGGCAAGTCCAGGAGGTTTATTCTGGGCAACCAGGAGCAGAACTGTTTCCTGTACCTGTACCCAGGAGAGCACCCCCCCAGTCCTTCAGCAGGAAGGATTAGCTTTGACTTTGCCATAGGCACCTGTATTTATTCTAGCTCTGTGCCTGATTCAGAGGCAGGGAATGCCTGAAGTGAGCTGAGCTGAGCTGAGCTCTGCTTCCAGCTGATGGCAAAGCTGCAAGCTCAACCCTGCCAGCTGCCTCCCAGGCTCACGTGCTGTTCCCTTCCATCCTTTCTCCCAAATTCCCACTGGGCATCATGCCCAGACAGCTCAGTTTGGAGTAGAGAAAGGTTACCCCCTTCTTCTACATCATTCCTGGTGTGCTTCAGGGATCAGCAAGAAGCCTGGGCTCCAGCATCTCTATCTCAGGCTCTGGTCCCTTGAGGCATGACAGAGTCACAGCAACTGATCTTGTGCCAGTGATGATGCAGTTTCCAGCAGGAACTGGGCTGACATCAGTGTGACAGACACAGATTCCAGCTATTGACAAAAAGGGAAGGTGCTACAACCCATTTCCATGACTCACCCAGCCTTTGGTTTCAGCTGCCTCTAAATCAGCCCATCAACACCAGGGACAGCCATGCATCTGCCTGAGGTGGAGTCACAGCACCATTTCCAGGCTTCTGCCTTGCCAGTGCTCAATGCTCTTTGGATTTCATTGCATTTCCCTCCTTCCTCTCTCCATTTTTCCTCAGCTCTTATCCTTTTATGGATTGGCATTACCTACTCCGGGCTCTCCCTCTTGTCACATCTCCCAGACCCAGGAGGAACTGGCTGGTGCTGTGCCCTGGAAAACTCTCCTCTGCTTCACTTCACAAAGAGCCTCTGCTGATTCTGCATCTTGCAGCACCTCTGGGTTTTTAACTGGCCACCTGGCAGCTCCCTAATTGGCAATATCAGTAAAAGCACATTTTTCTCTCAAGTCTCCAGATAAAGCAGTTAAATTTGATCTAAGATCCTCACATCCTCCTTGCCTTATATAATTTGTAATGACCTTGCCTGCACCGCAAAAAATTACAGCTACTTTTTTTGCACTCACACTCTTTCCAGTTTCTCTTTAACATACACTCTGGCAGGGAACTGAATGACACAGCACAATCTGCTAAAGCTTTTTCTATAGTAAACAGAGATAAAGCCACAGCCAAAGGGCATGAGGGCTCAGAGGAAGCAAGCACCGTGTGTTATTGCACCAAGCACTCCAGTCCAAGCTCCTGCTCAAAGGAAAGCTGTCCCCGGAGGGAGCAGTGGGGTCATGCTCCCTTCCAGCCCAGAGCACAGCCCAGCACTGCTCTGGCACAGCAGAGCCCCGGGTGGCTGCACACAGTGTCACTCTGTGAGCCGAGTGACACCCCCAGAACGTGTGGAAGGGGCACGGTGGCTGCTGGGGCAGATTTGTGTAAATACACATTTGAGGTCGTGTTCTCTCAATAACCTCGTTTTGCAATAAGGATGGGACCTCTGTGGCTGTGACTCACAGGGTGCCCCCTCCCCACCCAGCCCAGCCCCAGCAGGGGACAGAGCCTGGAGGAGGCACAGATCCACTGAGACTCTGCTGCTCTGAACTCACCCTGCACCCAGGCCAAAAAAGCTTGGATACAGCAGGCTTTGGGTCAGGCTAAAAAGCCCACAGTATTTTCAGACTTCCGAGGAGAGAATGGTGTATTTATAGGGAAGTTTAGTTCTTCAGTTGCTTTTGCAATTCATTTTGTTTATGACTGGTTTTTTCAAGCTGTAGGGCTGAGTTAGCTGCTAGATTTCTACTCCAGGCTCACATTTCTCTTTGCAGACATAGGACAGAGCTATTTTTGTAATATAAATCATTACAGAGAGAATATCTCACAGTCCCCACCGAAGCAAATTCCTAAGGAAGAGAGCTCTATTTTAAAAGTAAATTTCTACTTCATATTTGTTTTCAATTTAATGACTGAGAAACAAGGAACATCAGTCTGAAGCCAAGCAGTGTCCCCATTTCTCAGGAAGACAAACTGAGTGGAATGGGAGTCACTTCTACCAAGAGGGGCTGGGTGGGAGCTGCAGATGTGGCTCCCCAAGCCCTGGGGGATTGAGTGTGATCCTGGTGAAGGGGCTGAGCAAATGGGGACAGAACCTCAGCTTCAAGGTGACACAGCTTTAGAGATAAAGGTACTCAAGATACTTTCAGTGCCCACCTTAAAAAGTAAGATAATATCTTCTAAAAAGGCCAGAGTATGGAATTTTATAGAATAAGGCAAACCCTGTCTCAATATCATCTCTATGAGACCCAGGGACAGAGTTGTAAAATAAATGCTTTGAGCTGAGAGCTTTGGTTGTGTTACAGACTCATGGATGACTTATTTTAGTCTCATCCCCTGGAAGTTGTTTGAATAACTGTGCTATGACCCTTCCCATTTAATTCACACTAATTTGGAAAGTCACAATTTGTATTCATAGGAACATCAAAACCAATAAAATCTAGAAAGTGGACAGGGAAGGAATTAGAATTTACAGGTTTCTTCTTTCCAGCAGTGGCTTAAAGATGTAAATTATCACAGAAACAGATGTGGTCAAGCACACTTTCTTCAACTGAAACAGCAAGGCTTTATAACTGAGCCCTGGGCCATGCAGCTGTGAAATACAGGAAAAGTTATCCAAAACTATTTAAATATAGCTCATAAGAGAAAAGCTTTTAAATTATGCAACAAACTAACAAAACAGAAAAATAGAGATTGCTTAAAGCTTTTGGAAAAAACCAATATCAACAGCAGCAAAACCCACTTGTGAGCTGCAAAGAACAGCTACAAGAACATGTTCAGGATCATTCAACAGCAAATACCAAATCATGATTTGCAAAAATATGCCCAAAACAGCTTCAGAATTCAACAGGTTCAGAAGGGCATGACTGTTTTTATGACAAAAGGTTCTGTTTCCAGTCATCTCTTCACAGTAGCAGAGACCATTACATCTGGTTTTCCCATTTTGCACATCTCATTAAGCAGATGTGTAAAATACTGTATTGTGCAGGAGAGCTAAACTTGGTGGGCTAAAGGGGCATTTTGCATTCTAAAGCACTGCAGGGCTGAGAAATAAATGGAATTCCTGAATATTTCTGCCTTGAAAGGACCCCAGTTTCACCTGTTTCTGTTGAATTCTTTCCATCCTCTCCATTCTATTTACCCTGTAGTGTTTTCAGTGGGACACAGCTCTGCTGAGAAGGGAGGCTGCAAACCCAGCTAAATGCAATCAATAGAAAGGAACCGAGTCATTTCCAAATTAAAATTTCCTTCTCACAAGGAATCTCTTCTTTGGACATTAAGGGAAACCAAAATCCCTACACACAGAGCAGCACACACCGTGCTCTCTGCCATCCAGAGCAGAGCTTGGAAGGCAAGCCTGAACCAGGCTCTATGCAAAGTCTGCTAAAATCCAGGTGATAACATTCCTCCTTGCTGCTGGGAGTTTCCCTGGGTGTCTGACTGAAAACCCTGCTCTTACAGATCAGATGGGAACACTTTGGATCTTGGGGCTGCTCCTTATGTTACCCAGGTAGCAGCACATGATGTTCCTACCCCATAACGTGCCCAGTAACTTCCATTTGATCCAGAAATGCTGTCAGGGAAGATGTCCCTGCTCTGAGCAATGTCCTGGTGTGGGTCCAGCCCCACCCTGCCCCTCGTCCCACTGTGCCAAGAGCTCAGTCTGTGTCACCTGCCACGATGGGTGACAAACTATTTCCACTGGCCCAGCAGAGCAGTTTCTGTGAGGTCTTTTTTTTATGATTCCTTTGGCCCTGTCCCAAGGGAGGAAGCTTACTGCTCCTCCTCCCTGCAGCATCTCTTTTACAGTGTTGGACTGGGGACCTCGTTAGCAACACACATAAGTTTCCAAGCAGAAAAAGGACAAAAGTAAATCTGATCTCATCCTGGTTCCTCCCCCACTGGAAGAACCAGAGCTGCTGTGGCCAGCACGTGACTCCATCTCGTCCCCATTCTGCAGGGATGCCATTGAAAGGTTATGAAAATAGTGAGCAGGATGGAGAAAGGAGGCATCCATCTGCTCCCTTCACTGCAAGGGCTTGCTCCCTCTGTGAGCCTGGGCCAGGGAGATCTGCTGAAAACAAGCCCTGGCTGCTCTGGAGGGGCAGAGATGTGCCAGAGCAGCCAGGACAGCGTGCTCTGGTGTGTGCAGGGGCCTGTGTTCAATCAGAGAAACAACTTATTCATTCAAAATTAACCTTCTGCTCTGCAGCTTGAGTGTTTCTGGGGTAGCTGTGTTTGCTGACCTCTGAGAGTGAGCAGTTTTATACAAATAAAATACCTGTGCACTTCAGATACAGCTACTCTAGTGGCAGTCAGGCAAACAGATACTCAAACTGCTGCACTGCCAGAGCCCTTTGAAATGAGAGTCTCATTGTGAAGGTCTTTATCAGCCAAAGAGATAAATTTCACCACTGAAATGACCCTTTTTCACAGCTGCTAGAGACAGGTGACCAGCACTTTGACCAGGTGACATTTCAGAAGGCAGGGCTCACACCACATCTCCTTCCACGAGAGTTACAAGCCCTGACAGCTTTGGCTGAAGAGGTTCATGCAAATCCCATGGTCCTCCCTCAGAAACACTGTCATGTGTCCATTGAGGGCTAACTCTTCTGATGACCATCCAGGTAGTGACCAGGCTCCCCAAGGTGATCACCTGTCCCTCCTTGCAGTCCCTGCTGCCTTCCCTACTTATCCCTTTCTCCCACCACCTCCCCTCCAGCTTATCTATGTGGATATCTCTGTTGCTATTCTAAGTTAGATACTAATCTCATCCAACAGCATCTCATTATAATTAGCTCTTAATTGCCACTTAACACAGGGATCGTTTTGGAAGGCCATAACAATTCTTCCTTGAGGAACTGAGTGTTAAAAGCTCGTTATGTGCCCCTATACACCCTTTGGGTAATGAAAATCATTCCAAGAGGCAAATTTAAATCACTGCTGTGCACACAAGCTCTGCACACAAGATTTATATGATTTCCTGGAGCACTAGTCGCATTTTCAAGGAGCAAACCACAGAAATTAGTGTGTTTTGTTACCAGTCTCCCTCTGTCCTTCCCTCATGCACTCACCATGTCTGAGAGCCAGGTCATGTAACTGAAAGTGGGAACATTTTAAGAAGCACCTGTAAAATGCAAGGGGTTAATGTCACATTGCTCTGCTGGAGCTGCCCCCAGCCAGGTGCAGCACATCATGAAGAGGCTGCATGTCAAGGCAGCACTCAAAGAGCCAAGAGATAAACAGACTGTCAGACAAAACTCATCCTTGGGCACATACAAAGCTTTGGCCAAGACTTCCTTCATTCCTGAACAAGTCAGACTCCTGAGAGATTTGAAAATGGACAATTTGCCAAATTCTTATCAAGATCTCCAGGGTTCCCACAGCAAAAGCTACAACTGAGTGCCAGTTCCCTTTATTTAGCCATCCATCTGCCAGGGCAGGGAGGAGACAGAGAGACCTGATCTTCTCAGGTACTGCCCCATGCACACTGTGCCAGCAGGGAGTTCAGTGTCTGCTCTGGGAAACACCACACTGAAACAAAAGGGGAGGAATGGGCCTGGTGCTTTCTCAGAGTCTACTGCTGCTGCTCTCCTCCTCACTCCCCTTATTTTTTTTACTATTCAGATGTCATTATTTTTGGTAGGGCCTGAATGACTGCTGAGCTCAAGCGGCTTCTGGGGAAAACTTACAGGCTCCGAGCAGAAATATTTTTTGGAGAAGTGCCCATGATTCACAATCCCTGTGACTAGCAAGTTTCTCTTTTTTGAAAAACACTTCAACAAGCTTCCAACAGGGCATGACAAAAAGAGATGCTCAGAAGACACACTCATACCCCCATATAATCACCTCTTGGGCAGCAGCCCCTTCACCAGCAAACAGACCTAGAGGTGAGAACTGCACGAAATTCAGGGTTCCTGAAAACCCCTCCTGTAGAAGCCAAGCCTGCAGAGCCAATTTAAATGAAGAAAAAGTCTGTAATGTGCCTGTTCATTTGTTTTTATGCCTAAATGTGGTCCTAGGAGAACTTCCAAGAAGCAGTAGGAATATATTCCTAAATGCATTGCACAGCACAGAGAAGTCTTTTGCAACAGAAATAGAGGAATGACTCATTTCCTCTGTAGTGGCTGCTCTGGCATTTCACTTGCACAGCAGTGGAGCAGCTCCCTGAGCCATGGCAGGAGGAGCTGGGAAACTCAAGAGCAGTTTCCAGCATGTGTAAACCTAACTGAATTTTGACTTGCCTTCCAAACCAGTGATCCCTGACTGTCATCTGTGGAGCACAGGAGACAGACTGGCAAACAGCACCGAACCACTCCCTCTCTCCATGGGAGTTTTGTATTTCAGCAATTTAATTTTGCACAGCATTAAACCCTGAAAGAGAGAGCCAAGAGTTGCCCTCTCCTGAAGCAATACACACATGCATTTGCCAGTGAATTCAGCTCCAAGTTTCTCTTCTCCCCTACTTGAAACTAAAAGGAGGGGACTGAAACTGCCGAGGAGAAGTGGGTTATTGGCTGGACTTCGCTGCTGTTCTTCCTGTTTCTACAGCTATTTGTTTTCAGTCAGTACAGCTGCTTCTCAAAGCAACTCTTTCATTTTCTCCCCTAGGAACTCATCATAAATTTTTGGTAATTTTTGGTACTTTTCTTCTTTAATTTGATAGCTGGTAATCTTTGCAGCACTATCTCCATCAAGCCTGTCTGCTCATTTCCTTACATCCTCTTTTCCCCTCCCCTCACACAGATTATCATGGGGACTCTGTGGCAGGGATAATAGGCAAGACAATCACAAGTATCATGAAATCACTAAAAAACCTTTGTCACATCCAGCCCAGAGAGATGAGTATTCTCTATGCAGCTCTGGTCACGTTTTTTCAAGGGTTTGGTAGTGGGGTGTTTTTTGGGGGGATGGTTGGGGTGGGGGAGGAACTCCCAGGGGTGTCAAGGAAAGCAGCTTGTCACTGGAGTACACCAAATTCTTCCAAGTCTCTGAATCACCACTGTTATCCTTTAAAAAGAAAAAAACCAAGGCTTAACACAGAGCCTGGTACATGATGACATTTGATGCACACACGTTGGTAACAACCTTTAAGTGTTTTGCATATAAATAGTTACTTGAATCCACAGGCTGTTTACAGACACAGAGCACACATCACCTCTATAGCTCTGCTGCTGATCTCTCACGAAGCAGTTGCAAATATGCCAATTCTTGGTTACTTATTTAAAATAGGACACTCAAGGCACATGCACAAGAGCAGAGGTAGTCTCTTAATTAGCCGCCTCAATTTGAGAAACCCAGACAGACCTATCCATGTCAGCCCTCCATATCCTGCTTATTTCAGAGCTGGAAGCTACTTCAGCCTCTCCAGTAAGCACAGCACTGTGTTCCAAAGCATCAGCAAGCACTGAAGGAGAATCCTTGTGGTTTAAGGGTGCCAGTCCCTACTCCTTCCTCAACCACCAGCTCCCAGTGCTGTCAGCCCAAGAAAAGTGGGACTGGCTGCTCTTCTGCCAGCTACTGAAATGATATCACTTACCTCAGGGAAGACTCACCAGGCAGACATTTAAAGAAATGACAAGAAATAAACCAGCCTGGAACAGGAAATTTCCCGTGTCTGAAATCTTTTGGAGCCTTAGGAAAATGGGATGCACAAATAAAACTCCATTCCCCTCCAGACAGCTTTAACTTGCATTAGCAGTATTTAACCAGCAAATCACTGCTGACCTTGGCTGCATTACAAGGAAGTATTTGCACAAGGATAGAAAGATTTTAAACAACTTATCCAATGAGTTGGATGCAAATAGGCTTTTCTTTAAACACCAAGCATGCAAGTCCTTAGGCCAGTTAATTTTTTGTTAACAGATTTATCACAAAAGGAAAGTACTGTGTTTCTTTCCTGTTTAATAGGAACTCTGGCTTCAAACAGACAAATATCTTCAGAGCAAGGATTGAATGGAGACCAGAGGATGGCTATTGCTTTTAAGGAAGCCATTAATAGGAGATAATGTTATTAGAGATGAAGTTCTAAATACATTTTCACCATGCTGACTGGGGTGGCTGAGTGTTGACACTAAATGTTGACATTTTTCCAGACTTTGCCAGCACGAAGCCTGTTAGCCACACTGTGCCAGCAACTGCTGCCCCTCTCAGAAGCAGCTCCTGCAAGGTAAAGGCAGGCACACAAATTCCTGCAGAAAGCCACTTCCAGCCTGGCTTTGATTCAATGATTTAAAAGCTAAGGGTCTCTGCTGTTATTTCATTAACAGGGAACACCAGCACAAGCCATGTGTATAGTTCTTGCATCTTACCAAAGACTAACAAAGGACAGGTAATTTGCTGGCCCACCCACAAAACTCCTCTGGCTTCATCAGGACTTTTCCCATATTTAATAAAAGCATGACCCCCACGGTTTGGAACAGAGACATGCCTGGACATGCCAAGCTGAAGGATCACCCAATACTGTGAAATGAAATCAAGCTTTTCATCGAGCACCACAAAGAGCAGCTTTGCTGCAACCCAACACTGGAGCCAAGGGAACAAGAAATCGAAGCAAGCCAACCACAAACCCCAACGTGCTCCAGTTCAGAATCAGCACCACCAGACAGTGCCTCCACTCTCTCTTCTTCTCCTCCACATTCCTCTGCACAACTCCCAAGGTGTGGACTTCTGCTTTTCCATCATTTTGCCACTTCAGTAGTCTCCTCCTAAAGAGCACATAAACCTGCCAATTACATTCCTGTGGCTGCAGGTAGCTTTAAGTGAAAAAAAAAGCAACAACAAATTTAAATCTTGAGGCACAGATGCTTTAAGACAGTCGTTTATTATTACAGTGAAATATTCAAACAAAACCACCAATTTTTTATGGAAACAATAAAAGTGCAAGTGTATTTTGGAATTAAATAGAAATGAATTTTATAAACGTTTCATTAAAATGGGCTGACACTTTGAACCTATAAACACTTTTATAAAACCAAAACAATAGCAGCTGAACACTTCAGTTTTATCTTTGGTCTTATGATTAACCAGCAAAAAATAGTTGTACCAGGCATGTCCATTACAAATAGATACTTAAAATTTACATAACTCCACAGAGATTCAACATCAAAAGAGGAATGTTTGCATGATATTTGGTCAGATAAAATATAATGCCTTTGAGAAACAGACAGCATTTTTCAATACAAAACAAAATTACATATATGAATTTTGGTACTGTAACTTATTCTCTTGCACGTGTGACTCCTCAAACAATGTTCAATAAAAACAACTTCATTTGCACAGTCTTTGAAAAATTAGGTTGCAGGGAAGAGAACCAAGAGCCCATGCTAGTGCTAAATAACATGCTCTTTTTTCTGTGTTTGTGTTTCTGTTTACATACACAGAGGCAACCCTACTGAATCCATGGTACAATATAACAGCTCCAGCCTTAGCAAACAGGTATTCATAACCTTGTTGTGTATCCATGGGCTGGGAGAAGGGGAAGAAGGCAAAAGTGCCACAGGATTACTCATATGGGTCAAGCTCTCTGTACACATCCCTGCAGATAAGGCCCTGTGACAGCTCCAGCACACAGCAGGTACCAGGGCTGTCATGTTTCTGTGGAATAAGATGAATGCTGTAACCAAACCCCAACTCCTCTCAGCTCCTTTCATCAATCATATTCATGAATGCATGCTGTAGAGCAGATAAGGAGAATACATTTAATATCTGTTGTACACTGAGCCACCAAGTGCACACACACTGCCTCATGGCAGGATGCCCCTCACTTCAAGAGCACTCACCCAAGCTTAAGGTGAAGGCAACACATGCATTTTCTCCATCCTGAACTCAAAACATGCCTTGATGAGCAAAAACTTGCACTGAAGATCTACCTGCACAGCTAATGAACTGAGGGCTTCCCTCACTTTTTACCCTGATGGACTCAAATGCTTTGGAAATATTGTCAAAACAAAACCCACTTAAATCTCTTTAGCCTACACTCCAAATCCACTTGCTTTCAACAGTTCTCCAATTTTACCCCATGTCCTTTGGCTTGTTTGCAGTGCATCTTCACTGAGAGTTTACCATCATTGTCACTCACCCCTCAGCCCAACTTTCATTTTCTAAACTATTTACATTCTCCACCATCTCTTCTTGTCATGTATTTTCCAATGCAACTCTCTTCTCCTGACCTTACTACATTTTAGTGAGGAAGTCCTTAAGTCCATTACAGGTTTCCATGTATTGTGGCAATACTAAACAAATGTAAACCCCTTTCCAGAGAAAAGATCCCTTTTCAGAGACAGGGATGCAGTGATATAAACAGACAGACAGCTGACTGAAGTGATCATGATGCCAGAATTAACAGCTCAAGGGTTTTCATGTCAAGAGTTCAGGCAGCCACAATACCCTGGGCTGGCCATCTAGTTCTTCTTTGGGCAAAAGATGCAATGGCTTTGATTGCAGAACTGCATCTTATTTTAAATACCAAGAAACACAAGCCTCCAAAAATAGTACATATCATGGTCTGCTACAAAAAAAACCCCAACAACCCAGAAACACCAATGTAGCTGACTTAGTCTTAAATACCATGTGCAAAGAACATTCAATCCATACTACCTATAAATACACTATTTATATTTGTAGAAAGAAGCACAGTGCTTCAAATACAAAAATAACCCAGCTTGTGGGTGTGACCTATGCCATAATTACCTGAAAATATGACTGCAAGAGCAGTTAAAGAAATAGACAGAAGCAGGCAAACATCTGCCTAGGGAGTGTTTCCACTTAGAAAAATTGGTTTGTATAAAGCTTAATGGATTTTGAAAATGTTTGTTTCACGTTCTGATGCACAGAACTGTGAGTAAGGCACACCAATACATCAGAGAGAGGAAGAGCAGGTTAGTAACTTCAGACTATGCCAAAGCTTCTCTGAAGTTACACTTGGTCCTTCACAAATTGAGAGTGATCACTCAGGACACAGCATTGCAGGTAATAAGGCACATGTTCAACTTCCTGAGCACCAGCAATTCAGCAACACATTTTGGGGCTTAATACATCAAATACTTGAGCAGGTAACCAAATAAAGCAAGGATTTGAAATTCTGAATTTTCTAACACCTTGGCACACCTGCAGTACTAGCCAAGGACACTTACAAAACTGTCTGCATCACAACTCAACAGGTTATCCCAGCAACTGGGACATAACCAGACAAAAAGTGGCAATTATCTGCCTGATATTTGTATTTATAGGACACCAGAATCTGTAGCCCGAGACTGCCACTGTACCACAAATCAGTGCTAAATAATTCTGAAGTACCCTGAAATATTTTATTTCCTTCTCCCCATAACAAAATAACAATTTGCTGTAGTACAGCACTAGAAAATCCCATTAAGGTTATTTGGTTCAAACACTGGCACAATCAGATAACTGGTTAGGCAGTCATCCAAAAATCCCACCAAACTCCTACCAGGGAGCAGGATGGTGCCACAGTAAGTTTATGGCACTGAGATTTGGACTGGTTTAAGGTTTGTTCCAAAATATAATACAGAATTTCTTATTTTGTTGTTGGTCTTGAGGTAAAGCATATTCTAACAAAATAATACTTGAATACAGAAACAAATAATAAAACTCAACTAGAACCCACAAACAAATGAACCTCAGAGTATTTCTAAAAGGTCTTCCTTGGGATAATTCAAACACCACTCCTTTAACAAAATACGAATGCCGCCTCAATAGCAATATTTAGTGCAGCCAATTATCCTAAAAATAAGGCCTTTGTGAAAATAAAGTGCTCTTTGTTTCCTTCTATCTGCATTTCAATCCTTCAGTATAACCATCACTTGAACACAAATGTGAAACTGGATTCTTTATCCTGTTACCACAGCATTCCCTCAAGTTTACATTAACATGTGTTCCATTTCTATTTAGCCCAATGAGCTTGACTACCCAGGAAATTTAAAGCTTGCCATTGAGCATTTTAAACTCTGATTTTTAAACATGCTCTAGTGCTTATCACATTTTAAGAACATCTTGGTACATTGATGGATTGGGGGAGGGGGCTGGAGTTTGCACTTAGAAGATTTTTAAATCCCACATGGATTTTGCACCATAAAAAGAAAATCTCAGAAAAAAAGCTCTATTTTGCCACTAAGACAAAAAGTTAACATGGATTTCTAAAAATGTCAGTTTGAGCCTTTTAGTTTGCAAACTGTCGACCGAAGGCAACACTTGACTACTAAGGTGAAAAGTCAGAATTTCCCCACGTACAACCAAGGAGAATGAGAATCACGGTTTCAGTAAGTCTCGGCCTGGTTTCTTAGGACAGAACAAGATGACAGGAGCACATTCCACCAGCCCCGGGGCAGATGCAGCTCCGGAGGCCGGGCCGAGCCCGGGCTCACTCTGCCGGCGGCTCCTCGGCCGTGTGCCGGCACGGGCCGGGCGCGGCCCGCAGGTACCGCGGGCTGCTGTACATCCGGATGATGTGAGGCGCCTGGATCCAGGTGCTGATCAGCTGGAAGGCTACGAGATCCAGCGTGGGCCTGTCGAAGGCGGACAGCAAGTTCACGGGCGCCGCTTCCTTGAGGAACCGCGGCAGCGCCACGGCCTCGGGGATGCTGGTGTTGCCCAGGAAGAAATCCATCAGCAGCTGCTTGCGCAGGCAGTCCCTGAGGTACAGCACCAGCTCCTCCAGCCGCTCCACCAGGAACCGCTCGTCCCAGGCCTCCAGCGGGCCCCGCAGCAGCAGGGAGAAGAGCGCTGTCTTCAGCACGTAGGAGGAGAGCACTCGGCCCCACTGCGAGCACAAGGGCTCCTCCAGGCCGTGCCCGCGGAGGTCCCGCAGCCCCTTGAGGATCTGCAGGCACTTGAGGTGGCAGGAGGCGCCCGGGGCCTGCTCCTTCAGCCAGCCCAGCAGCCGCTGCTCCTGCCGCGAGGCGTTGAGGCCCCAGAGCGCCTCGGGGCCCGCGGGGCCGTGCGGGCCCTGGGCCGGCAGGGCCGTGAGGTAGAGCGCGTCCCCGAGAGGGATGGCGGGGATGAGGCGCACGGCCATGGAGATGTGGCAGCAGACGTAGTCGGAGCAGGGCAGGATGTGCAGCGTGGGCGGCTGCCCGGGGCACGCCGAGAGGCTGACGCGGCAGCGCTCCTGCAGCCGGTAGCGCACGGCTGGCAGGCAGCGCTGCAGATGGCCCTGGAACCAGCGCAGCACCAGCCCCGAGGAGAGGTGGCTGCGGCCCTGCAGCTCCACGCAGAAGCCCTCGGCAAAGGGCCGGCAGCGTCGCGTCCAGCCGTTCCTCGCCCGCAGGCCGCAGACGAAGGCGCCGCACGGCCCCGGCCCGTCGGCACGGCGCGGCTGCGGCTCCAGGTGCGGCGGCAGCCGCAGGGGCACCAGGATGTCGAAGCAGTCGGGGCTGCGCACCTTGTGCTGCTCGTAGGCGCTGCCGATGCGCACGAAGTCCCCGCGCAGGCTGAGCGCCAGCGGGCCCGGCTGCAGCCCCTGCGCCTTGGCGGCGCGCACCAGCTCGGCCACCACCCGCCCCACGTGCGCCTTGCTGTGCCCCAGCACGTGCGGCGACACCCGCAGCTGCCGCGCGTGGAACCGCTCCAGCGCCCCGCGCCGCGCCCCCGCCGCGGTGCCCGCCGGG
>JAODHX010000912.1:14899231-14921154 GCA_027576295.1 Cossypha polioptera | reverse complement strand
CGCTCCGCTGCGCTGCGCTGCCGCCTCCTCTTCCGACGGCCGCGGCCCCGCGTCAGGCGCCGGCTGAGCTCAGAGGAAATGCCGCGGGCGGCGGCCCGAGGGCCGGGGGCGTTGTCCGCCGGGGGCCGGCCCGGGGCGGGGAGCGCGATCCCGATCCCGCCATCTGCCGCTTTCCCGCCTTCCCGCCCAGCGGCGCAGAGCCGCGCTTGTCCCCGGCCCAGCAGAGCCCCCCCAGCTCTGCCCGTGGAGCGAGAGTCGGGTTCCGTGCCCCCACCGCTGAACAGCGCCCTTTGGTGTAAAACTGCGGGTTCGTGTGCCCGCACCTGAGGGACGGCGGTGCCATGGGGAGCACTCCCGCCCGGGATGCGGTGCCGGGGCACAGGCTCCACGTTGCGCGTTTTTCCCTAAGTTAAGTATTACAGGCCTGTCCCGCCCGTTCCCAGCTCTGCCTGGGGGTCTCAGGGCCGAAGGAGCAGCAAAGCCATCAGTGCCAGGGCACCAGGGTGTGTACGGGCTGCTGCCGTACTAACAGCTGCCTGTAGTCATAGAATCATTCAAAGGCCTTGGGCTTTTTACCTTGTGCCCCAATTATTAACAAATTAAGCAGGAAGAAATAACCCGGGGGTTAGATCTACACAGACACTCGAGATAAATTTTAAACACGTAGTTTGCTGGGAATATGTTCCACTGTCTCAAATATTGATGAGGACAGGGTCATCATTCTCAGCTTCTGTTTGCTTAATAAATATTTACAGAGTTTTGAAGTTGTTTGCTGAAGTTTAAGGACCATCTATGTAAGCATTCTGCTCGGTTTAATTTTGGGTGATAAAGTTCTTGCTGCTGCATCTGCACGGTGGCATGGGTGGCTCCACAAAGGTAAAAACAGTGCTTGAACACAAGAGTCTAAATCCAGCAAGCTGCAAATGCTGTAACAAGGAATGGGTCAGAGAATCAAGAGACATGCCACACAAATGTTTGGTTATGTAATTTGTGTTTATATTAAACAAAATATGACTTTAGGTACATTAAAATCATACCTGACAGGAAGTAGCAGATGTTGCATAGCCAAGATGCTGCACACAAAGTCAAACTAGGTAACTAAGGTCAAGCAGCCTGAATTGATTCATGGGAAACCAAACTAGGGCGAGAGTCAAGAGTACACTTGAGAGATACAAAAAGAAGTCCTAATCACTCCAACTCTGACTGCTGGAGCTACAATCAGGAGATTGGGGATTTTTAAAATTAAAAATAAAGCAGATGTAAAGGCAAGAAACCGCACACAATTTTATAACATCTCAGCCAGTAAAATATTCCATACAACTGAAAACACATTTTCTGACAGCTCCAGTCAGCTAAGTCCATGGCCTTGCTACTCAGAAATCCCATCCCACAACAGCCATATCTTGCAAAGAAAACCCAGGAAGTGAAAAGCATCTTTCTTTCTCACTCCTTGTTTCGTGTTTTCCTGTGTTTCTTCACAAGGCTGAATGAGGGGACAAAAACATTCATTGTTCTACTTACTGCCTGTGACCTATCACTTTGCTTTGTCCTGCACCCCCAAAACTCCAAATTGTTTAAATAACACAGCTGTCCTGGTATTATACCGATCCTTCAAGATGTTTAATGGGAAAGTATTGTTGAACTCTGAACTCTTGGCTCATACATTCAATTTTTACTAGCCTGTGGATGTTTTTTCACCCTCAAGCCCAGCATGTTTCACATGCCTTCAGGCCTTGCTCCAGGCACACTGATTTGTCAAGACAGGCTGCACTCTCTTTTCACGCAGGGTTGATTTGATTAGCTGCACAGCCACGCTCAGGAGACAGACAGCTACATCTGCAGGAGCTGGCACAATAGCAATTTTCAATAGCAATTGCATACTCAAGAAAAATAATAGGTACACTAATAAACATGACCTCAAGATTGTGACCAGAGAGAATTCATAACATCAATTTTTACTACTATTGTTTAAATTGATGTTATCTAAACACTCACTCCAGAATGTCCCATGTACAGGATATCCTGCTCACTAAATAAGGAACAATGTTATTCTTAAACCAGTTGAGCTAAAAATAGCTCATGATAGCTCTGGAGAAGATTTGCAGAGGCAAGAGAAAGCAATGGGTCAGAGCATCCATGAAGTATCTCCACAGCTGGCAGTATTTCATACATCTGTGTGACTGATCTGTTCATGCTAAGTACACAGGCCACTAGCAGAGACACAGGCAGAGCACACCACCTGAGGAGACAGAAGGAAGTGGCAGAAAGACAGAAGGCACAAACAGCTCCATCATCAGCTTACAGCCCCAAATAATGAGATGATCCTGCTTCAGCTGACACTCTCCTGATGAGCTTGAGCTGGATCACCCACCCAGGGAAAAGGAAGGAAAATACAGCGTGGGAAGAAACCTGAGTGAGGGAGGATCTGTCTGGGGAAACTGGCTTATCAGCACTCAGCAATTAGGGTGGGAAAAGCTGATGCTCTGGCTCACAGCACCTGTTCTGCAGGGCTGGAGAGCAATGGTAGCTCTAGGCAGCCCTGTCCTCACCCTCACCTCATCCTGCCAAGGACAGAGAGGGGAAAAGCTAATGGCTTGAAAGGAAAGTGACCTACAGAGAAGGCAAAGAACCCCAAACTATCAAAGGACTCAAGCCAGCACTGTTTCTCACTGAATTCCTTCACTGCAGAGGGATAGGAGCAGAGGTCCTTGGACTCAGGGAGGTTTCACACCACACCCAAACCCACACATAGCCTGGCAGCAATCCCCATGGATTATCTCCATCAGGAAACATCACCCAGTGACACCTGCTCACACAGGGCAGTGTCCTGTGCACTGCTCTGGCCCACCCAACTTGAGTGGAAATATGCTGGGGGGATGCTGCAAGCACTGCTCAGCATCAGTTTAAATTAAAACCTTGCAGCACAGTGCCTGGGCTAGGAGATGTCTGCACATGGACTTGTTGAAATCATGACTAAAAATCAGCCTCAGTCATGTAATTTTCCTGGTTCAAAGTAAATTCTTTCCTTGCTTGGCAGCCCTGTGAGGGGATGAGCATTACAATGATGGAACCTGAAATCTCACTAGGAGGGCTACATTTGATCTCTCCACAGTGATTTCTCAGGCTGCATCACTTTAACTAAGATTAAACTTTCCACAGATCAATGCAAAGCAACACAATTACTTCATTTGCAAGGCAGCAAGGGCAGCATATTTCTATCGTTAAGGCCATTCAGATGAGCTCATTTAATGACAGCTATTTTTACATCTGGTGTCATAGGTTTCATTATTACAGCATCAACCACTTAAAGAGAGGTGGGAGCATCTTTCATGTTCTACCTAATTCAATTTAAATCTCTTTTTTTAAAATTTATGATCCAGAAGGCATCAAATTTACTTCCTGGAACTGTAAAATACAAGTTTCTCACAGAGATACAAATGCAAAGCAAACCCACTGAAACAACAGGAATGGCCCAGGCTCCCCTAAGGGAGACTGAGGTCAAGAACAAACTGCCTTTACAACAAACTGGTTCATGTTTGAATGTTACTTCTTTAATTCCAGAACATATTCTGTCTTCTGTTCACTTTGCTATCCCTAAAGTGGTACCTGCAAACGGGGAAGGAGAATGGTGAATGCAAAGGGTTCACTTCCCCCATCTCAGCATTTGTGTGAACAGACCCATCCATGACCTGGCTGAGGTCCTACCAGTGCAAGGGAATGGATCCCTCACTGGGGGCTTCACAAACATCTCATCAGCCTTGGGTTCATGTTGCAGTGCCCAGAACCAGCCCTTCCCTAGCCAGAGGGTCACCAATGCCCATGGGATCTTTATAGCTGAATGGAAAACAATATGCTTGCAAGGAGGACACAAATGTTAAAGAAAGTGTGGAGCAGCAAAAGACTTGAACCCATTGCAGCATCCCTCTTTAGGGACTGTGGATGTGGTGCTGCAGAGCACAGACGTGCCAGCCACCCCTGCAATAATTTTCTGATCCCCAGGGTAGCACAGAAAAGGGGTGTCTGTGGTGGGCAAAGAATGAAGAGCATGGATTGAAAAACAAAGAGCTGAACCCACCCAAACCCAAGCTTCTGCTCAGATTGCATCTCTAAATGACACAACACTATCCTCATATTAACGTGTTTTTCCCTCCATCTCTCTGTCACAGCATGACAGATGACAGAGACTTGGGGAGAGCAGCCTCAGGCTGCACCAATTTCAAGCTCTCTCTGAGAGCACTTTGATATTGGAAGTTACACATTTGAAATGTCCATACCTTGTGCTTTGCTGTGGTTACAGCTTTTCTGGGATCTGCTCTAAGAGGAGCTTCAACAGCTCATCTCTGTGGGAAGATTTTTTAGTCATTTAAGCAGTATGAGGTACTAAGAGCTGCATCTGAACTTGCTAAAAGATTTCAGTTCACATAATTTCAGCACTTTAGCCTTTGGCTCTAGAATAAATAATGAACTCTTTCTAGATGAATTTTTTGACAGGTTTATGAATTACAAGCTAAATAAATACATTTTAAATATCACTCCTAAATATATTAGAGAACAATGAATTATTCATGATGATTGAGTGCTTCATTGAATTTACTTCCCTTGATTTAGCTCGCCAAGTAGATGAATATTACAAAAAATAGGTATGTCCCAAAACAGCCAGGCAACAAATCCATTTACAACCTCTCCCCTGATCAAGGACAGGGAGTAGAAATGTGAATAACATTTGCACATCACCCACACCTTCAGTCAGCAGAGCTGTACGGTAAGAAGCACACACTGATATGTATTTGCACAATACTTCTACCAACCCATCAATAATGACAGTTAATTGTCATGATAATGCTTCCACTTGTAATTTGCTACCTTTGGAGCAGACTTTGATTGTGTGTGTAGCTCCCTGAAGCAAGGCACTGCTGGTTAAGGGGCACAGCTGGACTTGCCAACGACCACGTGATTCAAATAAGCAACACCTTATAAAATTATTTTAGAAGCCAAGGAAAGCAAAGCCCACAGAAAAATCAGACCCAAGTTATGTCCAAGAATGCAAGGAAAAATGAAACACCTAAAATTCATTTAAGAAGTTGTTTGATTTAAGGTAAATACAGATGGGGAGTGGCTATGACTTCTGAAACCTCAGAGCATGCAAGTCCAAACGGGTGGTGAGCAGGGGCAGCTCCAGAGACCAAGTGGACTTTGATCCACTTAGGATTCTTTCTCCCTAACAACAAACAAAACAAAGCAAATAAAAACAGATACTGAATCAAGTCCATGCTGGTGTGCTGCAGCAATTTCAGATCACTGACTGTTTGTATGAGAAGCAGGTTAATATCTTGGTATGTGAGAGAACTCAGGAATGAGTAAGTGTTGCCTAAGATGAACAGGGTGAAACATTGACTAAGAGCAGAGTATGCCATAATAATTACCAGATGCAGGAAAATTTATCATTGGTTTTACAACATGGATGAATATTCTGTAGAAAACCTCCTCTGCAAACTTTTTCTCTTGGTTTTTTGCAGTTTTCATATCACATGCAGGTCATGTGTGCAATTTGTTCCATCAGTCTCTCTTGGCTGTGATAATAAGGCTGTTTGGGGTTAGGTTTTTTGAGGATTTTTAGTAAACCAGACGAATGTGTTAAGAGTTCTGCTGATTATTCCTGACTCACTGCAGGTCAGTACGAGATGACACATGGAGGGTGTGTCATAACACATACAGCAAAGGCTGTAGCAGTATCACATGTACTTTGGTAAGTGTAGGGAGATTAAATGAGAGAAGAATATAACCATGAATTTTCTTGTTAGTTGGAAAGCCATGGAAAACAACACACAGAGCTTTCACCACTGGGTCTGGGGAGTTATTTCTGTTTGAATACCAAGCCTGTGGAGAATGATGAGTCAGTAGGAAAGAAAGAATGAGCTATAAGGTCACTCCAAAGCAGTAGCTTCACGTAAGGATTTTCATCCCAGGAGTTTGCAACATCATATCCAAGCAATGTATCAGATGAGTCCAGGTAGCTGCTTCAGCAGCTGTGAACTGCCAGCAATACACGGTGGAAACCAGGCTGTACTTTTTCTGCCCTATCCATGGAAAAATCCCAAATGGAGCAGCAATCCACAGGAAAGGCTCAAGAACACTCATACCAGCTTACCAGGATAAATCCTCTTTGCTGGTCATCAGCCTGAAACATCCAGTGACTGCTGGAATTCGTGTCACATCTGCTGGAGAGGACCATATGTCCCAGCTTATGCTGAACTAGTGCTCTGTGCTGCAAGTCTCTGCATTTATGACAAATGATAAGCAAACACAGCCAGCTCTAGAGTCTGTATATAAACACATGTATCTGTCATCTTCCTCTGCAAGGCCTGGCTCCCTGAGAAGGCAGCACTGATTCTCATGCATTATCCCTCTAAGCATATGCCCCATGTCTTACAAGATTCTCATATTTTGTGTAAACAATAGCACTTGTGTCACTTAAAACTGAGACATAATCATTTCTCATTAGCAAGTACTGCTGTGATATTTGGGTGGGAGGAATTGAAAAGTGGACAGTTACTAATTAAAAAAATCACATTTCAACCATGCCTAAAGTCTTCTTTCAACCACCTTCTAAGTAAACAGCATTTTTCCTGCCAAAGCCAGAACAATGAGAGCTGACAAGATGAGATGGAGAAGACAGCTCCTCATCTGCCACTAGCACTTACCTTTCCAGGTCAGGGCTGGAATCAACCCATTAAGCTACATTTGCAGAATTATCTCACCAGTGATTTTAAATCCTGCTGCTGTTCTTTTGCTGGATAAAACCCAACTTAGGAGAAGCAAAGTCAGCACATTTTCACATACCAGGAGTGCTGTATGGTTAGGACAATAATTCAGCCACAAGGGAGATTTAGCTCCTCTCAAACTGTATTTCCAGAGTATTTCTGCCACAGACCTGGTAGGAGCATGGCTATGCCCCACAGGATGGAGGAAACAATCTATCATCAGCAAGATGAGACACAGCCCTAAATAAGGCATAAGCTACTGCTTAAAAAGGAAGCTCACTTTAATGCAGAGATAGCAACAAAGATCAACAGGACTGAGTCATCTGCTTTGACACTGCACGTCTGTCTGCACCTATAAGCAAAGGCTTTTCACTCCACTGAACGTTTTATCCACTTACATCCAGTTAGCAGCCTCTGACTATACAGGTGCCCTCAAGCCACATGATTGAGATAAATTCTTGACAGCTTGCTAAAACACTGCTGGCAGAGCTTGTCTTCAAAATGAACTGCAGGAAAATTCAAATCCCCCTCACCCACTGCTGTCTCTGCTCTGACCTGGACAGCCCAGGCAGGTGGCTGGCCAGTAGCCACAGAGAAAACAGAAAAGCAGTTTTAGTGCCAGAAATAATCTTTTTATTACAGTCCAGAAAAAGTATTTTAAATATAAAAACCACCCAGTGTATGTATGACTTGCTTTCATTAATATCTTGGGCTACACATGTCCACCTGTACCATAAAATCAATCAATCCATCCCCTTGTACCTCATCTGGCACAAGTAACACTGAGAAACAAATCACCGACATGCAAACAGTTGGGTGGAAAATACCTGCAAGGAAAGAAGACATATGAAGCCTGAAGTCTTAAACAGACAATGAGACTGTCAGGGTAGTCATTAGATGCATCCCTTCCTTCCCTCTGTGCCAGTTGAACCAGGCATTGCAAGGACAGCCAATCTGAATGATCTAATAGTTGCCTGAAACTACTCAAAAAGCATTTACCAAGATAGTGGAGGCAAACTCTTCTCCATGATGCTACATGACATAAGCAGCAGCAGTAACAGTCTTGGAAGGTTCAGGATAGATATCAGAAAAAAAAAGTGCCACTGGTAGGGTAATGCAGGACCAGACCAGGCTGCCCATAGAGGCTGTGAAATTTCTGTCCTTGGAGGTTTTCATCACCTGTCTGGAAAAAATTATAGCTGACCTGTTTTAGTGCTGGCTGCAATCCTGCTTCTAGCAGGAGGCTGGACAAGATGACCTCCAGAGCTCCTTTCCAAGTAACACTGCATGACTCCTGGGCTTCCATCAGAACATCATTTACTTCCAGCTAAGAACAAGCACAAGTAAAGGCAGTGCCATGGCCAGAGTTTGTGAGACAAAGACCTTCAGAATCAAAAAAATTCCGTTTTTAAAAATATCAGCATAGGTGTATTAATCTGCATCCTAACACAGTGAAACACTGCTGGTGCCATAAGCTGAATTTCTGGACACAGAGGTACTACCCCCTGCTCTGCAAAACTGCAGCACAAGGTGGTACTCCTCAAAAACACCTGAAGTGAGCAGGGGGCTGCATTTATTGAAAGCACCTAACAGCAACTGGAATTTTCATTCTAACACAGTTGAGCTTTTAGAAATACATTACCCACTGAACCTGAACTATTAATTCATTTACTCAACTTTAGATTAGCCCCACAACTCTAAAAAAGAGTATCAGAAGGCATTCTCCAACACAAGCTAAGTTCTGCCACTATGGAAGTACAACTGCAAAGCTGCTGTCATTCTCCTAAACCCATTCAGATTTTTCATGTCAGACACAACGAAAACTGAAGTAACAAATAGAAAAATGGTAGTTCCTTTAAAAAATCTCCTCCCTTATAACACAGATGCCTCCTTTCAACTGGCCAATATTTTTGCCTTAGCCCTTTAAGCCTCCCAAGCTAAAAAATTAGTGCAGAATTCAATGTGACATGCCACAACTTTGAAGCTAGTGACAAAAAAATGACTGCCATTTGAAATTATGCCTTCCCTAAAGTCAAGGTACAAGACAGATGCACATAGATTAAATAACTCCTGTACTACTAAGAACAAATAGAGATGTACATATCATCCCCAGCACAGGGACTGTATGGCAAATCCTCAGCTGATCACAGCCTAGCTCTGTGTGTTTAAGTGGGCTACACAGATTTACTCCAGACAAAAATGAAGCCCAACCCAGACAACAATTTAGTTCTCTGCCAAACAATCCTATGAGTCTCATTTTACATAATCTGCATCATAAATCACAGAATCATAGAGTGGGTTGGGTTGGAAGAGACCTTAAAGTTCACCTCATTCCACAGCCCTCTGCCATGGGCATGGACACCTTCTGCTAGCTCTGTCCATCCTGGCCTTGGACACTCCCAGGGATGGGGCAGCCACAGCTGCTCTGGAAACCTGTGCCAGGGCCTCACCACCCTCACTGCCAAGAATTTCTTTCTTCTATCTAATCTAAACCTGCCCTCTATCAACATAAAGCCATAAACCCTTGTCCTATCACTACACACCCTTGACAAAAGTCCACTCAGCTTGTGTCAGCATCACCTCATTAATCCCAGCCACGGGGCTTTGATTTCTGCCTGGCTGCTGCTGAGACGTGTCCTGGCACAGGCAGAGCTGCATGGCTGAGGCATCACACGTGCCTTCTGCAGTGCCTACAGACACAGGGCACAGATCCTGCTCCAGAAACAGCCCAGTGCTCAGCACAGGGACTGCACCATCTGTCACTCCCTTCCAAGCACCACCATTACCTTTATCTCTGACTCAGAGCAGCTTTGGAAAACAGGGGCCAGGTCATTCCCAGCACTGACTGCAGAAGAAACCAGCAAGAGGTGAGATGCTGTTCAAAGAGCAGGTAACAGCCCTAAAGCCCTGCACACACACAGATGGGTACCTGCTGCTCCTCCTCACTGAGGAATACAACTGCTTCTGCAGGAGAAAATTGGGATCAAGCCCTGGATTAACACAAGAGGTAAAAAAGACCTCCCTCCTACGAGGGGAAGGATTTCATCCCACTGCATACTTTAAAACCCAAATTATGTGTGTATTTTATCATTTACAAGGAAGCCACAAAACTCAAAGGCACAGTGAAGACCCTGTCATCTTCCCCACTCCCTGTTCTGAAAATGCAGCATTTCACAGCCTCTCTGATCCAAGCTCCCCTTCCTCTGTCAACACAACCAGAGTTCATTGAGGATCACTATAACAGAGTTGTATAAGCTATATACTTTGGCCTCTGCCTGCCACTAATCCCTGCTAGGATGGCTGGTATTACTCAGCTCTGTTCTGCCTCAACACAAAAAAGTAACTACAGCCTTGCAGCAGCTGTACAATAGAATTGTACAGCACTAAGCACCTTTTGTTCTTTTGAAACCTTTTACCACTTTTTTAGCCTTCCACAATCTGAAACAGGTTTTTAAACAAAAAAACCTCCCTTTTCCATGAGAAAAATGAAAATCAACTCCATTTTCTATGTAAAACAACAACAAAAAAAAGTAAACTGCCAGTGAGCAGGAAAGTGCACAAGCTTTAGAAGTGGCAGAACAGCCCACCCACACTTTAATGGATGGGTAGAAATCTGCTCCATTAGAGAACTAACAAATCCTGCTCAGGAGCATAAAGCAGATTTGATCTCTCAGTTCACATTTCATGCTTGCAGCTGGAGACAGTGTTACTGTCTGATATCCTTCTCAAATGTGCAGGATGTGCTCAGCTGCTGAGGACAAAGAACTCTCTATGAGCACTTTCAATTACAGCAGATATGACCCAACACAGGCCTCACATGGCAATTTCTTGGTATTTGATGTTCCCAGCCCTTGGCCAAACGAAACACATTTAACATGAGATTTGTCTCTCAAAAGCTCTTGCCCCAAGTGAGCAGTGTGTGATCTCAGGGGCCACCCACATCTTGGGCAATCACATGAGCATGTCTCTCTGTCACTGGCCAATCCTGCCACTGCTGAACAGCACTGCAGACATCCTCAGGGAACCTCAGCAACCACAGCCTTGGAGAATACAAGGCTGCAGCTGAGTACCAGCTCTCTAGGAAACCCCCACAGATGCCTTGTCCAGCTTTCAATCCTGATGTAATGGCTGAAAGACCAGCAACTGTCTGGTTCAGTTT
The DNA here is from genome assembly GCA_027576295.1 of Cossypha polioptera. NCBI lineage: Eukaryota > Metazoa > Chordata > Aves > Passeriformes > Muscicapidae > Cossypha > Cossypha polioptera. The sequence goes on along the minus strand of JAODHX010000912.1, from coordinate 14,910,234 downwards.
CCAGTTTATGTCACAAGACCATTGTATCTATGGGCATGCAGTGTGCAGCTCTGAGTCAAAATACACCATGCCCTGCCCTCCCTCCCCTGCAATAATGGACTTATACCCATGCTGCCCCTGGTATGAAAGGCTTTACAATGCACTATTCATCAAGCAATCTTTTCTCTTTCTTTTACTCAATTATCAAAGCCTGTGACTTACAAAACTGCACTGCACAGGTTTCCAGCACCACTTGTTACTCCTCTAACCACTTTAATCATTCTTTTGTGCTGATTTCTCTTTCCTCCAAATTACTTGGGAATTTTCCACATGCATATTGAATATTTTAGAGTAATTAAAGCAAGAAATCTGCTAAATGTAAGTTTTGTTCAGAGAATTGGTCAAATTAGGGAAGATATTGCATTAGTGTAATAAGATGGACCTTCAGTAAACTTGAGTTTTCATGCACACTGCTCACAACTGTATGGAGCTCAGGCAAGTCAAGTGAGACTCCCTTAGAGTTATCTTCTGATTATGCAGTCCCTGAGAATCTGTGATTTAGCTTTGAGCTCCTCCAGTCAAGTCATTCCAGTGGGTGTGCAAAGCAGTCACAAAGAACCAAATGCTACCTTGATTGAACAAAGTAAATAACATCAGTAGTTTGAGTCTAACAAGTCTAAACTTGCAACAGTTTGAGAGATATTAATTTTAAAGAACATACAAAGTGACAGTCATAACAAAATCACACAGAATAGGAATTTCTCTGTATTAAGATTTAACCTTCTGCCTAAGCTCCTTCACCCAAAAAAGGGTAAATAATCCTCTTTAAGAAGCCTTTAATGTTAAATTAGACACCAATCAGTACCTACAAACACTAACAGAGCTACCTAAAAAGACAAGCTCTGATGTACCTGGATTAAATGCTGTCTGAAGCAAAGTAAGATAAGCTTGAAAGCTTTAACAGAATATTGAATGCAATTCCACAGTGCTCCCTGCTTTATGGCAGGGATCAATTCCTTCCATGTTCAGGTAAAAGAAAATGCAAACCAAACAAACACAAGAAAATACCAAACAACAAAAATATCCCCACCACCAAAAAAAACCCCAAACCACAAAAAAACCCAAACATAGTAAATAAAATTCTACTTAAAGAATTCGGAACTGTGCCTGAAAAAAAAGCCCACCCCAAAACACAAAGAAGTCCTTAAGTAAAAGTGGTCTTATAATACCAATTTTTATTCAAGATGGACAAAAATAAATACTTACTATTATTTCACCCTGAAAACAGAAAAAATATTCTTCTTTGTCAGTACTATTTTAAAATGAGCTGCTCCAGCTTATTTCAAGTCACATACATTTGAAGGCAACAGAGAATGTAGTTATCATTTCTGTGTGTGCATCCACACACAAATATTGTACATATAAACCATGTATATACATATTTTGCTGCCACCTTGTGAACAGTCTCTGAATAGGGAGGTCTGGTTCACACAGACTCAATTCTGCCACCTTTATTCACATTTAGCTCAACTGACTTTAATTATAGATACTTTTTAAATGGGGACTCAATGTGACAGAGGATGGCTGAATCAAGTGCTTAGTGCAGAAAAATTTAAAAGGCTGAACAGAATAGCTGAGTCCTCCATTTCCATATGCTTTTATGTCCCAATTTATTGCCACGATTATTACAGAAAATATAACTAAATTCTTTCTGATAAAAATATTGCAGCTTTGCATCCAAGTTGTATGGCTGTCTTCAAAACAGAATAAGCTGGTGTCTGTAAAAAGAATAAAAGATTAATACATCTACTGAAGTGTTTTGCTTGAACCAGATTGTCATAAGGAACAGTAAGCACTACTAAAAAAAAATCAAAGTAAAAACACATGCACAAGAAAACCTCACCTGTAGTTGCAGTCTAATCTATCCTAGAGAAAACTAAATTAAAATTTATCAATTTTTCCGAATATTTCCATTTCTTCACAAATGTAGGTCAAGAGAAAAAAATAGGAGAGAAGCCACACATTCCATAGAGTATCCAAGGGAACACAGAATTTAGTTCAGTATTTCACACTTCCTAATAGGATGATGCCTCCAGTTCCCAGCACTGGGAATATATGTATGGATAGCACTTATTAGCCTAACTTCAAAAAAAATCTAATTTAAACTGAAATTAAAAGAAAATCTAAAAATTTGCAGACGACACCACTTAGGAAAAAAATCAAAACACTGTAACACTTGACATTAATTTCAACAGATTCAGTTCTGTTCTAGAAAAATGAAAGTTTTAACAAGAAGGACATTCTTATATGTATCTTTGGGAGAGAGTATCAGGAGCCTTATTTTCTGCTTCTCAAAGAACCACCCCCCAATCTCTGAGTAAGGAAGGTAAGAGCAGCACATCCACATGCTCACTGACATCAATCAGTCAACTTTCTACTCACAGCTTCTGCATCGTGCTCAAGCCCAATGTCGTGGTGCTCCTGCTCCTCATCCCGGAATTGCTTTATTACCTTCAAAAACAGCACTTACTGAGCCTACTTGGCAGAGAAATCAAGGCAGCCAGCACACAAAACTAGATGCTGTTGGCCATTGTGTGCACCACAGCAAGCCAGGGTCTCTCAAAAACTTCTCAAAGATCTGAACTTGCAATTCAGCAAGAAGGGAATTATTTACAGCATTTCCCTAACCTGAAGTTCTTTGAGTAGTCTCCAGAGAAGTCCTTGAGTTCAAGCTGTTGTTTAATTAATATATCACTACCTTTTTAACCATTTTTTAAAAAAATCTATAGTCATAGTAACTTTTAACACTGACTAGTTTCACACCCCCACATTATTCTTACAATTTGAATACAGGAATTAAGGTCTCTGCCTTGCCAATCAGTAAGGGTGTTCCCCTCTAAGCTAACCAGGCTTTTGTCCATTCTATCATACCCCAAAGAACAATTGTTTGTCTTCTAATTTTTCAGCTAGGATGGAAAGGTTTAGAGGATTTTGTCCTGAGATGCCTGCAGATGACCAGGATTGCTTAATGAAGAGCTCAGCACTCACAGACACCTGGGGACTGTCCCTGCCCAACAGGTTTGCATGGCTTTTGGTGCCCTTGCTAGCTCTCCTCATATTGGCACTGTGAATAAACTCACTGCCTGGATATTTTCTCTTTATTTTGTGCCATCTCTATCTATTTCATCACATCATTGTCTTCAGGATATTTCCCTGGTGCATCTCAGCACAACTCCTGGTTACTTGAGATACTATTTCTGTAACAATAGGATACATTGGAATAATCAAATTTTGCTACATGTTACACTATGCACAACTGAACACACTGGTAGCCAGCAAGGCTCGAAATGAACCATTTTCACATGCTGCCCATGGAAACAGCTCAATCTCCCATAACCACCTCACAGGAATGTGTTTCAATTTGATAGCTAAAATGCTTGGGAAACTATTTTCTCATAGAGCAGACAAACATCACCTCCTTACACACTCTGAGAGCACCCAGCATGGTGCACATGAACAGGGTGCTGGCTGGCAGCAGTGCCAGGAGGGCAAACCCCACCCTGGGGTGTATCAAACACAGCATGGGCAGAGGGGCTGGAGCAGGGGTCACCTTGAGCTCACCCTGAGCACTGTGTGCAGGTTAAGAAGCATGTGAAGGCTGTTGAATGCCTTCAGTGAAGGGCAACACTGTGAAATCAATATTATCCTCCTTTTGTTTCCCCCCTAGATCCTTCCTTTGAATTAAAATTAATCAAACTTAAAGCATAATTCTTCCACTTGAAAAGGAAACACTGCCTTATTGAAAGCATGCTGAAGATAATCCATCATATGTATTAATTTTGGTGCTTGATCAATCTAGTGCTGCTGAAGGAAAAAGCATCCTTTTATTTTAATAATTTCTGTCGACTTCAGCATTCTAAGTGACAGAACAAAAACATCCACTGTAAATTCTAAAAGCATATTATTTTTAAAAGACTAAATCACATTGAATAATTCAGTGAATTCGTTAAAACTACTTTTAAGTCATGGTTAAATACCTGCAATAGTTCTTTGTACTTTTCTGGATCCTCCTCTATCAGAGTTCGGATCTGGTTGTTGTAGTGCTCTGATATACTCTCTTCCACAGCCACTGTGCAAGCCATTGCACCCTTCTTTCCAAGCAAAGCACTTCCAGCCCCTGGGATTGGGGTACCAGATACATGAATACAATGAAAACAAATAATTTAACACAACTGAAAACTCCACAAAACAACACTAGTGATTATATGAACTCACCTAAAACAAAACCTGCTACATTCCAGAAAGGCAATAGAACAGTAGGTCGAACCCTATATGCAACCATGAGCTCATTGAACTTTTTCAGGTGGTCTTTTTCTTGATTCCACATTTGCTGCAAAAGAGCCAGATCACAGAGAAGCATAAAACCACAAGAAGTAAAGATTTCTAATAAAACTAATAAAAACCAGAAGAGCTCTGGCCACATACGATGTGATAGCTGTGATACAGCAACACTGTAACACCACAGAGAAGAAATGGTGCAGAAAGGCAGGTACAGATTGTTATAAAAAGGAGAGACGAGGATAGTTATAAGAAGTATAAGTTAAAAATAGGACAATTCTACAGTAACTGTAGAATCGGTAACCCGCTTACCAAGTAGTCCCATACTATATAAACCCGCACGTTCGGAAGTGCTTAGGAAAAAACCGGGCAATAATCCTGCCATGAAGGCTACGATGTTTCAGCGCCACCCGGCCGCTGTAAATCAAATGGAAATGAAGCAGAAGCATCGCTCCCGGGCGCGCTCACCTGGATGACGGGCCCCACGCTGGACCTGCCCAGCACGGCCATTTGCCCCGCATAGATGCGGTTGGCCCCGAACTCGCCCGCATGGTCCACGCGGATGATGCGGTCTATGACGGGCTTGTTGATGCCGTCCTGCGCCCCCGGCGTGCTGCACGGCCTGAGGGGAGCGCCCCCGCCGGGCACGGGCCGCGGGCCTGCGGAGAGACAAAGGTGACGCGAGGTGCACGCCCCCACCCGCGGAGCCGAACGGCCTGAGGGGCGGGAAAGGAGCGGAGCCGAGCCCGGAGCCGGCCCGCAGCGGAGCGGCCGGCGCTGCCACAGCGAGCACCGCACAGCCCGACCCGCGGCCGCCGCCATTGCACTCACCGCGTCATCACCGCGCGCCGCGCTCCCGCCCTATCACCATCCCGATTGGCCCGAGCCGCCACCGCATTGGTCAGCGCAGCTGTCAATCAAAGCCCGCGTCCTGGTTGCCATGGGAACAGGGGCGGGAACTCCGGAGGGCGGGAGCGCTGAGGGGGGCAGCACACTCTCAACTGCCGGAACAATTTCAAGTTTACAATGGCCTTGATTTCATTTATCTCACCTCACGTCACACGTTAACAGGTCTGCATTGAGCCTAGTAATAACCTCTCACACGCATAAAATTTAAAACCATGTTTCCAGGAAGCTGAACAGGAGCAAGCAAACGAAAGTAAGCATGGAAGGATTTTAAGGATTGGCAGCTGATTTGTGAACCCTTCAAAAAGCAGGAAGGTTTTTGTTCCTCAGCCGCAGCGAGCGGGCGGCGTGAGGCGGGGTGGTAAAAAAATACCGTTTATTGAATGGTCATTTCTTCCAAATGAGCACAGAAAACATTCCACAACATTATATAAAAAGGATAGTGTCTCACATTAACAAAGAGAGGACTAACGCACATTTCAAACAATAAACGCGGTTTTGTACAGAAAATCCTTAACCACAATCTTTAAATAAAGGACTGCGTTAGTAGCCCACAGGGACACACGGGCCCAGTGGGTCAGGTAAGAGAGGAAATGTGAAAATAAAACACACAGTATTGTCAACCAATAATTTAACTGAAATATTCACATTTTAGAACACATAGAACAGTAGTCAAGATGTTCATACAAGGATAAAACACAAATAATAATGACTTAAAACGATAAAACAAAAACAAGAAAGGGCTCTCCAGAGCAGCAAGGCTGGTGCCCCAGCAGTGCTGTGCCTGCTGGCTTCTTCCTGCTCCCAGTGTTTATTCAGAGCTCTTCTTTATCAGCTTGTTTTCTCTGAACCATTTTGTGACCAGTTATCCAGTGTTCAACTGCTCTTGAAATAGCAAACCCTCACCTCTAAAAATATTTAGAAAACTGATTTCAAACCCATTCCGTATTTTCTTTTCAAAATACTTTCATATGTACTTCTTTTTTTAAAATCAAAGCAAATGAAAGGCGTTGAAAACATGTAAAACCATATCTTTGCCCTCTCTCATGATTCTTACAGCATAATTTGTAAAAACAGTACAAAAGACCTTCAGTTCTGACCATATTTTACCCAAACATCCCTGAAAAAATAGGGATGTAACAAATCCCAACAACCCTGAAGGTGTATCAGTGTTAAAGTGCCCTTTTTTGAACAGCTCTAACACAGTATAAATCAGCTGAATTTCCAAGTTTTGGAAACCTTAAGCACCACCAGCTTAATCAAGAAAAACTCAGACCACAAGCACCTATTTCTTAGGCCACAGTCCCAGCGTGCCAGTCAGCTTCTGTTTTTAGAAGCTGCAAATGCTTCTGCTGTTATCTTGTTCTTCTGGGAGTTTCAGGAAGTCAAGTTCTTTTGGCTTGCATGGTTTTCAAGGATACCTCTGAGCTTCTGCTATCTTTCTGATTAGGAACATCTTGTCACGACTCTCCTGCAAAGACAGTATAACAAGCATGCTCCACATGAACAGTGTTAATACAAGTCATCCACAACAGCTCATTTCTTCATTAGAAATAGGTGCACTCACCACATTGTGCTCCCCCCAGCACACTGAACTGCCTGAACAATTTCAAGTTTACAATGGCCTTGGTTTCATCTATCTCACCTCGTGTCACACATTAACAGTTCTGCATTGAGACTAGTAAAAACATCTCACATGCATAAAATTTAAAACCATGTTTCCAGGAAGTTGAACAGGAGAAAGCAAACAAAAGTACGCATGGAAGAATTTTAAGAATTGGCAGCTGATTTGTGAACCCTTCAAAAAGCAGGAAGGCTTTTGTTCCTAAATTCCTCACTCCTCAAAAAATCTCCCCCAGTAGTGTTTTTCTGCACATAGGTTGTTAAATGCCATATCTAAAAGCATATATCAAGAAATGGGCTATTTCATAAGAAAGTGAGAAGCCTTACTAGTGAGGCTGAGTTCTGACTCCAGCAGTTTGTCAGATCACAGCACACAAATGCTGCCAAACCTAGAAGTGGCTTTTGATGGCCACAAAGCAGCATTTCTGCACTGGCACCCTTCTCCAAAGGGCTGATGAGTGTGAATTGTTCCACTTGCAGTACCTGCTCAAGCTGCTCTGGGCCTACACTCAAGAACAAGACCAGAAAAGATGCAGTAGAAATACAAGCCTGGGAAGAAGGGAAGGGAGTTGGGTGCCCGTTTGTGAAGGCAGAGAAGGAAACAAAAGTGGAGGTTGTGCAAGATGGTGGAGGAGACAGGAAACACAGGATTCAGGTTCTTCTTTGGCAGGAAAAAACCCTTGCAGATAAGTAGATTTAAACAAGGCAACAGATGAAAAAGAGGGACACAGCTTCTTAGGGGAGCATCTCCTGTATGTGTGTTGCCTGATATAACCAGACCTTGTTGCAGCTGCAGCTGGTACCCAAGAAAATCAACTCCACTGAGAAACACCACAATGCTTTGGTTATTTTTCCTGGGTAATTTGTAAAACATTCTTCACTGCAAACACCAAATATCCAGGAGACTAAGAAAACCAATATTCCTCTGCAAGCCTCATTTCTGTACCCCTAAAGTTCTCTTCATTGTGCCAGTGAAGTGTTGGGTCAGATCTTACCAAAACCAGTTGTTCTCTCAGTTGTTCAACCACTCGTTTGTGAGCTCGAGCCAAGGCAATAACATAGAACATAATGATGCTGTAAACAGACAAAAGGGGAAGACTTGAGATTTCCAATGTACATAATAAGAAGGTTCAGGACAACACATAAACAAGTGGAAGGGCTACAAAAGGAAGGGCTGAGTGGAGTCTAAAACAAGCCACATGGTTTTTCAAGCATAGAGGTTTTAGAAAGCATCAGGTAATAAGGCTCCAAAATTTGCTAACAGTTTAGTTAAACTGAAATACAAAAAACTCCATTTAAACTTAATTAAAAAAAACCTTTTTATTGGAAGACTGACCAGGCACTGGAACAGTGTTGTGGAGTCTCTGTATCTTTGGAGATATTCAAAATCTAACTGGGTATAGTTCCTGCTCTACTTGACCTTGTTTTGAATAGGAGAGTTGGATTAGATTGTCTCTACAGGTGACATCCAACCTTAAAAATTCTATGATTCTACATTGAATTTCTTCTTACAGGATGACTATTTGGGGAGTTTTATTTGTTTTTTCAGACAGGATTTGTGGACAGGAATTGTGATCACAAGGCTTACAGCACTAATTTGCAGAGGATTCACATTAATTAAAGTTAATTAATAAAGTTAACATTTTTGAGAAGGACACTTGAATATGGGATGTGCAAGAGGAAATGGAACAAAGCTGATGAGTGTGAACACACGGGCAAAGACATAAGGGCTGAGGATTCATATGGGTTTTGATGCTTCTGACTGCAAATGGAAAATCTGGTTTAATAGACGCTTGGTATGAGTTCAGTAAGCAAGGAAATGGAGCTGCATAAGTGAATCAAGTCTCCACAGTACTCACCAAAGGATCACAAAAAAAGGCACTGCAAAGGCTTCTGATGCCATGCCAAAAAGGACCTGCTGCAGACCTGTTGGAAACTGAAGTATTGTATCTGGAATAACTTCCCATGAAGTGTTAAAATTCCTGAACAGCCCACATGCCTTGGAAGAGGGGATACTGTCAAAGAAGCAATAGAAAGATATTACACCAAAATGTAAAGAAAAAATAATCCAGCACAAGCCAAGCACCAGTTTGGTGATGCAGCAAAAGTGTCCTATATGTCTATAAAACGGTAATTTTTGTTTATATCAACTAAGCTATAAGTTTATGTGTCACACCCTATATATTTTATTCCATTAATCATTCTAAAGCTGTGTGTCTGCTTTTACAGAACTGACAGCCTTAGAACAAGTGTCAACTTCACAAAACTCAAAATTGTCACTTACTGAGCTATGCTGACTGCCAGAGGGACAAAAGCCAAGAGGAGCCCAATCAGCAGCACCACCAGGAAGAAAAAGTTGGAACTTGATGCTCTTATAGGCCTGGCTGCAGGTTTGCGTGTGTGTATCAAAACAATCTGAAGAGGGAAGGTGAGGAAAACTGTTACCAGCACATCTATGTACATATACATCCAAATAGACTTCTCCCAGCAACTGATTTTCCATTCTCAAACATGTCATCAGCTACATCATACAGGTGGACAACCACCTCCTCTGGTGTGCATGGGCTGAGGAGGGCTAAGACAGGATTGCCTCACATTTTGGTATAAGTGAATGTCTCCTAATTTGTGTAAGAATTTGATCCAGAGGGCCTCACACACTGGCACAGAGCCATTTGGTGCATGATCCATGGCACTGCTGTTGGCTTTGTCCTGCCACATCTTCACTGGACACATCCCCTCTTGCAAGACCTAAAGTATTAGCAAGAATTGGCTGCACAGAAAGAGCTGTGGTCACAGGGCAAAAGTTCTGATAGTGAGAAATCACACAAACATCCAACCCAGCTTGGATTTTCCATTTTGTTCCCAAATTTTTAGCAGTTTTGCAATATTTTGTCCAATTCTAAGCTGTGTTGCTAGCAAATAGATTTCTGCAGGAAAGTGTTATCAACTAGCTTTGTTACACAAAATTATTTTCTTTAAAAAAAGACAAATAATTTGAGAAGTAATAATTGAAATGTGACTTTGCTTGATTTCAAAGCAAAATTCTACCTTCTGTTAAAAGCACAAAGCCTTATTGAAAAAGGAATATCATTGGCTTGTTCCATCTACTGTATCCACAGGTGGTTTTAGATTTTTTTGCTGGTTTTAGATCACCTGCATATCTATATGCCTGCATTACAAAAACATAGTGATGTACTCAGTCCTTTATCAACCACATGCCTTCATTACCTTTTTAACATAGAAGATGATGAAGTATTTTATAGTTGCTATTGCAGGGAGAAGTGGTGAAAAGAAGGTTCCAATCCAGCAAATAGTCTGCCCATAAATGATCTCCAGGACATTGTCAGAAATTTCAAATTCCTTATGTCCAAACCATTGAACCAGCTTGCAAGAGCAATGACTAACTAACAACCTGAAAACAAAGAACACTGTTAGTCCTAAATTGAAGTTGTAGAGTTTAGATGCATTCTAACACATTTGAAACACACCAAACTTAGCATTTAAGCATAAGACAACATGAGAGAAAATGTCTGAAGAAAAAAGCTCTCAAATATCAAAACATATACAGCCGTCTGAATAGCAAACAGGTACTTGAACCACCAGAAACATGTTTATGCTTTATTTTAAAACTAGTAATTTGGTTAGAAATATGGGAAATTTAAAGCAGGAAAAAGAAAATATGTTTCATATGTCATTTGTAAAAATATGTTTAAAAAGCAGAGATACATACTTTCTGGGGAAGTCCACAAACAGGGCCACAGCAAGAACTACAATAAAATCAAATATCATCAGCTTGTACATCTCCTGCCCAACATCAGATTCCCAGCACTATAAAAACAAGCCAGGAAAAACAAGATTAGCAGTCTAAATAAACAAGTGAAAAATCTGTCTATCACTAAAGCAATAACCGTCTCAGTTAGCACCATGAAGTTCAAATGCTATTAACTCAAATTTCTAAAATATTCAAGTGTTTCAAAGTTCCTGTGCCAAGCTTTTCACTTTTTTTTTTTTGTTTTGATTTTGGGGTTTTTCTGTGAAGTGGGGCAGGGGGGTGGCTGGGTGTGTTTGGTTTGGTTTTGGTGGTTGGGGGTTTTTTTTGTTTGTGTTTTATTTTTTTTTTCCATTTTAGTAAAACCAATTTGCATAAAAACAACAAA
>JAODHX010000912.1:14853334-14889836 GCA_027576295.1 Cossypha polioptera | reverse complement strand
CTCCCTCGTGCCAGCCAAGAGCACTCGGGCACCTTCTTGTCAGAATCACATACCACAGGATGAAACAAATACAGCCTAACTCAGTTCTGCTTCAGCCTCCCAGCGCACCTGAGTTGTACTTAGGAAACAGTCATTTAAAAAAAACCAAACCAAGGAAGAAGCGCGTGAAGATTAACCTTATTCTCCTCTTCTCCGCCATACATTTGGGGTGCTCTCTGGCAGGGCGGTCGGTCGGTTCGGCTCTCTCCGGCAGCAGCGCCCTGCCCGCGGTGCCGGTGCTGCGGGCGGTGCTCTGCAGGGCCGGCCGCCGCTGCTGGGAGCCCCCGCGGCGCCTCCGCGCCGACTGGTAACTGGGCAGCTGCTGCAGGAAATCCACAGGTGCGGCGCCGTGCGGCTCCTCGGCAAGGAGAGAGAGTCCTGGAGGGAGAGAGAGAGAGGGGCTGCGGGTCGGGGGCAGCCGGGTCCCCGCAGCGCCGCTCCGCTCCGCTCCCGTCCCTCCATCCCCCGCCACCTGCGCCCCGCCGCCCGCGCCCTCACCGCCTCTGTCCGGCTGCCAGCCCGGCCCCGCCGCGGCCCCCAGCCCGCTCATGGCTGCGGGGATGCCGCAGCCCCTCGCCGCCGCCGCCGCCGCTGTTTCCGGGCGCCGTGGGGCGGCGGCTGCCGGAGCGGGGAGAGGCTGCCGGGGAGAGGCTGCCCCGGGGCTGCGGGCGGGGAGAGGCTGCCCCGGGGCCGCCCACAGCCTACAGCATCGCGTCTGGGACAGCGGAGTCTTTCTGTTCCTCCTACCCCAGGCTTGTTTTAAACTTCCCGTGAAGATACGCGGCGGGGTGTAAAGGCTCCTGCCCTCTCCGCTAGAAGGGGCTCACGCACCCCAGGTGCGGGGCTGAGGGTGTTCTGGGCATCTCTCACCAGCATTTGGATAGGGAATAAGTTTTGTTTCAATGCCTTCCGTCGGTACTGCCCGTGCTGTAAAAACAAACTCCGACACTCGGTCAACTCTCATTAGGTCACAAGCCCGAACTCCCAGCTTGTTCTGTGACTGGCTCCAGCAGCGCAGGCTGCAGTGGAAACAACACAGCTTTACTCTTGCATGTGAAAACTTGGTGTAAACTGGAGCGGGTAAAGTCAGTTGATGCTGAATCTATTTTTCCCATCTGAGAGCGAGGGTGGGTTTTGTGCGAACTCGTAGTAAACGTCTCAGAGAGATTTATTTCTTGTAACATTTCTTGCCTTTAGTATGAAAATAACAGCATGTGTGGTAAATAAGGAAATGAAACCTTCAGAAGTCTCAAAAGCCTTACGTTGTGGGGAAAAAGTAATTTCTAGCCTTTCTTATTTTATTTTACTGATGGTTAAAAGACAACCAGATTTTTCTAAACATTCTTCATGCCCTTCCTGCAGTAGTTTTAAAAATGAGTCATTATTAGGCTTCAGAATGCTGAATCAGACAAAAATGAGCATGTTTCTTCTGTTAGCTATGTGTCATCAGCTCAGGTATGTTATTTTCAAATTGATTTGCTAGCAATAATAATCTATGTGGGTAATCTGCTTTCATAATAAAACCATAAAATGCTGTTGATAAAAAGAAAAGTTCTCAAAGTAATTTAGATGTACACATTTGTAATCTGTGTTACCAGCAGAGGTGAAAGGTATATCTTAAGGGGAATTGTTGTGAAATACAGAGACATGGAATTAAAGCACAGCAACTTCCTTATTGCACTGAATGACACAGAAAATCAAATGAAGAAACACACTTGCCTTCGTGCTGGCAGGTTTGTATTTGACAATTGGACCTGATGATCTCAAAGGTTTCTTCCAGCCTTGATGGTTCTATGATTCTATAACTAGTATGGATTTTTATCTATTTTTGATGAGAACAAGCTATAACTTGCCTTCATCCTTCCATAAGTCACTCTGGAGGCCTATTAACTTTTTCCCCTTCTCCTTTTCACAGATCTCCAGGATGATTTTTGCCAGGGGGGATATTTTGTATAGCAAAGCCTAATGCTGTGAGAGGGTCAGTTGGTAACAGAGCTGGACACCTCAGTGATACACATCTGCACAGGTGATCGTGGCTCCTTGGTTGAGTGCCACATTTCATGGGATTCATTTGAACAGCTCCAGCTGATCACTCTGAAAAACTCAGGGGATGGAAAAAAAACCCTCACCAGCATTCCTGAAAAATCACTCAGTGTTATTGAGCATTCATGCTGAGCGTGTGATTCATGTGCTGGATAAGAATGTGCATTAGTACCCACTGTTACTGGTGCCTTGAAGCCACCCAAGCATGGCCCATCTTTGTGTGGCCCTAAATAAGAATATTTATGGAGTAAAGCTGCTCTGGGATGTCTTCTGGGGTGGCAGTTTCACTTTTTATTTATGTTTCTTTTTTTGTCACAAAGAATACAAAGAGGAAAGGTGAATAAAACACTTGAGGTTAATTAGACTCCTTCTGAAACTCTGTGTTCTAGAGAAGTATTGTGTTAATGATCCCATGAGAACAAATTTAAATAAAGACTGGAGGAATTGAAACAAGATTAACTTCCCCAGGAATTTTGTGAGAACATTATCTAATTTATATTTTTTCAGTCGAGAAAGCTTTTATGACACTTGGAAATGTTTCAATGAATTTTATGGATCACAGCAATCCCAGGTGGAAAAACAGGAAGACAGACATGCTGAGGAGGAGAGAATTGATGATTCTACCAGAGCTCAACAGTCACATGCAGGGAATGCAGTAAGTTCCACTTGTATATCATTTGTCCAGTGTTCCTTATCCACAAAAGCAGCAACTCTCAGTCTGTGCTGAGCATGGAAGCCAGTGCCATCTATTTCCAGGACAATTTTTCTATTGTATGACTCCTCTTCCTAATGCCACAGCTCAAAAATGCTTCTAAGCATTCAGGGAAGTTCTGAGTGATTGCTTTAATTTTGGGGTGATCTCGTGTTTGACTACTCCAGTACCTTGTGCTGTGCTTTGTGCATCGTGCAGGCAGCTCTGGGTCAGTGCAGAGATCTGCAGACAGCTCCTCTGCAGCCATGCCAGGAATGTTGCTTTGGGCAAAATGTAATCTTAAAAGTAGCATTAGAAAACTTCACTTAAGTCTATGTAGAATGTGTTTGGTACAGGATGAACATGTTTCACTGAGTTCAGGAGCTGGAAAAGCACTAGTCTTTTGGTAAAAGTCAGCAGTTACACCAGCACAGCTTCTGAACACAGAGCAGATTGATTTATTACCAGTTTCCTGCTGGCATTAATCCAAAGGGCGACAGGTATTTTTCATTTGTTTGTATTTTTAGTCTTGCTGACCAGAGAAGTTACTTAGGAGTAGTTTGGTAGAAGTTTTGAGATGTGGGGTATTCTGGGGGGCCAAAATATGCTAAAATGGCCTTACAAGCTATATCAACACAAAAACAGCCAGGGACCTATAATCTATACAGTATTAGCAAAAAAGGAAAAGGCAATGGACAGGCCACAGGTCTGGGACAGCAGAGCCAGTCTTTTCCTTACCCTGTTCCCTGCTTTGCCTGTGCCCACCCCAGTGGTGGCTGTTTGGCCTCTTGTTCAATTTGAATTTGCTCCTGGTCCAGAGGAGAGCACTGGCTTTTGGGAGGGGTCCTGGGAACACCCTGACAGTGACTGGGCGTGCTGGGGTATCCCTGAATCCAGCTGCAGTGCAGTGAAGGTGAGGAAGGCATCCCTGCTAAGCTGCTTTGGGATAGAAATTTATGTCAGAGGCACCACCCCAACACTTTGTTGGCTTCTCTGTGTTGCACCCTGCCTGGTGCTCTGCTGGAACTTTGTCCAATCCGTAGTTTTTCATACCTCTGCATGAAATGGGAAGAGGAAGGGAAAGGAGAAAGGCAAGAAAAATCCATATCTCTGTGCCAGACTAATGGAGAAGTTCCTTCTGGTCCATGCAGAGTACAGGAAGGGCTGGTATGAAACTCCCTGTCCAGGAACTGTGGATTTTGTACTAGAGTGGACTAATTTTTCACAATTAGAAGGGCCTTCCTTCAAGTCAAGTAAAAATACATGAGGGAAGATAGTTCCTTATGTCAGCTCCCCAAATGATTAATCCAGGGATAAAGGTAACGCATCCTGTGTCTGAAAACTGTTTCTCTCTGTCCTTTAATTGTAGTATTGTTGCTATCCCAGGCCGAAAGAAAGCATGTTTAAATTCGCGGGAGAAGGAGAGTGAATGTCTTGGAACTCAAGCAGAAATACAGCAAGGTGTCACACGACAGGTAACAGCAAAGAACTTGGCGGGGCTGTTTTTCTGTCTCGAGCTGTACGAGCAGGAGCTCAGCTCCCGTTTCCGAGTATAGTCCGTTCGGGGGGAAGGGAAGGCAAGCCAGCGGTCACAGCGGCTCCCCCGGCACCGGGATCGGGATCGGAGGCGGCACCGGGCGGGAGGAGCGGCCGGCGGGGCGGGGCGGCGGCTCCGGGCACCTGGAGCGGGACACGGGGCCGGGCAGCCTCTCCTGGCGGCCAGGTGGGGAGCCAGGTAAGCTGCGATGGGCAGCTCGGGGCTCTGCGGGGCTGGGCAGGGTCCGGGCGGGGGCTGCGGGGCTGCAGGGCGGAGCGGATTGTCCGCGGGAACCACCGCAGCCCCGACAGGCGCTGCCGCTCACCGATGGCTGCTGCTCCTTCAGGGTGATGGAACCGTAAGGGTCGGGCCGCGGGCATGGCCGGGATGTGCTCGGCTTCTGCTCGCTGGAAGGTGAACAACCACCCAGAGCTCGGGGTCAGCCCTGCTGCACAAACAGCACCTCACAGCTCCATTGTCCCTTTAGTCACATCCGAGCTTCCTCTGCCTTCGGCTGGAAACGCCGGTCCCACGGGAGAACCAGCCTCGCTTCCCGGAGGTCTCCAGCCAGGGTCACTCCTCCCTGTGAGGTGTGGCACCAGCCTGGCCGGGATCACAGCCTGGAGCGGGACATTTCCCTGCGGTGCAGGCTGCCTGTTGGTGTCTGCTGGCTAGTGAATGGATGTGGCACTGTATTTTCCAAGTAGCCTGCTGTGACTTTTTTTGTGTTACAATAGGTAATGGGAGTTTGTATTAAATAGGTGGGGAAAATCTCAGACTTACTATTTAACCTACAAAGGATTAAACGTTTCTATGCAGAATACTTAATGTACATCTGAAAGCCAAATCTTCACGTGCTGTATTTTATTGCTAAGCCGCTGTCATTGGTAATGCTGTGTTAGTAAAGCAAACCTGCAAGCAGTGGCATTGCATGGGAGCTGCTCTGGCTTCTGCTTCCCCAGCCTGAGTGTCAGCGCTGATCCTGCACGGAGGCAGAAGCAGCTGCTCAGAGCCGGCTCTTTCTTTTCGTTTTTGTTTTTGTGGGGGATTTTTTTGGGTTTGGTTTTTTTTGTTGGTTTTTTTCAGTTTTTGGTTTAGTTTTTTGGTGCTTTTTTGTTTTGTTGGTTGTTTTTTTTCCCCCCAAAGTAAGTTTGCCAGAAGGACTTTTACCCTGGAAAGTGATAAAGTGCAGAGGTGGTGTGGCATGGCTGTATGGGCAGGTACAAGAGGAACTGGAACTTTACAGCGGTGTCCTCTTCATGTATTGGTGAAAAAGTCTCTAATTTTCACTTGTGTAGTCCATAGGTTGTGTGTGTTCATTGTAGAATTGACCCTTAACTTGCTAATAGGCTACATTGGATTTTAATTGAATTATTTGTCAAACAATTTGAAAACTGCATATAAGGATTTTGACAAAACCAGTTCTCTTCTTTTGACTGGTTCCTCCTAGCAATGTTCTAGGTTTTTGGTATTCCCAATATTCTGACAGATAAACTTTTTGTTTTCCCTCAGGGTACTGTTAAATGCTGCTTGTGCAAATAGTAACAGGACAACAATATCCTTAACAGGAAGTTAAGCTACAAATTACAAACAGAACAATGGCCTTTTTCAGTCCAAGATCCTTGAGTGTATGTAAATCCCTGTTCATTATCCAAAATGATCCAAATGATATGTGTAGGCTTCATAAACTTTTCCACTTGAGCTGGTGAATGATACTCCTGTAACTGATAGTGCTCATTAAAGTACAATTTGCAGGTTGCAAGTGGAGAGGTATCCATTGCAAGGGCAGAACAAACAGAGCTTTCTTTTAAGTCAGAACTGTTCTAGTAAGCAGTATCTTCTAATAGACCAGGTGTTGTTGGCTGGCTTTCTTTGAAAGCAGAAAATTCCAACCAGGTACTCACTTCTGGTTTTTTTATAAGCAGTTATTTCCTTCAAATACAAGTAGCTGGTAATGTTGGTTAACAGACTTAGAAAACTTGTTTTGCAAAGCAAGATTTAGTCCTGCTAAATGCAAAGAACGTGACAGTCTGCAGTTTGGAAATTTAGTCACAAGACTGACTTGCACTGATATGAAATGATTCTTGCTTCAGACCTTTTTTCCTATAAGGGTCAGACAATGAGCTAGGTAATGCTTTTCAAGGGTAAAAGGAATAATGTAGAGTTCTGTTTCTTATTCTGGCTAACCTCACCTCTCTCTAGCAGGTATACTGTTCTTGCTCTTCAGTTCCCTCTTTCTAATTTCAGTAGTTATATATCTCAGTGCTTATGATTTTCCCAATGAATTAAGTTTGCCCTTGTGGTCAAAGTTAGGAGAATAAAAGCAGCAAAGCAGCAAATACAGAGAGTTGCTCTCAAAGGAGCCTTCAGGATTAGATCATTCAAAGTCATTGTCATGTGTACTTCAGTACACAGGAATTGGATCTGTGGGACCTTTTGGGTGGAGAAGCAGGGATGTGTGTGCTAGATTAGGGAGAGTGCTATGAATTTCACAGAATCAATGAAGTATCTGAACTTTCACTCACTCCCTCTATGCAAAAACTGTATGTGCCTCCACTTAATAACATTTTACTGGACACTACAATTTAACTAAATATTGTAACAATTTTTCTAGATATTTCTGTTTATAATACAGGTTTCTAAACTCAGATGAAGAAGTAGAAACCTATCTGAGACACTGCAAAAACAAAGCTGACATGCCTCCCCCAAAAACTTTATCTAATCAACCACAGGTGATACAAAGGATTTAACCTGTGAAGAAAGTGAATGTGATAAAGATACTGTAGTCTTACTGTATTGTGGAGGAATTACCAGAGGAATGTTAAATGGAAGGGATAAGGGAAAAAGGAAGTAGGTGCTAAAAAATGGATAAAGAGTAAATAAGGAGCAGAGCTCATGACACTGAAAAGCAGCTGGAGGCAAACAGAAAGTTTCCTGCTTCCTTCTGCCTGGCTGCTCTCTGACCCCACTCTTACCAGGAGGAGCTGGGGGACAGGGACAGTGGTAGGTGCCATGGCACTATAGGAGTGGCAAGTGAATCCATCTGGGCTCCAGGGCCAAGAAGCTGTTGGGGGAGGCAGCAGCATGTGAGGTGGCTGTGAGGGGGATGCTGCTGCTCTCCCTTCCCAGTTTTTTATCTCTCCCTATGCAGTCATAAGCAAATGAGTCTTCAGTGCTGCTGCATGTTACCTGTCCCTGGGAAAATCCCTTGTAGCAGAGGCACAGTTTAGATTGCTTAATTGAATTCAAGGTCAAAAATAGCAGAGTTGATGTTGGTTGCTGTAATTGACCCTGCTGACATCAATAAAAACCCAGTGGGAGGCCTGTAAGAGGTGGTGTTTGCTGGTGCTGTTGGGTGCTTTGGCAAGTTGCACTAAAGATAAGTGGCTTTGCTGCCATGTATGATTCATGCTGGTTCCATTGCTAACACGTCAGTGAGAGATGAGATTTTCTCCAGTGTAGTGTTTGATTTGTGTTAATTCATAGGCCCTTTAGATTTTCTGAGAGGCTTTCCTGGTCTGTTGCAAAAGTGTTGAAGCTGTTGGGACTGAGACAGTGGAAGAGTCGTGATCAGTACTGGAATCCAGATGCTGATGCATGATGTGAAACTCCAGCTTGTCTCTCAAATTTGTTTTTGGCTTCCAGAATTCAGTCTGGTTTTTTTTTTCGTTGTGAAGATGTGTGTAACACATTAAACAGGACAGGGATTCATTAATAAAATGTGTGTAACAGTGAAGCCCTGTGTAGTCATACCCTACAAAACTAAACTATCTTTATGGCAATATAGCACCCTCAGCCTTCTGATTCACTTCTTCCATGAGTTCCATTCCCTTCATTCAACATTATTATCAATGATGTGGTTCTGGAATTCCCTGGTTTTATTCCACTTCAAGATATGTGCAAATAGGATTTACATCATGACATCTTTTTTCCTAAGGGATTGCAGGTAAGGAGCCTGAAGGTCTAAGTGGCTTTCCTGAAACTTGATGCAGGACAAAGTGCTATTTTGGCAAGACATTCATGTTTGTTTTATTATATTCTACATGAAGATTAATGTCTTTAGCAGAACATTACCTGCACAGGAAGGTAATGCAGGTAACCTGCAGTATTTTGTCAAGGCTGTTGATCTGTGACTTGAAGGCAATTATTTTTCTTGGAAATGATCCAGAAGTCTGAGTCTGCACTGCTTGGGGTTTCCTGGTCTGTATCATGACAGGGTTGAATGGTTTAAGCAGAAAGCACCCACTCTCCACAGACTTATTTACATATCAATGATCATTAAACCCACTGATCTTAAACACTTCTGTACTCCAGAGAAGGTGCACTTGTTTGTTTCAATAAGATAAGTTGCTTGCTGAAATACAAAACCATAATCCACAAGTGGACTCCACTCTGCAAAGGGAAGATTTGTCAAGATCCCACTTTCTGTCTTTCACAAATAACCTCTATCCTCCAGCAATTTTTTCCTTCTAAATAATTTTTAAAAGGGAAAACTAAGTCTAATGTCCTATCTTTTCCTGGAGCTATGGTTTGCTGTATTCCATCATAGGTTGAAAAGAGGAAAGAGATGGTTTAGTTGAGCATTACCTGCTTTGGGTTCTTTCCAGTGAGCTATGACTGGTCAGAAATGTATAAACTGCCAGATTTGAATTTGCCTCAGCATACATGGAAAATTTATTTCAAGTCCTTAAAACTCCATGAGTGGAGAAGAAACAATATTTTCAGATGCTGGGTCCAGTGTTAGACTGTAAATGTCCCTGTGGATTTTCATAGTGATCCTGGCATGCAGTGCATCATAAGACCCAAAGAAAATAAAGTGGATAATGACAGAGCCAACAGAGAATCTATCTTGGGCTTTTTTGAGTTTCTGAGGAAGCCTTTATGGATGAGCCTCGAGGTCTCTCAAGTGAGTAAAAGAAAGAAATGCTGATGTATTTTCCATCCAGGCTGATCTGTTTCTTCTGGTTGGTTGATGTCAGCAAGTTGGTTGATATGGATGGCTGATCCTTTCTGCCAGTTTGCCTCTGGATACTGCTGAGTGTGCACAACCCATACACTTCCATCAAAATGTCTGTGCTCTCCACAGCTCCAATGAAGACCAGGCAAGTTGGCAAACTGTTTAGATCAGTGCTCAGCTTTCCAGCTGCCTTGCTGGCAAGCTTCCCAGCTTTTCAGATAGCTGAGTACAAGAGAGTTGGGTTCCTGGGAAACCAGTTTTAAAAAAATAGAAAACTGTAATTTTGCACACACTTCAAAGGGAATTGTCTCAGAATTTTTCTTCCCCTGAGAAAGTAGTTTTTCCCTCTTTAGCTTTTCATTGCAGTTTGAAATATAAACCACATTTATAGGGGATGTTTAGTTTTCCAAGCAAGTCTTTGCAGAAGACCATGATAATATTTTTCAATAATAATTTCCATGTTTTTTAATAGAGTATAGGGACAGAATGTACTAATTCCTGAAGGGTTTGTACAAAAGTTCAGATATATTCTGAGCTAGTTCTCAAAAGATCACCAAGAGCTAAGTGGTTCCTGTCAAAGGAAATTTACCTCTCCAGGAGATTTAAGCTTCTCATTTCTTTTAAGTAAGAGCCTTGAATTCCTTTTATGTAAGAACCTTGGATTCACAGGGCATTTATAAGGTTTTTTGGAGGTGAGGAAAGAGGGCTCTGCTAATTACTTTTCTGCTTTCCTGAGATTCTCACTCTGTCTCTGTAGGTGTGAAATTGTTGCCTGAAGAAGCACAAGTGTCACTTGGGAGAGGCTGTTTATGGTTTGTTCCTGGCAGCAATCACACCCTGTTGGAAGCAGAGGCAGGGGTGATGCACTGTGTGTTCCCACTGCCTGGAGTGCCTTTTCTGGGTGTGCTGGATACCTGGGCTCAGAGCACCTTCTCCATGCTGTGATCAAAGTGTGCTCAGTGTCCTGATTACAATGTGGGACTTTGAATGCAACCAATCCCTCGTGTTTATAAGCCTAACTCCAACCCAGGGTGCAAAACCTGGGCAGAGTTTTACAACTATGTCACACTGCAAGAT
Organism: Cossypha polioptera; assembly: GCA_027576295.1. NCBI lineage: Eukaryota > Metazoa > Chordata > Aves > Passeriformes > Muscicapidae > Cossypha > Cossypha polioptera. Next base: position 14,879,492 of record JAODHX010000912.1, on the reverse strand, counting down.
TTTAGACTGTGTTCCAAGCTCTTAAGGCGTGTAGATGACACAATAGTAATTTAAGAGCTTTTGGCAGAACAAAATTTTGAAAAGCCCTCAGAAACTAGACACTGTATAATAATCCATTTTGAAGATACTTTTCGTATAATACTTCCTTTGCTGCAGTAAAAATCACAAATAAATCCATTGCAAATGAAAAAGTTTGTTGAGACTCTACTGTTAAATGAGATTCAGCTCTGCTTTTCTAGGAATGGAGCTGAAATAAAAATAGGGTCCAGTGGGTTTTACCAGATGTGCCCTTTATCATTTACTTTTTCCCTTCCCTGCTGTGGAAAGGCTTGCCAGCTTAGGAAACTTGCATGGTGCCTTTAAGAACAAATGCTAAAAATTGTTTCCATTTTTATTTTGAGTATGACTTTTGATTAATTGCAAGAACTGCCTGTTTAATTTGGATTCTGTTTTCCTTACATAACATTCCCTTTCTACTGACTCATGAAGACTACCATTCAATACATTCTGACTAAGTCTGGCTTGTTTAAGATTAAAATGGAGCACTCTGTGAGAAATCTAAAACCAGGCCTATTGAAAGGACTGAGGCATTAAACCATTCAAAGAGCCCTCATTAAGAGTGAGTCTCTAGGTATTGTCAGCTCTGTACAAAGCCATGGACCCACAGCTCCCTTATCCACAACTAAGGCTTAGAGTTCTTACAGTTAACAAGGACCAGGGCAGGCTTTACCTCCTCTCCAGTTTTGGAAATGTAGTGAATTTTTTTGAGAAAATTTGTGCATTTGGCTTTTTCTGTTTAAGGAGGGGAGAGAGAGCTTTATGTTTTTCTTAATGTTTTGATATGCTTCTAAAGCCTGGCCTCAATAGTGCTGGGAAAACTTCTGTGCCACTGCAGTTCTGTAGGTTTGGAGAGACCTAACTATAGAGAAATATGAGTTCCTGTTTGATCTGCAGCTTCTGGTGGACCCCAATTTCCCAATAGTGATGAAGTTACAACCACTGCTGATTTACACAGTTCCATGTTATTTGTTAGTACAATAGCAGAATCTTCTAAGTTGATAAAATGGAGTTCCTTCCTTTTAATTTTTATGTACCTGCATCTGTTTTGTAACCAGGTCTGTAATCAGCCTTCCCATTAACATATTAATGAAGCAGCAGAGACAAAAATAAGGGAGAGTTCATCCTTCAAACTAAGGATTTGCCATGTCTTATTATCACAGTGAAGCCTTTGAAAATCCAGACTACCACTTCTCAGAGACACTGGAAATTGATAGAAGGTGAGTTAATTTAATTTTACTGTGTGACTGCCATAAGAAATAAAGACATTTATATGCAGAAGATATTTCTTCTCAGGAGTTTTAATTTGTGGATTTATTTTAATCTCTCCTTTATGCTTTCATTCTCAGACAAATTTTAAAAAGTGTTACCAGGAAGGCAGCATTCAAGGGAAATGGTGTGTTTACTTTTTACATGTTGGATGAATTTCAGTTAAATGTATTTATGGCATAATGTTGTAAATATTTTTTAGTTCCAGTAATTTTCACAATGGGCTATAATCTTGGATATCTTTGTTTTCTGAGCAGGTGTTCCTGTTTAGTTAGAGTCTAACTAGCCTTATCTTCAGGTGGAGAAAATTTTAGCCTTCCTAATTCATTTGATGACCAAATAAGAATTATGGTGTTGAAGTTCTAAATACAAAATACCTCTCAGTATCACAGTTTGTTTTATAACATACTCAAATGTGATGATAATAGATAGCAAATGATTCAGAATACCTAGGGTTTTTATGACAGTCAGGATTTTTTTTTTCTTACTTACACAGGGGGAGTTCTCAAAGGAATCCATTCTCTCACCAAAGTCCTTATGATTCATCTCTGCATGGTTCCTATGGAGAGCACAGAGGGAGGGAGCAGAACTACCCTGTGGCCATCCCCATGGCCTCCCTGGGACCTGGCTCTGACTACAGCCAGGATTTACCCAGCACGAGTCCATATGGAGATTTCACAGGTGTGTAGCTTCTGGTGTGACCAGCTCAGAGAATCCTCAGAACCAAAAACAGCTGGCTCTGTCCCAAGAGAGTCCTGCAGCTCTGCAAAGCTCAACTCTGTAAATATTTTTAGCTTTTCCTTTTTTTTTTCCCCTTTTTCTTTCTTTTTTTTTTTTTAAGCAGTTCAGGGGTTTTATTAGCAAATGTCTGTTGCATTAATAGATCAATAAATCTTGTCTTGTGTGGACTGAGTAAGTTGTTGAGTGGAGTGGGATATGGGAGTTTGGTTGAGGGAATAGGTTGCTGTGTTGGCAGTAGATCTGTATTTTGTCATAGGGTTGGCATTCTGTGTCTGTAAATAGCCCATAGCAGTTTGTAACTTTGTGTTACTGATTCCCTTCAACAGACAATCTTTCCTTTGAGCCTGAGCCAGAACTGACTTACACTCCACATTCCACCTTCCATCTGCTGGATTATCCCTATACTCATGGAACTTCCAGTGGATCAGAAGGTAAGGATTGTGGTGCATCACAATATTGCATGTCAATCTCAGCCTCCATAAAATAATACTAATCAATATTTTAAAGCATTCTTGTTCAGGTATGAATATCTTCACATAATAAAAACAGGGTCATAAACAAGGTCCTTCCACATCAGAGAGATGAGCTCCACCCTGGGATGTGGCACTGAGATCAGTTCACTGGCTAAACTCATCTGTGTCATGGCTGGAAGGCAGATGCTTTTAAGGAGTGTAGTCACCTGAGTCTGAATAAGTGGATGAAAGGAGAGGGAGGGAGCAGCTGCATTTTGGCACCAGGGAAATGGGAGTTTGGCACATATAACTTACTTAGCATGAATGGAGTGTGACTCTAAAATGATCCCACTGAAGGCAGGGGAAGGATTTTTAAAGCAAGGCCTTGGCTTCTAGGAAGAAAGTCTTGAATAATGAATGTATGCATTTGTGAATGGGTTAGATGGAGTTCTCCATGACAGCTGAAGACTGGGCTCAGTTCCTCTTTTCCAGCATTTATCTGTAAAAGTGCTTGTGGCTGTCAAAGACGACCAGGAAAGAACTGAGTGGGGGAGTGTGTTTGCATGAAGTTAGTGAGATTGAAGGGTAGACTTTTAACTTGTTCTTGTGCAAGTGAAATTTGAATTTCTCAAGTCAGATTGTGAGAACTCTCAGGGCTCCCTAAAGCATGTGTGTTATTCAGACAGCTTCATCCGGAGACGCAACCGCAGACCCCCCGATGAGATCTTCATGACTTCTTCCAGCATGTTTGAAACAGATCCAGTGTGCAGGGAAGGTAGGGCTCTGGATAAGGTTCAAAATCTGACAGTGTCTTGTACAAGGATGGTGTGGTTGATGCTGCTCTTAGTTTCTCACCAGAATTGCATGTACAGCCCTTCAGTGGTGTGGGGACAACTTGGGTTTGTGCTATGGTAGTGATTAATCTTTTATGCTCTCCTAACACACTCAAATCCCATGATAAATGAAATGCAGTGCAGTAGGAAGGGGTGACATTGTAGAAAGAAATGCTAAGCTCTTTACTGGAATTTGTTTGACCAGCTAATAGATTGCTTTCAGCCACTGTGTTGGAATTAGCACCAAATTCCAGCTATGCAGAAGCAGCCTGATTGTCAGGTCACAGAGGTGTGTCTGTGGCATGGGCAGGGCTAAGTATGGGCACTAACATCAGCTAAAATTACAGAAGAAATAAAGCAAAAGTTCAGATTTCAAGTCAATATGTAACATCATAGAAGTGTAACTGTCAAACAGTAATCAAGTAATGGGCCAGAATCTTGGGCTCTTGTCACTATTTTATTTTCCTTTATATTGCAGCTCTTTCTATGAACATTATTGGACTACTTACTTGTATCTGATTTAGAGTTCTGAGGGGGCTGAAGATAATCTGGGCAATATTATTAAGTCTCAGCTTGCACACCTTTGTAGCAGTGTAAATGGGGGATTTGTTATTCCATTTCAGGTTGTATATAAAAATTACTGTATTTTTCCCCCAAATTTTGTTTTTTGCATGGGTCTGATGCAGAGGAAGATTTAATTGGAAGTCTTGCAAGTATGTCCACCAAAGAAAGGATTAAAGCAATCCAGAAGATGCCAGAGACCATGAGAAAAAAGAGAGAGATCAGGTAAAAACAAAAGTTTATCTGTTTAGTTTTAAAAACATTTACTTCTAGCAACATCTAGCTATCAATTATGGGGGGGTTGCCATTTGCTGAGATTTGGTTTGTCACTTTATGGTAAGTACTTTTTAATGCACTTTTAAAGAGTTAATGTCTTGTAAGAGAAAATAATTTAATGGTGGAGATAAGAAGAATCTCTCATGGTAATATAAAACAGAAAATCGAGGTCCTGACAGTTGGTTATAAATGATGACCTGAGATTTATTTTCAAAGGAAACTTGAATGTTGGTGATTGAAAGTGGAGAAGAGACCACATGATCTCAACCATCCTTTTGTCTTCTCACAAAATATATTTAAATCCTGCTGCCAGTGTGAGTTAGTGGAGGGGTTAGAACATGCTGTCAGAGCAGGGACAGGAGCCAAGGTACCAGCCAATATAAAATGAACCAGTAAGAACATCTCCATATTGTACTAATTCTGTTCATGTGCACGGGGGTGAAACTGTATTTACAGCATCTTCTTTGGCTTTTTGATTCAATTACAACTCATGCTATAATGCTTGTCTCTTCCACAGAAATAAAGTTCTTAAAGAAATAACCAAAAAAGCAAACCATCGACCTTCCTGCTGCACACAGTGTCTGCAAGGAGCAGCAGTGGTAAGTGCCAGAAACTTCTGTCAGTCACAGCAGAGCAAACCACTCTATCTGCAGCATTATCACTGGCTCCAGTGGAATCTGGTGTCTTGCTTCACACTACTTCCCAAAGATCCAGTTAATTGCTGCAGTGTTCGTTAATAATGACTGGCACTGCAGTTGCACTTGGGAGCACAGGTTAACCCTAACGGTGCATGGAGTGGGGCAAAGCCATTCTTAACAAAAAAATGAAACTGCAACATCAAAATCTGAAGCTTCATTATATGAAATGGAGTCTGCTGAGACTCACCTGTCTCCTCTTTTCCCCTCAGTCGTTCCGGCGGTTTGGAAACGCCCTCTCAGAACATTCCCACCGGCTGCGGGTGTGGCACAAGACTCTGAAGATCATTGGTGCTGAGTTTGGAACGAGTGTCCTTTCTTACTTTGTTTTCTTGACGTGGCTGCTGAATTTTAACATCTTCTCATTCCTCATAAACTTCAGTTTCATCACAATTCCTCAGTTTCTTGCAGCAGAACCAAATAACCTTTCATTCACGGGCCTGGAGCTGCTCACTGGAGCTGTGAGTATTCCATCACACCTGTGATTTCATGATAAGGAATAGGACAGCTCCCACCTCCAGTAATTGTCTTCAGATGATGATGCTTTCCACCATGGAAGTGACAGGAAATGTTCTGAATTATGTCCTTATCTTTTCAGGGTTATTTTCAACGAACAGTGCTCTACTATGGCTTTTACACCAATGCTACAATCAGTAAAACAGAGAATGGTCCATCTTACAACATGCAGCTGGCCTATATTTTCACTGTTGGAATATATTTTGTCATCTGTTTTCTTATCTTGTTGTTCAGGTAAATTTACTGTGAATTCCTATTTCTCTTATATTAATTTGAAAATAGTCACACAATAAAAAACTCATCCTGTCAATAGTTAGAAGTAATAATTATTTGAGTATGTTTCTGTAAGTCCGTGTTTACAGGTGTAGAGTTCAAGTAGAAATTTCTGCTCAAAAGGCAGTCTCCAGGAATCAAATCTCTATTACAGAAATTAAAAATAACTGCAAAACAGTAAGGGACAGACAGAGGATCCCACTTCAAACTGGGGATGTTATGATCCTCTTTTGTAAGTTGTTGCTCCTAACATTGTTTCTTATTGATGTGGCCTTCAAGAGGTAAAGATTGTCAGCAACAATCTTGAGATGGTAATTCTAGAGTTTCTTGCATTAAGGTTTATTTTCCACATTGTCATATGTGACATGCTGTGACATAGGTTCAACGAACTTGTGATGGGATGGAAAAGCTGACAAATCTCCCTCCTTGCCCTGCTGTACAGACTGGACAAATTTCTCTGTCACCCACCTGACCAATTTAATTTTCATTGCAGCATGGCAAAATTCTTCTCCAGGAACTTCATTAACCCTCAGGAACTCTCTGTGAATGCCAGCAAACTGCTCTGCACTTGGGACTTCAATATAACCAATGACAAAGCTGTGAAGCTGAAACAGAAGAATCTCCACACACAAATAAAGGTACAGAGCACAGGAGGTACAAAACTGATGTGAGGTGAGTCATTCTGTTAGAGACTTAGCTGTGCATGCAAATTTGTGTGTGCACATACAAGTCTCTAGCAGAGTGACACAAGTGTGCTAGTCCTGTACCTAAGAGATTTAAATCTTCCTGACTTCCTGAGTTTAATTTGGTCTGAGCTCCTGGCATTGGCTTAGCTGCTTGTTTTCCTTTTCTCTTTAAGCTACATATAAATATTTGTATGCTTCTGTTCTATTGACTGAGTCTCTGTGGCTATTAAATATTTTCCATACAGAGCATTTATTTTGATTTCTCTCCTTCCTGCTATTTGAATATTTTATAAACAAAAGGCAGGCTGGAAATATTATCTGTGAAACTTGACTTTTAGGATAGAAACACAAAGTTGCCCAGTAAGTGTTCCTAGGATATTACTCTGCCCATCTTCTAGAGTAATAATCTTTCATTCAGTTTCTCATGTAGGTCCTTGAAAAAATCTTGCCTTATGCTGTTGACTAAGAACTTCTTCATTAGGAATTGTTTCTTTGCAGGAAGGCCTCACTGAAGTAAACAAAGAAGTTCTAAATTTTTCTGCAATGGAGAGAGCTATTCGTGTTGGTGTCCATCTTATTGCTTGGGTTGCTTCCCTGGGAATAGCAGTGGCTGCTTGTGCTGGTGTTTACTTCCTCTCCATTAATAACCTCAGGGTAAGGCCAGACAATGTGTGGACACACATTGGGGCAGCATTTTCCTAAAGCTCTAAGTTTGAGTTGTTTGATTATGTTTTTTTCCTCTCTAAGCTGTTTATGAAAGGGTATAGAAATGACCTAGAGAGCCAAGCTGCCATGTTGGTGCTCCCTGTGGTTGTATCTCTCCTCAACACATTGATCCCATTCTTCTTCTCCTGGCTTGGGCACCTGGAGAAGTTTCAGACTCCTGGACAGCACATATATGTCACTATTACCAGGTATTTCTTGCTGCCACCTCTTAGTGATTTTGGCCTGAAGTTGTCTGAGTTCTTCTTGATACAAAGCTGTGTCTGGGGAATAGGGAGCTATGGAGGAGAATTTATCTTCTCCAAAGGCTTCTGAACACTCTTTCTTCGTGACCTTTTGTCTTTCATGAGCTTCTGGGGTGTCATAGCTCTGCATGAGGATGAGGAATGGTTTCCCTCCCAGCTGGGTGCACTGTGACACTGGGCTTGTAGCATTCCTTGATGGCCCCTGGGCCATTGGCCCCTCCCCAGGAAAGGAAGGGAATTAGAGAGAGGACTGAGGCAATCTCCCTCAAAAACAGATGCCTGGGATTTCCACTGCCTAACCCCTGCTGTCCCTCAGCCCTCCCTCCCCTGAGGAGCCCCCAAGCCCAGCCAGCAGCCTGTTCAGCAGATGTTGTGCCAAAGTTGTCCTGCCCAGCTCCCCTTCTGCCAGGACAATAGAACAATGCCCACCTGAGCTCCCAGGAGAGCTGCTGTTAGTCCTGGCACCCTGCAGTGCCAAGAGGAGGTAAAGCAGTGTAACCAGTGCCATCAGTCCCTCCAGGTATGCACCAGCTCTCGGTGCAGTTACTGTTACTTCTTCTTTTTAGAAACATCATCCTGAAAATGTCAATTGTTGGAATACTGTGCTACTACTGGCTTAACATCGTGGCTGCCTCAGAATCACAGGTAAAATTTCAAGATCACAAATCTCTGACTTACAGTGCCAGGTTAGGAGCCACTTGGATAAGAGGCTTGCTTCAGCAAAGAGAAGCACATGTGGTGTCCTGGGAAGCTGAGTTTCCTACCCTAACAGTTTTTATTAGCAGCTTGAGAGAAATCAACTGTAGAAAAAAGTGAATGGCCCAGCTCCAGTCTCAGCTGGATGGCAGCATTGTTCACTGAGAAGTCAACTATGATTTGCCAGGCTGCTAGAATATATTTGATCAAGATTTCAGATCTTTGATCAAGTTTCAGATGCCCAAGATTTGGGAACAATGTTTAAATTACATCATATTTAACTTCTAGTATGATTTTTTTTTCCTTCTGTTTCTTAAAGTGCTGGGAAACTTTGATTGGCCAAGACATCTATCGTCTTGTTCTAGTTGACTTCATCTTTTGTTTGCTTGGCTCTTTCTTTGGAGAGTTTTTAAGGAGGTGAGTACTACTGTTCTAATCTTGTTTTCATTCATTAACCAAAGATACGATCTGTTTTCTGCATGTGAGAAAAGTCCAGCAGAAGCATGGCTGTGGCACCACTGAAGTTTCCTTGGTTTTCCCTACCAGGCAGAATCCCTGTGTACATGCCTTGTGTATATTGCTGTTCCTCCCTAGAAGGAGGTCAGGGTGTCCTTTTTCCCTTTGGAGATGGAAACACATGCAGGGAGCAAGCCACATTCTGCTCTCATGGATTTCCTGAGAGTGAGGTGACAATTATCTCAAGCACAAACCCACCTTTGCTGCATAAGCATGGGCACACTGCTGCCCTTCCTTGGTGTACCCCACAGTGATTTTTTCCTCTCAGTTATGTCACTATAGTGTCCACAAGTTTAGAATCTGATTTTATCAGTCTTATTAAGCATATAATGAGTCTCCCCAGTGAAGAGGTCTGCAGCATGATAAATGAGTACTGTGACTAGGTGTCAATATAGGTCTGTATGTAAGGAAGAAGTAATTTACTTCTGACATCTGCTGTGTGAACCTTCCTAGTGCCAAACATTGCTTATGGCTTAGGCAGTATTTAAGTGCTTGCCAGCTCTACAGAGCATTTAGATCCCTGGCCAAGCTTTTGTGTAAGAGATTATTGTTTGCTCTCTGACCATGAGTTGAACAAGACTGGTTTAAAAGGTAGGGCTTTGTTAGCTTTTTGCTAAATTAATAAAAAACAATGTTGAGAAGCTCTTGAAGACTTTTCCTCCATGGCTCTTGCCAGTGTACTTTAATCCTCCTGCTCTTGTTGTGTTCAGTAGGGAGCTACCTCCCAGCAAAAGGTCACAGAACTAAAACTGCAATGTCAGCTGTGATAATTGGCCTCCCCTAAGCTGGGCAAAAGCACCTGACGTAGATGTGTGAAAGGTTAAAAGTACAATTGCTTGTATTTAATGTTTTGTGCTCAGATAACCTCCTGAAAGCCCAGCTCTGTTGATGATGCAGTTGATAAGGTGGTATCAAGATGTGATAGTTACCAAAATCTTTATTGCTCTCACTACAACAAGCAAAAAACTGAGTCTCCCCAGCTCAGGAAAAACGAGGTCACTAAAAGGGATTGTTGTTCCTCAGTAGGAATTCTGTCAGTACTTGCTTACCTGTCTGTTTCAGCTCCTTGCAACCTCAGTGAGTTTGAAGTAGGATGTATTTGAGGTTACGTTAAGAGTATCACTTAAGAGTATAAAAAAATTCTTTTTTTATTGAGGCTGAAAATTCTCAAGACCTGAAAAACCTGTTACAGTTTTGTAGTGAAGCCCCTTGACATTTCAGCTGCTTAAGCACAAGGATGCTTGTGCTTAAAATAAAAAGTAGTTACTATAGTATAGATATGTACTGATGGAGTAAGAAATCCTTGTTGGTTTTCTGTTTCAGTTGTGTGAAATATGTACTAGGTCTTACTTCCACTCTGCTTTGTGTTATAGGATTTTTTTTTTGTCAAATTGTTTCATTTTTGTTGTGCTGTCTAATGAATGAGCTGTGGCTGCTTTGCATGACACTAATGCAGCCTCTAAATAATTTATCACTGGTGCTTGTATTCAGAAGGTCATTTACAGGGATTTCTACAGAGGGCTTTATCATTCAGCAAATGCTATTGTGCCATAGTTTTTGGTTTCCCCCCCAGAATTACTGGAACTACAGTCTGCCTGAACCTGGGGCTGCCAGAATTTGATATTGGACGAAATGTTTTAGATTTGATCTATGCACAGACTTTGACCTGGTAAGTGTTAAATTTGCAGCCAAAACTTTTTTTGCATGTAGAACTATCGTGGGAAAATTCTTATTTTGATGTTTGTGGGTGCTTCCCAGAAAGAGCAGGATAAATGGCTGGGAGTTGAGCTGTTCAGTGCCTTTGGAAGGATTGTGACTTGCCAAAGTAATTGTGTGGGCAGTAACAATAACTTCAGTCAGTAGTTTACTCGGTGACCATCTGGTCTGGGAGAAACCTGATAGGTTCCTGCAGGAATATCCTGGAGTTTTGTTTACTTCCCCACTGGGATGATATTTTTGTTGAAATAGTCTCAGCATTAAATGCTGGAAAAGATGCCTTATTTCCAAGAATGAGTATGTTACTGCAATTGAAAGAGGGTTCTGCAGATCTGTACATAGATAAGTGTGTTTGAAATTGCATATTTTCCAAGGTGGATTGATTGCTAGAGGATCAAGGGTAACAAAATCACATTTCCAAATAAATCCCACACTATCTGTATATGATGTTGTTGTGGTATTTTTCTGCTTTCAGTGCACTGAGAACTGAACAGTGAATAGTGAAGATGTAACTTTTTTCTCCTACAAATCCTTTCTTGTAGGATTGGTATCCTGTTCTCACCTCTGTTGCCTGGTATCCAGATGATAGCATTTTTTATAGTGTTTTTTGTGAAAAAGGTAACAAACTTAATATGTATTTGTCAAAAATAATAAAGTAGTAAAATTAAAGGCTGGAGAACTAACAGTGGACAGGTGCATATGTCAATATAGACACTCAGCCTGTGGCTGTGGCTTTGGCCTCCCAGTTACTCCCCAGCAGCTCCCACCTGTGAAGTTATCTAGATGTAAGCAAGGTGGCTCAGCTAAACATCATGGCAGAAATGTCTTCTTTTCAGAATTCTTTGTCTCAATACTATGACCAGATGATAAGTTGTTTGTTAGTTCATGAAGCAGTCTGTAGTGTTGAAGAACAAAGCTGTAGGTAGAAGGATGGATTTAAATTTCCCTGAGCCATGAGTTTGTGTATGCTACAAAAACAAATTCTATCCAACAGACTTCTGAAGAACCCATCAGGACTTCATTTTGCCTCTTACTATAAACCACACTATATCTATCAAATTTACATAAAAGTTGTTCTTGGAAACTTTTGATAGATGCTATTTCAGCAATTTCAGTGGGATTGACTTAAACCAAGTTGAAGTGGCAGGTAACAGCATTCCAAAGTGTTTCATCTCTCTCCAGGTCAGTCTGATGAGGAATTGCCAGCCCCCTCGCAAAGTCTGGAGAACTTCTCAGATGATGACATCCTTCATCCTCCTCCTGTTTTGTCCTTCCTTCCTTGGAGTCCTGTCTGTCATTGGAGTCACTGTCTGGAGGTATGGGACATCACAGACTACTAAACTGTGCTGAGTGAGCTGATGCCAGGCAGAGGAGTCTGCATTTCTCTATAAGAGAGGTTGTGTTAATTGCTGGTGGAAGGTTTCAGGTGCTCATGGGATGTTCTGTGTTCTGAAAACAAGGCTTGCTCTGTGGGTTTGCCATAATGTGTGTGTTACTCTGGTGACAGGAAGGAGGGCAGCATGGATACACTTTTCTCTGGACAATACTCAGCAACAAGATTTTGATATTTAGTGAGACAGGTGACTACACATGAAACAGATGGGATGAAAGCTGTCAGAGCTATCATTTCCAGATGGCAAGTGGGAATTTCAGACTGTCTGGGGTGGTCCAGTTTCAAAGCAAACACTTTCCTATTTCAGTCTACCTGAAAATGTTAATTCTTATAATGGCCTGCCTTATTTTACCACATTCTGTTGTTACTGAAGATCTGCAGTGACTCAAGTCCCTAAAGGCAAGGTGAAATGAAGGTTCCTTTTGTGAAATGTTAAAAAAAATCCAGTTTTTCAATTTCCTGTAACATGTGCTACAGTGACTGACAGTGATATTTATGTCAAGATTGTGCTTACAGAGCTTGGTACTGATCCATTGCAGCAAGGACTCAAGTCTCACTGCATAGTCTGGGGGTGGGCATTTAATGGCTGCAGAGGGACACAAGTTAAAAATGAAATACAGAACATGGAAGTATCCTGGGAGCCCAAGGAGAGTAGAGGGCTCTAGAAAACTGAGGAGCATCTTAATGTACAAAATCACACTATTAATGAATTCACTGGTTAACATACAAAGGTTTAAGTAGCTGTTTTTTCACTCTCTCAGGTTAAAGCCTTCAGAAGGATGTGGTCCTTTCAGAGGTTTGTCTTCCATGTATGCTGCAGTTGCTGAGTGGATACAAGTACTGGAAAATTATACTGTCTCAAAATGGGTTGTGTGGATCTACCATAACTTAATTACAAGTGAACTTTTCTTCTTCATCCTCTCTAGTTTTGTACTGTAAGTATCTGCTAATGCAAAGAACCAGAAAAAGGCCTTTAGTGGAAAAAAATGGCAAGGACTGAGTCGTTCTATGTTATTTTGTTTTCTGAAATGCATCTTGTATTGTTGACTCACTTAAATGTACCTCTCATCTTGAATACAAGTCCATGCATTTATGGGTCTTTTCCAAGAGCATGTTTTTAGCAATTTCATGCATTTGCCATGTTATAAGCAGATCCATGTGTTTGCCATTCCTTGTGTAATTGGATACATCTATTTCGTGTATGTGTGCATGTGTGTGTGTCTGTCTTTTAACGAGTTAAAATGAACAAGATACATTTTTATCTAGACATTGACTAGAATAAAATGCTCATATGTTGGACCGTTTTGTTTTGTTTAGAATTGTTACTTATCTTTACGGGGAAATAATACAAGGAAGAAAGACCATGACCAAACTCTTACGTCAGCAAATTAATAATGTAAGTTTGGCTTTCAGCTGTATCTTTTGTAAAATTTGGCTTCTATGTTGATTGTCTCATCCAGTTTTGTGGGGCTGTAACCTGTTTTCCCTGTAACTGTGCAAAGGAGGGTGGGATCCCCATGAGATTTGCAGGGAAATTTAACTCTCAGAGTTGCTGCAAAAGAATTTTATCTTCAAGATGTGCTGCTGCAGCTCCCCCTGTAGACAGATTATTTTAGAGTAGAAGGAATTATTTTGGTCACTGATTACTTACAGGCCCTGAGTTTTTCAAGGGTAATTAGTGCATTTCAGCTAATGATCAAATATGTCTTTACAGGCAGGGAAAGATAAGATGTTTCTACTCAAAAAGCTACGGGTCCAGCAAAGGGCAAGTCGAAGCTCCTCTGCACTGGGAGGAAGAGGCCAGCAGGTCAGTGTGACTGCTCAGCCTCTGCTCTAATCACTTGGTGCAGTTCCATGGGGCTCCTCCAGCTGTGCAAACACTGCTTTGGGAAAAGCCTGTACTTAAATTCATCTAAATGTTTACAACTTAACTCCAGACAGCAAAAGGATGCTATGAAAGTTCCCTAACTATTTGTTCCAGGCTGGAATTCAACCTGATAAAGATATAAAAAAGTCCTTACCCTCACCAGGCATAATTTATGGTTATGAAACTTCAAGAAAACATTCCTGATGTTCATGTGCAGTGATGGCCACCAAAGGGTTTGAACCTTGCCTAGGCTAAGAAGGAGGCTGCCTTCCTCTCCTGGCTATGGATTTCCTTAGGGGCTTATGATTTGTGGTTATTTCCAGCTGAGGTAAAACTGAGTGCTTTGACCTACCCCATTTTAAATCCCATACAATAAGAGATATATTGTCCTAAACTTGAATTCATGTTTCAAGGCAGTCCTGCCTGCAGTTTGCTGTCCATCAAATTAGTGTCAAAATGTGGACATATAAGTGTTGTCTGGTATTTTTATTTGGGTTGAGTAAAAACTCCTTGACCTATGTACTGATAGAGAAAGTCTTTGGTAGGTTCCACTCCCTCCCAAAAACATAAAATTTCCCAGTATGACTGGCTATCATTAAAATGATTACATAAGCTTTAAAAACCAAATATGGATAATAACTGATATTGATCTGTTGTTATCTATAAATATGTGTGTGATAATACAAATAAATATTGACAGTAAAGAGGTAAGGTGAATATGAATGGGCATTTTCTCTGTGCTGGGGATTTTCAAACAACTGTGCCCATATTGAGTGTCATGAGTGGGACTCCTGAGGGGGAGATTTGGTCACTTCCCAAGTGTGGATGTTCTTGTGGTTGTTAAGGTCAGAGGGAGATGCCAGAATGATCTCATTGTGGGTTTAGTAGAAAGGCCATCTCCCTGAGACAAGGGAGAGGAGCAGTGCTGACCATTCAGTCACAGCTGGAAGCCAGAGCACAGACTACTGATGTCAAATACTGTTTTTCAGAGAAGCTCCTCTTCATACCACCCATCCAGGCAGCCTGCCCAGGAGGTGCCAGACTACCTAGAAAGGGCATTTGACAGAAACCAAAATACATCCTACAATGAGGTGAGATGGTCAAAATGCAGAAATGTAGAATCTGGGGCATGATACAGGTGATGGGTGTGTGTGTTGCAAAGTCCTGTATGCATGGAAATAACTTTAAAGATTAACTTGAACAGATATAAAAATGTGACCAGAACAGCAACTGAACACTCATAATCACAAACCTGCTCAAGACTTGGACAGTATGGTTTTATTACAGATAACTGGTATCTTTTTCAAATACAAGATAACACACATGGGAAGGAAAACCGTGTGACCTAAACCTGCTTGTGAATTTTGTTTTCAGCATCCCTTTTCTGCTGAGATCTCAAGCACCAGTGACTATCTACCAGGTAAGCAACTAAGATGAAAAACAGGAAGCTCTTAAAAATTCAGCTCAGTAAAAATGTTTGATATACACACATAAAAATGTTTTGATATACAGACACAGCATGTGACAGCTGCATGTCAGGGACACAGCATTTTAGTATCTTGTGCAAAGAGAAAAAATGACTGGGCTTGTGGGATGAATATTTTCTGTAGGTTGTGCTTTTTGGTAGCTCCTTCTGGTAGCTCTCCCTCACTAGTGAATGCTGCAGAGGGAATTATAACTCTACCATTGCACATGAGAGAATCAGACACCATGCTGATAAGTGTAGTATTAAATTGGGCTTTGCTATTCATTTTCCCAAGGTCCAGCAGGGACCACTCAGCAGGATGTAGGTGCTGTCTCTGTCCTGGGAGACAAGATAGAAAATGTTAATTCCTGAGAGCACAAACCCAGCAAAGAGCTGGCAAAATGTACTTCTGGTACATTCATTCTGGTGTTGATGGTGCCTTCTAAAGACTGACCACCAGCTTCTGTGCAGTAGAGAGGAAAATTCCTGGGTAAATGAGCCATTTTGTCTTATGGGAGCACCCAAAAGCCAGGCGAGAACTTTAAATCACTTTCGAAACAGACTTCACATCTAAGAGGTCACTAATGCTGTACAGTCCAGAGCACCATCATGCTCAGAAGAAAACAAAGCTGTGGCATCTCGCGCGGTAGTTTGAACTTGCGCGTACCTTGACCCCCAAACCGGGCCGATGGGCTGCCTGCGGAGCGGTGTTGGTGCCCCAGCCCCGGCTGACGCCGATTCCCTGTGCCCGCAGGCCGGGAGCGCTCCCCGCCCGGCCGCAGCCCCGGCGCCTCCCGCGCCCTGGAGCTCGCCCGGCGCGCCCGGGAAGCGGCGCTGCAGGAGCGCGGCGGGGACAGCGGGGACAGCGGGGGATTCCAGGGATTCCAGCCCTGAGCGGGCACCGGCAGCACCGCCGAGAGCAGCTCTCTCTCCTGCTAGAAGGAAGAACGGATTGCAAAATGTGTCGGGGCTGTTTTGCAGCAGTGGGATTTGGTGACAGCCTTCCCCCAGGACTGGCATCACCTCGATGCAGTCAGGCTCCCTGCACAGCTGACCCCGTGCTCTTCACTAACTATAAGGAAACTTGTGCCTAACTGCAAATAAAAGTTCTGTTTAAAAATATTTTTCTAACAGATATTTTTTTAAAAGAGCTTTTGTCTGATCTAAACCAAACCTGAAGTACTGGTCAAATAAACAGAATAAAGTGCAGTTGTTTTTAATGACTGAGACATTGTAATGGCTGTGAAATAGCTTGTGTGAACTGGGTTCATTTTTCTGAGCCATTTTTACTGTTTATTACAGTCACTTTAAAGCAGCTTTGATGAAACCATCAGAACAAAGACTGACTAATCAGATTCTCATCTGTGTAAAACTATTGCTTGTGAATGGAAAGTTTACACATCTTTTCCTATAAATGATTGACTGGAAGAAACACAATTAAGATTTATTTTTTTTACCATACATGACTGTGAGATTTGATGCAGCCTCTTCTTGTTCAAGGCCACAACTTTGCCACCACCATAATTTTTTTGTTTTGTTTAGCTCATTTTCTACTAGTGTCTGTTTTCTTCCCTTGTTGCTCTGGAAAGAGGCACATCTTTAATTTAGGCTAAAGACAACCCAAACCCAGCCACCACAGGCACAGAAAAATGGACAAACTTTACACACAATGCAAGAGCAGGTTCAGTTTTACTGTCTCCCTGCACATACAGCTGTGGGCATTGGCCATGGACCTGGTGTTTGCCCTGAGGATGGTGACTCAGCAGTGCCAGAAACTCAAGCAGCAACAACAGTTGGACCTTTGGAGCAATGCCCTTTGCCATGAAGAGTCATTTGCCCTTCAGTGGCCACCTGGGGAGCCCCTGCTGGGCTCAGCAGTAGCAGGAGAGGCCACAGGTCTCAGGAAGGGGCAGGACAGGACCTGGATACAAACCTACACATCCTATGGGATGTGCAGCAGGAGGCTGAGATTGCTGCTTCTGCAGGGGGGTGAGTGAACAAGTGGAAGAGGCTCTGGTCATCCTGCCAGGGAAAAGCTCCTCCTTTGTGCCTGGATGGAACTCAGGATACAAACAAAAAATCCATCCCCACCAGCAGGTCACAGCATGGATCTGTGCTATTCCAGAAGTTTAGATTTACCCTAATTGGGATATTTTACATCAATGCCCTTCTGCACAGCTGATAAAGAACACTACCCCATGAATTCTCAGAAACTTGTTTATTGTAACTGCAGACTCTTTGGAGTTCAAGTTAAATCTGGATTACAGTTTCCATATCCCTCTGAGTGCCCTCCAATCACACAACCAAAAGCCAACTAAAAAGACATTTCAGCTCCATCAGTTCTACTGCTTACCAGCATGCAATATGTAGCTTTCTCTTAAAAATAAATACATTCATGTGCTGTGTAATTTCTTCATTAGAAGAAACAATTTCCTATCCTCCCTTGGTTCTCTTCAAAGGTCTGGAAGATAAGAAACTACTCAAGTTTCATTTGTTAATTCTCATAACCTTCACATCACACATGGAAAGTTGGTTCCTTCTTCCTCATCAGGATTCAGCACAGCCATCTTCCTATGCAGGGCAGGGAAATATACTCATCTTTTATTTTGGCACCATTGTTTCCAGTTTCTGTTTTAAGAACATTAATGTAAATGACTTTAAGGTGCTAAAATCAACTTCAAATTAGTATACACTTGTAGAACATGCTGTTAAAATTACTAATGGCAAGTAATTATTTGAAATTTTGACACCAAAATTGCTGATATAAATTTAGAACCAAAATTTAAACAAAGCCAAGGAATAGCCAGAGAATTATAAAGCCACCTGCACAGACAAAGTATGGCCCAAGTGGGTTGTCAAATCTGATTTCCTGAGACTGTGTGTGGCTGCATCACAGCTTTGGCCAGCTCTCCAGAGGGTTCCTGCATTTGGGATGTGACCACAGGCAGAAGCCAAGTGCTCTGTGTTTGCCAGAGCTCTCCTCAGCCCTGCTGGATGCCCTCCTGCTGCAGAGCTGCCCTGGAGGGCAGGGTGGGCTGCTCAGTAGTGGGGCTCACAGTCCTCCAGCAGGCTGTCAGTGATGTAGCTGCAGTCAAGGACACTCTCATAGTAGCTTTTCTCTGCAAACGTGTTCACTGTCCAGGCAACCACCTGGATTCCTCTGGAAGACCAGTGCCTCACATAGTCCCTGCAAGGAACAGAGACACCCTGAGAGGAGCCTGCACTACACAGAGCCAAGGCAGACAGTGCTGAGGCTACAGCTGAGTTTTGGTCTTGCATCAGCATCACATCAAGGAACAATAGTGTGTCACCTTCTGCAACATCATCTTTTTGTGTTTTCTTATTGTAAACAGGCAAAAGGAACAAAGACTTTTTCTCTTTGAGATTAAACAATTAAACCTCTAACAGAAGGTAAAAATTCAGATAAAGAAGACAGAGGCTTAAAATCATAAAACTGTGCAGAGTAAAGAAATTATCAAGACATCTTATCCAACAGTAAATGGAACATTTTGATCAGCCCATACTGTGTTAACTCCACCTTATATATTAACAGAAGAGAGTATCTCCTCATATATGAGCAAACTTTTAACACTTACTGAGAAACAAAATTCTTCTGTATGAGGAAAGCTGAAACCCCACACAATCTCCACAGGAAGCTGTGTAGGCTCCAGTCCAGAATGACATCCAGCACCATGTACAGGAAATGCTTCCAGGAGGAACTGAACCGGGGTGTCCCATCTCCCAGGTGACTCAGCTGCCAGGGCCTGTGTGTCAGAGCTGTCACAACATTTCTGTCAGCCTGTCTCATCTGGGGGACCAAGGAGAAAAGACTGTAATTCATCCTAAAGCCCAGCTGCATCAAATACAATTTTTGAGAGATTAGATACAAAGTCCTAGCTTGCATTTACAACTCCACCAGAATCCTTCTGCCTTTTCCTCCAGATCCTTTTGTAACTCTTTTAGAAAGATGTTTATGATAAATTATAGGGGTTTTTTTCACATCATACTGAATAAGCACCAGCTATTATGTTAAAGAAATTACATAGTAATGCATATAATGGAAAAAAAAAGTAAATAGACTTGCAAATAAGAATGAAGAAAGAGTTTTAGGAGTAATCTAGAATAAGAGGTTTATTTAGCAGGTACCTTGCACACAGATACCTGGCCAGACACCAACTAGAAGAGCAATGCACATTTGTCTGCACTGCTTTCAGAAGGGAGGGAATTGCTGTAGATCCCTATTTGCATTTAATGAGTGGAGCAATCTAATAAGATTATGCATTATGCTTCATTTGTTTTTAAAAGCCTTAGGAATTTTAACAGCTCAAAAGTAACCTGGGACTGGGAGTTTAATACCATGCTGAAATTCCCAGACAGGACTAAAAAAATAAAAAATAAACTTTTAGGAAACATCACCTTATAAACAACATCTGGCATGAAAGAACAGACTATGCTGCTGTTATACAGCTGTGGAAATTCTTGGTAGAGTTGTTTCAGGGCATCAACTGCCTGCAATTAGAGACACACAGAAATGTTACAGATACACTCATATTTAATTTACACTGCAAAGTCATTTTAGAACAATCTTAAAAACACTTCCCTGTTGTGTTGCAAGATTGAAATAGAAAGGGAGAAGAAGAGAAACAGCATCTTGTTTATAGCACTAACACAGAAATGACATTTTGGTTTTTTGCAAAAGAATTTCTGTTCATTACTCTATTTACAACAAGTACGGTTCTGTGTTTGAATTCCCCTAAATATGTTGTGGATACAAGAGGAAAATTATTTATTCCTATATTTTGCTAGGCTAAAGGAAAAAAATTACTCTAATTTATATGAAATGTACCACAGGGACAACAGCAGGCCAGAAACCCACAGAAGGGGTGAGGGGAGGTTCATGCTGCAGTGAGCAGTACCTGACTTGCATGGCCTTTGACATCAAAATAGATTGTAAGATTGTGATGCATAGACTCCACAACAGCTTCTCTCAGAGTTGGTACCTTTTCATCTTGGAATTGGCTCCTGTAGGAACAGAGAACTCATTGGAATGCAGCCAACACACACAGGCCTGCACATTGCCAAGCACACAGGGCTGATTCAAGCACAGTTTGCTGCTGCACTGAAACAGGAGGTGGGATCCAGTGCTCACTGGCCCCGTGTGCCACCCCAAAACACCAACCCCAGCTCTTCACTTCCTTCCCCAACTCCCATGAGCAAGCTTTCAGTCCCAACTGCTGCCTTCCTCCTGCTTCTACTGCACTCCCCAGCCCTGAGCCAGAAATGCAGATCCTGGCAGAACAGGCAAGACAAGCTGAGGATTCAGCAGAAGCAGCTTCACCCATCAATAAATCATTCCTGATGAGGTGACAGTTCATTCATTCCTGACAGTGAACAGCAGCTGCTCAGCAGTCACTGCCTGTGGAAATTCCCACTGTGTGGCCCAGGTGATCACCTTTCCAGTGAGACAGGGAAGATCCTTCTGTCACACTCACAGGTGGCACGTTTGCAGCTCTGGAATTCCCTAATGCAGTGTCTCAGGAGCACACATTATGAGTTCTTCCTCTGAAATGGACTCACTTATGATACTGCAGAAGTTGCATTGTTATCAAATTCTTACTAATGTATAAAAATATTTTCCCCTAGGGAAATCCTTCCCCACTGGGATCACAGTGAGACCACTCAAAATCTGTACAGCTCCTCTTCAACAGTATAAACCTGATGTGTAGAATCCCCAAAACACAATCAGTCAAGAAATACATGTGAATAAAATTAATCTTAGAAGTAATTCCTCTAGCCAGTTCTGACATATCATGAAGATCCCAGCACCTTTAGTGTCCTGCAGTCAATTTAGACAAGCTTATGTAGAGATTGACCTGTTTCACATTAGATGCCTGTGGATTTTGTCCTCATAAGCCAGTTTATCTTGACTCTGTTTCACTGCTCCTAATGTACTGATGGGTAAGGAGATATAGTCCCACATGCCTCTAAAATCAAATTAGAAGTAGTATATAGGACTAAGTTTCAAATTTAAAAAAATTTAATCAAAATAGATTGATAGATCAAATCAGTATTTTGTTCATCAAGAATTATTTTCCCACCATTGAAAGCATAATTTCAGAACAGTTCCTTTACCGTAGCCTGTGTTTTGCAGATGGATTGAGCTTCCTGATTTCCTCAAAAGTCAGGTCCTGCAGTCTCCCAGCCCCATCAGTTGTCCTTTCCACTGTGTCATCGTGCATGAGAATGGGGACACCATCTGCACTGAATTCAACATCCAGCTCCACACCCGTTGCTCCATTCTCAGCTGCCTTAAAAACAATTTTAAAAATCACATACACAGCAGAAGAGACAGCTTTATAGATTTGACACAGGTACAGCTATAATTAGCTTGTATTTTGGTAAAAAAAAAAGTACTTTTCAGTAGTTTTTATCTGCAGAACAAAGCAGGTTCCACCTAAGTCATTATTAGAGCATTCATAGATCAACTGAACCACCTAATTTATTGCACAGCTGGAACCATAATGATTCTGCCTCAGTCTCAGGATAGGAACTGTTGCAGGACAAAAATGCAGAAAATAATCCTGCTCTCTCCTTCTGATGTAATAATCCTGGAGTCCTTAAATTATGTTATTTTCTAAAAGACAAGAGAAGCAAATGGCTACAGTTCACATAACCTACACTGCAGCACTTAGGCAACACTGTTCACCACGTGTGTACCAAGCAGTAGATGGATGCAGACAAATCCCTGCTCCTCTCTGAGGAGAGCAAGAAGCTGCCAGGCTGCCTCAGAACATTTCATACACCCTCTTCCTGCCCTGGATCCTTCCCAAGAACTCTTCAGAAAAACACCTGAGTGAAGTGCTAAGACCACCAATTGCTCTGAAGGACAAATGCCCTCCTGGGAAAAGGGACAATGCACCAGAAAGACAAAAATGGGGTATGCACTAGAGGTGTCTGCTACGTAAAGATTGTGCAGCTTCAGAATTGATCAGGACTAAGAGTCCTGTCTCATGTAAAGGTAAGAGATCCTCAGAACAGCAACATCTCAACCTCACAGAAACACGACAGAGACTGATAATCACCATTTCTAATGATTCTCAGAGAGAGACTGTGAACCCCGGCTGTGCTTTGCGCTTTGCAGGTGAGGCAGCAGTAAGTCATGGCAGGGCTGCACACACTGAATTATGGTACCAGATTTACCCTGAACTTTGGATTCTCATCCCAGATCTTCAAGGTTTAAACAACAAACAACCTGTTACTGAGCTGCTGTCCGCTCTCTGTGTGCTAATGCAAAACATTTCATTACGGCTGCACTCTGAAATACCCATCAGCACCAAGGCTACAACAGCTCCAACAATATTCAGATCTGATCTGAAGTTCCCTTTGGGATGAAGGATCAGCTACTCGCACATCCTCCAGCCGGAGTTAATCACGGCAGGAGGGCTCGGTGCTGATTATCAGACACAACCCCCAGCCCCGGGCTAATATTTCTTTCATTGCTCTAACTTTTTAGAAACAGCTCTTGAGCAGTGGGTAAGCTTCCAAAGTAAAATAAATGATAGAGTAAGAGAGAAAATTTATGAAGCATAGTAGATGGGAGAACAGGTGCATCAAAAAGTTTTGTATTTTGGACAGATTTAAAAACAGATATTTGGATGTGACTGGGTTATAACTTCTATAAGCAGAGGTAATGCAAGGAAACATATGTAGAGCAAACTGTTCTAGATTTGATAAGTATTATCGTTCTGACTAGAAATATTAGAATTATTTGGATGAGAGAGTGGATATTTCTGAAAATAAATATAAAGAAAATACCCTCACTTGCTATTTTTACTCCTGCTTCTGTGCATGTTTTTATTAATGTTACTAGTTTTATTACCCTATGTTATGAAAAAATATATCTACAAATACACTTCTACCAAAAAAAAAATACTTCCTTGGATTTAAATCAAAATAACTGACTGAAAAAGATGCCATCTCATTTATTCCAGCCAAAGGTAAGCCCCAGCAACAGCTTGGTAATTGATATAAAGTCTTTGCAAACTGCTAACACTTGACATCAATTCAGTACCCTCCAATCCTTATCTTCTGCAACACCCCTAATTGTCCTTTACATCTTCAAAACCCCTTAAAACATCCAAGTCCCAGTGCCCAATTTATGTGTCCCAGCAGGTGCAGTGTCCTGGCAGGGTAACTCAGGAGATTCACAGCAATGCAGGAGTGGCCACCACAAAGTCAGGATGGTCAGCTCAGTGGGGCAGGGACCTTCGAGTCAGAGGTCCAGCTGCAGTACAGTCATTTTCAAAGAGAATAAAAAAAATCCTCATCTATGTACCCCAATATATCTATCTGAAGTTCTGTCTTTCCAAGACAGTTTTTGTAATGCCTGTATACACTGTGACAGTAGCTGGAAGTTACCAGAGCATTCTCTGCCTATTTTTTGCTTTGCAAACATAATTTTGGACTTTGGACTGTCTGTGGTGCCTCAGACTGCCAGAATTATAAGCAATATTTTTAATTGGCTTAATCCCATGGAGGAACTGAAATTTCTAAATGCCTTTTAGCCTTATTAGCTTAGTAAGAGTAGAAGATTCTAGGAAAGATACAGGAGCTACTTAGCATCTGGATGTATCTCTAAAATTATCATGCCTAAAACAATATGCTCAAAGTAGGCAGGAGTGCTGGAAGATTGATTGCAAAAACTGATATTAGGATCCACTCAGACATATTTTTTCAGCTCAAAAGCCATGGTATTTCAGTGTGCATGGCACTAATGCATCTCACCAGCTTAATGAGTTTTGATCACCCACCAGTGCTGCTACTTCTCTCTGAATTGCTTGCTTAAAATCTTGTCAATATTGTGGAAAAAGATTATCCTACATCTACAGGTTGTAGGTGTTTACACAAAAAAACAGAACTTTCATTATTCTCTTGACATTTCAAGTCAAATTAAGTAGAAGGCTTTATGAAGCCTTAAATGCTTAGATCTCCAAAGTCACAGTTACAATGTTTAAATCCCATATTTTCATTAGCACAGTATGTGTTTCCCTTACTATGTGCTACGTATGAGTCTAATCAGAGACCTATGTAATGTCTACTGGGACATCCTTGCAGCAAGTGACACATTTACTAACTAGAATAGTGGAGGAAATTTACTTAACTCATTCTTAAATCAAGAGAAATATTTCTGATACTGTGAGTTCTGTAAAGACTAGCTAAGGACTTGAGGATCTGGCCTGAAATAAATAGAAAAACAATCAATCAAAGACAATAAAGAAATATTTTTTTCTCTTTCCACTGGTGAGAATCATGTCTGGTTTCAAATGCACAACCTTACACTGAAAACCTGTTCACGAATTATATACATGCTATTACTGTATGGTAATACAAACTTTATTTAACTGCACATAAATATATGCTGTACCATAAGCTTTACTTGAATATGTTCTATTTTTAAGTACATTTTCATTCATTTTATTAATGATTAACATGCCTCTACCTGCTGTGAACTCTTAGCTTATTTTAAATTGTCCTTATATTTTATCACAAGGCCTTAATTTTTAGGAAGGCATTTAAATTTTTTTGACATTTTAAAAGCATGGCACCTTTAGTTACTACTAAGAATGTAAGGTCAACACTTAAGAACTAATGCCTGATAAAAGTGTAAGTCAAATATTTCTTAGCTGGTTTAAGCATTAGGAAAGCATGAAGTAAAAGTTCTTAGAATTAAATAGTGGCTTGAACTCATTTTCTGGGTTATAAAGATTGTGACAGAGCCCCTTGTACTGTATTCTCAGTGTTTAATTTTACATAAAAAAAAGAAGCTAGTATATGCACAATTAACAGGCTACAAAATTGAGTTACCCCTAATAAAAAAATCTTGATTTAAATAAAATTACTAATTCGATATACTTTTACAGTATGAAGATAAATAATTAAATAGCAATTTTTTTCTTGCAAAACAATGTACTGTTATAAGTCACTGTAGAGAGAAAAGCAAATTAAGTACATTTTAAACAGTGTATATATTTATTTATACCCGAGCTTTAAATTAGTATGCTTTGTAAGACTTGTTAGACATTACTCGCTATTTTGAATTCCTAGATTAGAATTCCTGAGAAAAAGTCACCACAGAAAAAGCTAAGATTAAAAACTTGCAATTTGCCTATTTTACTGAATTAAATTGTGTCCAGCAGCACTCCTAACTGACAGGAATGTAAAAGCTTTTCCAGGCTTCTTATGTTGTATCCAAAATATTATAACCCCTCCTCTTGGCAATTAGTGGCTTCCCAATGAATTCATAGATGTGTTATTTTAGCAAAATGTTCCAGGAACACCTAACAGTCATTTTGGATGCAGTCACCCCTCTTTGGAGACTTCACATAATTCCCATGAGATGCTCTCATGTCTGGTGGCCTCTGTCCCCCAAGAGCTCTCCAAGAGATGCCTGATTTACCTGTAGAAACATACCTCTACATAAAGCTAAAAAGAATCAGATTTTATATATTTCTGTGCATCTTAAAAAGCAAACTCTTTCATGGGATCGAAACTTGGAGACCTCAAAGTGATCCATGGCAAGTGGAGCATTTGTCCTCTGAACCATTATTTTGTTATATGGCACACAGAGTGTTTAAATGCTGCTCTTGCTATTTCACTGAAATCTGGCCTGAAGTATTGAGTCCTTCACTCCTAATATCTCTTTTACAGTAATTATAAAGCATTTATTTATGACTTCTTCATTGAAATAAATCCTACAAATTGAAAACTTTTATTTGAAGTATGATTAATTTCATTGGTAAAGTAAAAGGGGAGATGTTTAACATTCACGTTTAAGATTTTTACTTTTTATTTAATTACAATATAATACTGCCCTGTGATCACTACTCTAGTGAATTTTAATTAGAGTTTGATGGATTTCTACTTACAAATGCAGTCTGATGAATTTGATCCAACTTTCTGCCCAGGGCCAGATGTGAAAA
Source organism: Cossypha polioptera (assembly GCA_027576295.1). NCBI lineage: Eukaryota > Metazoa > Chordata > Aves > Passeriformes > Muscicapidae > Cossypha > Cossypha polioptera. Next base: position 14,853,533 of record JAODHX010000912.1, on the reverse strand, counting down.
CATTTTGGATTTTAATATTTGCTTAAATCATGCAGACAAACAAATTTTAGAAGTGAGTTCCTGATAAATTGTTCTCTTTCCTATTCACTCTTTCTTATTGCTGTCTGTGCTATGAGATTTTAATATCTAAATTAAAATATTTTTGAAGCAGAGCAAGAAGCAGAACTATTATTTTAAGAGAAAGATTAAAAAATAATTA